>CM075062.1:85074798-85684571 GCA_037428765.1 Rubia yunnanensis | reverse complement strand
TACGCAGTTTGGTGCAATTACACCTACGTCTGCGGGGCCTTGCCTAGATCAGAAACCATCCACTAGAAAGCATTCTTTAGTACAAGAAGCTTAACTTAAATACTAATCCATTGCTAACCTATGAGTGAACGTCGTGAGATCCCCTCACTGCCGATCCTACGTCATTGAACCCCCACGAACAACACGTCTCCCTAGATCTCCTCCTCCCGAGGAATTAAGGCTTCCTTGTTTCTGATCTTTACGAACTTGGTCGGATGAATCAACACTCCTCCAAACACCACAGGCAGATCGCTCCAACACTTCTCACATAGAGATGAATTCTTGGTCGCTTCCTAATTGCGTTGTATCTTCTTCCTTTTATCATCTTCGCAATCCTGCCTTGTACACAACTCTTTCCTTGTCGAACTCTACCAAGAATAGACTTCTAGACTAAGGAAAGATCTAATTCTAATCTGGTATTTAAATGGACAATCCTTTATCAATAGGAGTTGTACAATAAATAAACTACTTAATTAATTCCTAACTATTACATGAATATTCGGTTACCAGAAATAGATTGCCACGGAATCACATATTAATCTTCACAATATTCTGTTCTAATCGCATGATTATCTTCCATAATTTGCTCCATAAATCGTGGCTAGAAAGCTGCTGTCGGGAAAAACTAGATAGCAGTGGTGTTAAAACACCACAACATAAGTTCGCACAATATGCCACAACTAAGTCCAACTCCAAAGGGCTTTACGGATGCGCTTGATTCTGTGTATCTCTCGGATTCAGGTTGGAATTTAATGGGTTGTAGGAAGAAGTTGGATTATTTTGCTCCCATAAAACTAATGAATGAATTTTGATGGAGTTAGAATGTTGTAGTTGGCACTGAATTCTTGAAGGTGTAGTTAAAGGTTGCATTTTGGGGGCAGTTTATCTTCTGGGTTTGTAGTTCAGAACTTCAGATGTATGTTAGGTTGGAGTGTTACTGCTTGTTAGTCAGATGTATATTTGGGGCAGTGTATATTGGGTTGTAGTTCAGCAGAAATTTTAGTCAGTGTTTTATACCTTAGAAAGCCTGCCTTTGTTGATAGTTGATCAACTAATTAAATCACCAAAACTGAACCTGGACTGCTGTGTACCGAAAGCAGGTAGTTCCTGTTTTTCTCCTACGGTCTTGGCCTTCTAGTTTTCCATTTGGTCTTTTCTTAGGAACAAATTAGTATATGTGGATCTTCCTGCTCATGAATTTCTTGTTATTTGAATATCACTTGTAGGACACTGCTGCTCACTGATTTTTCCTCAACTTCAACTTGACAAAATGAAAGCAAAGCACAACAGCAGTTTCTAGCATTTATCATTGCCGATTTGGTAGCAATGGGTAAATGCACTGATACATAATGAAACAGTATTGTGGGGAATTGGAAAGATCATATGTAAACTAAATATTTAAAATCATTCGTACAGAGACTAATTGGAAAGATCATTCATACAGAGACTAATTCTTTCGTGTGCGATTATTACTGTTTGTGTGTGTGATTGGAGTGCGACTCTGTGTGCGATTCACTGTTTTTCTCTCTTAACCCCAATTCTTCTTCCCTCATCTGATTAGTCTCTGTACGAATCGTCAGTGCCGGATAACCTAAGCCGATAACGGCTATTTTGGCTGTTAACGGTTCTTAACTATGTCGGCATCAACAATTCCGGCCGTTCAGGAAACCAACAAGGCTACCCAACCTCCTCCTCCTGTTTCCTTCGCAGCTATCCTACAAAACAAATCTCCACCGTTATCAAAGCTATTACCTAGCAATCCTGAACTTATCCCCAAATCACAACACCTAGGTGATGCGGCTTGCTTATACTCAGATGAACAAATAGCTAAGCTATCCTCGCACTATACAAATGCCCTAGTTGGCAAATTCACCAAGGGTAGATGTTCAATGGAGCAACTGGAACAATTCTTCAAAACAGTGGGCTTCACAGGTAAGTATCAACTTGGTTCTCTGGATTATAAACATGTTCTTATTAGGTTTGAATTACTTAATGACTATCAACGAGGATGGATGAAAGGAGTCTGGAATTTTAATGGGATACCCCTCAAGATGTTAAAATGGACTCCAGAGTTCTCAATTCACAAAGAATCACCTATTGTCCCAGTTTCGTGTACAATTAGAGAAGTTCCGCTATACTACTATAACTCAGCTTCAATCGAATCCATTGGTAATAGCATAGGTAGCTTTATTAAAAATGACCTAGCTACTGACATGCTCACAAGACCTTCAACTATTAAATTATGTGTAGAGATTGATCTCCAAAAGCCTCTATGTAATCATATTAGACTGGGATCAGTAACTAACAACAGGAAATATCAAGTAGAATATGAAGATATTCCCCTTTACTGTGATCATTGTGCCAAATTAGGGCATTCGAAAACTCAATGTAGAGTCTTTCCCCCCAATCTTAATGTCAAAACTATTGATAACATTACAATTCATGGCTAGCCCCAGTGGCAGGCTACTGGGAAAAAGTTTGATATACCCCCGTTGATTTCCTCAACTGATCAGATTGACTCAACAGCTCCTGAGAAAGATATGGAGCCCAATCCTAGAACTATACCAACTCCCTTCCCAAACTTGCACTCTAGCACTTCCTTAGGGACTACTGAAGCCCCTGCAATTGTTAATGCTAATCCCCTAGACATTCGTTCTAGTCCTAAAACACACTTCACAATAGATAATTCTATTTCCAAGCTGCTAAAGGAAACAGCTTTAAAAAATTTTACTCCAGCAGCATATGCCACAGATGATATCCAGGTTGGGACAATCCTCTCAAGCCTAAATAGAAACAATAATGTAACTCCCTCTCTACAAGATAGAATGGGGAACAGATTCTCTGTATTGCAGGATGAACCAGAAGAACCTGTTCCAGATCAGGAGGCAACTTCAAATCTCTAGGCTAGTTCGAGCTCATCACCAACCCAGGGGCAGAACCTTCTGCAAGGTAAGGCCAAAGGTAAAAAATCTAACTACTTTAGCCAAATCAATAAAATGATGCTTAGATCATCAACTAAAAGTCATAAGTCTAGTGAACAATGATAGGTTCTTTCTCAGTAAATTTCTTAGTATGGAACATTAGGGGCATGGAATCTTCAATGCTGAGGCTAATAAACTTAGTTAGGTTTAAAAAAATCCAACTGCTGTGCATTATTGAACCAATGCATGATAACTCTAAATTTCAATCTTATATGGATACACTTAACTACTCCAATGGCCTGACTTTGTATAATGGTAAAATTTGGCTTATGTGGTCTAATTTGGTTATAGTTACCCTTCTCTCATCTCATGAGCAGTTTCTGCATGTTCATATATCTCATAGATCTATTATTTTACATATGGATGTTGTTTTCATATATGCACTTAGAAATAGGGAAGGTAGAAAGGCATTATGGAAAGAATTGTCAGCTATTAACCCGGGTGACACTATTTTCATAGGAGATTTTAATACTATAACCTCCCTTACTGAATATAGAGGCCCTAGCTCTCCCTCTTTAGGTAGCATTAGAGACTTTAACACATGGATAAGCACCTCGGGTATTCAGGAAATCAGTACAGTTGGTAACCTTTTCACCTGGTGTAACTCCAGACTTAGGCATCCGACCTCAAAAAGGCTAGATAGAGGACTTTGCACCATCTCTTGGAATTATAAATATCCTTCCTCTTCTATCCAAATTTTGAATAGACAGACTTCGGATCACTCTCCTCTTCTCCTCCATATTTCTAATTTGACTACTCTTAACCCTAGACCATTTAGATTCCTAAATGTATGGTTCAATCGCCCTGATTTCACCTCTCTAATTAAGAGGAACTGGGAAAAAAAATGGTAGAGACTGGTTTACTTGGATTTTTCCTAAAATTGATCAGAGTAAAGAAGGAGATAAAAGTTTGGAATAGAGAATGCCTTGGGAATATTGACACTAATGTTATTAATGCTGAAGAATCCCTAAGAATCCAGGGGTCGGTTTATGGTTTAAATCCTTCGGACCCTGAACTCATTAAATTAAATGAGAAAAAAGCATTATTACTGAGAGCTCAGAAAGAAAAGGAAAAGTTTTGGAAACAAAAGGCTAAATTGAAATGGCATAGGTTAGGTGATAATAATACACAATTCTTTCATAAGGTGGTACAAGAGAAAAATTGCAGGTTGCAGATATCCAAAATTAAAAATAGAGATGGTCAATGGCTCAGTTCTCAAACTGATATCCAGAAGGAAGTCATCTCTTATTACTCGGACCTGTTAACTGAACCAAATCAAGGACCTAATGATACTTACTATTCACATTTTTTGAGTCAAATTCCTAACATTATTACTGCTCAGGATAACCTAGAATTAGCAAAACCAGCCTTAGAATATGAGGTTGAGGCAATAATTAAAGGATTAAGTAAGAATAGTAGCCCGGGTCCAGATGGCTTTACCAGTAAATTTTATTCTAAGTGCTGGCCCATTATAAAATATGATCTAGTTGATGCAGTTAATGATTTTATTAGGGGTTCAGCCTTGCCTAAAGGCATATCCAGCACATGGATAACCTTAATACCAAAACAAAAACTACTCCATGTTCATTCGATGATTTTAGGCCGATTAGCCTATCCAATGCTCTCAATAAAATCTGTTCTAAAGTTTTAATGGAAAGATTAAGACCCTATATGGAGAAATTGATCTCCCAAAATCAATCAGCTTTCATGAAAAATAGGGATATTTCGGATAATATTCTCTATCTTCAGGAAATGGTTAGATTTCTTGACAAAAAGGCTAGAGTTCCTAACTGTATTCTAAAGTTAGATCTACAAAAAGCATTTGATAGAGTAAATTGGGATTTTCTCAAAAATATTCTTATGAAGTTTGGTTTTGATGGACAATTTTTAAATGCTGTAATGTCAAATCTCTCACAAGCTTATTTTTCTATACTTATTAATGGTAACCCAGTGGGCTTTTTCAAAGCCACAAGAGGAATTAAACAAGGTGATCCCCTCTCTCCCTTTCTCTTTAACATTTTTCCGGAAGCTTTTTCAAGGAGTTTATCATTCATTTTCCATAATAGTAAACTCTCATACTATCAGTTGCCATCTTCAATTTCAGCAACCTCTCACCTTATGTATGCTGATGATACTATTATCCTTATGCAAGCTTCAAAATCTAACCTGATCAGGATTAAGGCTTTTCTTGACATATTTGAATTCACTTCGGGCCAAAAGTTTAATTTCCATAAATCTGATTTCTACATTAGTAAAAGGGCATCAACTATCAAAGTAAATCAGATGCGGTTGATATTAAAAATGAAACAGGGATCCTTTCCATTTCAATACCTAGGCTGCCCTATTTTCAAGGGTAGAACTTTGAATAGATATTACCAACCTCTGATGGAAAAGCTAGATAAGAAGTTGCAAAATCGGAAAAATAAGTGGCTAAGCACAGGGGGTAAATTAATTCTGATTAAAAGCTGTTTATACTCAATGCCACAGCATTTATGGTCTGTAACTAAACCCCCAAAATATATAATCAAAACTTTTGAGAAAAAACTGGCTAGATTCTTTTGGGGTGAGTCAGAAGGGAAAAGAAATAGGATATGGAAAAAATGGGAGATTTAGCAAAACCAACTTCTCAAAATGGCTTGGGGTTTAGATACATCAAAGCTATAGTAGATGCATGCTCCCTTAAGCTGTGGTGGAAAAGTCAGTTAGGTATCTCCTTATGGGCAAAACTACTGTGGTCTCTGCCTCACTCTCATAGGAAATCTGTTACATGGAAAATAATTTGTTCTGTTAATTCTATAGCAGAAAATAATTCTATGATTATCCATGGTAAAGGTAGCTGTAATTTTTGGACTGCTAATTGGTATCCCAATGGCCCATTAATTAATAATATTCCCAGTCATATCTATGATGCATTACAGCACTGCTCTGTATCAGATTTCATCAGAGATAAATCGGATACATTAGTTCAGATTTCTCCTTTCCTGGAAAATGATACTTTGTTGTTTTTGCAGAATGCTGAGGTTGTGGAGGACAGATAAGATAGGATTATATGGAAACCGGATGCTTCTGGCACCTTCTCATTCAAATCTGCATATCGGACTCTCACAGGCTCATCAGGTATAAGCTGGATTATGATGAATCGGTATGAAGTGACTCCCTTTAGTCCTCAAACTGCTGCTTTCTTGGCTCTGATTTGAAGGCCACAACTTTGGTTCTGTTTTCATTTATGCTTTGCGCACCATGATTCCCGTCGTTCATTCTACAGCAACGATAAAAATAGGAAGATTTCAGGAAGTATTGCCTGAAGTATGCCATCCTTGGTTCACTAACTACTACTTCTAACTGCCTGCTTACTGACAGATTTAATCACAGTAGTTGTCTGGCCAAAGTACGAATTAACACGGGGTGTGGAGATTCGTTGACCTTAGAATCGCAACTACTTCTTTTAGGCATTCCCATCAATCTTGTATAGATTACAACCTTAGTACTAGACATCGCTTTTGGAGGCAACGATGTTGCCTTTTGTAAAAACTACTGTCACTATTTATATGGCTTGTTCTTACTGGTTTGGGGCACCAATATATCAACCCCCACCCTTGGGTGCTTTCATTCAAAAAAAATATTTAAAATCATTAACAAACATCCTAAATACGTGAACTACTTTACACATATTGTATATTGTAAGTTCTATAATTGTAAGTTTTGCAGAAAAATGAAAGTTTGTACTAAGTACTGAACTAATATATCTATAATAGCCGTAAGTCTATTATTGTCTTGTAGAAATGAAAGTCTAAGTAAAGTCGTTATCATGATTAACAAACATCTTAAACTCATGAACTAATATATCTATACTAGTCACAAAAATTTGTCTTTATTAAAATTAATTTAAATGATAATGAACTAATACCCAATCTCATCTTAGTCAAACAATTTTATCTTTATTAAAATTAATTTAAATAAGAATGACCTAATACTTAAAAACTATGATGTAACCACTTAAAATTATAAAATAAAAAATTCATATTAATCACATAATTTTTTAAATTAATATATATTTTTTTAATAATAATGAACCAATGTCTGGAATCTTGGATCTAATCACTTAAAACTATGAACTAAAAATCTCATCTCTGCCAAACACTTTTATCTATTATTAAAAATGATGTTAAATGATACTGAGCTAATGCCTAAATTTGTTATCTAATCACTTAAAATTATAAAATAAAATTTTTATATCAACCACACAAATTTTCCAATTTATAAAGCTCTATTTAATAACAATGAATTAATGTCTAAAACTTATGATCTAACCACTTACAACTATGAATTAACAATCTCACACTATAAGAGTCCACGAGTGATGCATTTTTTGTGGCAAATAAGGGAGTGTTACAATATTTATTACACCTTAGCAAGTCGCTAAAATTTTATTTGTTATTAAAAGTTAGGTTAAGTACTAATGAACTTATGTTTAAAACCTAAGATCTAAACACTTAAAACGATGAATTAACAATCTCATCTGAGTCATACAATTTTGTCTGTTATTAAAAGTTATGTTAAATACTAATGATCTAATGTCTAAAACCTATGATCAAACCACTTTAACAATCTCATCTGAGTCATGCAATTTTGTCTGTTATTAAAAGCTTATGTTAAATACTAATGATCTAAAGTTTAAAACCTATGATCTAACCACTTTAAACTATGAACTAACAATCTCATACGAGTCAAATAATTTTATTTGTTATTAAAAGTTATGTTAAATACTGATGAACTAATGCCTTAAAATTGTGAACAAAAATTTTATATCAATAAAACAAAATTTTAAAATATAAATTTCATATAATAATAATGACCTAATGTCTAAAACATGTGATCCAACTATTTAAAACTATGAGCTAACAATCTCATCTCGATCCAACTATTTAAAACGATGGCTAACAATCTCATCTCAACTAAATAATTTGATATGTTATTATATAAAAACCATGTTAAATAATAATGAACTAATGTCTAAAAACTATGAATATTTTAATTAATGTTTTTATTTGAAATAATAATAAACTAAAAGGCTATTTTGGCTAGCCCTGGGCCGCCCACACCAGCCGACACCACAGCCATCATGTGAGAGGTAAGTCACGGTAGCCCAACGCCAGGACCCAAGCTGGAGCCCGTACTCACCGCGCATCAGGAGCCCACCCGCCACATGGCCCAGAAGGCCATGCTTTGAGCAAGAACATCCCACACGGTCGCTTGCGAGCCTCGAACTCGGGGTTCCCCCTGAATCAATTTGTCCCAACCGTTAGGGTACACCCGTGGGTGTGAAATAATAATAAACTAATGCCTATAACAGATAATCTAAACATTTAAAATCCTGAACTAAAAATCTCATTTAGACACATAATTTTATCTATTACTATAATTAAATTAAATTCAAATATGATTAAAAAACAAACAGTTCAAATAACAAAGAAATACTGTATCTATTAATAAATTCATTTTTTGTAAAAGAAATCAATATCTTTAATAATTAAGAGTCCGTCTCGTGAAAGACGATTTTTCCATAAGCCATGGAAATGCCAAGATTTAAAATACAAATTATAAAAAATAAAAATAAAATTTTTGGGTTGCATGAATAGGGTTATGAACTTTATAACTACTACATATTGTATAATAAATTTTTAATATTGCAACTAAGATCTTTTACATTTTATTATTTTAATTAAACCACGTTTTTTTCATAAACATATAAAAATACTGTATTTTTCAAAGCTTTGCCAATAACTAATGGTAATAATTTAATTGAAAAAATTTGTTATAAAAAAAACGTTCACTAAAAAGGTTGGACAAATATGCTACTCCAGAAGGTGGAGTATTTTAATGCTCAGTAAACATTTTGATCGAATAATATTGGGTGTTGCAGATGCCCTGCATTTTACTAGATATGAATACGTATATATATAGATATGTCCTAATACATATATATGTGTAATATTAATTTTAATTTCTTAAAATAAAACAAAAATCAACAAACAAAATATAAAAAACAATAATATTCTTGACGCCGGAACCACCGCCACCTCCACCGCAGGCACCTGCACCACACCGCCACCACCGTCATCGCCACCACCGCCGTCCTTGTCCCCGCCACTGTTCCCTGCCACCACCGTCCCCAGCCATCCCCGACGCCACTACCCATGCCTAGCTCGTCATCCCCGTCCCCACCCACCCACCGACAATGCTCCACCTTCGTCCCCAGCCATCCACCGTACACTGGCAAAGCAGAGCCGAGGCAGGGCTCTCAAGCGGCTGACGAGAGTAGGCCGGGGCAGGGTGAAGGAGAGTTGGAGAAGGAGAGCCGTCCAAAGAAGGAGAAGGAGAGCCGGAGATGGAGAGTCGGGAATGGAGAGCGGGAGAAGGAGAGCTAGGACAGGAGAGCCGGGAATGGAGAGCCGGGAAAGGAGAGAGGCTTGGGATTTGGCAAAAGAGAATCGGAGAAGGAGAGCCATGCACGGCTGTGGTGCACGCCGCCCGACGACGGTGCAAGGCGGTGGTGCACTGCAGCGGTGCACCGCGGCAGTGCATGGTGCTCGACGGCGGTGGTGCATAGCGGCGGTGCACGGTGGTAGTGCTCGGTGTTCAGTGGTTGTGCACGGCGGTGCACAACGGACATCACCGACAGTGCTCGACAGCGAATGGCGGTGCTTGGTGGCGGTCGGCGGTGGCGGTGCACGGCGGACGGCGGTGCTCAGTGCACGGCGGTGGCAGTGCACGACAGACGACGATGGCAGTGCACGGTGGACGGCAGTGTGGGTGCTCGACGACAGTGTCGGCGGTAGATGGCGGTGCTCAGGGTGCTCGACGACGCTGGGCGGCGGTGCTCAGCGGCAGACGGTGCTCGACGGCGGTGCTCGGCAGCTGGCGGTGGTGCACGACGGTGGTAATGTGTTTAAAAATAAAATTTATTTAATATTAATTTAAACACATTTTAATTATTTAAATTAAATTCAAAATACATATTGTATTCTAAATGGTATAAATACAGGGCGTAATCAAGTAAAATACAGGGCGTGATATAGCGATCCACTAATTTTTTTATCCAGAGCCTACTTACTGGTCCAATCGAGCGTGCATCCAATTGCAGGAGAAGCACATGTGGCTTCAAATTGCCTAGAGAATTGCGGAGACGAGAAAAAGTAGGAGCGCATTGGGAGATCGTTGTCATGCTTCTCAAAGATAAAATTTATAAGTTCAAATTACGGCTAACTACTAAATAGTAGTTAGTGGTAAGATGGGATCGTCCATGAGGAAAATAGAGTTTTATTAAGTGTTAAATCACAGTTAAAAAACACACAAATGAGTCACTTTTCGTGTGTGACAATAAGTAGGGGGTGGGGGTGGTTTGGTTTTGGAGAACACTACAACTACTTTGAACAACTAAATTAACAAACTATGAAAAAGAACGATGCAAACACGATCACAATTAGTACAAATAACTTAAATAAGATTGTAACGAGTCTTGGTGGCAATTGGTTTACATTTCTAGTCATTCTTTGATCATTGATTAACTATCCTATTTTTATGCATTAATAACTTATTATGGAAAACATATCCACACCTTTCGAGTGTTGATATTTCTCACCTCTCCTAGGTTATAGTTAGAGTGAGCGATCGATGCCACACAATAACCCTTACCCTGGGGTCACCCTAGACGATCGGCGTCATAGACTTCTCCGAGGATAGCAATACACACGGAGACCCAACATGACTACCACAATATCCTACAAGCAAGAAACACATAGATATCACAAGTATATCTATTAATAACGATTGACTACGAGGATCAGCCTTCATGCTAATCGTTATTAGTGGGCTACATTGATAATTAGTTGAACTCATTCAAATTCATCCTAAGTCTAAGCAATTTCATCAATCAACAATCATAATTAGTTGTCACTCCTAATTATAACCTAGCATTGACTAACAACAATCACGTTGACAAAAAGTCAAAAGTCTTCCGAATTTGACCAAAAATTTAGCACAGAATCAACCCATAATCATTAACTAGTTGATCATCCTAGCATAAATCATGCATTAATCACACAAGAAAGCATCAAACATACTTGATAATCAAAGCACTAAATAGGATAAATCAAATCTCACAAATTCATGCTAGAAATGATAACCAATTGCTCCCAAGAGTATATTTAGTCTAGATTATGAAAACCCACAACAAATCTTCAAGAATTCATGAAAGAGATGCCAAAACTAAGAAAAGATGAAGAAAAACTAGGGTTTTTGAAGGGGGAATTTGGGTAGGATGAATGGGGGAAGAGGGAGGGTTTTGAGGCTGAAAAATGACGATAATAGCAGCCCAACCCATCATTGCGGGCCGCAATGAGGGGCTGCGGCATGCAAGGGAAACGTTGTCATCAACTTATTTCTATCGCTACGGGTGAACCTCTGATCTGTTTTGGGAGTTCTTGTAGTCGATTTTATAGTGATCAAGAAGACGAATCCAATGGTACTACCCTTGTAGGCTGATTATTCTCGAATCATTTTAAGAACTTGGTCCAAACTTTCGGGTCACAATTCATCCGCTTCTTTGTCTTCCTTCTTTGACCCTTCTATCTTCTACCATATTTTGGCTCGTGGCCTTCACTAAACCAATCTGCAGTGCTCACGACCAATCTACAAATTAAGATCACAAAACGGAATCTAGATGCTCGTGAGGACCAAAAATCCATTATACTAAACATAGGTTACAAAATGAAATATTTAGATATGAAAATCGAGAACGACCATCTAAACTCCTTTTTATGTAAAACTATCTAAATCTAGCAATCTTCCAACAAAAATACAAAAGAGATGTTAGATGGTTCGGAAAATACATGCATTTGACGTCTTATCAAACCTCCCTGCACTTAAACCTTTACTTGTCATCGAGTAAACAAGAACAAACAAAGATCTAAGCGCAAACTAGCATGAAAAAGTTTTCCCAAAACATCCAACATCGTGTTACTAGACTACCCTAACCCCCAAGACATAAGAATCTCTCACACTTTCACATCTTAAAGTCTAAGATAATTTAAATAATCATCATACCATTCAAAGGTGAGGTATAAAAATACAAGTGTAAAACTAGCTTATTCTACGAAAGAAGCCACCAAATAGACAAATAAAGAGAAGCGTACATTTTTTTTCTCATTTTCTCTAATTTTTCCTAGGAGCTCTCTCGAGTTTTCATGCTAACACGCATTCTTTTTCAAGGCTTACCCTCACCTTTTTCCACACCATTTGGCCTCTCATTTTTTCATAGGTTGCCCTTTCGGGTTTTCAACCTATTCGGGCCTCCCACTTTTGCCTAAGTTGTCTCTCGGGTTATCAACTTAGCGGGAATTATATTTCTTAAAAAACAAAACAAATCAAAGTAAAGTATATGCACACTACAATACAATACAATGAGATATATTTCTCCTAACCTCCCCACACTTCAAACACACATTGTCCTCAATGTGAACCAAAGGACAAGATAAAGAAATAAAGGGGAAAGAAAAAAATACTCACAACTAGGACCTTGAAGGTCCTTCCCGATGATGGCAATGCTCACTTCTCAATGAACATTCTTTCCTCCATGTTCTCGAACTCCGCCCAATATGCAACTTCGACCTCTCCTCTATGATTCCATAACTATGCAAATCCCGATAAACACTCACAAAAGACAACTAGTAGTACTCCTAGATGGTGGTTTTGGCGGTGGTTTTAGGTGGTGGATTGTGGTGGTTTTCTGGTGGTTTTGGGTAAGGGTTTGAGGATATGGTTGGGGATTTTTTTTTCAAGAAAAGAAAAATACTAGCCTAACTTAAAAGCTCGGGTTGCCTCCCGAGGAGCTCTGTATTTTTAAGGTTGTCAGCACGACCCTACTGTTAACCATATGGTGAAGGTTTGGACCCCTTCACCATGAGCATCCAAAAGTAGAGAGGTGGGGATACAAAACTTTCAAGAGGAAAGTTTTGTGGAGGTGGATATAGTTTCAAAGGAGATGGGTGGTTTGGAAGCTTGGCATAATCATTTGGCTCCCCCGTTGTCTCCTTCAATAATTTCAAAAATGGTGGAGTTGGTTCAATTGGTGGAGGAAGGGGTGATGATGGCAAGAATAATGAATATCGGACAGTCACCCCTTGCTCAACTTCTTTGTCTTCAATAACCAACTCCTCATCCCATTGGACTTCATCTTCAACTTCCTTCACCACTTCGGCCATCAAGGTAGAAGGATTTGCACTTGGCTCCGAGCTTACCTCTGGTTGTGATGGAACCTTTCTGGAATATCTAACTTCTAAATGGCTCACGGAAGAAGCAAGTTGACTAATTTGGGTCTCCAAGTTTTCGAATCTTGAGGAAGTGTAAGCCTCCAAATCTTTGACCATATTCGATATCGCTTGTATGAGTTTCTCATTTGAGTTTGAACCTCCTTCTTGAGCATGGTTTTAGGACATGGCATAAGGTGATGAACGCCAATCATGTTGCTCATAGTGTTAGTTTTCTGGTACATTCACATACCACGAATTCGGATTACCACTCCACTTAGATTGTAAGAATCATAGTATGGATACCATTCTTGAGCTCCTTCACCTTGGAAACCAACAATTCCAACATCTTCATAGCACTCCTCATGATACCCTTGGTTTTGAAAACAAAGGGTTCTATTCTCCTCGTAGTGCTCCTCTCTCAACCAATAACAAGACTCGGTAGGATGATCGGAAAAACAAATCCTACAAAAATCTGCTTGTTGAGCCTCTCTTCTCATCGTGAGTTCCCTCAAGGTGAGATCTTCCATTTTTTTCTCTTTTATTTTTAAAAAAATATGGAGTCGTAGTGCAAGGATTCTCGGTAGAAGTGCACCAAGAACTCAAGCAATACACATTCCAAACAAAAACAAATAAAAACAAAGAAGCACAAAAAATTTGGGGTCGTAGTGCAAAGGTTCTCAGTTCTTGGAACAAGCACGTACTATAACCCAAGAACAGAAGCAATACGTCCTTCCGAAAAACAACAAAAACAAAACAAGCACAAACTATGAACAAACAAAAACGCACAACGAGAAGCAAAAAACACAAAGAATTACACTAACACTTTAATAAAATACGTATTTTCCCCAGCAGCGGTGCCAAAATTTGAGAGGCCATCGTCGTACCTCTCAAAGATAATATTTATAAGCTCAAATTACGGCTAACTACCAAATATTAGCTAGTGGTAAGACGAGGTCGCCCACGAGGAAAATGTGGTTTTATCAATTGTTAAAGCGTAGTTAAAAAGCACACGAATGAGTCACTCTTCGTATTTGGTAACTAGTGGGGGGGTTGCTCACTACGACTACTTTGAACAACTAAATTAACAAACTATGAAAAAGAATGATGCAAACACGATCACAATTAGTACAAATAACTTAAATAAGATTGTAACGAGTCTTGGGCGCAATTGGTTTACATTTCTAGTCATACTTTGATAGTTGATTAACTATCCTTTTTTGCATTAATCACATATTGTGGAGAACTTATCCACACCTTTAGAGTGCTGATATTTCTCACCTCTCCTTGGTTATAGTTAGAGTGAGCGATTGATGCCACACAATAACCCTACCCTTGGGTCGCCTTAGACGATCGGCGTCATAGACTTCTCCGAGGATAGCAATACACACGAAGACCCAACATGACTACCACAATATCCTACAAGCAAGAAACACATAAATAGCACAATTATATCTACTAATAACGACTGCGAGGATCGGCCTTCATGCTAATCGTTATTTGTGGGCTACATTGATAATTAGTCAAACCCATTCAAATTCTTCCTAAGTCTAAGCAATTTCATCAATCAACAATCATAATTAGTTGTCACTCATAATTATAACCTAGCATTGACTAACAACAATCACGTTGACAAAAAGTCCAAGTCTTCCGGGTTTTACCAAAAACCTAGCAAAGAATCAACCCATAATCATAACTAGCTGATCATCCTAGCATAAATCATGCATTAATCACACAAGAAAGCACCAAACATACTTGACAATCTAAGCACAAAATATGATAAATCAATTCTCACAAATTCATGCTAGAAATGCTAACTAATTGCCCCCAAGAGTATATTTAGTCTAGATTATGAAAACTCATAACTAATCTACAAGAATTCATGAAAGAGATTCAAAACAGAGAAAAAATGAAGAAAAAATAGGGGTTTTGAAGGGGAAAATTTGGGTAGGATGAATGGGGAAGAGAGAGGGTTTTGAGTCTAAAAAATGAAGATAATAGCAGCTCAAACCCGTCGTTGTAGGCCGCAATGAGGGGCTGCGGCCCGCAAGGGAGACGCTGCCATCAAGTTATTTCCATTGCTACAGGAGAACCGCTGATCCGTTTTAGGAGTTCCTATAGTCGATATTATAGTGCTAGAGAAGACTAATCCAGTGGTACCACTCTTGTAGGCTGATTCTTCTTGGATCATTTTAAGAACTTGGTCCAAACTTTTGGGTCACAAATCATCAGCTTATTTTTCTTCCTTCTTTGACCCTTCTATCTTCTACCACGTTTTGGCTCGTGGCCTTCACTAAATCAATCTGTAGTGCTCGCGACCAATCTACAAATTAAGCTCACAAAATGAAATCTAGATGCTTGTAAGGACCAAATATTCATTAGACTAAACATAAGTTACAAAAAAATGAAGGATTTAGATACGAAAATCAAAGGTCATCTAAACTCTTTATTATGTAAACATATCTAAATCTAGCAATTTTCCAGCAAAAAGACACAAAAGAGATGTTAAATTATTCGAAAAATACATGTATTTGACGTCTTATCACGCACGAATTCACATCATATAAAGTAACTGGAATTCGTCTTATCATAACTTATGGTGAGACCGTCTCACACAAGTGTTTGAAATTAAAAAAAAAGCGGATGATATGTGGACAATGTAAGCACAACAGGCAAGTTTATTGAGATTCCGTTACAAAAAAAATTGATAATAGGTAACTAGTCCCTCACTTTTAATATGAGATTTTTTAATACACCGCAAATGCAACCAACTACCATATAGATTTGGAGATTGCAAGAGATACCGCAGGTTCGACTCTCGTCACACGCAGTGTGGGGATTTCTCCAAATGGAGGGGTCCTTGTGGTCAACGAGTACTGTCGTGGATCAAGGGTCTGGCCTGGGTGTCTGTTGTGATTTTCCTCCTCGGTGATGGCTGTGGTGTTGGCCCGGCCGGATCCCTGAGGGCGAGGGTATCGTCTTTTGGAAATTGCAAGAGAAAAATTTCTAATGGGAGGATACACAATTTTTATTGAAAATATATACAAAAATAAAGCCCTAAGGACTACTATGAAAATGCTAAACAACCCCTATATAAATTATGATACTAATATCCCTTCGTATGAGGGATGGATCTTGGATTGGTTTAATCGAGTTTCAGATTATTCAATTTGGTTTAGTCGAACACCAGTAAAAAAACCAGAAATCAAAATCAAACCATGTTACTAAGAAAATCGAATAAATCGAACGGAATAAAGAATTTGATTTTCAATTGAAATCGAACAAGTCAAATAAATTAAATTACTCCCTTCGTCTCAGGTTAAACTGCACACTTCACTTTATATCACCATTCACTGTTCAACTTTGATCATATATTTGAATAGATAAATAAACAATAACATTATCATATGTTATATGGTTGGATTCGTCGTAACAAGTAGTTTCCGAATAGTAACTTTTTATTTGCCATAATTATACGTAGTTAAACATATTAACGACTAGACAAGTTTCTTGATGAACGTGAAAAATATTCTGTGCAATTTAACATGGGACGGAGGGAGTATCTGAATTTGTGGTGAGAAAAAAAACCCACATAATTACATACCAATTCAATTAATTCGCTAACATACTAACATAATTTCATATTATTCAAATATGAATTATTCAATTTTCGCATTTCGATTTATTTGCCTGTCTTCACCTTTTAAAAAATTCTCAAAAATATTTCAAAACAACATTAAAGTAATTAAGGAGACAATCAAAAAAATATACATGATGGACGATAAAATTAAACCCAAAAAAGAAAATAATCCTTATTGTAGTGCTTTGTTTTTAGATTTTGGAAAAATTACCAAAATACCCCTCGATGATAATAAAGAATGAAAAACAAAGAATACTAGTTAGATTGTGTCTTGGGATGATAAAAATATGAAATTTCTCAAAAATAATTCCAAACAAGTCGATAAAATAATTTTGGAGAAAATAACAAAAATACCCTTGATAAATACTAAAAGAAAAATCAACCAAAAGCGATGGAGTCCGTCTCCTGCAATATCGTTTTACCGTAAAACCAGTGAATAGAGTAAAATAGCAAAAGAGAAAATTAAATTCGGGGGCTAGTATTTAAATATTTATGACTCGGGGTATACATTATAATAAGTCCTAAAACTTGGGGACTAATATGAAATTTCAGAAAGTAAACCAAATCCTTCGTCTCCATCCCTCCCTCTTCTGCAAACCCTAGTTACCGCCTCCCTCCTCCGCCTCCAGCCTTTAACCGAACTCCCTCAACCTCTCTCTTTCCCTCATTCTCCGGCCGTGATGGCGATGTTTTTATAGTGGCTCCTCCATTCTCGCCGTCATCAATTTCTTCCCTCGTCCACTGATTCTGCTTGCCTCGACATTGCCTCTGCTTGCCTCAACATCAGTGCTGCTCGAATCGCATCCGCATTTGGCCTCAACAACCAATGGAGAGGCCGAAAATCGCTGGATGCCAAATTGTCATACGCCGAATACGCCTATTTCATCGGATTTGCATCAAAATTGTCAAAATCACGGCCGGAGAAGACCATTTCTCTGGTGGGAAAGACGCTGCGTTGCCGGAGGGTTTCATCGGGCCTAGTTGTGTGCTACAATTGAACATAAGTAAGGCTTTTGATAGTGTGGGTTGGAATTGTCTTGCTGAATTGGATGAGATTGCTGAAATTTCCTAAATTGTTGGTTGGATGGGTTGAAAGATGCATAAAATGCTCTTCTTTTTGTTTAGTTGTGAATGGTAATTATATTGTGCATTTCAGTCCCAAATCAGTACATATATCTTTACTATATTGACAACTAAAGAAGAGATATCAATAGTTTCAAGCTGGGAATCACACAAAAAACAGTTAAGACCTGAATCTGCATACACATTGCAATCAACCTATCAGTAGTAGCAAGCTTCTTCCACCATAACATCCATATGAAGAAGGATACCTTAAGTTGTATAGAACCATTCCAAATCAATCCTCTGACTCTGAATATTCTATTCTCCCCTTTCATAAGGTCATAAGCCTTAGAGCAACTGAATCTACCCTTTGAGTTAGCACAATCCTTCAGGTACTGAATTTTTTTGCAACAGTTTACACAAATTTTTCCAGTTGCAGCTTGATCTGACATGCACTTTACGAGACATTAAATCAGAACCTTCCAGATAATAGCTATCTATCAATCTCACCCACAAAGAGTCTTTTTTACTGCATAAGTCCCAGAGTATTCTACTCAAACAAGCAATATTCCATAACTGAGGATCCCTAATGCCCATACCTCCATACTTTTTAGATGAGCATAAGCTCTCCCAGGCCACTGGTACAAACTTTCTAGTTCCCTGCACATGCCCCCAAAACACATTCCTACAGATTTTCACAATTTTCTGTTGTACACTCTCAGGTATTTGGAAAGAATTATACCAATATCCAGCAATGCAAAATAAGATAAAATTTATGAGTTGTATCTTACCTGCATGTGAGATGTTCCTAGTACCCCAACTTTTGATTCTACCTGCAATTTTGCCCACTAGTATTTGACAAGTACTAGCCTTCCACCTTGTTGGGTTTAGAGGTATTCCCAAGTACTTCACTAGGAATTCACCTAGTGGGATTTGAAGCTGTTCTAACAGTAAGAGCTGTACAGTAGACTCCATCCTGCTAAAGAAAACCTGTGATTTACTGGGATTCATTTGCAGTCCAGACATCTTTTTGAACCTATTCAAGCAAAGAAAAAACCCCTCCACAGATTTCATATCTGCTCTACAAAAAACCAGTAGATCATTAGCAAACAAAAGACTATGTATATTAATCCTCCTACATCTTTGATGAAACCCAATGAGCTTCCTCTTGAAAGCCAGGTTTATCTTTCTAGATAAGTATTCCATGGTTATTACAAATAGAAGAGGGGACAAAGGATCACCCTGTTTCACCCCCTTTTTACCTGTAATTTTAGCTGAGTACCTGCCATTAATAGATAAACTGAAAACAGAGTTTGTCACACAATCCCTTATCTAGCCCACAAAAAGTCCATGGAAATTCAAAGCATCCAACAAACCAAATAAAAAGCTTCATTCAACCAAATCAAAAGCCTTTTTTATGTCTACCTGCAACATACAACTATCTGCATATGAATCGTCTGAGTTATACTGTGAAATCAGCTCCTGTACTAAAAGCAGATTATAAGTGATACTTCTTCCTTTCACAAATTCACCTTGGTTTAAGTGAATGATACCTGGGAGAACCTCAGCCAACATCTTGCAGATCAATTTAGTGATTAACTTGTAAAGAGTAGAACAACATTCTATGGGTCTAAAATCTGATGCTCCTTGTGGCTGTTCCATCTTATGTATCAAATAAACTACAGTTTTGTATAAATCAGCAGGCATGAATTTACCTTCAAAAAAGCCCCAAACAGCCTTACAAACATGCTTCCCTATCAGATCCCAAGTTTCTTTGAAAAAATGACTAGTATAGCCATCTGCCCCTGGGCTCTTACTTGGATTGATAGACTTCAAAGTTGAGTAAATTTCCTCCTTTGAAAACTATTGAATCAGCTTGATTTGTTGTGCAATAATCAAAGTTTTCCCCTCCATGATAATTTGTGTCTTTACTTTCTTTGCAGGCTTATAAGAGCTACCGAACCGAGTAGTATAGAAATCCACTAGATGCCTTTAAATTTTCTCCATATCATATACCATTTGCCCATCCGCTGTTGAGCACAATTTTTGGGTTTCATACTTCCTTTCTTTCATCTGATCATAGAATACCTTGGATGGTCTATCACCTTTCTGGTACTATTCCATTTTAGTTTTCTGTTGTAAAAATTGGAATTCAGCCTCACTCAGTTTTTCCATCTCTAATCTAGCCGCTTTCTCCTCTAGCTGAAGCTTCACTTCCTCAGGCAAGTTGCATAGTTTTTGAACTGCTATCTCCCAACAGTTTGAGCCTAGCTCTCTCCTTAATGTTACTGAATTCATCCTTATTAATTTTCCTCAGAGGATTTTGTAGCTTAGCCAGATTCCTGAAAATACTCCCCATGGTGAGTTCATCACCTCTACTCCATACCTCCTGTACCACAGTTCTAAATTTAGGAGAACTAGTCCACATATTAAAGAACTTAAAATTCCTCCTACTAGTCTCATTTTCCAGAAACTGAACATGCATAGGGAAATGATCTGAGATCCCTGAGAGCTGTATAACACATTTAAGCATTGGAATTCGTTCCACCCAACATGATTTACTAAAGCCCTATCTAGCTTTATACTAATGCGATCCACCCCAGTTTTTCTGTTGGTCCAAGTAAAATGTGGTCCATATGTTCTCATTTGAACCAGATCCAACTTCTTTGTCATATCCTGCATATCCTCCAAATATGGAGCAACAATATCCCCTCCACCCATTTTATACCCAAACTCCAGAATTACACTAAAATCTCCAACTATAAGCCAAGGAAAATTTGACAGTTAATACCCTTGATAGACTGCCATAGAGACACTATATCTTTCTTCAAATTAAATCCATATACTACAGTAATAAGGCTATGAAACTCCCTGCCTTTTGCTTTAACCTCCAGATGCAGCAATTGTTCCTCCATTTTCAACAAGCTAACCTCATAACTCCTTTCATCCCATCAACACCAAATTCTACTCTTACCACCCACATAATTAGTGATAACCTTCATATCCATTCTTAAGTTCTCCAGGACTTTCCCCTCCATTCCAGATTTTATTTTTGTTTCTAAAAACCCTACAAAACCAGCTTTAAATCTCCTACAAAACTCTTGTATTCTTTTTTGTTTTAATTCCCCATTTAGGTCTCACATTCCAAAAAAGCATATCATATGTTCAGCATCTTGTGGAAGTTCTGACAACACTCAAAAGTTTTTATCACCAATAACACAAACTGAACTTAATTTACCTTTGAGAGCCCCTTTGTTTCCCATCAATTCAGTCATTTCCTCAGCAGTGCTTGAACTGCTTGCTCCATCTCCCCAGGTTGTTCTCAGTACAGATTTCTGATTTTCCTTAAGCTTGCCTGTTTCACCTTCATCAGCTCCATTGTTTTTCACAATTCTCTGATTCAGTGTACAACTCCCTTCATTTAAGCTCAATGATCTCCTGTCAGTTTCCCCTTCATGTTCCTTTCCATTATTCCCCTTTGTTCAACATCTATCCTTTCTTGCTTCTTTGGAACATACACTTGTTTAAAAATTGTATGCTTTTCCTCCTTCTTACATTTCCTACAATATACAGGCTTCCATTCAAAGTCAACACTCTGATGACACACAACTTTCTTCTCATTCAGATATGGGATTTTTGTAGGAACTGAGTCTTTAATTTCCATCTCCGCCTGTATTCTAGCAAACACTAACCTATCAAGTTCACTGGTGATCCTATCCATTCTCACTGGCTTCCCCATTTGGCTTACAAGTCTGCTCAATAACTCTGGACTCCAGTACTTCACAGGCAATCATGGTAATTGAATCTAGACTGGGACCTTAAAGTTTTCATGAAAATAAATCAACATATGGTGCACATTTCTTAACCAAAATAGGTTTATTATCCATCAACACAAAATCCTTCTCAAGTATTTTCTCCACTGATTCATGGGACTCCAGTTTAACCATAAACACCCATGGTTGAACAGACTAAACCTTCTTAACCCCCATTGAATGCCAAATACGTCTAATAAACCCATCAATCACATAAAATGGAGGTTTACTACCCAATATTTTACAAACCACAACATAACCCCAAAGTTTCAAATTCTCGTTTACCAGTTCAGGCTCCATAACCCCAATTTCAATACCATCCACTACCATAGGAGGAATAAACTGCAACTCATCGAGTTTAAATAGCCGAGACCAAGACTTGATTCCGCCCCTGCATCCTTCTCCACTTGTTCACTCCAAATCAATTTCTTTGTGGCTGACATCTGATTATTGCTATCAGGCAATTGGGGAAATACATCCACCATGACCGAGTATGCACAGTTGCCTCATCCATCGCTTCAATTTTTTTTATTCACCCTAATCTGATCAACTTCCTCAACTTGAATCTCCTCCTCCACCTGCCCTTCCATCATTTCCTCAACAGTTTCCAGCGGTATTGTTTTCCTCTGAATACTATACTGTGCCGCGTGGGGGATAACAACCTCTTATCTACGAGTTTTTTTAAAAAACAAACTCACCTAAGTGAGGGGTGTATATTAGGCAACTCAGACCTTTTAAAAATAAATAAGTCGAAAAATATACCGATAGTTCATCACGTGTAATCTATATTGGAAGCTAAATACAAGCAGCCGTAACCCCAAAACCTTCATCTAAAACCCTATCTTGATGAAGGAGATGGCCCTATATCTCGATCGAGGACAAACTATGGCCTTACACTTTCTTGCCTCCACAACCCAGTGTCGACAAGAAGAGGCGACCTTCCATAGAGTCCCCTTGCAATTATCCTCCCCCGACGATTATTACTAAAGTTTGTCCACGGAGTAGAGACTTTGCAAAATCCATATAGCTGATGTGATGTTGGTACTCTACATCATAAAGTTGATACTTGAAAGTCCCTCGCTTCTGCACCTGTCAAAGTAAAATAACAGCCAGTAGTAGACAGTTCCAACAAATCCAAATATTTCAACTATTTAAGTGCAAAGATATTTATTAAAACTGATTCATAACCTAACCCTATTAGAACCATAATATAATCAGAAAACCTGTGCTAAACAAAAAATTGCAGGTTATATCCAGCTATATCCTTCTGATAGAAGGTATAAACTATTTATCTGCAATTATTACAGTTTTCAAATCTCTTGGTACCTGATTTGAGCTCATTTTAGCTAGTAAATTTGTTGCTCCATTGGCTTCTCTATAGATATGATTTAATGTGACTTCAACAATTTGCATAAAGTCCCAGATTCTCCTAACTTCCTCTATGGTTTTCTAAGGAGGCTGCAATTGTTTCCTTAACATCTTTATGAGCATTTTGTTGTCACTTTAAATCTGTAGATGATTAATACCCAAAAAGATTGCCAACCGTAATCCTGATCTGATTGTCCTTGCTTCAGCATGGAAAAGAGAGGGGCTACATATCTTCTGAGCATCAGCTATTAACATGTTCCCTACAGCATCCCTGATAATTGCTCCAGTACCTGCCTTATTTGAATCCTTCCATGATCCATCTGCATTTAGTTTATAGAAGGCTGGTATAGGTGCTTTCCAGGTTACACTAACAAATCTACCATGTTTTTGTTGATTGTCTATTAGTAACCTTGGTAAAGCATTGGTTAAATCCCATTTGAAGTTTAGTTTGTAGGCTAACAAAATATCATTGAAGAGGTGTAAAATTTTCCTAAACATCTGTATGATGTTAGGCTTCACATTTTCATGATAGTGTTTGTTCCTAAAACACCATATAGTCCATACTACTAAACATGGGATAGTTCTAATCAGTTTCTCGTGATCTGGAAACTGAGTGTTCAAATTCCAGTATAAGAAATATCTATCCCACGGGTATGGAGTATGTTTTGTTGGAGCATTGAAGACAATATCTATCCACGTCCATAGTTTCTTTATTTCTGTTTAAGAATTGAAACTATAATGTATACTCTCTTCATCACCAAAACAAAAACAACAAATTGATGGTAGATTAAAGGATAGATCCTCTAATACATCAGGAAGGGGTATGAATCTGTTTAGCATTTTCCAGTTCATAAAGCATACTTTCCTAGGCATAATTGAGGACCATACATGATTTAAGGAGAATACCACTGTTCTCCTATTTCTAATGAGTTCATAAGCACTTTTCAAAGTGAACTTTCCATTTTCAGTTGGTTTCCATATCAGAATATCCTCATAGTCAGGAAAGGTTGCTTAATCTTTGTCTAGTTCAGTAATTATGTGTTCGGGCAAGTGGTATTTCAGATGGTTGATATATAGTCGTCTATTAGTTAAAAATTCAGCAACTGTCAACTCTGGGAAATGATTAATTAAATTGTTATCCCACACCCTATATAGTGGACCACAAGATGACCAACCAGAGGCCCAAAAAGAAACATCCCCTTTCCCTACTTGTATTTTGGAGTTCAAAATGGCTATATCTTGAATTTCTTTAATTCTCTTCCAGGTTTTGGAAGTTTTGTGGTGATCTGGTATTGACCACATAAATTGTGACCAAAGTGACCTTCCTACTTACAGCTTCCACCATAGTTTAATGGAGAAACTTTGAACCAGTGTGTCAATATTTTTAAAACCTAAGCCATTTTCTTCAATTGGAAAACACAAACTTGGAAATGACCTCCAAACTCTCTTCCTTTGTGAGGAATCTGAATTGAAGGTCCATATAAATTTGCCAAGAAGTTTGTGAATTACATCAATTATATGTTTAGTTGGTTTCAAAACTGTGATATGATGTATTGGAATAGAAGATAATACATGCTTAATCAGAATCAATTTTCCAGCTTGAGATAGTAGTTTGTTTTGCCATTTATTTATTTTTGCTTGTATTGATGATATAATGCTTGAGAAATATACATTTTTATTCCTACCAATGTATACTGGGTAGCCTAGATATTTGAATGGAAAATTGCCCTGTAACATTCCTGTTGCACTTTTAATATCACCAATAATTCTCATGGGGCAGTGCTTGGCAATATAAAAGGAAGACTTTTCAAAGTTTATCTTTTGCCCTATAGCCATTTCATAGGATTCCAGAAAATAATTCAGTGTTTTGAGTCCTGATTTTGTATAATTCAGCAAGATTATAGTGTCATCAGCAAAAGATAGATGAGAAACCTTCTTAATGGGATTAAGTAACTTATAGTATTTCAGGTTTGAATATTGAAATATGAACTTAATGTTCCTTGAAAAAGCTTCTGCCATTAAAATGAATAGAAGTGGAGATAAAGGGTCTCCTTGTTTTAACCCTCTGGTTACTTGGAAGAAACCATAAGATGACCCATTTATCAGGATGGAGAAGAAGGCAAATCTCAAGTTTTTCATTATTAGGTATGTTACTTTGATTGAAAAACCAAACTGACCTAATAATTTAGACAAAAAAGACCAAGAGACTTTTTCAAATGCCTTCATCATATCAAGCTTTATTATCATGTTAAAACCTTTGGTTTTGGAATTAATGAAAGAGGCTAGTTCTTGCATCAAAAGAATATTTTCTGAAATTTCCCTTCCTAAGATGAATGCTGTTTGTTCAGGACTTATTATGGAATCCATAATTTGTTTTAGCCTTTCAGAGAGGATTTTAGTAAATATTTTATTTATAAAGTTACAGAGACTAATTGGTCTGTAATCTTTAAACGATGAACACACCTCTTTTTTAGGGATAAGGATTATTAATGTGGCTGAAATTGCTTTTGGAATGCTGGCGGAATGGAAGAGGTCATGTATAGCGTGTAAGACATCTGTGCTTATGATGTGCCAACAATTTTGATAGAAAAAGCCAGAGAATCCATCTGTCCTAGAAGCTGAATGTTCATCCATTTTTTTAACTATGTTTGTTAATTCTTCAATGGTTACGGGTTTGGTTAGATTTGAATTCATTTCTTCAGTAATTAGCCTTGGTATATTTTCTAATAACCAAGAAGTGTTGATGCCAGAGGGATCTTTGAACTCTTCCTGCAATAGATTGGAGAAGAATTTAACACCTTCTTCTGCAATTTCCTCTTGAGTATTTAAAATTATCCCAGCTTCAATTTTGATTGAGATTATGGATTGTCTTTTATGTTTAGAATTTACTGTTTGATGATAAAATTTTGTGTTTTGATCACCTTCTTTTAACCATTTTACTCTAGATTTCTGCCTCCAGTAAATTTCTGCCTCCCAGCTTCAATTTAAGTTTTCCAGGTTAGCTTGTGATTCATTCTGTTGGAGGACAGTTTCTGCTTGAAGAAGATCTTCTTTACAAGCTTTGACTGCATCAAATATATTCCCAAAGGTGTGTTTATTCCAGAATTTTAGAGCATTTTTAAAGTTTTTCAGCTTAAATAGGAAATTTTCTATTCCCAGTTTATTTGATGGGATGTTCCATGAATCTTCTACAAGCTTCATATAAGTTGGGGGATTTATCCAAAATTCTTGGAACCTGAAGGGGGTTGGTTTATTGAATAGTTTAGGTTCAGCTATGGTAAATAGTAAGGGGGCATGGTCTGATTGACCTCTTGCAAGTGTTTTGATGCCAGATGCTCTAAAAATGTCCCACCACATATTTTTAGATAAACCTCTATCTAACCTTTTCCAAACCCTTCCTTTGGATCTCATTCCAGTCCAAGTAAAAAGTGATCCTGGTGTGGGAATTGTGGACATATTCGCTTTTCTCTGGAAATTATTAAAATTCTGAATACTCCTTGGCTCATGTATAGATTGACCTAGATATTATTCTATGGAGCTTATGACAATAAAATCTCCTATTAAACTTAATGGTGAATTTCTATGGTTCAGCACTTGTTTCCACAATTTATTCCTTTCAGTTACAGTATGCTTGGCATAAATGAAACCTGTGAAACAATCTTATGTTAAAAATTGGTTTTTGAATTTGGTTAATATCATTTGCTCATCAACTGAGATGATCTGCATTTGAACTGAATCGTCCCACAGGATCCAAAATTTGTAATTTGGATTTGAGAAATGATGTTCAAAATTAGTTTGGAAGGCTACTTTCTTGATGGAGTAGGCTTCTAACATTGGTTCAATTATGGTTAGGATATTGATTTTATGTCTTTTTTAAATATCTTTTATCCTATTTATTGTGGCAGAATTACCTACCCCCCTTGCATTTCATACACATGTTTTCAAACCTGTCATTGAGAAGATTTGTTATGTGTCGATGCTGAACGGGTAAGAACCGTTTTTGGGGTTTGAGTATATGATTTTTTGTTGTATTTTCTATAATTATTATCTACGAGTTGATCTTCTTCCCCCTCCCCCCATCGTCCCATGGACAACATAGAGCTAGATCAGAATTGAAGAAGAAGCACCCTTGGAAAAACACATAGTGAACGTGCACTTTTGAGTTACCGGGGCGTAAAATTTTTGTAACTAATTATTATAAAATTTTAATTTAAACATTTAAAACCTATAAACAGGTTTATTCACTTTATAGTTGTATAATCTATAATTATTATCGTGAAGAAAATTAAAATTTAAACAAAAATATTAAAACAATTAATAAACATTATAAAATGTGAACTAATTAATATATATTTGCTAGTTGTAAGTTCTACCATTATCTTTAAAAAGTGATGAAAGTCAAAACTAAATCCTTACGAAGATTAATAAAAATTATAAATATATTCACTTTAACTAATCAACGGTCAACCCTTACCTGACTTTATATATGGAAACATTAACAACTAGGTTAACTTTAATTATCTAATCAACGATAAACCCATACTTAACCTTTTACATACAAACACTAATAACTAAGTAGACTTTAATTAATGAACGGTCAACACTTACTGAACTTTTTATATATATAGATGTGAGTAAAAATACTTTGACTTGAACTAATTAACGGTTACCCTTACTTGACTTTCTATACATAGACACTAATAAATAAATTAACTTTAACTAATTAACGGTAAAAAAATTCTTATTTTTATATATATAAACACTGATAATAAGCCCTTACTTGATTTTCTATATTTAAACACTAATAAAATGTTTAAATTTAAATAACTAATATAGTCAACTTACTTTTTTTTTAATGAAAACACCCGAAGGTGGGGGGGTTATATTAGAGGTTCCCCAAGCCTCCATTAGGCAAATTACAGGCATGTAAGTGAAGGTTCGTGATAAGGAAACAAAATTGCCCACCAAAAGTCCTACTAGTTCTTGTATGAATTACTATCCTAGCAAAAGGAAAGGATATATGATGAAGTTGCGATCCAAAGGTGGAGATCTCCACCCCTCGTGTTAATTTCCACCTCCAGCCAGGCAACTTCAAATATAAGCAAAATTAGACTAAAGATACTAATATCAATGTACAGAAGTCCTAGATCAAGCAAAAGTAAGTGCAGAAACATGAATCAAACTCCCATCGCCCCGGAGATGTGAGAGCTTCCAAGTACTAATAGCCATCTTTTGGCTTTCAGCAAAAGGGATCATCATTTGGCTTCCAAAAGGGAAAAACCAGCATTTGGCTTCCAAGAAAAAGAAGAGGTCAGTGCATCGGAGATACGGAGGTATCCGGATGGGCCGCAGAAGTTGAAAGCGACAAGCGTGAGAAATAGATCAAAACACCTGCAGGAAAAAGGGGCTTGATCAGCAGTATCCGTCCTAAAAAAAAACTAGTGAACTCTAACATTGGGAATATGTGCCTTATCTAAGGCAATGAGACCTTTGATGTGATGGGGAATGTTATTAGGCTGAATACTTTGGAGGTGACAGATATGATGCTTCGCAATAGCATTTGCTACAGAGTTACCCTCCCTAAAAGCATGACTAAGCTGTGCATGACATAGTAAGGCATTAATTTTATAATCCAAGTTAAAGAGGTTCCAATTAGCTGAGTAAGGGTAGGTTATCATATCAACAGCTAGTTTACAATCAGTTTCAAAAATGCAGTTATTATCAATATCAGAAAGTGTTTCAATTGCAAACAGGATGACCTTCATTTCAGCTTTTAACGGAGAAGCCGCAGAGATGGAGACTGAAGATATATTAATCACATCGCCCGAACAGTCTCGGATTACCATCCCAACTGCTGCCTTATCAGGGTACCAAGAGGCATCCGTATTTATTTTGATTGACCCAGCAGGAGGTCTCTCCCATAGAACAATAGCTATGTTAGGCTTAGGGGGAGGTCTAATAAAAGGTGTCCAATGATTAAAAGGTGTAGAAATAGAGGAATGAGAGAAGTATGTCTTTGGAGTTGTTAGGAATGCCAATTTAATTAAGTCATGAACCTCCTTGGTAATTAGTTCCGAGGAGAATGGCTTATTATCATGAATGAATCTATTCCTAGCTTTTCATAGTGACCAACAAGTTAGGGAAGGTATGATTTTACAAATGAAATGTTTCCAGCTAACAAGATCTTTAGTATTCCAGAAAACTAAGAATCTATCAGTAAGTGAATGATTTTCATGCATATGGAAGTTCATTACTGAAGCTATGTTTTCCCAAACAGCCTGGGCAATATGACATGAAATAAAGAAATGCTGTATAGAGTCTGAGTTAGAACAAGCAGGGCATTTAGAAGCTAAACTGAAACCACATGTAATAAGCACTTCATCAAAGGGAAGGAAAGATTGCAGCATTTTCCATGTAAATATAGAAATCTTTTTTTGCAAAGCATTATTCCAAATGAGTTTAGATACAGGAAAATTACCTGTCACATGAGTAAGCGCTCTATAGGTTGATTTAGATGTGAAATTACCTGAGACCTCAGGCTTCCAGATTAATCTATCCTCTCTTCCAGGTACCAGTATAGCTTCCTGAAGAAAAAACACAGTATCATGGTCCAAAAAAGAAACAATCTGAGGCAGTATGGTGGACTTGTTATTAATGAAATTTGCCACAGATAAATATGGCATGGTATCTATTATATGATCAGGAATGATAGTACTTAGAGGGCCCCTAGGACACCATTTAGCTACCCAGAAATTGCAGGTACCCATCCCATGAATAATTTCTGAGTTTTGCTCTGCAAATGAGTTAATGTAGAGAATTCTCTTCCATGTTACAGATTTTCTGTGGGATATAGGAAGGGACCAGATCAGTTTTGACCAAAGAGAGGTACCTAATTGGCTTTTCCACCAAAGTTTAACTGAACATGTATCAATTATGGCTTTGACCGATCTGAAACCAAGACCATTCAAATCAGTAGAAATTGCAATATCTGACCATTTCTTCCAGATTTTATTATTCTTTCCATTTGATTCACCCCAGAAGAATCTGGCTAATCTTTTCTCAAAGGTACGAATTATTATCTTTGGTGGTTTAGTGACTGCCCATAGATGTTGTGGTAAGGAGTAAAGGCAATGCTTAATTAAAACCATCTTCCCCCTCGCACTTAACCATCTATTCTTCCAACTTTGAAGTTTAGTATCCAGGTTAGCCATTAAAGGTTGGAAATATCTTTTTAGTGTTCTTTCCCTAAAAATGGGACATCCAAGGTATGTAAATGGAAGTGAACCTTTTTTCATTTTCAAAATGGACTTAACCTGTGTGTTCTTTATGTTTGAGGCCCTGTTGCTAAGATAAAATTCTGACTTGTCAAAATTAATTTTCTGGCCTAAAGTCACCTCAAAGACATCCAAGAAAGCTTTTATTCTTATAAGATTTAATTTAGATGCCTGCATAAAGATAATGGTATCATCTGCATACAGTAAATGGGATATTGCAGGTATTGAGGCAGGTAAAAGGAAATGAGCCTACTGTTAGAGAATATATAGGAAAGACTTCTTGAAAAAACTAAAATGTTAAAAAGGAAAGCAGAGAGCGGATCACCTTGTTTAATCCCTCTAGTAGCTTTGAAGAAACCAACAGGTTTCCCGTTAACTAGAACTGAAAATTGTGCCTGTGATAAATTCCTCATAACTGCATTTAAAAAATTACCTTTAAAACCAAATTTTGCTAAAATCTTTCTAAGGAACTGCCAGTTGACCCTGTCGAAGGCTTTCATTAAATCCAGTTTCAAAATACAATTTGGAGTTCTATTTTTCTTATCAAGGAATCTGACCATTTCCTGTAGATATATTATGTTGTCTGAAATGTCTCTCTTCTTCAAAACTGAAGATTGGTTAGGAGAAATCAGAGAATCCATATAAGGTTTCAACCTTACCATAAGAACCTTGGAACAGATTTTATTAGTTACATTAGATAAGCTGATAGGTCTAAAATCACCAAACTGACATGGGGTTACTTTCTTAGGAATAAGTGTAATCCAAGTACTAGATATCCCATTTGGGATATTAGAACCTTCAATAAAGTCATTTACTGCCTCTACAAGATCTTGCTTAATAAAATGCCAGCATTTCTTATAAAACTTAGGTGTGAAACCATCCGGACCAGGACTACTGTTACTGTTTAAACTCTGAATCACAGATTTTAACTCAGATTCTAGTACAGGAGTAGCTAAAGCATGATTATCAGAATCATTTAAAATCATTGGAATCTGGCTAAGGAAGTGAGAAGAGTAAGTATCTTCAGTGTTTTAGTCAGGTTCAGCTAGTAGATCAGAATAAAAGGCAATTGCCTCTTTCTGAATTTCAGGTTGTGTGTTTAACCATTGACCAGCTGAATTTTTAATTTTATTAATCTGCATCCTACAGTTCTTTTCTTGGGCTACCTTATGGAAAAATTGAGTATTATTGTCCCCTAATTTATGCCATTTAAGTCTTGCTTTTTGTTTCCAAAACTTTTCTTTTTCCTTAAGGGCTCTTAGCAAAATTGCTTTTTTCTGATTTAGCTTCACAAGTTCAGTCAGGGTAGGATTTAGATCAAAAGTAGATTCCTGTATTCTTAAAGCTTCCTCAGCTTGTGTAACATTAGAGTCAATATTACCAAAAGATTCTCTGTTCCATGTTTTGATGACTCTTTTAAGCCTAACCAGTTTCAAATAAAATCTAATCATACCCTTATCCTGTATCGGCTTTTCCCAATTCTCCTGCAATAAAACAATGAAATCTGACCTTTGGAACCATGCATTAATGAATCTAAAAGGTTTAGGATATGATGGGATTAGGTTGGATAACTGGAGGAGGAGAGGTGAGTGGTCTGATGTGTGCATATTAAGAATCTGGATGGAGGAAGATGGGAATTTGGAACTCCAAGCTAGTGTACAAAGTCCTCTATCTAACCTTTTAGAAGTAGGATTTCTAAGCCTGGAGTTACACCAAGTGAATAAATTACCTACTGTGTTTATTTCCTGAATACCATTTGAATTAATCCATGTGTTAAAGTCCCTAATTCTCCCAAGAGCAGGATTAGAAGGCCCTCTATATTCAGAAATATTTCTAATTGTATTAAAATCCCCTATAAAAATAGTCTCACTGTTAGACAAAGGCTCTAAATCTTTCCATAATGTTTTCCTACCTTCTCTGTCTCTTAAAGCATAAATGAAAACAGCCTTCATATTAAGGTCCAAAGAAAGATGAGATATGTCAGCAAACATAAATTGGACATGAGAGGTAATTAGGGAAACAAAGAGGAGATGAGACCACATTAACCAAATTTTCCATTAGGAAGGGCTAGACAATTGGAGAAATGCAAGGCAGTCATATAGGATTGAATTTTTTAGTTATCATGCATAGGTTCAATTATGCATAGCAACTGAATTTTCTTGATTTTAATCAAATTAGATAACCTAAGCATTGATGTTTCCATACCACGGAGATTCCAGATCAAAAAATTAATGTTAACTGTATCTATCATATTTCACCTGCTTTTGTACCTTTTGTTGCTGATCTTAATAACATTTTATTCAGTTGACTAAGATAGGTAACCTTTTTATTTTTTGATTTACCTTGATGATCAAACTTACCTGGATGCTCAGAGCTCGAATTGTCATCCAAAATTTGTTGCTCATTTGTGTCCAGATCTAAGGTGCTCTCCAGGTTCTCCTGTTTTTTGTAACTGGTTTCTTCCTGATCCTGGGTGTGAAGATCTTCTTCCTGCAAAACAGAGAATCTATTTGAAATCTTTCCAAGCAGGGAAAGTGTAGGGTTAGCAATAGAGTCAATCATAGGGTAGCGAAGTAGACCAATGTGAAGATCATCCCTAGCATAAGTTTTCAGTACAGTTTTAGAGTTTGCAGTAGCCTTTAATAACCTAGTGGTGGAGTTATCTGGACTCTCTATTGGCTGAATACCACCAGAAACAGGAGTTGTGGGAGTCTGAGATAAAGTGTTGGATTGCAAAGGGAGATCAGGGCTCCTAACAGCCTTATCAGGATTAGAGGTGGAAGGGCCATTAGAAGAATCAGAGAGCAGAGGTGGTAAATCAAATTTTTTTCCCGTTGCCTGCCACTGAGGATTGGGATGAGTCTGAATTCTGTTAGTTTCATCAATCCTATCATTTGTATTCTGGGGGTTAACTCTACATTGGCCTAATGAATGTCCTAGTTTAGCACAATGGCCGCAATAGAGAGGGATATCTTCAAACTCAATTGGATATTTTCTGTTATTTGCTATTGAACCAAGCCGAATAAATTGTGACAGAGGCTTCATTAAGTCAATTTCAACACAGAATTTAATGGCCGAGGGCCTGGTAAGCATCTCAGTAGCATAATCATTCTTTATAAAGCTTCCTATACTATTTCCAATAGCTTCAATAGAAGCAGAGTTATAGTAATATTGAGGTACCTCCCTAATTGTACACCAAATCGGAACAATGGGGGATTCTTTCTGTGTGGAGAACTCAGGTGTCCACTTGAGCATCTTCAGTAAAACACCATTGAAATTCCATATGCCCTTCATCCAACATCGTTGGTAGTCGTTAACCTGCTCGAATCTAATTAGTACGTGTTTATAATCAAGAGACCCCAATTGGTACTTACCTTCAAACCCGATTGTTTTAAGGGCCACCTCCATCTGATCCATAGAAATTCTACCTTTTGTAAACTTACCGACCAAAGCATTGGAGTAGTGAGCCGATAACTTAGCAATTTGTTCATCGGAGTACAAGCAGGCAGGATCACCTAGATGGGAAGACTTTGGGATTAGTTCAGGGTTATTTGGGAGTTGTGTTGACAAGGGAGGGGATTTGGTTTGAAGAGCTGCCGCGAAAGTTTTAGGAGGTGGAGGGAGATTAGAGGTGGAAGCCGCCATTGGCCGTCGAGAAGAAGCCCCGCCAAGGGGCGGTGGAACCAGAAACCTCCGGACCAGTTACCGTTGCCGACAGGTAACGGTCAAAAAAGAAAAGAAAGCGTAGAGAATTCGCACACACAGTCACTTTTTTCGCACACACAATCGCACACTTTTTCGCACACAGTTGAATTCGCTTTTCAATTAACTGTTGTATTTTTGTGTTTCATATAGTCAACTTACTTGACTTAGTATATATAAATACGAATAAAAAAGTTTGACTTTAACTAATCAATGTTCAACTCTTAATTGGCTTTGTGTGTGTATATATATATACATATACATATATATATATACACCTATACATACATATATATATATATATCAATACGAATAAATATGTTTCAACTAATCAGTAGACCCTTAATTGACTTTCTACATATAAACAATAATAACTAAGTTGATTTTAACTAATCAACTATCAACTCTTACTTGACTCTCTCTCTATACACACATATACACACTAATAGCGAATTTGACTTTAACTCATTCCTTCTTAACTGGCTATAAAGACTTATAACTATGTTGAATTCATATAATCGTTTGTTTATGTCTACTTAAATTTTAATAAAAACTAACAATTTTATTGATTTCTCATATTTAAATACTACTTTTTATATCCATGCACATATTGCAATCTACTCAATAATTTTAAAATTGTTTTAATTATAAATATAATAAAATAAATATATATGCTAGCATAAAAGAATATAATAATATTATTTTGAAAATTTTGAAATTATTATTTTCATACCTATACATACTTTTATAATTTATCGGGACCTATTATAAAAGTAATAATATGTATATATCATTACTTTTATATTATTATAAAAATAAAGTTTTATTTTAAGCCGACTAACTGTTAGATGTGGTCATTTTACAATTGATGTAACAAATGGTGTAATTTGATATTTGATTTTATTTATTGCAACACAACTTAAATTCTTTTAAATGTATCGAAATTTTCACACCTATACATACTTTTATAATTTATGGAGACCTATTATAAAAGTAATAATATGTATATATTATTATAACAATAAAATCTTATTTTAGACCGACTAACCGTTAGATGTGGTCGTTTTATAATTGATGTAACATATGGTGCAATTTGAAATTTTATTATATTTTTTTGCAACAATGTCCTATAACTTTAATTTTTTTTAATAAATAATTATAATTTGATCTTAAAAGTTAATATAACGATATTTTTAAATCGGTCCATTATAAAAGAGTCCGTCTCTTTAAAGACGGTCTTTCCATAAGTATTAAAAGACCAAGGTTTAAACAACAAATTAGAAGAAATCAAGATAGATTTTTCGGGTTGCATTGATTGGGTCATAAACTTATAACTACTGCACATTACATAATAAATGTTTAATATTGCAATTAAAATCATTTACCTTTCTATAATCATAATTCAACCTCTTCTTTCCATATGCCTATGGAAAGACGGTCTTTCCCAAAACTTCGCCACTATAAAAATATATATTAATAGTATTTTTACATTTTTTTTTATATGGCTTGATATTACGATAAGATTCTGTCCCTTGAAAGACGGTTTTCCACAATTCCTATACGATACCACGAGGATTACTGTATCCCAGGTAACAACAATGGTAACAAAAGAGTTATTTACTATCCATTATTTTAGGAGATAATTTAAGATATTTATAATCAATGTATTTGAGTTAAATAATATACTGGGGGATACTATGTTGAACCGTACCCCAGTGGTATGATATAATTTACCATCTTTCCATAAGTCATGGAAAGACCAAAGTTTAAACTGCAATTTAGAGAAAATGAAAAAAAAATTCGAGTTGCATTACTCTGGGCATAAACTTTATAACTATTGCATGCCGCATAATAAAACTTTAATGTTATAACTAAAACGTTTTACCTTTTTTATTATTCTAATTAAATTTCATCTTTCCATAACCTACTAGACGGTTTTTCCAAAAACTTTGCTTTAACATAAAATGAAAAATATATAAATAGCTCAAACTCTAATCTCTCCTTGTCTAACCCTTCTCCTTCACTTCCACTACCGCTGAAACCCGCCCTCCCCAATTACAGCTGCTTGCAACCCTCCCTCGTCGCCAATCCACACCATCAATTGGTCCTACCTCGCCACAGTCCTTCCCCATAACTCAACCCTCCTCCACTACGCAACCTCCATTCTCACCTCCATTCGTTGGATCCATAGTGCTAATCGGATTCCATAGCGATCCCTCTTTTCCTTATCTGCTTATGGTTTATCTTGCGATCTATTGGGGTGGCTGGTTCCCTCTTGAAATATGATCTGCTGGCCAAAGCAATTGCGTTGCACCAACTAATATTAACCGCGAAATTTAGAACAATGTTAGTTAGGGGAAATGAAGGAAGAATCATCTTCATCCTAGAAAATTATCAAATCACCCTAAAGTTTCCGGGTATCATCTCTCTCAATCATTCTGAATAGAGCAATACTTTTCCCAGAGTTGCGAAGATTTTGTAATTTCATTCATGAGGTTCTTGAACCTATGGCTGCAGTCCCCTCCACTTATGCGATTTAGTGATGCAATAGCCCGAAGGGAAATCCTAATCATGCCCTTATTACAATCAACTTCTTGCTTGAGAGCAACCTATTTTGGCCTGAAACTAACAATTTTATGCAGAGGATACACCGACGAGTCCAGAACCGCTAATACAGCAGACAGACATTTGTCCGCAAGTTTTGAAAGAACAAGATGACATGGCATCTTAACATCATAATGATCATCTAGACCAGATTTGAGGTAAGGAACAATTGATCTTTTTATAAAGGAAAACAAGGAAGTTTACGAAGGAGAGAAAAATTACACTTCTCCTTTTTAGAACTTTAGATTTTAGTTTATGGCATATCTTCTGATGACTGGTATTTTGTTTTTTGAGAGGTCATTTAATTTTAGCATCTCAAACCTCTTCTTGCTTGTAGGTCACTGAATTGTCACCCAATGACTAAGAGGCAAAATATGTAGGCAAAATGTGTATCTGGTGGGTATGGGAAAGCTATTAGTCATGTTGTTATTGGTTTGAAAACTCTGAAGGGAATCAATCAGTTAAAGCTAGACCCAATAATATATGACACGCTCATTAAAAAAAGGTGAAACAAACCTTCATGGCTTAAGCATCTTTCTTGCTTGTTCAGTACCTCTTTGACGAAACTTATTGCTTAAGTTCTCATATTTATTTTGCTGAGATTGTGCTCACAATCCTTGTTACTAGTTGTTGATGATGATGTTACATACATTGAAGCCAATAGTGGAGCAGTTAAAATGGTGGGCATGGGAGAGGTTTTTGTTACTGAGTTTGATCTTGATGGAATAATATGTCACATTACCAAATGGAGAGGTTCATAAAAATAAGGATTGTCCAGGTCTTTGACTCAGCTTTGAGGGATCTTGTAAAGACACTGTGAGGGATTTGCAAGGTGACGCAATGATTTGTGATTTTTTACAATAATATTGCAATATAGGGTTATCTGTTGCAATTTCAATTCTAATATATTAGAATGGTAACTTTGAAAAATGAAACTTCTATTTTGGATATTGATAGTTGAAGATTTTTTTAATACATTCTTTAGCATTCAAGATTTATATTACAATTATCTTTAATAATTTATATATTTATTGCAACATTGTTCGAGAGTATATAACATATATATTTAATAATGTGTAATAGTATGCATATAGAATCACATGTCGTAAAACATGCGACATGAATATAAAAAATATGAATTTGAATTGCAATTTCATGTCATTGAAACTAAAGACAATTAATATGAAATGACAATTCATAAGTGGTGCAAAATATGATATTATTTGCGACTAATAATTATTATTAAATGCGACTTATATTGTGTGTGTCATAACAGTTTATGACACTTCAGTTTGTTGTCATTTGTGTTGTGAAATAGCATCACATAAACTATTGTATAACATATAATGTCATAAATTACAGTCCATAGTGTTAATAAAATTCGCATAATGTGCCCCAAATAGCTATGTCACAAAATATAGAATCACACATGTTGTGTCGTAAACACACGTGTCAATAACATTAAATAATGCTAAATATGTCGCACATGGCATGCATCAGTAAACTTTATTAATGCACAATATGTCACAAATAGTTATGTATCACTAAATTTAAATAATGCACAATGTGTTGTAAACAACAATGCGTCACTAAATGAGAATGACACAAAATATGTCGCCAAAAGAAATGCGTCGATAATGAAAATGACGCATTATGTGTTGTAAACATAAATGCAGCACTATATTTAAAGTGATGCATAACATGCCGCAAACAATTGTGCATCACTAGACTTAAATGTCGTAGATTATGTCGCAATAGTTCACGACACATAATTTAGTGACACAAAATGTGTCCTAAAATTTGTGGCATAATTGAAAAAATGTGATGCAAAATTTGCAACACGGGCATACACATCATAATAAAGTGTGATGCGAACTGTGTTGCAAATTAACATTTGCGGCACTAAATCACTAATAAGCGATATAGTTTGCATGTCGCAAAAGGTCCCGTTTGTTGTAGTAGATCCGCGTCATAGGCTTTCCCGAGGATATCAATACACATGGAGACCCAACACAACTACCACAATGTCCTATAAGCAAAAAACACATAGATAGCACAAGTATATCTACTAATAACAACTATAAGGATATGTCTTAATGGTAATCGTTATTAGTGAGCTACATTGATAATTAGTCGAACCCATTCAAATTCATCCCAAGTCTAAGCAATTCATCAGTCAACAATCATAATTAGTTGTCACTCCTAATTATAACCTAGCATTGACCAACAATAATCACCTTGATAAAAAGTCAAAGTCTTACGGGTTTGACCAAAAATCTAGCAAACAACTAACCCACAATCTTCAACTAGTTGACCATCCTAGCGTAAATTATGCATTAATCACACAAGAATGCACAAAATACACTTGATAATCAAAGCACAAAATAGGATAAATTGAATCTCACAAATTCATACTAGAAATGCTTACTAATTACTCCCAAGAGTAAATTTAGCCTAGATTATGAAAACCCATGACAAAATAGCAATAATTCAAGGTAAACATAGAGTAAATGATGAAAAGTAAGTGCAAACTAGGGTTTTAGGAGAGTATTTTTGGATATTTGCGAAAAATGAATGAAGAGAGAGTTTTTGAGGCTGAAAATTTCTTTTAAAGCTGGCCAAAAACACCCGCTGTGAGCCACAATGTGGGCTGCTGCCCGCAATGAACTTGTTGTCCTACTTCGTTGCGCCTTAACTCTGTTGCAGGCCACAATGTGAGCTGTGGCCCGCAATGGTGCTGATGCCCTCTTCTTATTTCTATCGATACAGGTGAGCCGCTGATCCATTTTGGGAGTTATTGTAGTCGATTTTATAGTTCCCGAGAAGACAAATCCAATGGTACCACCCTTGGAGGCTTGTTATTCTTGGATTATTATTAGAACTTGGTCTAAACTCCAGGGTCACAATTCATCAACTTCTTTGTCTTCCTTCTTCGACCCTTCTATCTTCTACCACGTTTTGACTCATGGCCTTCAATCTTCTACCATCCTTGCGAATGGCCTCACTAAGCCAATCCAAAGTGCTTACGAGCAATCTACAAATTAAGCTTACAAAAAGGAATCTAGATACTCGTAAGGACAAAAAATCCCTTAGACTATAAATAGGTTACAAAATGAAGGTTTTAGATATGAAAACCAAAAATGATCATCTAAATCCCTTATTATGTAAACTTATCTAAATCTAGCAATCTTCCAACAAAAAACTACAAAAGAGATGTTAAATGCTTTGGAAAATACATGCATTTGACGTTTTATCACAAAGCTGGGAAGAGACTAAAGTAGGGAGATCCTATGTCTCCCATGCTATTTGTAATTTGTATGGAATATCCGCGAGTAGAATGTTGAGCAGCATTGGCGGATCTATTGATACGCGAGGTAGGGCTCCAGCCCTACCTCGGTCGCCGGCCGGAGCTAGGAGGAGGTGGGAGCGCGTCTCCGGCGCAGCGTCAGCAAGGGCCAAGCCCTACTCGCCGGAGAAGAAGGCCGCGCTGCGGCCTTCTTTTTTTTAAAGTCATACGTACTAAAACGACGTCGTTTCGTTTGGCTTTATTTTTTTAATACCTAAGTAGTAAAACGACGTCGTTTCACTAAGTAATATGAAAAAAAGAAATCAGAAATGGATTGGGCCAAAAACTGAGCCCAATCCAATAGCCAATTAATCCATTCTATAAATGCTGGAGGCGAGAAGGACAGCAAGGCAGCACCAGCACTCCTCCTTCCTCTGTCTCACTCGCTCTCAGCCTCGTCGCCGCCGACTCGCCACCGCCGTCCACCACCGCCGTCCGCCACCGACTGCTGCTTGCCTGCCTCGTCCCGCCGCCTCTCCAAACCTGAAACCACGGTAAGTCTTCTCTTCTCTTTATGCTAATATTTATTAATTTTAGGGCTTATAATATATTGTCTTTTTAATTTATTTCTTCAAAACTTAAATATATGTATAATGTGAACATGATTTTTAGATTGGATGTTGAATTGAATTTATATGGTTGTATTATATATGATTGTTGAAGTTTAGTTGAATTGCATAAATTGATTTAGTTGAATTGCATATTTAGTTGGAATTTAGTTGAAATTATAATTGTTTGATTTATTTTGTATAATTGTATGTGACAATGAAATTGTCAATTTGTCATAATCGGTTTATGGAATTATCAATTAGGGATATTTGTTAAATTGAATTTAGATGAATATGATTTTATGAACTTTTTATTTTCATTTGTTAATTATCAATTAGGGATATTTTATTAAATTGAATTTGAATCGATGAAAAATAAATCAATTTACATATTTTTCCTATTTGATATTTAATAGGTTATGGATAAATTTTTAATTCGAAGTAGCGGAGTAAAGAGATCGAATGAGTCTAATGAACAAAGGCACAATGAAGAGGGTAGTAGTACAAAATAATCTCGTGTAGAATTCAATCAGAATGATGTTATAAGTGATCCCGGGCTACGTAAACCTATTGAAGAGATTGATGTTTCTATTAGAGATGAAGTGCTAAGAGAATATATATTAAGAGGTCCTTGCCAACCTAAGAATCATACTTTTCCAAAGACAGTGTTCAATGATGAATTTAGAAGTTTTCAAAAGGGTTGGTTTGATGAATTTAATTGGTTGGAGTATAGTGTTTCAAAGGATGCGGCATTTTGTTTTCCTTGCTATCTTTTTAAGAATTCAGCAAAGGGGACCGCATATACTGTGGATGGGGTGATGAATTGGAAGAATGCCCTTAAAGTATTTAGGAAACATGTTAAGAATGTGGATGGAATTCATCATGGTGCAGCAATTAAATTGAGAAATTTTAGCCTTCAAAAGCAAAGTATCTCACATTGTTTGGATGGTCATTTCACCGAAGCAAAAAAGGCATATCGCACACGTTTGAATGCGGTTTTGGATGTGACAAGATACTTGTTAAATCAAGGTTTGGCTTTTCGTGGTCATGATGAAGGTTGAGATTCGCTCAACAAGGGTAATTATCTTGAATTGGTTGAATAGTATTGCAAGCGAAGTGAAGATGTTGCTAAGGTAATGAATGAAAATGCTCCCGAAAATTGCAAGTTAACATCCCCCAAAGTTCAGAAACAGCTCTCAAGTGCTTGTGCTGGCGAGGTAACTGATGCTATTGTTAATGACATTGGAGATAGTGTATTTTCTATTCTTATTGATGAGGCTCGAGATGCATCAATAAAAGAGCAAATGGGGGTTGTTTTGAGATATGTCAACAAACAAGGATGTATTCTTAAGCGTTTTCTTGCTCTTGTGCATGTTTCCAATACTAAAGCTATTACTTTGATGGAGGCTCTTAAGCAACTGTTTGTAGATAAGAAATTGTCCTTGTCAAAGTTGAGAGGCCAAGGATATGATGTGGCTTCAAATATGCGAGGGGAGTTCAATGGATTGCAAGCTTTGATATTGAAAGAAAACTCTTCTGCGAGGTATATTCATTGCTTCTCTCACCAACTTCAATTGGTTGTTGTTTCTGTTGCATATTGTACTCTGTCTGTGGGTGAATTTTTTGGGTATCTTGTTCAAACTGTGAATCTGGTTGGAGGTTCATGTGTTAGAAAAGAGATGCTTGTGCAATTAGAACATGCTAGACTTGTAGAGGCATTGGAGAGTGGGGACAAGGTTAGTGGAAGAGGCAAAAATCAAGAAATGAGTTTGAGAAGGCCTGGTGATACACGTTGGGGATCACATTACAGTACTATTCTTCGCTTTGAGGCTATGTGGTCTTCAATTATTCAAGTGCTTCTTAATATCTGTGAGCATGGCAATTTAGTTGAAAATGCCTCTACAGCAAAGGGTTTGATTGATAGAATGGAGAGCTATGAATTTGTGTTTTGTATGTTTTTGATGAAGCATTTGTTGGGAGCTACAAATCAATTGTCCCTTGCCTTGCAACAAAGAGATCAAAATATTTCGATGGCTGTGCGAATGATGAATAGAATGAAGACTGAATTGCAAGAATTCAGAGATTGTGGTTTTGATAAATTATTGGATGGAGTCAACACATTTTGTGTGAAGCATGAGATCACATTAGACGTGATGGAAGCACAACGGAAAATTCGTCACCGTTCTAGACGACGGGGAGAAATGTTAACCAATCATGATTTCTACCGTGTTGATATTTTTCTTCAGGTACTACTTTAATATTTACATAGTTTAATTTATTTTGTTTATAATATTTTATATGTATTTTTTATCTTACTGTTATATTTTGTATTGTTTCAATACTAGACTGTTGACAAGATGATTCTTGAAATGAATCATCGATTTTGCGAAGCAAGCTCGGAATTACTCACTTGTATTGCATGCCTTGATCCGAGAGAAAGATTTGCCATGTTTGATGTTGGTAAGTTGCTTCGCCTTGCTGAACTTTATCCGGATGACTTCTCCCTTGTTGAGCGTTTAGAACTAGAACAACAACTTGATTTCTTCATTCATGATGTGAGAGATGATGATGCCTATTCGGCCATCAATGATCTTGGAAGTCTTGCTCAGCATATGGTTCGATCACGTAGCATGGTACTTTATCCATTGGTATATCGTTTGATTGAGTTAGCATTAGTTCTACCAGTTGCAACTGCTTCAGTTAAGCGAGTTTTTTCTGCCATGAAGAATATCAAGACCGATCTTCGTAATAGAATGGGAGATGAATGGTTGAACGATGTTATGACAGTATATATTGAAAAGGATATTTTTGTTAAGATTGAGAATGAACCGATTATGCAACGTTATCAAGCCATGGAGTCTCGTAGATATCTGTTGCCCCCACCTTTTTCTAGTTCTACTTCTAGTAATTCGAGCGTTAGAAAGTAGTTATTTTAGTAGTTTAGTGAACTTGTAAAAATATTATTGTATGATACTTGATTTATTATATTATATAGTAGTTTTCATTATTGTTGAGTTGAATTTTTAAAATTTATGTCATTAATATTTATCACCCTTTCTTCCCTCCGTCAATTCCCTCCTCAGCCGAGAGCCCTCCGCCACCAGGTCTCCGCCGCGATGCCACCGGAAGCTGCCTCGTACCGACGCCTCGGCACACCGACCCCGAAAATTTTTCAGCCTCCCCTGAAAAAAATTTCTGGTTCCGCCCCTGTTGAGCAGAACTTATAGTCAGAAATAGGTCGATTTCCATCAAAGGTGTGGCAAAACTAGGATTCATTCTAACATGTTTGCAGATGAACTTCTGTTATTTTTTGCTGAGAATCATAAATCTCTCAAAGATGTGGATAAAACTCTGAGTACATTTCAAAAAGTCTCAGGTTTGGAAATTAATGTTAGTATGTCAAACAATTTCTTCTCATGTATGGATGTGGATATTCAAGAAGATCTGGTGAAGATGCTGAAAATTAGAAGGTGTGAGCTCCCAATGAAATACATGGGTCTGCCCATTTCCTCTGTAAAATGGGATAAACATGACTGTGAAGTATTTCTGGGAAGGACAAGGAGGAGGATAAACAGTAAGAGGTTAAAAAATTAATCCCATGCAGGAAAATTACAGCTTATAAATTCTGTGTTGTTAAGTATCACCAATTACTGGGGAAGTATTATGAAGATGCCTAAAAGCATCTATGGAAGAATAGTGAAAATTTGCACCAGTAATATGTGAGGAAGAGATGAAAACCAAAGAGGATATACAACAGCATCTTGGTTAGCACTCAGTAGAGGAAGGAAGTGTGGAGGAATGGGAGTCAGAGATCCAGCTGCATTGAACCAAGCTGCAATGTGTAAGCTACTGTGGGATATAGATAAGAAGAAGGATATCTTATGGATACAACGGTTACAAGCCTATTACATGAAAGGAGGGAAGTTGGAGGACTGTAAGATACTGGATTCACATAGTAGCTCATGGAAAACTCTGTTGAATCTCTTTCTATCAATTTCTAGGCTGAAAAAATGTACAGGAAAATATGGTAATATTGTCACATCAAAGGTCTATAATCAGCTAAAAATAGGTAATGAGGTGATTGATGTTGGTGTTATCATTTGGCAAAAGGAGGTACGACCTAAGCATAGGTTCTTTCTTGGGATGCTTTTGAGTAGAAAGTTAGCCACAACAGACAAACTAATTGAGTTTGGAGTTTCGGGAGCAGAAGCTGGGATATGCAGTCTTTATTAAGAGGAAAAAGAATCATTGCAACATTTATTCTATGAATGCAAATACACAGTTCAGGTTCTTAAGGAGTTGCAGGTGAAAAACTTTAGGAGCCTAAGATTGATGAAGAAAGACTGGTATCAGAAGGCTAAGAAGAGAGGAAGTAGGAAAAATTTGTTGTGTATGGCAGCACTGTATCAGATTTGGATAGAAAAAAATAGCAGATTTTCTCAAAGCAGGAAAGAAGGCCATAAGTTATGGTTCATCAGGTTAAAACGGAGGTGGAATGGGTGGCAAGAAATTACAGGACAAGGCTGCATAACATGATGGATGATGCATTGATGGTCACAGTTTGAAATAGTATGTTAGGGTGTAGAGTTATTGATATTGGGCTATAGGTTTTCTTTGTAATTGGGCTGCAAGGGATGTAATGGGCGAAGAGTGATGGCTTAAACTTTGTATTTCTTGGGTGAGAAAGTCTCAGGACAGACGATCTTTCCTTAAGCTTATGGACAATTCACATTGGCTTTTACCTTACATGTTGTAATTTTTTATAAAATTTAAATATTGCATTTTTAAAGTTAAAACAAGTTATAATATGTATTTGAATGTGAAAATATAAAAATACATAATATAAAAAAAGAATTTCTAAATTTCTAAATTCAGTATGTAGTTTAACAAATGCAGTGTATAAGGTAATAATAAGGGGTATGTCCTTATGGACAGGCCGCCTGTCAGGGGACCCACTCTTCTTGGGTTGTTTTGATTTATATATTAAAAACTTTTCATTAGAAAAAGAAGAAATCAACCAAAAGCGAATAATCCTTATTGTAATTATCAATGAGATAAAAGAGAAATGACAGAAATGACCCTACTTGATAATAAGAAAAAATGAAACAAAAGTAAAGAATGATTATTATAGCGTACTTTGTGAATATGAAGTGAAATATATGAATCTAACAAAATAAAAAATTCTCCAAAATATTTCAAAACAACATCATTAAAGTAATTTAGGATACAATGATAAATATACCCATGATTGATGATAACCCAAAAAATCAATGAATCCATATTATAGTGTTTTTTTTGGATTTCAGAAAAAATGACCGAAATACCCCTCGTGATAATAAAAAATGAATCCAAACTAAAGCAAAGAATCCAAGTTAGCTTGTGATTTGAGATGAAAAAAATATGGAAATTTCTCAAAAATAATTCAATATGACATAAATAAAATAATTTTTGAGAATATGGAAAAAATATCCTTGATAAATTATAAAAGAAGAAATAAACCAAAAGTGAAGAATCCTTATTGTAGTGTGCTTTAGTATTAAGGAGAAAATGATAGAAATGCCCCTAATTGATAATAAAGACAAAATGAAATGAAAGCAAAGAATTATTATTATAGTGTGCTTTATGAATATGAAGTGAAATATATGAATGTAACAAAATAAAAAAATTCTCAAAAATATTTCAAAACATTATTAAAGTAATTAAGGAGACAATTATAAAATACTCATGATTGATGATAAAATTAAACCAAAAAAAGAAAAGAATCCTTATTGTAGTGTTTTTTAAGATTTGGGAAAAAGTGACCAAAATACACCTCGATGATAATAAAAATTGAATCCAAACGAAAGCAAAGAACACTTGTTAGGTTGTTCTTTGGGATGATTAAAATATGGAAGTTTCTAAAAAAAATAATCAAAGTGACGTCGATAAAATAATTTTGGAGAAAATGATAAAAATACCCTTAGTTGATAATTAAAGAAGAAATTAACCAAAAAAGAAGAGTCTTTATTGTAGTGTGCTTTTAGATAAAGGAGAAAATGATCGAAATACTCCTAACTGATGATGAAATGAAACGAAACAAAAGCAAACAATGATTATTATAGTGTGATTGGTGAATATGAAGTGTAATATATGAATCTAACAAAATAAAAAATACTCAAAAATATTTCAAAACATCATTAAAGTAATTAAGGAGATAATGATAAAAATACCCATGGTTGATGGTAAAATTATATCCAAAAAAATAAAATAATCCTGGTTAGATTGTACTTTGGGATGATAAAAATATGGAAATTTCTAAAAACTAATTCAAAATGACATCGATAAAATAATTTTGGAGAAAATGACCAAAATAACCTTGATTGATAATAAAAGGGGAAATCAACCAAAAGCGAAGAATCTTTATTCTAGTGTGCTCTGGGATAAAGAAGAAAATGATACATATTCCCCTAGTTGATAATAAAAATGAAATGAAACAAAAGCAAACAATGATTATTATAGTGTGCTTTGTAAATATGAAGTGAAATATATGAATCTAACAAAAAAAAAATCAAAAGCATTTCAAAAAATCATTAAAGTAACTAAGGAGACAATTATAAAAATACCCATGATTGATGATAAAATTAAACCCAAAAAGCAAAGAATCATTATTGTAGTATTTTTTTTTGGATTTTGGAAACAATGATCGAAATACCCCTCAATGTAAAAAAAATCTAACACAAATAAAAGCAATGAATATTAGTTATATTGTGTTTTGGGATGATAAAAACATGAAAATTTCTTGAAAATAATTCAAAATTATGTCGATGGAATAATTTTGGAGAAAATGACAAAAATACCCTTAATTGATATTAAAAGAAGAAATCAAGCAAAAGCGAAGAATCCTTATTATAATGTGCTTTGAGTGAACTGAGGAAATGATATAAATTCTCCTATTTGATGATAAAAATGAAATGAACAAAAGCAAACAATAATTATTAAAGTGTGCTTGATGAATATGAGTGAAATATATGAATGTACAAAAATATAAATTCTCAAAAATACTTCAAAACATCATTAAAGTAATAAAGGAGACAATTATAAAAAAAACCCAAGATTGATTATAAAATTAAACCTACGAAATCAAAGAATCCTTGTTGTAGTATTTTTTTCTGAATTTTGGAAAAAAATGACCAAAATACCCCCTCAGCGATAATAAAAACACGAGTCCAAACAAAATCAAAGAATGATTATTATAATATGTTTTTGAATATGAAGTGAAATATATTATTCTAACAAAATTTTAAAAAGTCAAAAAAATTTCAAAACAACAGTCTTACAGTAATTAGGGAAAAAATTATAAAAATACCCATGATTAATGATAAAATAAAACCAGAAAAAGAAAAGAATCTTTATTGTTGTGTGTTTTTTTTTAAGATTTGGAAAATATGACCGCAATATCCCTTTGTGAAAATAAAAAAAAATGAATCCAAATGAAAGCAAAGAATACTAGTTAGATTGAGGTTTGGGATGATAAAAATATGGAAATTTCTCAAAAAAATTTCAAAATGACATTGATAAAATAATTTTGGAAAAAAGACAAAAATACCCTTGATTGATAAAAAAAAATAAATCAAGAAAAAGCGAAGAATCCTTATTATAGTGTGCTTTGGGATAAATGAGAAAGTGATAGAAATGCTCCTAGTTGATGATAAAAACAAAACGAAACAAAAGCAAAGAATGATTATTATAGTGTGCTTTGTGAAAATGTAGTTAAATACATGAATTTAATGAAATTAAAAATTTTCAAAAGTATTTTAAAAACAACATCATTAAAGTAATTAAGGGGACAATGATAAAAATACACATGATTTATGATAAAATTAACCCCCCCAAAAAAATAATCCTTATTGTCGTATTTTTTCCGGATTCGGAATAAATGGCCGAAATACCCCCCCCCCCCCCCCCCCCCCCCCGCGGTGATAATAAAAAATGAATCCAAAGAAAGCATACTTGTTAGATTATGCTCTGGGATGATAAAAATATGGAAATTTGTCAAAAATAATTCAAAATGATGTCGAAAAAATAATTCTGGAGAAAATGATTAAAATACCCTTGATTGATAATAAAAGAAGAAATCAACCACAAGCGAAGAATCCTTATTGTAGTGTGCTTTGGGAGAAAGGAGAAAATGATTGAAATACTCCGAGTTGATGATAAAAACGAAACGAAACAAAAGCAAAGAATGATTATCATAGTGTAATTTGTAAATATGAAGTGAAGTACATGAATCTAACAAAATAGAAAAATCTCAAAAGTATTTCAAAACAACATCTTTAAATTAATTTAGGAGACAATGATAAAAATACCCATTTTGATGATGAAATTAAACCATAAAAAGCAAAGAATTCTTATTATAGTATTTTTTTTCAAGATTTTGGAAAAAATAACCGAAATACCACTCCGTGATTATAAAAAATAAATCCAAACAAATGCAAAGAACACTAGTTAGATTGTGTTTTGGGATGATAAAACAATGGAAATTTCTCAAAAATAATTTGAAATGACATTGATAAAATAATTTTAGAGAAATTGATAAAACTACCCTTGATTGATAGTAAAAGAAGAAAGGAACAAAAGGAGAAAAAACATTCTTATTGCAATGTGCTTTGGGATCAAGGAGAAAATTATAGAAATGCTCCTAGTTGATAATAAAAATGAAACGAAGTAAAAGCAAAAAACAATTATTATTGTGTGGTTTGTGGATATGAAGTGAAATATATGAATCTAACAAAATCAAATATTCTCAAACATATTTCAAAACATCATTAAAGTAATTAAGGAGACAATGTTAAAATTACCCATGATTGATGATAAAATTAAACCCAAAAAAGCAAAGAATCTTTATTGTAGTGTTTTTATGGATTTATAAAAAAAGACCAAAATACCTCTTGGTGATAGTAAAAAATGAAACCAAACAAAAGCAAAGAATCCTTATTGTAGTGCCTTTTTGAATTTCAGAAAAATTGTCCGAAATACCCATCGGTGATGATAAAAAATGAATCCAAACAAAAGCAAAGAATACTAGTTAGATTGTGCTTTGGGATTATGAATATATGAAAATTTCTCAAAAATATTTCAAAACTATGTCGATAAAATAATTTTGGAAAAATGACAAAAATACCATTAATTGATAATAAAAGAAACAGTCAACCAAAATCGATGAATCCTTATTGTAGTGCTTTGGGATGACTTAGAAAATGATAAAAATTCCCCTAGTTGATGATGAAACAGAACAAAACAAAAGCCAAGAATTATTATTATAGTATGTTTTGTGAATATGAACTTTGATGTTGTGGTATTTCCGATTACCCAAGTGACCTCCGTTCCCCGTAAATGTTCCTACAAGAGAAATTCCGGAAGCGATTCCAAGGAAAAGACTCTGGTGCTCAAGTAAGTAGTTTTCCTCTTGAGAATTAGAATTTCTCAGTATAGTTACACTTACCTGGACTAGTCTCCTTCTTCTTGTATTTATAACAAGTTATCATCGTGGCTTTGTATTACCAGGGACCACGATCGTGGGTCATTTCGTTGTCCTATAAATCCGGTTTGTGTTTATTATGGTGGTTGGCGCCTGATTGTTGTTTCCGCTTCTCTCGGTTCTTGGCCCAGTCCATTCCGACCTGATTCCTTTTTTATCAGTTCGCATGCTAGACTAGCTTGAAACTAACTTCTGGGTTGGGTTTAAGCCCAACATTATGGGATAGATATACACCATAAGCCCCCCAACTATGAAGACTAAGAGACATGAAGTGAAGAAAGTAATCGGGATATAAATGCGAGCTGATGTTGTACGAGTTCAAAAACTCAACCAATCTTATCGTCATTAATATTTCTCAATCGTCATCGTGAAGTGTCGTTTGCGTCTTGGCTATACTTGTTGTGTTTGTTTAGAGGGGACAATTAATCCTAATAACCATTGGTACCCATTAAATACAAGCTAATGAGTTGAGAAATTTCCCTTATTTTCTAGTTTTGAGATTATGATCAAATGGGTTTTATAGTATTGGGTTAAATGGAGAAATGGGATTGGGATCCCAATCTTCCCATATACCCATTTAAAATTGGGTTACTAAAAATATTATTTGGTAAAATTAGACTCCACTCAAGGCGAATATTTTTTACTCTTTTCTGACAATTATTATGGTTACATTTTAAAAACTTCACCATAATCCTAACTACGGCTGTAAACGAGTTTGTTCGAGTTCAACTCGTTAAAAATTTTTCGAACTCGATTCGATTCGATTGAACCTGTAAAATCATGATTCACCTCGAGCTCGAGTGAAATTAATTTAGTTTTAGCTCAAATTCGAGCCATGAATAAATATATTATATTATTTACATTATATTATATAATTATAAATAATATATAATATGTTAGCTATGTAAACTCGAGAAGATTAACAACAATATTAGTTGGGTTCTAGCTCGAGCTCAAATACTTGTATGGGCACAACCTAGAATACTGTACGAGCTCGAATACTGTACAAGCTCAAATACTGTATGAACTCGAACTCAAATAATGTATGAGCTCGAGCTCGAATAGTGTATGAGCTCGAAAATTGCACGAGCTCGATCAAATTGGAATTCAAGTCGATATTTGACTGAACTATTCGCAAATAGTTTGTTTCGTTTACACCAGAACTGTTCAAGAGCTCGAGTTTTGTCACACTAGGGATATAAAGAAACCGAACTATTTACGAGCATCTCTATCAAAGCTCGATTCAAATTCAAGTTTGACCAAATTTGAATGCCCTTGAACCAACTCATATAATATTCGAGTTCGAGCTCGAACTCGAATTCAATTAACACAGTCGTTTAACTTGTTTGACTTATCGAGCCAACATAATATGTATTTAATATATATTTACTAAAAAATATTAAAATATATATTTAAAGAAAAAATATATTTAATCATGGCTCTAGTGCAAAATTAAAATGGAGCTTGAATCAAATTAATTTCACTCAAAATCGAACTTGAGTTAAACTAATTTCCTTAGAACTCGAGCTTGAGCCAATATACTACAGGTTCGCATGAGTTTGGGTCAAGGTAGAACTTGAGATATTTTAAACAAGCTGAATTTGAATAAGTGGTTGTTCGAGTTCAGCTCGACTCATTTATGGTCCTAAGTGTTGTAGAAATAAAATAAAGAACAAGAATTGTACCTGGTGCGACGACAGATTAGAAAATAATTTAAGCATGTGAATGAGTGATGGTCTGTATAATAACACCAAACTATTAGGCTACTAATTTATACATGTGTTAAAGATGTATAATTTGTGAATCATATTGAATTTTTATGTTAAATATTACATATGCATTTAATTGGATAATTTTGGGTATTTATTGCGTATTTGTTGGGTTCCCATTGAGTTAACATAATATGTGACCCATTGGATCAAAATTTCCCATTAACATAATCATTTTCATCCCGCTCAATCCCAAAAGCTGATGGGTATTTAATACCTGATCCCATTAGTTACCCATTTATTAATTTCCCATCCCATTTCTCCCCAACCCCGCCCAATTGACCCCTCTATGTTTGTTGATGCATTTGAATTTTTTATTTTGAATCTTCATCACTGATGTCCTCTTTGTGATAGGCTAAATTGTTGGGATTGTGTTTCATGAATCGTGATTCTTTCCCCTTACTTCGCTATACTGTTATGATATTCCTGACTTCCATTATCGTCCTATTTCATAAATAAGGAATTTGACTCGATTGACTTAACTCCATCAATATTCAGTGTATTGTCTACTCAAATTTTGCCGCCATCTCGATTTTTGCAAAAGGTATTCTTCTGTTGTGTCAAACTATAATCATAATGTTTTGGAATAGATTAAACTCTCCATTTTTTACGTCTCTGTGTTGTGGTATAAATACTAGCATTTATTTCTTTTTAGTTCATCTTCTCCATCGTTCAATTTTTCATCTTCTCCGGTCTTCCTAATTTCTCATGGAATCCATTGTACTTCATCCTCTATAAAAGTATATATGTCTAGCTCTTCTTCCTTTTTTTTGAATCTGCCAAATTTATAGAGTATTTCTTCTTCTTCTTCTTAGATGCTTACCGTTTAAAGTTGAATTGTATTCTCCGATTTGTTTCTCCGTCGTATTCCCTCATTTATCCTTAAATTTTCCGGTGAGGTACCTGAATCTACCCTTTGTTGCTCTAATCTTTGCTACTATCTTGAATCCTAAGACTCTTCTGTATCCATATGTCTTCCTCTAACCATATTAATAACCCCGTAGAGGATGTTCACTCTGATGAAGATTCCGATCATGTCACCGGATCTTCCATTTAGATTCCGATCATGTCACCCGATCATATCACTCCGTTATATATTGTGCTACTTAGCATACCTTAACTCCGGTCTTTACTTTCCCCTTCCTCAACATCTTGTTGATCTCCTTTCTTCATACAAGGTCGCTTTGTCTCAGTTTCATCCCAAGGGCATTGCTATTATGATGGGATTCCACCATGTGTGTGAAAATGCAAACATTCCTTTTACGCTCGACTTGTTTCGTAACTTCTATCATCTTAGCAAAGTGAAAAACACTATTAATGAGATCACGTTCTACCCTTTCATCCATGGTGTTGAGCTTGTCACCGATTTTCCTAGTAATGTTGGTACCTGGTTTAGCAAATATTTTTATGTGAAAGTAAATAAAGAATCTAACAGGGCCATTCCATCTTGGAATTATAGTTCCTAAGTCAAAGCTTCCTAATCCGGGGGGTTCGTCTTACTGCTGATTCAAAGATTGTGGTAACCCTCCTTAAACATGCACAACATCTTCGTCATGTTGATTCTGATGCCGAAGGTGTTCTGCTTTGTTTTCTATGTTATTGTTTCACCTTGTTGTACCTGCCTTTTCCACCTATTTTTGACATCTCTTTGCTGTTTTTGCGCATTCGTCTGATAATTTAACAACTTTATGCCTTCGTTTGATGTGTGTCACACATTTTATTTGTAGATATGGACCTGGCTAGAGGTGTTCTTGAGAGATCACTTTTTGATGGTGATGATGAAGATGTGGCCGAGATAGTTGTCCACCTTAATGATGCTATTGTGAATGATATTCTTGAAGAGAATATCAATAAAGCTAGCTCTCAAATTGCACTAAGGGTAAGAAAACTGGGGGCGGGAAGGTGGGTGGTGATTGCACCACTGGTGACTCCAAGGAGTAGAAAAAGAAGAGGGAGATGACTGATGGATCATCAACTCATTTTCCATCTCTTGGGAAAAAGGGATGTGGTAACCAGCCTCATTCTAGAGCTCTGTCGCAAACTGATAACTTAGTGGAGAGGACTATTTCTGCTACTCTGGCTGTGAATTCAAAGTTATTTTTGTTATACTTTGATGATCTTTATTTAGATGAATGGCTATCAAATTTATATGCATGTTTCTCTGTAAGGTTGGTGAGAGTCTTCAGCTCGTCAGCGAGCGACTTTCAAAATTTTCCCAGGAAGACGATATGCTTTTGGAGAAGTACAAGGTTAAGGAGAAGAGGTGTGGGGCTCTAGAAAATTCCCTTAAGGCTATTGAGGATCGTGCTAAGACTTTTGAAGAGCTTACAAATGCTGCTAAGAAGAAGCTTCCAAACTTCATTCTGAGCTGGGTTAAATGTGTACGAATCAATGGTCCCGCTTCTCCTAAATATCCCCAAGTTCTGGTCGACCGGATTAGCAAAACAAACTCATTTTAAAATTTATTTGAGGACGTTTCTAGCTCTACTTGCGCAGTTGGTTATTGCGAGGCTATGAAATATTTTCATTAGTTGAACCCGATTGTGAAGGTGAAGAACTTGCCTTTCTTGGCCAAATCTACTTCAGTGTTGGCGAAGCGTAAGGCTATGCTGAATGATGGCTTCATTGAAAAGATTTCCGATGGTGGGGATCCCTATGTCTTGCTATTGCATCTCGCGGGTCTTTCTTCATTGCCCTCCATCCTAGAGCTTAAAAGTTTCCAGGTTGATTATTGTGAAGGTCTTTCCTTTGCCTCTCCTGACGCTACACCGACCCCCATCCCATAGTCTAATGCACAAGCGAAGAACCTTATGTAGGATGTACTCAACCCCCTCATAATAAAGTCAGTTAAATTATAGAGTTGTGATTTGATGAGAAACAATATTAACCCATGTCTGTAATATTTAATGGCACTATTTTGTATTTTTGCACCATATATTTTATTTAGCTTTTACTTATTTCTTTTATTATGATTTTATGTCTTTGTTTCATATTTTCTCGCATGCAGGCTTTTGATATTTTCATCGACCATAAATTTTTTAATCTTCGTGGTTTGTTTGGATCTAGTGATCGTTTTGAGCATCCTCTCGGATCTATATCTTCTGATACTTGGTGTCCTAGTATGATAATTGAAGCTTCTAGTTCTATGTCCCAGGAGTATCTTGTGTTTTTCTCTGGTAGTCATTTGTCAAACATTGGAGATTCAAATTCAAACTCTATCCCCTTATGTCTTGGATAGTATGCTTATACTTCTTCGATGTTTTCATCTTCTTCTAAAGATTATCCATGTAGCAAGTTTATTCCTGATGGTTATAACCTTAAGTCTCTTAGCAAAGGCATTGCTTGTACCTTAGCCGACCTTGAATCTGTTGGCACTATGTCCGTTCACTTAAGCTCCCGGAACACATTGATGAATGGGCAATGTCTATAGGCCTTCGTCTGAAATATATGCTCCTTGGCATGGACGATTTAGAGATTGCATGGAAGAAGACTCTTAAAGAGACTCAAGAGTATATTCATGAAATGAAATGGTTCTGTTTGGAGAAAAATGATCTTATTCATCGTCAGCAGCTCAATTTGGTTAAGATGATTCGTCAACATGAAGAGGTGAAGAATTTTGCTGCCACTAAGGCACTCGAAGCTTATCAGAAGACCGACATCATACACAAATAGTGTTCTCGCATTGATAACTTATTTGATCGGTTAGGGAAGAAATAAGATGAATGTGATGATCTTTCCCGTTGTTCCATAAAGTGGCAAAGTAAGTTTGATGAACAGGTTACTTTGAACATCCAATTGCGTAGTGATAATGATTTTCTCCGTGCTGAGTGCGCACGCCTTGATTCAAGTGTTCATTAACTTGAGCAAGCGTGATCCAATTATAAGGATTGGCTGAAGGCTATATCTGCTGGTCCTCGTGATTCCACTGGTCGAGGTAATCTGACTATGAGTATTGGTGATCAGAGAGTTAATTTATCTGTGCTTGTTCGATCCCATATTTTTTAACTATAGGATGAGATTCGCAATTTGGAGGAAGCAAATAAGAGTTATCAAGAAACTGTCGACCATATGAGTAGGCAATTTGATCGAGGGGAGTTTGGCCCTATAACTGATTTTAAATCTTATTATGCTAAGTATCTTGATCGCATGGAGTGAAGTGGTCGGATTCGTCACTCAACTTACTTGCATATGAAATGGAGTTATAATCATATGATAGTTGAAGAACATCAGGCCTTGTAATCTTGTCGTTGTGGTGATTCATCTTCTTCTGGATCCTCTCGTGCATCACAGTGTAGATAATTTATGATGTAGTAGTTTCCCTTTTGAATGCTTCAAGTACCATTTCATTTTTGTTCTAGCTCTTGGATGATGCTACAGTTCTCTTTTTAATAATACTGGAGGTCATGCTTTTCATGTTTTTGCTTGTGTGATCCATTTTTGTTCGCGAGATCTATTTTTTTTGCTTATCAACTTTGTTGTGGACACATGTATCGTGTATTATACAGACTCGGATATTTTGCTTAATGCGAGGCTACCCGATTTATTTACTGCTTCTGACTCTTTTGGTAGGCACATCTACCTTACTACAAGATCTATTGCATGATTGAATAGAAGTTTGTTTTGTGCAAAGCTGCAAGATTTATCGCTTGCTTTTGTCGCTGCTCTGTAGGCATATTAGCCTTATATCAAGATCTATAGCTTGCTTAATCAAAAGTTTGTGTTGTGCGAAGCCGCATGGTTTATGGTTTGCTTTTGTCACTGTTTCGTAGGTATATCTGCCTGATACCAAGATCTATAGCTTGTAGAGTTGAAGACTTGTATTATGCAAAGTTGCAAGATCTCTAGCTTACCTAATTGAAAATTTTTATTGCTGTGATTTTGTGTTCTTTTAAAAATTTTCATTTAAGACCTCCTTAATAGATAATTTTCGTAGATTTTTGCATCACAATTAGTAAATTACTTGCGATTGCTAGGCATATCATGTAAGTAATAAAGGATGAAAAGTATATTTCTCCAAAGGATGATTCTTGATATTTATATTTCGATAATATCGCCCTCAAAACAAAACAAAAGTACGAACATCACCAATGATCATGTCATGATTCCTATCACTAGTGAAGGTTCCTCTATTAAAGGCGGTTCCTTTTTCCATTGGAAGTCACTTTGGGGTGACTTCTTTGGGCATGCCTTCCATTGATGGCATTAGAAGGCGGTTCCTGGAACCGCCTTCTAACGCACCAATGGAAGGCGGTTTGAAACCGCCTTCTAATCTTGGGGTGGAACCGCCTTCTATTAGTTTCGAGCTCGTAATAGCCTGTTGTCCCTCAGACCAGGCCTCTGGTTACATGCTCATAACATAATTTACTCAGTCGGATCTGTGGCTTGTTACGAGCTCGAAACATGCACATAACCATCAGACGTAGTGATTGGTTCCGCACCCAGAACGGGACCCAGTACGTCTGATCTATAAGCTCATTACGAGCTCGGAACCTCATGACATTTCGAGCTCGGACCTATTTTCTGTTCCTAATCTGTGCATTTAGGGTTTTGATCATTTAGTGCTTGATATTTAGTTCCAAACTCGAAATTACTCTCGAATCGTATGTTCCGAGTCCGGAACACCTGATCTATTTTTTGTTACTTTTATAGTGAAGCAACAAAATATGTTCCTAAGTCGGAACTACAATCGGAAAGTATGGTAAAAAAGTGAATTTTCAATACAATCCGTTTAAATGGAAGCCTCCCATACCAGGTCAAGATACACCAAAATAACTTGTCATTTCCACACTATCTATCAAAAGTCTATAGGCTATATAAGGTCAGCAACAATCTATAAATAGGAATAGAAATCTAAAAACATCTACTCCAATGACAATAAAATCATATTTACTAGCTATTTATACCCCTCCTACATTAAGATTCCCAATGGAATTGGAACATGCATTCACAATATAGCTTGCCAAGAAATTTCCTACCATGTTGATATCAGTTTGTGAATATGGCTTCTCATCCTCTTTAAACATCTGTGAATTTGGGAATGCCATTAATGTGTGTAATAAACCTATAGCATTGAAACAATTGAAGAAGAGGTGATTCGAATCTTACGTCCTTGATTTCAAGAAAATCCATATGGATCTTTTGAAGACATTTCGCCGTGTATAGCATTACGTAATACCTGCACTCCCAATTCTTCTCTTGTTTCTTGTACTATGTAATAGAATAAAATGAATGAATCATATCAAAAAAATTTAATTATAGAATATAATTGAATTGTGAACGTGCAAAAAAAGGTTCACCTTGATCTTGACTATCTCCAAACTCTTTGTACTGGACTCGGTGGTGAAATTGACTGAAACATCCAAAATCTTAATAAATGACTCAGAAGGTTGATGATGTAGAGGATCCATCCAATAGATTCGGTTGTTCTCTGGGACAATAAATATTGATCTCCAATGATCCCTACTAGAATATGATACATTAAAATGATCCAAAATAAAGGTATGAATTTAGTAGATTTGATATTTGACCATCACCTCTCAATGTATGGGGAGACAAATATTTTCTTATTCGTTCGTCCAAGAATCTTGTGGATGTAATCGACCCACTCTTTGACTGTGTTTCCAATTTCTTGTGTCACCACAGGGCACAAATACCCTATCCACGCTTTCTCCCTTTGGTTAGCAAAATAATACATCTAACTTTGAAATAGAATGAGAAACCCTTATTTGTAAAAATAGTAAAAATAATAAAATTTTCCTTCAAACTATGAAAGTATGTATTACTTACAATGCGTATAAGGACATTATGGTTTGATTGACTTGGTCACACCTCCACAAGTCTTCGAAGTCACTCCATGTGACAATTATTTCCCTCTTTTGATCAAATACGCATTCATTGCCCAAAAATGTGTAGGTTGAGTTGACTTGGTGTCCGCCAATCAAATCATACTAGACTCTAACAAAGTGCGGCAAATCCTTCAAAACTTCCACCATTGTCGGTGTGGGCTTAGCCTTTTTTGGTGTTTTGTGAACTCTAGGTGCCATTTTAGGCTTGGCCTTCAAATGACCATCCTTTTTAGGGTCCACATAGATTAGGCGACGAGGACATATGAGAAAAATTCATTCGGCAAATCCCACGTGCTTGAATTTCCCATCTGGAATTGGAAATAAGGCGTTGAGGACTAGTGGCTTCTCCAGTGAGACTCTACATATCCCATCCCAAATTGGAACAGAGTGATATTGTCGCATTGGATAGTGCAATATACCATTGGCAACATGGATCGACTTACCATTATCCACATGATCAATGAACAACTCACACAAATGTGATGTCTATAATGTAAAACAAAATAAGGAAGTCAAACAAATGAAGGAAAATGAAAAACAATATTATTATAAATATAATAATTTGACCTTTATTCGGCGGGCATGAGGGCGAGGTCAACATTATTGACTTCAACCACTCGCAGAGGTAGAATAAGTATGTGGTTAACCTCAACATCTCCCAGTGAGTGGCGCGATCCTCTAGAAGGTGGATTTCAACCAGGGATTAAATCAGCTAAATTTTTGGGTACGGGGAGACCGGTGTTTTCAATTAACTTACGGATCAATATATCTTGTTGCTCAATCTTTTTGTCTCGCACAAGTGCTTCCGCTTGCAAGATATGAACCGGGATGGTTTAGCCTTCTTGTACGATCGGAGAATTCCGAACGCATCTCTTTGACACAAGAATGATCCAACACCTCTTGCATGACTCGGGTGATCTGGTTTTTTTGTAGCCTCGCGGAGGATGTCGTGCTTACCCTTGGCAATGGAACACCTTTCTAATTGCTCAATATTTAATTTATCCTAAGCAATAATTTTAAATAAAACTTTTAGCATGGTGAATTACATATTTTATTAAAAGCATTTGAGAATAACGGTGCTTACAACTCGTTTGGCAATTTCACTCGTGGGTTCCTTATCTTATTCACCTTTACTATTTTGATGGCTAATCAAGAATAGATCGCACCGGTCAATCTCTTCCTCATCCATGGGTATCATCGATGATCTTGCCTCCTCCTCAGTCTTCCCCCTACCAATTTCTATTTGGAAATCCCTTTCAAAACGGTCCTTAATTAACCGCAAGACTGCCAATCCATATCCACCACGGCTCTTACGATGAGGTGTTTTGTTTTCCTTTGAAAATTGCCATTTTTCACTCCTTGTACCCTACATTCGTAGGCAACAATTTACATTTAAAAATAAGTAAAATACATTATATCAAAATAAAAATAAGCAAGGTTTACTTTGGGCTCACATTTTCATCATTCTCCAAAGCCCACCTTTTATGGATCTCCCAACTTTTGAGTTGAATATGTGTATAAATCAACCATGGACGATCTCCCATCCTATTAAAGAAAATGTAATCTCGCGATAGGGTATATTTTTACTCCCTCCAACTCTTAGCCATCATGGCCGTTGCCTTTTTTTTTTAAAATCATCCATATCCGGGGCATCAAATGTAAATGGTCTCTACGTGGATTATTAATCAAAGTTAATAATTAAAGATTAATCTACAATATAATTTAGTTACATTTGTAGTTAAATAATTTCAAATACTGTAGTTACCTTGCACTCAAGCCAAAAGACATCTTTATATTCTTTAGGAACCTTATGCCAACTATCACACTTGATGTCTACCCTTGTTCTTCCAACCTTCCCTACCCAACTCGACCATTTAGCTCATTCCTCTGATATACATGTTCTGGCTTTGTTGAAAATCAACAAAGTTAATTATTTTCTAGCCATTCTCCTTTCTAATGCTCTACAATGAGTTCTAGAAAAAGAACCCTCCTCCGACCCCTCCTCCTCATCGTCATCACCACCTAGGTTTTGTGAATCTCCATTTATTGGACCAACATATTCATCACTAGTCCTCTTTCGTGACATTAAACTACCTTACAACATACATGACAATAAAAAAATAGGGTTTAAATTTTTACAAATAGAAATCTAACTTTTATGCTTAAAACATATATCTACATTTACAAAAAATTGATTGAAATTTCAAGATATGATAACCCTAGCTAGAATTCATCAAGTAGGACAGAGGAAATGTTGAAATGTTTACCTTTCCAACCAAACAATTGAAAGTTGGATGTGACTTTTTCTTTGAATACACATGAACAATCAGGAACTCTGAATATTTAACCCATGGATTGCCTTTGGTTTTGTAAAACTCTTTAGGAACCTCATGCTAGCTATCGTACTTAATGCCTACCCTTGTTCTTCCAACCTTCTCTACCCAACTAGACCATTTAGCTCGTTCCTCCAATACATACATTCTGACTTTGTTGAAAATCAACAGAGTTAATTCTTTTCTAGCCATTCTCCTTTCTAATGTTCTACAATGTGTTCTAGCAAAATAATCCTCCTCCGACCCCTCCTCCTCATCGTCATCACCACCTAGGTTTTGTGAATCTCCACTTATTGGACCCACTTGTTCATCACGAGTCCTCTTCCGTGACATTAAAGTACCTAACAACATACATGACAATAAAAAACTAGGGTTTAAATTTTAAGAAATAGAAATCTAACTTTTATGCTTGAAACATATATCTATACTTACGAAAAATAGATTGAAATTTCAAGATATGATAACCCTAGCTAGAATTCATCAAGTAGGGCAAAGGAAATGTTGAAATGTTTACCTTTCCAACCAAAAAATTCAAAGTTGGATGTGACTTTTTCTTTGAATACACATGAACAATCATGAACTCCAAAAACCCTAACTCATGGATTGCCTTTGGTTTTGTAAAAGTCTAGGCCTTTGGATGTGATTATCACACATTTAGTAGTTTTATATGGTTAGGATCAAAAGATGAAGATTGGGGGAAGAATTTTTGAAGGGATGAAAGATCGAAGAATGGAGAAGGGTTTTTGAGGGAAAAAAGAGAGAGAGTTAGCGGTTTTCTGGAATGAGTATTAAATACCCATTTGAAAACTGCCTTTAATGCATTGTAGAAACTGTACCCAACTAAATGTTCCGAGCTCGAAACATGGTTAAACAATCAGAACTGGTTCAGACCTTTTATACCAGGAAAAGATGAAGTTCCGGACTCGGAACTTGATATGACTATATGATTGTTTTTCAGTAACGGGCAAATCATTTCTATTTGCCCAACTGAAAATCCACAAAACCCCTTTCACCCAAACCCTAGAATTTCAATCGACCAAAAAACCTAATTCAATCATGCCAAGGTATAGAGGTGGATGTTCCGATGGTGGATATGTGAATACTTCAACACAGAGTCATAATCTAAATGAAGAGTTGGGGAAATCATCCCTATTCTTCAATACCGATGCTGAAGCAAGGTATGTGCAATTTCAAATAAGGAAATGTAGCAATCCTAGGGTTATTGCTAGTGCAGACATTATACCCCTTGAGCTTGGATATTTCCTTGAATATTTGAAACCCTCTAGGTTTTATATAGTAGACTTTAACACTGTTTTATCTGTTTCTGAATATAAGGGCCGTAAGTCTACACCCAAAAAGAGCATGAAACAGTTTACAGAATTTATAAACATAATGGACTTGCATGATATTCCTACTGTTGGAAACTCTTTCACTTGGAGCAATAATAGATATAGGGATAAGTGCAAGGATTTAATGTTTCAGAGGTTAGATAGGGGTGTAGCTTCCCTAGATTGGTTAGAGCAATTTCCTAATAGTTCCATTCAGGTTTTAAACAGGACGACCTCAGATCACTCACCATTATTTTTATCTGTTCAGTCATCTGAAGAACAAGCCCCTAAACCATTTAGATACCAAGACATGTGGTCAAATAGACAGGAATTCCATGAACTAGTAGATAAAAAATGGAACTTAGATGCTCCTTTTCATGGGATGTACATATTAGTCTTCAAACTTAAGAGGCTAAAGATGGAAATAAAACAATGGAATAAGCAACATTTTGGTAATGTTTCACAGAATTTGACACATTATGAGAATGTGGTTAATGAGCTAGAAATCTCATTTCAGCAATCACAAGATGAAGTCACACTAGCTGAGTTAACCAAATCAAAACAACTGTTGGTCAGGGCTCAAAAAGAAAAACTAATTTACCTTAAGCAAAAAGCTATGATTAATTGGCTTAAGTATGGAGACGCTAACACGAAATACTTTCACCACTCAATTAGGGAAAGGAGATCAAAAACAAGAATCAGTAAAATTAAAGATGGAACAGGTAACTGGATCTCTGAACCACTGCAGATTAAAGAGGAAGCAGTAAGATTTTTCAAAGAACTTTTTAATGAGGAACCTTCACAAAAAAAGGGAACATATCTAAAATACTTCCTTTCTGAAATCCCCAGTTTAATTACTGAACAGAATAATGAAAGCCTGTTATCTTCATTTCAAATTCAGGAGCTCAAATCAGCAGTTTTTGATCTTAATAGAAATAGCTCTCCTGGACCAGATGGATATCCTGGAGCCTTCTATACCACTTTCTGGGAAATTATTAAAGGTGATCTTCTTGATGCTGCTAATGATTTCCTAAAAAATGGTAATATCCCAAAGGCCATATCTAGCACTTGGCTGACCTTGATTCCCAAAAGACCTATCCCAATCACATTCTCTGATTTTAGGCCTATAAGTTTATCAAACTTTGTGAATAAAGTTTTTTCTAAGATGCTAATGGAAAGAATAAAACCCTTCATGACCTCATTAATATCCCCTGAACAGAGTGCATTCATTAAGGGGAGGGATATATCTGATAATATAATCTTAATGCAGGAAATGACTAGAAGTTTAACTAGGAAATCAAAAGCCCCAAATCTTATTGTTAAATTAGATATGCAAAAGGCCTTTGATAGGGTTTCATGGTCCTTTCTTAACTCAATTCTACTCCAATTTGGATTTCATGGTACTTTAGTGCAACGCATAATGCAAAACATAGCCTCAGCTCACTTTTCAGTTTTAATTAATGGTGTCACTTCAGGGTTCTTTCCTTCTAACAGAGGCATTAAACAGGGGGATCCTCTATCACCCTTTCTGTATAACATAGTATCCGAGGCTTTTTCTAGAAGTTTAAAAACACTTTTCAACTCCGGGTACTTGCAACATTTCAGCTTGCCTAGAAACTGTCCTCTGATAACTCACTTTATGTATACGGATGATACCGCAGTTTTTCTGAGTAGTAAACTTAAAGACCTGAAAAGATTTAAGAAATTTCTGAATGCATATGAGCAGTCTTCAGGTCAGAAAGTTAACTTCTCAAAATCTAATTTCTTTGCTGATCGAAAAACACCTCTGGATAGAATGCAAACAGTATCTAGGACTCTAGGTATGGCGAGAGGTTCCTTTCCTTTTATGTATCTAGGGGTCCCAATTTTTGCTGGAAGGAACAAACAGGTACATTATTATCCTGTGATGGAGAGAATGGAAAAATCCATTAACAATTGGAAGAACAGGTGGTTAAGCACAGCAGGTAAAATCATTCTTATTAATCATTGTTTTCTATCTATCCCCACACACATTTTTGCAGTACTCAGTCCACCTAAGGTAGTCTTAAAGAAAATGGAAAGGTTAGCCTCAGGACTCTTTTGGGGAAATAGTGAGATCTTGGATAAAAAAAAACATGGCGCTCCTGGAAAAGAATGAGCTTCCCGGTTCAGGAGAATGGGATAGGATTTAGAGACCTCAGGGCAATAGTACATGCTTTTTCATGTAAATTATGGTGGAAATTACAAATTAATAACTCTCAATGGTCTAAAAATTTGTGGTCTTTGCCTAAATCATATAAAACATCTCACACATGGCATAGAATCTGTAAGGTAACTGAAACTGCAAATAGTTTAACTAGAGTCATACATGGAAAGGGTACATGCTCTTTCTGGAGTACAAACTGGACTGGTGAGGGTGCTCTGTACTATGAATGGCCCGAGGGGTTGGATATTCCATTTTCTGACATATCCCTAATGTCATTTATTGCTAACAAAAAACTCCTATCTCCCAATACTGGAGCCTCATCTGGCTACCATTACCATTTCTTCTTTGCAGGAGGTGGAAATTACAAATTTACATGATGACAGGCTGGTATGGACTCCCTCCCTGGATGGGAACTTTTCTATAAGTTCAGCATACAAGACCCTTAGACAAAAAGGTACTAATATTAGACATTTACACAAAGTATGGTCTTCCTTTATCCCATCCAAAATGTCAGTTCTTCTCTGGAGAGTCCTTAATGGGATATTGCCTTTTGATAACATATTGAGTAAAATTGGTTTTTCTCTAGCTTCAAAGTGTCCTCTGTGTAAGAATCACTCAGACAACCTGTACCACTTTTTTAACTCATGCCCATCCTCACTTGGAATTTGGAACAGAATCTACTCACTTATAGGAGTACAGCACCCAGTATTCAGGAGTTTCATTAACAGAGTGGACTACTACCTTTCTATAAGGGCTAAGTCTAGGATATCCTCTAACTTGAATATTGCCGCCCTTTTGGTCACAAAATGGTCCCTATGGATTTTTAGAAACAAGATTCTATTTGATAATCAATCTTTTTCTCCAGATACTTGCTTTATGTATATCAAAGATTGGATTCATTTGATTTTTACTGCTAATCCACCTAGAGGTAATAAAGAAAAACATAAGGATTTAACCCAAGCTGGAATTATACCTATCATTTTACAAAAAAGGAAAAGAATCTTATCAGCTGTAAGATGGGAAAAACCAGAGAATGGTTTCAAATTAAACACTGATGCAACATGGATAGCAGGGGGTGAGTCTTCATGTGCAGTGATCGTGAGGGATTGGAATGGAGAGGTGATTAAACTGAGAGTAGTAAATTTCCATTCTGATTCCCCATTAAATGCTGAATTGGTAGGTATACAGTATGCATATCAGCTATGCTCTGAACTAGATCTTAATGGTTGTGAAATTGAGTCAGAATGTTTAGCAGCTGTAAAAGGAATACAGAATCCAATGATCTGCCCATGGAGAGTTTTTTCTATCTGTAGTAGCTTGAACGCAGGGCACAATGTCAATCCAATAAAGTTCATTCCAAGGGAATCCAATACGGCCTCTGATTTTTTAGCAAAATATGCAAAGGAAAATAACATGAATGGAGATCTTAACTTAGATCAGATGCCTTCCTTTTTCAAGGGTCTAATAATGTTAGATAAAATTGGTTTACATGGAGTGAGATTGGTTACTTGATCACACTTAGACCTAATTCCGAATTGTAGCACAGATCAATGATTCTTGCATTATTTCTACTTCCACTGTGCGAATGGACTCTGCTGGTGCTTCTTATCATTGCAAGATAGGTACTGAAGAAATGCGGAGCTGAGAATATCCTCGGAGCAAATCACAAGGAAAGCATACATCTCAAAGATAGATTACAAAGAAAAAACAGGGGAGGGAGCAATAACACAAATGAAACATGAGGAATCTTATCTCCAGAACCACAACTACATTGACTGACTGAAGTTGATATGCGGACTAGTAGACTACAAAGGATTTAATCAATCATCTCGACTGACACATCGTTGACAAATAGGGGTTTCGTATACACGTCTCCCCGACCTGTTCGCGTTGTGTCTGAGCGGATGATCGGCCAAGAATTTCATCTCAGTTTACACTTTTAGTTTGGTCTAAGACAGTTTGGTTTAGAACACCGCTTTTGGAAGCAATTACGATGTACAGCTACATTTAGACCTTATTGGTTGATCTTAATGGTCTGGGGAGCCAAATATAGTCCCTCCCATCCTAGGATGGTGTTAAAATTTTAAAAAAAAGTTAGTGAATTTGGAAGAACCGGTTTACTATGATGAGGTTGTGCAATTCTACGCTAATTTGGATAATAGTAGGAACAATAGATATCCCACTATGGTAAATGGTGCAACGATTCCTATTACAAAATTTAGCATAAATGATGCATTAGGTTGCAAGTACACTAACCAGAGGAAACTAGTTCCGAAAGATGGGAGTAAGGGTCCACTTGAGATATTCCACCAACAAAGTTGGCCTGTTGTTACTGAGTTGACCCCCCCATACCCACTTGAAATGGCTCGCAAATATTTTGGTCATACAGGGAAAGTGGCAGGGTGAGCTGATGAGTACAATGTGGGGGGTTTTGAGTGTTGAGCATAGGTTAGTATATGAGTGGATTTGCTAGAATATCCCCCTGTCGGGTGGTCATGCGTGTGATCCGACCATAGGGAACTTGATGTTTTTTTACTATGCCTTTGAGGGGGTGAAGTTAAATCCTGGGTATATTATTTTGATGTATATGCTTAAGGCAGCAACGGTGAAGAAGAAAAATCTCCCATATGGCTGTTTGATAACCGTTTTGATTAACAAATGGAAAGTCATCCCTACCGACAAGCTACTCTAGTTGGAATACTATCTTGAAGCTTGGTTTGATCACAAGCATTTGGAGTTGGATGAACTCCCCAAGTGGTGAGTTCGAAACATTCCAGGGAAAGCCGCCAAATCCGCCAAGCGAGCAAGAGAAGCATCAAGGGGTAAGGCCAAGGGATCTTCGTCACGTAAGTACTTTGAACATAAGTCATTCTATTAACTTGTTTATACACTTTCTCTGAATTATATGTTTATAAAAATATTTTTTAATGCTGCAAGTGAGAATTGAAGTTGGATGGTAACTTTCAAAAATATTTTGCTTAAATCAAGGAGGATGTATGTTCGGCCAAAAATGAAGTTGCAGCACCGGAAGCACGGCACTCAATATTCGTTGATTCTCAAGGCCTCCAAATCAAACTAAGCGACGATGAGTCTATGCCAAATTTTAAGCCATAGTACTCTAGCGGTGATAAGGATGGTGAGGAGGAGAGTGAGGCAGATGATAATGGTGGTGATAGTGATGATTCCTCTAATTCTCAAATTGGTGGGATGGACTTCGAATTTGAAGAAGATGATGAATAGTTTGTAATGTGATAGCGTGATGAACATTTAATTGTTGAAATGTTTAAGCTAACTTTTATGAACTTGTACTAATTTTAATTGGTGGGTTTGAATTAAGTTTTTACTTTGTTAAGTTTCATATGTGGTCATTAGTATGTTAGTTATATTTGATTTAGAGCATTTATTGGTGTCAATTAGTTGAATGTTTTTTGAGTGTGGCTTAGTACTAGTTGTAATGGAAAATCCTTAAAATTGACCATAGTTTCCGACCAAGTTCCGAGTGAGGAACCTAATCTTTTCTTGGCAAATAAAGAGAAAAGACATAGTTCAAAGATTGAAAGTGTGTCTTTCCATTTGTTCCACTTTGTGACTTAATGTGTTCTGGACTCGGAACGGCAGTTCCGTAATCTTTCATTGTTTCAGTACTAAATCTGTATGACTGGACTTTGTTTGACTTTTTTTTTCTGGCACAGAAACGCTTTTGAGCTCGGAATAAGAGTTCCAAAATGTTATCATCTATCTGATCCTAACCTGTATTGCTTGATCTATTGCTCATTTTTAATTTTATTCACTGAATGTGTTCTGAGTGCGGAACACGTCTTCCAGAATCTTATCTTCTTTCTGATCCTACATTGTAATGCTTAACATGTTGATCGTTTAATTTTTTTTCCACAGATAGTGTTCTGAGTGCGGAACACGTCTTCCAAAACATGATCTTCTTTCTGATCCTACACTGTAAAGCTTGACCTATTGATCATTTTGTTCACAGATAGTGTTCCGAGTGCGGAACACGTCTTGGGGAGCCTGATCTTCTTTCTGATCCTACACTGTAATGCTTGACCTATTGACCTTTTTTTTGTCACTGACCGTGTTTCGAGATCCAAACACGTCTTCTAAAATCTTATCCTCTATATGATCCTACATTATGATAATGATAATTTTTATTTCACTTTTTTAAGAGCTTTTAGAATACCTTCGGAGCTCGAAGCTGATGTTCTGATTTCTGTGCATATGTCTGATCCTAAGTCAAAATTAATTTACATAGGTAAGATAGAGTTCCAGATTTAGAATACCGTCCCCTATATAAAAATAGGATTCAGATTGTTCATAACCCAAATTTCAAACCCTAGCTACAACTTCCGATGAAGGAACCTGCAAAGGGGGGGGGGATTTCATATTCACTATTTGGTGGGTAAGCATGTCTAGCTCAAATACCGGTGCTCCTATTCGTGGAAAGAGGTTAAAATTAACTAGAGGCGGACGTGGCACGACCCCTAAGTACGATACCTCAGGGTTGTTTTTCTACATTATGAGAATAGGTACAATGCCTTAAGAAGTTGTGGAAAATTGATAGATTGCTATACCATAGACCTCAATTTTCACCATGTCATAGGTTTAGCTGACCCGTTACAAATGTTAGAAGGCCAACACATTTAAAAACTATTGACTATGAATGAACCGTCTTATTTTGATGAAGTATGCCAATTTTATAGAACTTGCATGAGATTGAGGGGGGAGGTGCGTATTAGATTAAGGTTAATGGTTTCAATGTGGAGCTTAGCCCGTGGTAGATTGTCCCCATAAAGGTCACAAGGATTGTTATCCACAATGAGAGAATGACCCGTTACATGATGTTTACCATAAGGATGAGTGGCCTTTGGATGACGAGTACCCTAGCATAGGCCTATGGCATAGTGTGTGGTATTTTTGCTGAAATGCGCATGATCTAGGAAAACCCAAATCATTTTCTTTGGATCACCTTGTTTCAGACGATCATACTATGTGGGATTTCATAGCTAGGTCAATACTTCCCAAATATAGCCACATTACCGAACCTACCTATGCTGCACTTATGTTGTTCTACTTCATAATGGAGAGGTGTCGAATTAATCTCAGGTCGGCTATTCTGTCACATATAATGTTGATTGGTAACTCAAAGAAGGTAATCAAGAGTCTCCCATGTGGGAACTTGATTATCTCTATTTTGAAGAGTGTGCAGGGGTTAGAGTTTAGTTGGGAGGAAAAACATTGCAAGTTCTACGACAAGCAATATTTTATGAAGAAAAAGTGTGTGTTGTTGGATAAGAAATGACACCACAAGACACCGGCAGCAGCTGAATCGAGCAAGAGGTGCAAAATCAAAGAAGGTAATACAACTACACCATATTCATAAAAAAAAAACTTCACTACATCATCAATTGTTATGTTTTCCTTACAAGCTTGTCTTTCAATCTTTTGTAGATGATTCCGGTCTTCAATTTATGAAGGCCATGAAGAGGTTTTACAAATGGGTTCATGATGAGATGTCCATATTGAGAGAGCGTGTGTGAACACTTGAGCAGAAGCAGAGAATATATGAGAAGGCCCTCAAAGAATCCAAGAAGCTAAAGATTAAGAGAACATATTCCTTGTAATGCCCTATGTTTGATTTCTATTCTAGGACCTCTAAATGTGCTTGTTGAATTTTATCATACACTAGCTTAAATATTTGGATGTTGAATTTGTTAAACACTAGGTTTTGAATCCTAAACATGTTGGCACTCCGAGCTATTTTGATTAGTATTTACCATTTACAAACTTGCATTTGCAATGTATTATGAAACATATATGTGTGGTTTGAATGGCAGTGTAATGAAAATGTTAGCTTCCTTTGAATTAAGGATACAATTAAATTTGACCATAGGTCCAGACGAGCTTCCGAGATCGGAAGTGGTTATTTTCCAATGGTCAACATCATCAAAATAGAAAAATAGGACTAAATGTTTAACTTACACGTCTTCTTCTTTTTTTTCAACTTTCCTTTTGGTGCCTTCCGCCGTTGGTCATCTTTCTGTGGTTGTCGCACAACTGCATTGTTATTTGTGCGACCCATAAACTCGCACAAACTAGCATTATCCTCTTGGAGTAGATAATATTCTTAACTTGACCCAATCTCAGTATTCGTACCATAACCAATTACATCCTCCTGTTCAAAATTCTCCACGAAAGACCTTTCACCATCAACCACTATCTCCCACCGGGAATCAATAGGATCTTTTACGTAAAAAACTTGATGAGCTTGTCCGGCCAATATGAATGGATCTTCTCTTCAACCCGTCCGGCTACGATCAACCAGTCTGAAACCCAAATCTTTAGTTCTCTGACCATTGTTGAAATCAACCCAATCACATTTGAAAACAGGCACTCTCACTGTAACATAATTGAGCTCCCAAATTTCAGTAATCGTACCAAAGTAGCAAGTATGGGCGTACATAGGATTGTTTTCAGCCATACTACCAACATGCAAATCTTTGGAAACAAGTGAAACTCCACTATTCTGAGAGACTCCTTTATCATCCATTGATTTTTTACCAAACGTGAAATCGTTGATGTCATAAGCCCCTAAAGATAGAACGGTATTGATGTGTCCATATTATGTGCATATTTTGGGACTATTTGGGATCATTTTTGCACTCTTTTGTCAGCTAGAGCTTGTGTTTTTCGTTGAAATTCTTTTAGGAGAGGTAAGAGCGACTTTTACGCTCTTTTACATTTTCTAAGTAGATTTTGTGTGACAAGGAAATAACACTAAGACTTGAAGACCGGAGGCCATTGAAGATCACCTTCTGAAGACATTGAATACTTTGAATACTTGCTTTGAAGATTTGAAAACTTGAAGAATGGAAGAAAATTGAGGTAAATACGAGAATTTGAACCAACAAGGAAAAGAATTTAGGATTGGTGACTGCAGTCTTCGCGATGGGCGAAGATTTGTTCGCGCATCGTAAAATTTGGTTGGCCAGAAATATTCTTTGCCTTTTTTGTACTATAAATACTAAATCCTATTCTCTCTCTCTCTCTTACCTTCTCTCCTAGTCCATTTTCCCTCTTTAGGACTCTAGTTTTCCACCATTTTCATCCTTGTTTTAGTTTGACTAATGTTGAATTGTTGTTGTTAATTAGTATGGATTGTAGTAGCTAAATCTAGTTATTGGGAGCAATTGATTGAAGCTTCCAAACTTATGTGGTGAGATTCTCTATTTTCTCATTTATGAATATTTATTGGAGAGCATTTACTATGCCATTAATGTTGTGTTTTGCCTTATTTATACCATGGGTTGTTTGAATATATGAAATGTTTGTATGATTGAAGTGTAAGGGAGTTAGGAAAATTGCAAATTTCTTAGCTCATTTGACATGAAATTTAAGAACATGGATTTAGATTTTCTTGTGTATGATGTGTGGTGATTCTTGCTAGATAAGTATGTTAATGTGGATTGTTATCATACTTATCCTATAAATGTAAAGAAAGGTTGAACCTTGAATGTGGTTTGTTCTAGGGTTAGCCTAGTAAATACTTTGTTTGGTTAAATGACTATGTCTTTGGTAGAAGGCCTGTTGTTATCAAACTTATGGTCCTTCATATGAAATGTCGTTGATGAATACCTCTACGGTGTTGTTTGCTTAGAGTGATTATCAACGAGGTTTGCAAATGGTCGTTGTTTGTCTTTGCAAATTACTATTCAGAAGGAATGAATGTTGATCTTCGAATGAAAAGTGATAACATTCCCCATAGAAAATAAATGTAATTGAATGAGTGAATGAACCTAGGATCCATAAGAGGTTTGGAAGTGAGGATCAATTTCCTCAAGGCTCCGTTAATTTTTTATTTAATCATCTTTTTAGTTGTTATTGCATGATTAGCATTGTTTCTTGCTTTGCTAGTTGTTGTCTTTCAATTCATAATTTAGGACAAAAAAAAATCCAAAACCCCCCATTTATATGCTTATATATATGCTCATATCTAGTATGTTTTCCTCTATATATGTTTAACACTTGAAAAAATCCCCCTTCTTTGTGGATGACCCCGAATTTCCATTATGTACTTAGTTGTAGATAGGAAGCATTAGGGCTTATAAGTTTAACTTTCAGAGGTACGGCGACGACCTCCCAAATTTTGGCGCTTATAGTTGACTTTCCATTTTTTGCTTGGCTTGGAGACTTATTGTTTGAGTTCTTGGTGTATGGTTCGTATGCTATCCTCTTCACAAGAAACCTTACACTACGACCCCGAGTTAGAGCTGAATGTGAGACGGGCTAGGAGGCTCTCTTTGGAAAGTGTGAATAACACCCCTCCTAGTTACCATTTTGCGGACACTTCTACATTCATGGAACATCAAGATGATCATGAAGGTGACATTCCGGGAGGAGGACCTCAACATCCCCCTCTCCAAGGAAGGGAGATTCCCTTGGGGCAAGCCTTATTGAAGGACATTATGGTCCCCAACCTTGACCAACAACTGATGTGCATTGAGCATCCTTTGGTTGAACCGAATGGGCATTTTAAGCTTAAGACCGGGTTTATAAACATGCTACCTATCTTCCTTGGTAGGTAATGGGAAAATGCCAACAAGAATCTCACGGAGTTCAATTTTTTATGTGGTGGTACGGTTCCCCATGGAGTAGATGAAGACTACAAGTTGAAGGCATTCCTATTCACATTGAGGGATGGTGCAAGGAATTGGCTCCACTACCTATCACCCAAGAGTAAGAAGAAAATTTAATGGTGGTGTTACAGGTGAATAAGTAAGCAATTGGATGGACTATTGCCGACATCAAAGGCATAAGTCTATCCACTTGCATGCATCAAATGTTTTTTTGAAGGAAGATATAAGACCGTGTGACAACCCCAACGCTGATTGAACCCACATATGATGGAGGTGGTAAAGACGGAAATCCTCAAGTTGCTCCAAGCGAGCATTATCTGTCCAATCTCGGATAGTAAATGGGTGATCCCAACTCATGTAGTACCCAAGAAGAGTGGGGTGATGGTAGCCAAGAATGAGAAAGGTGAAATGGTGCCCACCCGAGTCCAAAACGGGTGGCATGTTTGCATTGACCACCAGAGGCAAAATGCGGAGACCCGAAAAGATCCTTTTTTGTTGTCATTCGTTTATCAAATGCTAGAGAGGCTAGAAAGTCACCCATTCTATTACTTTTTGGATGGATATTCGGGATACTTTCATGTGGCCATTACCCTGGAAGATGGTACGCGTGCTTACTAGCGTATGCCTTTTGGGCTAATTAACGCCCCCGCTACTTTCCAAAGGTGTATGGTAAGCATTTTCTCCGAATTTATTGAAAATGTTGTTGAGGTATTCATGGATGATTTCACCATTCATGGTAATTCTTTTGATAACTGTTTAGCTAATTGAGCACAAGTTCTTAAACGTTGCATTGATACTAATATTGTGTTAAATTATGAGAAGTGTCATTTTATGGTAGTGCAAGGCATTGTCTTAGGCCATGTTGTCTCCTCTAAGGGTATTGAGGTTCACAAGGAAAGGATAGACACTATTTAAACTTTGCCTTATTCTACTAATGTGCGCGACGTGTGTTCTTTTCTTGGCCATACATGATTTTACTGCCGGTTCATCAATGACTTTTCAAAGATAGCATCTCCTTTTTGCAAGTTGTAGAAAAAGGAGGTGGAATTTGTAATGGATAAGGGTTGTAAAGGGGCCTTCGATACATTGAAGGATAGGTTAGTCTTGGCTTCTATCATACAACCCCCAGATTGGTCTTTGCCTTTTGAGATCATGTGCGATGCTAGCGATGCTTGGTCAAAAGGTGGATAGAGTGCCCCACACCATATACTATGTATCCATGTCTCACAATGATCCCCAAAGAAACTACTCCACCACAAAAAAGGAGTTGCTAGCGGTGGTATTTTGTTTGGAAAAAATTCGATCTTACTTGCTTGCTACAAAAGTTATTATGTACACTGACCATCCACTGCTTCGTCACTTGATGACAAAGAAAGAGGCTAATCCAAGATTGATTAGGTGGATCCTGCTTTTGAGCAAATTTGAGTTGGAGGTGCGAGACAAGAAAGGCACGGAGAACCTTGCGGCCGATCATCTGACCCGGCTACCTCCATGCCAAGATAGTGAGGTAAATTCATCAATGAAGGAGCAACTACGTGAGGAGTTCTCCGATGAATAAATGTTCGCAATTAGGAACCTCCAGCCGTGGTACGCTGGCATTGTGAACTTTCTTGTCTTCGATAAATTTCCTCCTCATTTTTCTAAGGCTCAAAAAGATAAGCTAATAAGAAATGCTAAATATTATGTGTGGAATTATCCCTTTTTGTGGAAACATTGTGTAGATCAAGTTGTTAGGAGATGCATCACTAATAATGAAGTGCATTCAATTCTCACTTTTTGTCATTCTTATACATGTGGTGGTCATTTTGGAGCTAAAATGACCACTAGGAAAGTCTTAGAAAGTGATTTTTATTGGCCTACTTTGAATAGTCATGCATACATATTTTGTAAGGCTTTGTGACAAGTGTTAAAGAGCAGGAAATATCTCATCTAGAAATGAGATGCCCTAAAAGCCATGCTATATTGTGAAATCTTTGATGCTTGGGGTATTGACTTTATGGGACCTTTCCCTAATTCTCGTGGCTTTACATATATTCTTCTTGTCGTTAATTATGTGTCAAAGTGGGTTGAAGCAAAACCCACTAGGACTAACGATTCTAAAGTGCTTGCAGAATTCCTAAAAGATAACATCTTCTTTAGGTTTGGGATTCCCCAAGCCTTGATTAGTGACCGTGGCACCCACTTTTGCAACCGGACCATAGAGGCACTTCTGAATAAATATGACATCCCTTACAAGACATCCACCCCCTATCGCTCTTAGACCAATGGCTAAGCCGAAGTTTCCAATAGGGAAATTATGCCCATCCTTAAGAAAATAGTTAACCCCTAACCAAAAGAATTGGAGTTCTCGGCTGAATGATGCCTAGTGGGTGTATATGATGGCTTACAAGACACCGATCGGTATGTCACCATATCGGTTAGTGTTTGGTAATCCATGTCACTTACCGGTGGAAATTCAACACAAGGCTTATTGGGCGGTTAAAGAATTCAACCTTGATATAAATGAGGCGGATTTGTATAGGAAGCTACAATTGCAAGAACTAGATGAGATCCGAAGGGAGTCCTATGAGAATGCCAAAATCTATAAGGAGAATACAAAGGTGTGGCATGATAAAATGATCATTAGGAAGCAATTTGATGTGGGTCAAAAGGTCCTCCTATTTCAATCATGCCTACACCTATTTCCCAGTAAGTTGAGGTCTCAATCGATTGGTCCTTTTGAGGTGGTGAAGGTATTCTTGCATGGTGCAATGGAAATCCTTGATCGAGCTAATTCAAAAACCTTCAAGGTCAATGAACAAAGTTTGAAACCTTACCACGAGAGTTTTGTGATGGAAAAGGGAAAGGATATTGATCTTCTTGATTCAGTTTGTGAGTAAGCTCCAAGGAGGGGAGTAAGTATGCCGATGATGTTAAATAAACTTGGTTTTGATCATCTGGATCGCCATTCGTGACTTTTCATTGATGTTGTTTGATTTTAAGATTTTGTCATTAGTTTCTTTATTTTTCTTTGTTATTTTTACGGTGTGTTTTTCCATGATTTTGTAGCAATTAGAAGAGCTTGGAGTTGGATTGAGTGAGGGAGAAAAACTTGGAAAAAGGAAGGAAAAACTTGAACATTTGGTGAATTAAAAATCTGGAGAAAAAATTGGACAAATGAAAGAAAAGCTTGAACATTTGGTGAATGAAAAATCTTTTTAAGTGTTGGAAGAGCTCATAGTTTGCGAGGGGCGAAAAAGTCTTCGATCGTCGCGTGCAACTGTTCGCCCGTCGCGAAGATATCTTCGCCTAGGGCAAGGAAATCAGAGAGATGGGCAGAATATTAAGCTTTCAGATCCCCAAATGTGCGAGGGGTAAACAAATCTTTGCCCATCGCAAACTTTGTTCTCGCGATTCAAAGGTTTCTTCGCCCATCGCGACAAAATCATGAACTATGAGGAAAAAATTGAGTTTTAGGTCCAGTAATGTGCATCACGAATAATTATTCGCCCATTGCAAAGCTTGTTAGCCTATTGTGAACATTATCTCGCACGTGTCACGAAGATCGCTCAGAGGGTTTAAGAACGGGCAGTACTCACTTTTCTTCCTCATTTCCTCATCTCTTTCTCCATACCCGCTGCCCCTAAGCTACCCTCTCTTGCTCACCACCACAAATCCGACCTCCAAAATCCTCCCTTAGGCTGGAATCCACTCGCTATCCATATTCCAACAATCCCATTCCACCTCCTTCCACCAAATCCACCCCAATTTTGAAAAATAATCCAAAACCCTAGGTTTTAGAAATTTTTAGAAATCAAGCTAATTAGGCTAGGATTTCTTGTAGGCTTCATTGTTTCTTCCTCGTACACACACTATTGGTACAATTCCTCACTTTTGAATACTAGAATTGTGAATTGTGTGTAGTTTGATTTTGGTAAAAATTGTGCAGTTTGTGAATGATGATCTATTGTGTATGTTATGATAGTTCTTCACAATTTTTGCTTGAATTACAAATATCTTGTGTTAATCATTATGTTGGATATTTTGAAATGGTAAATATAGGTGATGCTTGTGGTTTGGTATTGACTAGGCCTTGTGCATATTGTACTTATGATTTGGATTAAAGACATCTTAGATATAGAATGTTGTTAATGCACGATGGATTGAATTGATTATATTGATATAGTTTGGCCAACAACATAGTGAATGCATGTTTGATGAAAATTTTGGCAAGGAATGTTGTTTTTGGCTCTAACATGTGTTAAAGCAATACTTAGGTGGATGTTCATTGTTACTGTATCCAAATGTTTGCTTTTCATAATTTGGAATTGACGGCATGTTAAAGTGATTAACTTTGTATGAAATAAAGGATACCACTTGGACTAGTTTAGCTTGGACTTGAATGTTGCATTATGGAAGCTATGATGCTGGCTTGACTAGTTTAGTGTTGATTTGGATTTTTTAAAAATAAATTGCATATGCTTATGTTCTTATATAGTTAACATGTTTGCTGTGGTTGTTGGACATGCCTCCAAAGAATCCTAGGGTTACATGGCGTGCTACCACTACCGCTCCACCTTCACCACTGGTTCTAGAGCCTGCTCCAATGCTACCTCCGGACCGTTTCATGGGTTTGTGCTAATCATCGAGCAATATGTGCCGTGGTGGGACCAGCTAGCCGCTAGGAAGATCCAGGAGACCAACTTCTTTGATGGTCCCACTTTGGATGCTTTGCCGGGTTTATGGACAAGGCTGCCCCTACTTACCCGCGACTCACTTTGGAGTTCCTTGATACTTTGAGGGTGCACAGTCTTTGAGACAGGGAGTCTTGTGAGAGATTTATCACATTCCACCTCAATGAGTGGTCCTATGAGATGTCTTTGGCTGACATTGAGGCGGCATTATGTTGGTCCACTGAGGAGATCTGAACCCATGTTGAGCCCGACACGCCCAACCACAACATTATGGAAGATGCCGTATTTTGGAACACCATCACGAGGTGGACTAGGGATTCCAAGGACAAGATAACATCATCATTCATCATGCTCTTAGCTTGGTGCACCAATTTCTGGTGGGCACGCTATTATGTCATGCTGAGCTGACAAATGTGAACAACTATGATATTTTCTATTTATGGCACCTCACGAGCGAGGGCACATATTTTGGGTTCTGGGCTGATTTATGGGTCAAGAAGGTTGAAGAGGTAACCGAGAAACCAAAGGGCGGGTACCGATGAGGAGTATGATTACTTTCATCGCTTGGCAATTTGGATCCACATACCGTCTGGCCTTCCGCGGCTGGGCAAGGGTAACTTATACTGCACCACTCTACATCGGATGATCATGAACTTTCACCTCATTAAGGAGATAGACATAGATGGAACTTTCATATGGCTTTTTTGGGTGAGGGGAGTTAAGTTCATGAAGCTTCCCCAGCCCCAACGGACTAGGCTAGAAATAGAGACACCTGTTGTAGATTTGGAAATAGAGCCAGATACCAACTATGCAGTGGGTTTTGACTGGGAACGTCAGAACCTACCTCTACGGGCGGATCGTACTGATGAGGATGCTATCCCTTTCACCCAACCACATAATGGTCCCCGTTCTCCACCACATCAGACGGAGACAGAGCCGATGCAGGAGGATGTGCAACCTCATTTCCCTCAGCCTTCTCTTTAATTTTATGAGCGTATGATGCGGACTATACATGATGGATTCTACCTCTAAGACAACATGATATTGGAGCACAATGTTTTTGTCTCCCAGAGCCTGATTGATATGGATGGGGAGATTGACCATCTGTCAGCCCACATTTATGAGATGAAGTTCCAGTCTGGTGGTACCTCGAGCCCTAATTCTAGAGTGGAGAGGCATAGAGTGAGGCGTCGAGGAACACTGACTAGATTGCCGTATATCAGCACCGCTACTTTGGTGATGGTGGTTCATCTTCACAGCAGTGATTGTGAGTTATATCATATTCCACCCCCCATACTTTGCTTTGTATGATTTTACCCTATTTTGTCTACATTGAGGGCAATGTAGTGTTTTAAGTGAAGGGAGCGGTATTTACTGCTTTTATTGCTTGTTTTTGGGATGTTATTCTTTCTAGACTTGGATGTTGTGGGATGCTTTTCTTGTTTTGGTATGTTTTCACATTGGATGTATTTGTATTATCTTTGCTTTGACATGTGAAATATTTTGCTACTTTTGATTGAAAAAACACAAAATTTTTTTGATAAATTTGAAAATAAAAAAAAAATGAAAAAGAACAAAAATAAAAAGAAACTTGTTGAGTTGAAAACTGAGGGGGCAACTTAGGCAATATTGGGGTCCCGGATAGGTTGAAAACCCAAACGGGTGACCTAGGAAAAAATGAGAGGCTAAATGTACGAAAAAAGTGAGATGTGAGCCAAAGAAACATGATGTGTGGCTATGATGAAAACCCGGAAGACTTCTAGGCAAAATGAGAGAAAGAGAGAAAAAAAGGAAAATGCTATGATTTCACTCACTTGGCGGTGTTGGAGTCATAAGGTTGCAGTTGTCACATGGATGGATCGGGTAGCTCAACATCTTGAGACCTCTTGGGATTGAGTAATTTAGGGGGGAAAACAAAGTAAGGTATGGAATTATTGATTGTTTGATAGACTTCGTTTTTGGGATGATATATTGGTATAGAGTGAAGTATGTGTTGGATTAATGTATGTTTTTTACTTCACTTTGTGCCATTGGATTTGGGATTGTCAATTTGGGACTTAGAAATATTTTTATGGATATCAATGAATTGATAGGTTGGTATGGTTTGGGTAGATTTAGGGATGGGGGTTGTGGATGAATTCTCATTTGATCTTAACTTTGAGATTTGTGATATTGATATTTTTGTGAGGTATTGATTTGGGGAATAGTAGTTTAGGATGTGGATACATGAACCTCTTTGTTCGTGCTTGAATCTTTTCTTACTCGAGGACGAGTAAGGTTTAAGTGTGGAGAGGTTTGATGTGCCTATTTTATGTGCATATTTTGGGACTTTTTGGGATCACTTTTGCTCTCTTTTGTCAACTAGAGCTTGCGTTTTTCATTGAAATCCTCTTAGGAATGGTAATAGCAACTCTTGCGCTCTTTTACCTTTTCTAAGTGGATTTTGTGTGATGAGGAAATAACATCAAGACTTGAAGAGTGGAGGCCGTTGAAGATCACCTTTTAAGACTTCGAAGATTTTCTTTGAAGATTTTAATACTTGAAGATTGGAAGAAAATTGAAGTAAAGAGGAGAATAAGAAACAAGAAGGAAAAGAATTTAGGATTGCTGACTGCAGTCTTCGCGACGGGCGAAGATTGGTTTGCACGTCGCAAACTTCAGGTGGCCAGAAATATTCTTTACCTTTTTTGTGCTATAAATACTAAATTCTATCCTCTCTCTCTTACCTTCTCTTCCAACCCATTTCCACTCTTCCAAGCCCTATTTTCCCACCATTTTCATCCTTGTTTTAGTTTGATTAATGTTTGAATTGTTGTTGTTAATTAGTATGGATTGTAGTAGCTAAATCTAGTTCTTGGGAGCAATTGATTGAAGCTTCCAAACTTATTTGGTGAGATTATCTATTTTCTCATTTATTAACATTTATTGGAGATCATTTATTATGCCATTAATGTTGTGTTTTGTCTCATTTATACCATGGGTTGTTTGAATATATGAAATATTTGTATGATTGAAGTGTTAGGGTGTTAGGAAGTTGCAAATTTCTTAGCTCATTTGACATGAAATTCAAGAACATGGATTTAGAACTTCTTGTGTATAATGTGTGGTGATTCTTGCTAGATAAGTATGTTAATGTGGATTGTTCTCATACTTATCCTATAGATGCAAAGAAAGGTTGAACCTTGAATGTGGAGTTAGCCTAGTAAATGCTTTGATTGGTTAAATGACTATGTCTTTGGTAGAAGGTTTGTTGTTATCAAATCTATGGTCATTCGTGTGAAATATCGTTGATGAAATACCTCTATGGTGTTGTTTTCTTAGAGTGATTGTCAACGAGGTTTGCAAATTGTTGTTGTTTGTCTTTGAAAAATAATATTAAGAAGGAATGAATGTTGATCTTTGAATGAGAAGTGATAACATTCCCCATAGACAATAAATGTAATTGAATGAGTAAATGAATCTAGGATATAAGAGGTTTGGAAATGAGGATCAATTGCCCCCTAGGCTCCGTTAATTGTTGATTTAATCATCTTTTGAGTTGTTGTATGATTAACATTGTTCTCTTGCTTTTCTAGTTGTTGTCTTTTATTCATAATTTAGGACCAAAAACCAACCAAAATCCCTCCATTAACATGCTTATATATATATATGCTTATATCTAGTATGTTTTCCACTATATATGTTTAAACATGCTTATATCTAGTATGTTTTCCGCTATATATGTTTAAACACTTGGAAAAATCACCCTTCTTCGCGGACGACCCCGACTTGCCATTATCTACTTAGTTGTAGATATGAAGTATTAGGGCTTATAAATTTAACTTTGAGAGGTACGGCGACGATCTCCCAGGTACCCAATGGTCTCTGAGACAAATATTTAACTGTATCTAGATGTGGACCAGTGACGACGTGAGATTGTAGCCATGAAGTAAAAGATCTGGTGTGTAGTTGAAGAACATGTGCTTTATTGAAAGTGGGATTCAACAATCTAATTTCATCCATATGGATCTCAATGTATGGGACAACATTCTCGTGGTTACTGAGAATATACAATTAAGCAGTGCACAAATCCTCATCACTAGGGCTAAATAGCTTACCCTGTTGAACCCCTACACCATGTAACCGCCCTTCATGTTTGGATCTGGGAACACCGATAGATTCAACTCATTAATATATTCGGTACAAAATTCAATAGTTTCCTCAGCACAATATCATTGCACAATACTTGCATCAGGCCTATATCTATTCTTTACAAAATGCTTGAATATTTTCATGTACTGCTCGAAGGGATACATCAATCTTAAAAATACAAGACCACATAGGTTAATCTCCCTACCCAAGAGAAATATCAGATGAACCATTATGTCGAAGAATGAAGGTGGGAAGTACATCTCCGTTAGGCACAATACTTCTACAATCATAGTTTGTAACCGATCAAGCTTTGCAACATTGATGGTTTTCAAACATATAGACTTGAAGAACAAACATAGCTTAGTAATACAAAATCATACATGGGACGGAAACAAAGACCAAATTGCAATGGCATTCAATTCTTGCATTAAGTTGTGGCAGTCGTGGAATTTCAATCCACCCAACTTCAACTCTGTTAGTGACACACAAGCACTGATATTTGAAGAATAAGCTCCAGGAACTTTCACACTACTCAGCATCCCACCGTACCACTTCTTTTCCATCTAAGACATTGAATAGCAAGCGGGATGGAGATAACAATTGCCTTCATCAATAACGGGACCAAGATTTTTCCTAATACCTATATCAACCAAATTGAATTGAGACTTCAACCCATCTTTTGTTTTACCAGGAGTATTCAAAAGTGTGCCAAATAAAGCATCGCAAACATTTTTCTCTATGTGCATTACATCGAGACAGTGTCTGACATCCATATCTGGATTGTCGATGTCCTTGGTAAATAGTTTTAGAACCATGCTTAAGTTGACAAAAGGAGGTTTCTTTCTCACAAATCAGACATGCATAGTGCCCTTTCACGGAATACCCCGACAAATGTCCATACGTGGGAAAATCATTTATGATGCAAAACAAAAGGGTTTCATCGTGAAAATATCATCCACCATGGCATTGTAAGTACGGACTCCATGATTGAACAACATCAACAAATCTTCAATTACGGGCGCAAGAAATACATCAATGTCATTACCCGGTTGCTTGGGGCTTGAAATCATCATGGACACGAGAAGGTATTTTCTTTTCATTATCAGCCACGATGGTAGATTGTAGATCACCAACATTACAGGCCAAGAACTATATGCGCTACTCATGTTGCCAAATGGATTCATTCCATTGGTTGACAATCCTAACCTTGAATGTCGAGAATCCGATCCAAACTCGAGATATATGCCATCAAGCTTTTTCCATTGCTCACCATCAGACATATGCCTTATGACATTATCCACTGGATGATCTCTTTCCACATGTCTTCTTAGTAATTTTGTATCTTCTTTGGAAGCAAAAAACTTCTGCAACCGTGGAATTATCTGAAGATACCATAAGATCTTAGCGGGTGTCCTTCTTCGAAAAGGTCCCCACCTCCACACACATTGCAATTTCACCACACTTTAACTTGTACCGAGATTCACCTCATACCCGACATGTTTCAAGTTTCCCATCTATATTTCCTCTAAACAACATGCAGTCATTAGGATATGCATGGATTTTTTTTCTAATTCTAAACCCATAGGATAAAGAACTTTTTCTCCGCATAGGATTTCTTAGGCATATGATTTCCTTCAGTCATCCCTTTTTCAGTCCAACCAAATTTGGCCTTGAAATTCATAATTTTCAAAGTCGCACTCAAAACAGAATGTTTTGAACCCACGTACAATGGGAAATTCTTTTCATTAAAACAACTCTAGGACCTTGGGTTTACCATAGAATTCTCTGGCAGCATCCTCCACCATCTCATCAAATCGATCGTCACAATCTAAATCAACCCCTTCCTTCATTCCAGCATTTCCACCAATATCCATTGGTACCTTGCCGTGCCACACCCAACAAGTGTAACTTGTTTGGAAACCTCAAATAATAAGTTGTTCATGCAACTTCTTCCTCCCTAAATAAGCTCCATTAATGTAATCCTTACAGGGGCAACGTGCCCGCACAACCCCATTTTTAGCTGCATGCTCAAAAGCCAACACAATAAATGAATTTACTAAACGAATATAATCGGGTGATATCCTAATGTCACTCTCAATGATTTTGATTCTATCTATTTACTACATGAAAATAACATCAACACACATTTAATCAAATATGCAACAAAATTCCAATGAGCAACATATGAAATTAAAACCCTATTTTTCAAAGCATTACAAAACTTAATTTAGTAAGAGAATAATTAGTTCGATATGGTAAGAATATTTTTATACTTACGATTACCTTTGCTTTTTACCCCAAAGAGTGCCCTGAAATTTGCAGCTTATTTCTCCGAATGAAAATGAAATTCCGCTTCTGTATTTATTGCTATCTACAAAGTGTTTAGATCTCGTAATAACATTCGTATCTTTAAAAATAATGGTACTTTAAGTCATTCAAAGTTCCAAACTTGGAAAAACTTGATGACACACGTTAAGAATTTGGAACTCAATTCTTTGTTACAGAAACACAGGATACATACGAGTTCCAAGTGCGGAACATAAATCAGATCCTTGTTCCAGATCTCAAACATCTTTCGAATCACTGTTCCAACTTCATAACAGGATCGATCTAAGTCTCAACGGTAGAATCATTTTCCATCCCCATCATTCAAAGGTGGTTATAAACAAGCCACCTTTGAACTAGCAACAACCGCCTTTTAACATAAAGGGAGTCTGTCAGACATGAGTTCTGAGCTCGGAATTGCCCAGGGAAGGCGGTTTTACACAATTTCTGGTAGAACCGCCTTCCATTGGTGACTTTAATGAAGCCTCCTCCACTAGTGTATAAAACGACTAGATTTTTCATGTCTTCTTCGTTGACCCTACACATAAAAATTTTTGAAGTTGATTATGTGCCAAGTATTGGGAACGCTACTACAATCCAATCTCTCTAACTCATAGCAGTTGGATCGGTGTGTCTTCATTATTTTGTACGGGTCCTTCCCATTTTGGGCTCAACTTTATTTTTTTCTTCCGCTAGGCTGGTTTCATTCTTCCTTAGCATGAGATCACCAATTTGGAATTGTGTCTCCTCAGTGATCACTGCCTTTTGTCTCTTTTCTTCAAGTTTGTCTAAATCCAACCTCATCATCTTAGGATTATCGTCCTCCTTGTATTCTTCTACTCAGCGGCTTGAGTTCCTAATTTCTACTGGTATTATCGCTTCGTGCCTGTAGAAAAGACTGTATGGTGTTTCTCCTGTTGGTTGTCACACCATTGTTCTGTACGACCACAAGGTATTGGGTATTTCATCCACCTAGCCAATTCATTTTCCCTCTAGTCTTTTTTGGATACCTTGAACTATGGTCCTGTTTGTTACCTCCACTTGACCATTTGCTTGAGGGTGAGCTATGGATGTGAACTTCTGCAAAATTCCCAACTTTGAACACCATTCAGTAAAGGTTCAACTTGTGAATTGTGTGCCATTGTCGGTAATGATAGTTTGCGGCACCCCAAAATGACAAACTATATTCTGCCAAACAAACTTTCTTGTTACTTCTGTTGTGACTCTTCCTAATGGCTTCGCTTCCACCCACTTTGTGAATTAATAAATTTCCACTATTAAAAATCTTACACTGCCAACACCTTTTAGAAAAGGCCCGACTAGGTCGATTCCCCATTTATTGAAAGACCAAGCTCCATATATGCCCATTAAAGAAGCATGTGACTTGTGCAATATCAGGGCATTAATCTGGAAACTTTTGTATTTAAGGACAAAGTTGTATGCATCATTAAACATGGTTGGCCAATAATATCTGGCTCGAATGATCTTCTTCGCGATTGTCTGAGACCCTTGGTGCGTTCCGTATAATTCTTCATGCATTTCCTTCAAGATTTTACCTACTTGCGATGAACCCACACACTTTATCCATGGAGACAGGAATACTTTCTTGTATAAGGTCCCTTCTTCATAAACGTAGTTGTGAGATCGCAATTCTAACTTTCTAGCTTGTACCTCGTCTGTAGGTAGCTTTCCCATTTCAAAGTAATCTATGAACGGTGTCATCCAGCTTACTTCTTCTGCCTGGACTGCTGACATGGTTGTCGTTGCTGTTCTCCTGACTGGAATGGCCTCCACTTTAACATCCTTGTGTTCAGTTAGTGATTCGAACCTAGCTGTTTCCAGCTTGCTTAAGGTGTCTGCTTTCATTTTTTTGCTTCTTGGAAATGCTGGATATTGAAGTATTCAAGGTGAGTGATGAGCTGACGAACCCTTGTTAAGTATTTTGTCATTTTTTCTTCTCATACTTCGTAGTCTTCCTTTACTTTTTGGACTACTATCTGTGAATAACTAAAGGCCCAACACTCCTGACCTTCATCATAACTGTGAGATCCAAGCCACATATTAACACTTCGTACTCAGCCTCATTGTTGGTAAGTAGGAAATCAAAGTGAAGTGAGTATATGTGCTCTCCTCCTTCTGGGTTGACCAATAGCAATCTTGCTCTGCAACCTTCCTTGCTAGATGCCCATCAACGAATATTTTCCATGTGATATCTTCCCACTTAGATTTTCCCTTGTCCACTTCAATATTCTGTAGTGTGTTCGCTTCATGTGCCCCCACACTTGTCATTTGTGCGATGAAGTCTGCCAAAGCCTTTGCTTTGATTATAGTTCGTGGTTCAAACTACATCTCATATTGCCTAAATTCAAGTGCCCACTTGGTCATATTTCAAGATGACGCTGGCTTGCTGAGAATATTCTTGATTGGGTAGTGAGTATAGACTACGATCCTATGAATGTGGAAATAGGTTTGCAATCTCCTTGCTGAATATATTAAAGCTAGAGTCAATCTCTCAATTTGTAGATATTCCCTTTCTGCTTTCTGTAGTATTCTGCTGGTTTAGAATACCGGTACTTGCTTCTGGCCTTTTTTCACACCAAAACTGAGCTCACAAAATTTATTGAAACTACAAGTATAAATACAATGGTTCACCCAGAATTGGTGGTTTCAACATTGGCAGTGTCTGCAGCTGCTCATTCAAGGACTCATGTGCTTTTTGACTATCTTCGCTCTAGCGAAAATTTTTAGCTTTCTTAAGGACTTTGAAGAGTGGGAAGTGCCTTTTGGATGCCTTTGAAACGAACCTACTAAGCGATGCTAATGATCCCATCAAAATTGAACTTCATTCGTGGTTGGGGGAGGCAAACTGTCGCTTGTATTTTCTCCAGATTAGCTTCAATTCCTTTTGAGGATACCTTGTACCCCAAGAATTTTCCTACACCTACCAAAATTATACATTTTTTAGGATTCAGCTTCATTCCAATCGCACTCAACGTATCCAAGGTTTCCTTCAAGTCTTGCCCGAAGTCGCATATCCTTTTGCTATTTATGACCATGTCGTCGACATATGCTTCTATATTTCATCCTATTTGACTGCAAAATGTATGGTTGGCTACCCTCTGATATGTTGCCCCTGCATTTTTAGTCCTAGCGACAACTTCACATAGCAAAATATCTCAAAGCTAGTTATAAAGGCCATTTTTTCTACATCTTTTGGGTTCATCAATATTTTGTGATATCCCTTATATGCATCCAAGAAAGCTAGAACCTCGTATCCAGAAATTGCTTCAACTAACAGATCAATCTTAGGCAATGGATAACAATCATTTGGACATTCTTTGATTAGATTAGTGAAGTCTATACACATTCTCCACCCGGAATCTGCCTTCTTGACCATCACTAGGTTTTCTAGCCACTTTGGTTAGATGACTTCCTTTATGATACAAGCCTGCAATAACACTTTACTTCTTCTTTAGTTTATTTCTCTCTATCACTAGCGAAGATTCGTTGCTTATGCTTGACTGGTTTGATCATATCACTGATATTCAACGAATGAGTCGCAATGCCTGCATTGACTCCTCCCATGTTTTGTACACTCCATGCGAATGTGTCCTTGTAATATCGCAGAATTTGTATCACCCTCTCTTTCTCCAAGTTTGGAAGATGCTTCCCTATTTTGACACACTTAGAGGTGTCTTTGCCACCTAAAATGACATATTCTGTCTCTTCTCCTAGGTCTATTAGAGGGTCCAATTGGTTGGGCGAATCACCATCTGTGATAGTACTAACCATCTTTATTTGTTCTGCATTCTTTCCTGCTCTCATCGCGATACCATACACTGTCTAGCTGTTTGTTGGTTTCCTCTCACGGTTGTAATTCCTGTTGGGTTGGGAATGTCATGAAAAAATGGTATGGAGACCATATTTCCATTGCTCTATTCATCTAAGGTCTACCAATGATTGCATTAAAAGAACTCGGTGCATCCATGACAACTAAGTCATAAATGATAGTGCGGTTTCTATCATTTTTTCCAATTGTTATAGGCAGTTGTTTGTTGCCCAATGGTGTTTCTGCTTGCCCAGTGAATCCTACAAGCGAGGATGTGGACTTTTTCAAGTCAATCCTCTTGAATCCCAATATGTCAAAGTAATCCACAAAAAGGATTTCCAAGGCGCTTCCATCATCTACACACACTCTATGAACTGTTGCATTTCCAATCATAGCGATAATGACCATTGGATCAATGTGAGGTGAAGCATTAGGAACTGCATCCTCTTCACTAAACGTGATTGTTTCATTTACTCGCAATATTTTATCTACAATCTCTTATGGTGGTGAATACATGACCTTAGCTTTCCAAGCATTACTTGACAAAGACTCAGTTGAACCTTGTATTGATAAGACTATCCTCTCTAGAGCTTCATTATATATCTCTTCTTCGTAATCTACCACCACTGTTATCTTTTGATTCTTGTTCTGAGTGTTTGCAATGGCCTGGTTCTTGGCTGTGGAGCTTCCCACCTTATTAGTGTCGTTGTATCAGTTCCCACCATCTTCTATCTTGTACTGGCTCAGATAGCCATTCCTCAAGTTCTCCTCTATTTTCCTTCTCAAATATTTGCAATATTACACATATGGCCATTATATTTATGGAGGGCACAAATTATTCTCTTGATCTTTTTTCTGGAGGTGCTATCATCGGTGCTGGTTTGCAAATTAGATCTCTATTGGCTTGCCAGATTTCCTCTTGTGACTTCGTTAGAGGTGTATCTTGAGACAAGGTTATTTGCATTCCTACTTCTCTTCCTTTGAAAGGGAGGCTTCCTTTTCCCTTCTTTGCCAAACTTCTTCGAGAGTTTTCCATTAATCTTTTCTCGCTTCGCTCTCACTCTATTTTGCGGTATTTGCTTCTTCGGTTTACACATATTGCTCAATCATTTTTTTGTAATTCTCTTGGGTTCTACGACATGTTCTTTGTGAGTTATTTGTAAAAATCTCTTGATCGTATGCCTCATATGAATGCACCCAAAGAATATTGGAAGGACAGATCATGAACCTGTAACCTTTATGTGATGAACCTACTATGATATACTGCTAGACTTTCGTCACTTCGTTGAGCTATATTTTTCAGGTTTGCTATCGTCTTGGTAAATTTTTAATTTTGGTAGAAGATCCCCAAGAACAGACCTGAGAGTTGTGACAAAAACTTAATGCTTTCGTTTGGCAAACCATGTAATTGATCTCCCCAATAGAAAGATAGGGAAATCCTTACATACAAACTCAATCTCCGCATTGCAAAATCTCATGTTGTTAGGATAGGAATGTAAGAATTTCTTTGGGTCAGTAGTCCCATCGTAAATTTTGATGTGCAACGGCAACTTGATGTCTTTTGGCTTCTTGAAGTCGCGAAGATGTGGTGCTAACGGTGACTTGTCTGCATCATCGTCTGCCCATATATCTCTTAATTCATCCCAATATTTAAGGTCCTTATTTTTTTGACTCAAGTTTTTACTTACTCTTGGGGATTCGGCATGAGAATGGCTAAGAATTATTATGTAGTTGTTCTCTCTGTTTGCTTCCAGAAATGATGTGAACGCTCTATTTTATTTTCTTTATTTGTGTTGGGAGACTCTGCCTCTTCCTCATCTTTTGTGTCTTCTTTATTGTGTTCCCGTTTATCCTAGGAACATATTCTTGATCTTGGCTAGGATGCATGCTCCTTTTGTGTCCAACCATTTGATCTTGTGTGTGATAGTTCTAGCTTCTTATGCTTTTGGTGATTACCATCATCTACTTTACAAGGAATGAATGACCAGAAAAAAATTTCTCGTCTTCACAGATGGCGCCAAATGTTGTAGAATTCCCAATTTCCCAAGTGACCTTCGTTCACCGTAAACGTTCCTGCAAGAGAAATTCCGGAAGTGATTCTAGGGAAAAGACTCTGACACTCAAGTCAATAGTTTTCCTCTTGAGAATTAGAATTACTCAGTATAGTTGCACTTACATGGACTGGTCTCCTTCTTCTTGTATTTATAGCAAGTTATCATCATGGCTCCACATTATCAAGGACCACGATCGTGGGTCATGTCGTGGTCCTATAAATCTGGTTCGTGTCTATTATTGTCGTTGGCGCTTGATCGTGGTTTCTGCATCTCACGGTTTGTGGCCCATTCCATTCCGACTCGATTCCCTTTTTATAGGTTCGCATGCCAGACTGGCTTGAAACTAACTTCTTGGCAGGGCTTAAGCCCAACCTTATGGGCTAGGTATACACCAAAGTGAAATATATGAAGCTAACAAAATAATAATTTCTCAAATTATTTCAAAATATCATTTAAGAAATTAAGGAGACAATAATAAAAATACCCATGATTGATGATAAAATTAAACCCAAAAAAGCAAAAAATCTTTATTGTAGTGTTTTTTTTAATTTCAGAAAAAATGACCAAAATACCCCTAAGGGATAATAAAAAATGTATCCAAATGAGAGCAAAGAATACGAGTTAGATTGTGCTTCGGGATGACAAAAATATGGAAATTTTTAAAAAAATGACGTCAATAAAATAATTTTGGAGAAAATAACAAAAATACCCTTGATTGATAATAAAAGAATAAATCAACCAAAAGAGAAGAATCCTTATCGAAGTGTGCTTTGGGATGAAAGAGAAAATGATTGAAATGCTCCTAGTTGATGATAAAAATGAAATGAAACAAAAGCAAACAGATTATTATAGTGTGAATTGTGAATATAAAATGAAATATATGAATCTAACAAAATAAAAAATTCTCAAAAATATTTCAAAACATCATTAAATTAATTAAGGAGACAATGATAAAAATACCCATGATTGACGATAAAATTAAATACAAAAAAAGAGAAGAATGCTTATTGTAGTGTTTTATTCGGATTTTGGAAAAAGAGACTGAAAAACCCCTCGAAGATAATAAAATATGAATCATGGTGTATACCTAGCCTAAATAAGTAGTAAGCCCAAAACCACAAGCAGGCCTGAAGCAAACTAGCGAAGCAATCCGGGCCAGACAAACGCAGAGCAAGTGGAGTCAACCCACAAACTGGAAGTAGCGGGGAATTTGATTAACTGTCAGTCTTGAACCGTGTTTCTAGGTCCCATCATCATACACATGATGGCCATTCCGATTAAAACAGAGCTACGTTCGTAATGTAATATAAAATGAAAAAGGGGGGTACGAATCCAGGTAAGTGCAACTAAACTAAACTAACTTGATTCCAGAAAGGAGATTACTAACTTGAACATCGGAGCTGTTTCCCCGGAACCACTTCCGGGATCTCTTTTGCAGGCACACATTGGTGAACAACGATCAACCAGTTGGATTGGAGAATACCATAAAATTTGGCGCTGTCTGTGGGGATGGAAATGTTTTCCAATCATTCATTCCCAATGGAGTTGATAATGGTGTTCACCAGAAGTGAAAGGAGTCAAGCCCACTACACTCAAGAGTAAACAACAGGGAGAAATAGGAATGTACATCCTAGCCAAGATTAGGATCACATCCCCAGCAGAGAGAAAGAACACGTCAGGGATGACACAAAAGAAGAAGAAGAAGAAGCAGAATCTCCTAACATGAACAAGGAAAAAATAAAAAAGAGCGTTCACAACATTTTTGGAAGCGAACAAAGAGAAATCATATAATCAGTTCCTAGCTACTCTTAAACCAAAGTCCTAAAGGTAAGTCAAAAATTTGTTCAAAATAATGGTGGCCTTAAATATAGGGATGAATTGAGAGACATAGTTGCAATAGATGATACGCACAAGTCGCCGCTCGCACCACATCTTTGCAACTTCAAGATGCTGAAGGACTTCAAATTACCATTGCATGTTAAAATCTACGATGGGACAACCGACCCAAAGAAATTCTTACATTCCTATCGTAATAACATGATGTTTTACGATGGTGAAATTGAGTTGGTATGTAAGGCGTTCCCCATATTTTTATCGGGAACAACAATCACATGGTATGAAGATTTACCAAGTAGGAAAATCACATCTTGGGCACAACTATCAGACTTGTTTTTGGGCTGTTTCTACCAGAAGTAAACGTTCACAAGACAATTGCATATCTCAACAATATAGCTGAACGAAGCGATGAAAGTTTTGCAGAATATCACAACAAGTTCATTACAGAAAGTTTGCAAGCTTGGGGTTTATCATTCCAACCTTCTTTAGGTACGTTCACGCAGAACATGCGATCGGGATATTTCTAGAAGGAAAGAAAAAAAAGGTAGAGAACCCAAGAGATCTACAAAAAATGATAGAATAGTATGTGCAAACCGAGGAAGCCAATAACCACATAATAGAGTGAGAGCGAGGCGAGAAGAGAGTAATAGAGGACTCGCAAAGAAATATTGCAAATAAGGGGAAATGAAACTTTTATTTCAAAGGAAGAGAAGCAGGAGACAAAGCATTTTATCCCAGGAGACACTGCTAACAAAATTGCGAAGAGAAATCTGGCAGGTGAACAAAGATCATCTACAAACCAACGCCAATGGTAGCGCCCCCCAGAGAAGAGATCAAGAGAATACTATTGTGCTTTCCATAAGGATCACAGTCACGGTATCGAGTATTGCAGAGATTTATGGGGGAAAATAGAAGAAAATGTGAGAAATGATTATCTTGGACAATATAGGAAGTGATCTGCTTCATTTTGCATGTATTAATTGATGCATTTGACATACTTTTTAGTAAATTTTACTTGGTGGATTACTATTATTAGTTAACTTTATTTGACAAGGGGTTTAGACGGCCATGTTTGGTTTTCTTGTCTAAATCCCGCGTTTTGTAGACTTAATTTGTACTAATGGACATCTTGTATCCATGTGCTACTTGATCTTCTTTGTGATCATCTTTAGTAGGTCTCCCATAGGTACTTTTTGTTTACATTCTATATGAAGGCTGTTCATAAGGGCGGTAGAAGATATTGAAGGTCGTTTGCAAGGATAGTAGTAGAGATGAAGGCAATTCACATTAGAATGGCAGTAAATGAAGGCCACAATTATCAATGCATGGTAGAAGGATATTGAAGCCAAAGATAGGCGGCAATGGAGTTCTTAGCGGCCAACGAAGAAATGGGGAATCATGGTCCGATGAGTTGTGCTTAAGTACGAGAATGGTCCAAGAAGAACTAACCTCCAATGCTGGTTCCTTAGGATTCTTCTTCTCGATTACTACAAAATCGACTACTAAAACTCTCAAATTGGATTAATGGTTCTCTCGTAGCGAAGGAAACTAGTTCAGCCGGCCAACACACCAACGGGTCGGCACGGGCCGTGCATGGTTTGGCACCAATGGCCTGCGCCAAAGGAGATGACTCGAGCCAAGGAGACCAGCGTGAGGCTATGGCACATTTCGTGCCAGAGGCCACGGGCTGCCAGCAAAAAGTGAAGAACCCCTTACAAGCGCGAGACGTCCCATTTTAAGCGTCTCACGCCGTCCCAAGTCCATTATGCCAAGCTTAGCATGTAGGGTGTGGGAAATCACACGGCCCGCACAAAGGTTTCTGAGCAATCACCCTTGCTGACCACGGCCCGCGCCAATGGCTACAGGCACAAATCAGGATTTCAAGTTTCAGTGCTCTAACAATGCCCCACAACAGATGATGCAGCTCGTGCCAGGTGTTAGATACAACCTGCACGAAGCCTCAGACCCTGTACGAGATAAAGATCCATGCCACATCTAAGAACTGGTGCCCCGCACCCATAGAGTGATACGACCCTCGCCAGTCCTTGCGTCCCGTGCCAATTACAAGCCACAGGCCACATAATCCATAACACCCCACACCAGATGGCGGCTGAGCTAGGGTTTACCCTATTTTGGGCCTATTTTTAGGTCTAATCTCCTAATACTATAAATAGAACCTTGTCTACTAGGAATTTGTACCTCTTACTTAATTTTCAAGAGTAGTTTGTAGACTCTCTCTTTAGGAGAAACTTTATCTTTTTCTTATTTTTATTTTTCTTCAATCCTAAAACGTGGAATTCAAATGTTTATTTGAATTCCACATCAAAGGAGTAGTTTCCATAGCTTGGGGTTGAATTGTAGTGACTTGGTAATCTATATGTTTTTTGAGATTCTCTAGTTCATCCTAATTGTGTGTTCATGATATTATTGTGATTTGTTTTTGAGTTTGAATGCATGAATATTAAACCAAATATATAGCACATACTTTGGGCTATATTCATGCTAGGTGCAAATATCGATTCCCCCTTGGGATGAGAAACCTGGTTGTTTGAATATGTGGAGGAGAACGCGTCTGCGTGACTGTGTGCACGGGGATTCAAGGTCACTCTGATCCGATTACCATCGCACCATTCTTAGCTAACTTTGTAAAGTTTTCTGAGAGGTTCAAGGTAGAGATAGCTAAATAGTAGCAAGCTAGGGTTACAAGAAACCCCAATATCATAGATAAGGTGCCTACGACCCTTGGTGATAACTGATAGGACCCGAGGGGAGAAGCGTAGCAGTAGGAACAGGGTGCAGAATGATAAATTTCTATCTTCTGACCCTTACTGCCTCGAACCAGGTTACTTTTAAGCTACATTTTTAACGACTCGGGGGGAGGAAGGTAAGAATTTTGGTGCCATTGTAAGGGATGCTATCAGTCTAGGTATCTACTTATGCATGATGTGTATGTAGAGCAGTTAGTTTAGCTTTTATTTTTTTTGTTTATATTGTTTATTTTTGGTTGTAGATGTTGTTATAGTTATTTTGTTACCTTTTAATATGTTTGCTAGTGTTGTATTCAAAAGGGTATTGTTGGCCCTAGTTTATATTACACACCTGTGCCACTAATCTAGGTGTCTTACACTACCCAATTGAGAACATAGGAGTTCGGAGGTGAAGAACTTGGGCACAAGTTCAGCCGAGGCAAGAAGTAGTAGAAGATCCACTAGCAATGGCGAAAGACAACCGCACCCTACGGGAGCTCATGGCACCAAACTTGGAGAATCAACATCTATGCATCACCTTCCCACTGTTACCCGCCAATGCGAGCTATGAGCTAAAGAGTGGAACGTTCAATTGCCTTTCTAAATTTTATGGATTGGTGGGGGAGGACCCAAACAAACATCTTTTGGAGTTCCATTTGGTGTGCACGAACATGAAGACCCCGGGAGTGTCTGAAGATGACTACAATCTAAGAGCCTTTCCATTTCCCCTTCAAAGTAGTGCCAAGGATTGGCTCTACTACTTGCCACTTGGGTGCATTGGATCGTGGATAGATATGAAGCGGAGGTTCCTAGAAAAATATTTTTCAGCGTCCAAATCAGCCGGGTTGAAGAAGCAGTTTTCAAACATCACCCAAGGTGGCACTAAGAGTATGTATGATTATTGGGAGTGCTTCAAGCGACTTTTTGTGAGTTTTCCTTACCACCCATTCAAGGAAGAAGATTTGGTGTATTACTTCTTTGAGGGATTGTGCGATGAAGACATGCAGATGGTGAATGCCGCTTGTAACAGTTTGATAGCGAACAAGAGCCCTAAGGATGCAATGTCCCTCTTTGAAGAAATGGCAAATGGTATAAGATAATTTGGCACTAGATCGAGGGTGAAGGTCTTGGATTAATCCACACAGTCGCCTAAGTTGGAGGATCAAGTCCAAGCTCTTGCTTCCATGATGAAGGAGCTTTTGCGAGGAAAAGTGCATCAAGTCTAAGTGTGTGGAATTTGCAACCTTAACCACAATTTCGAAGCGTGCCCCAAAGTCGTAGATGATTTAAAAGGGGTGAAGGCAATCGACTACAACAACTGGGAAATACCACAATTTTCTAGAGGTCAACCACAAGAGTTACAAGGGAACCAAGGAAATACAAGGTCGGACCCCTACGAAAATTCATTCAATTCGAGGTATCAAGATTATCCTAATTTCCGATGGAGGGAGGACAACCAACCTCAAGGGTACTAGGGAGGATAAGCTCCACCTCAACCATATCCTAATTGTGAAGGCCCTTCCAACAATCATGCTTCACTTTACAAGTAGGAACATGATGAGATCATGGGAACCATCAGTCAATTTGGGAAGAAGCATGAAATATTCGTGGAGCGAATATAGCAAGAGATTAAGGACCTTGGCAATAGAGCTTTCTCAATTATTACAAATCTTTAAGTTTAAGTCGGTCAACTTGCCACCTCGGTAAACTGACTTAAGGCCAAGGAGTCCGAAAAACTAACTTCCCAACCGAAGGTCAATTAGAGGAATGTGAGCGCAAAATTGAGAAGTGGGAAGGAAGTTCACGAGACCGAGAAGAAGATAATACAAGAAGATGACAAGATGGTGGAGGCTACCAAGGGACACTTTGAAGATGAGGAGATTGTGGTCAAGGAAGCACCCTCCAAGGAACTATCACCGCTCGAGGCACAAGTCACTATTCTAACTCCAATTCCAAATGCTTTGAGGGGATGGGAAAAGATGGCAATCGATGATGCAAACATTCGAAAAGTCTTTGAAAAGGTCAAGGTAACCATCCCCTATCTTGGAATTTATTGAACATGTTCCATCATATGCTAAAATTCTTAGAGTTGCATGCACAAAGAAAAGGCATAGGCCAACTAAGAGATTAGAACATTTGAAAATGAGAGGAGTTACCATTTTGAACCATAAGAACTTGCCTAAGAAATGCAATGACCCCGAAATGTTCTCTATCCCTATATCTTTAGGTGGTAAACTTGTGAAACATGCCATGATAGATCTAGGTGCATCTATTAATGTTATCATGTTCAGTCTATATGAAAGCCTAGAAATAGGTGAGCTTAGGGATACTAGAGTAATTGTCTAACTTGCCGATCATTCCCAAGCTAGTTCTCATGGACTAGTAAAGGATGTGATAGTGCGAGTTGGAAAATTATTTTTTCCGGTAGACTTTTATGTCTTAGACATGGTGCACGATGGAAGTGCACCCCCAATACTTTTGGGGAAACATTTAGCACTGAAATCGATGTCCACTTGGGAATCTTAACTCTAGAAGATGACATGGATAAATAGGAATTTGATATCTATAAATCTAGGTATGATTAAAAAAAGTCTTCTTTGATGTGCAAAGGTGTAACCTTATGTGATGAGCATGGTAAATCTTCTTGTGTGACAAATGAGCATGAGTGTTTAAGTGAATCCCATGTTGATGATAATGATGATGATTCCAATGAATTTCATGATACCGTGGATAATTTGTCAGTGCTAGATTGTTTTTCTATGCTAACCAATTTGCAGTAGAAAAGGGAGATGATCGAGAGCATAAAACCTCTTCGACCTCCCTTAATCCCCGAAATGACATTCACAGACTCAATGATGGCAAGACATGGAGGTTCATACCTATTGGCGGACAAAAGGTCCAAGGTAAGGATGGCTCATTGTGGAAACCTCTCCAAGACGATGTCATCATGGGTGGAGTCGCCGATGGTGATTCTGGGGACCCACACGTAAGTGTTTCTAACAAGAATGCATGGAAAAATAAAATAAGTTGTGAGGACGACAATAAATATACGGTGTTTCTTTTGCTTTCGTGTTTTGATTAGTGGGTAGTTAGTGTTTGCATGAATCTTGTTTTGCTATGTGGATTTTTGAAGTGAAACATTTGTTGGTTTGGAAATTTTAGCTCAAGACTTGTGATTGTACTTTGAATGGAATTAAATTGGACGGGTGACATAGCCTTTTGAAAAAGAAGGAAAAAACCAAGGATTAGGGAAATGTTGGTGAATGCCTTGTGCCAAGTAGGCTGGCGTGAGGCAATGCTTTGTGTTGAGACTAGAATGGCATGAGGCTATGTCTCGTGCCAGAGGTTTGGCGCGAGGATATGCTTTGTGCCAAGTGGTTTGGTGCGAGGCTCTGCTTTGGTCCAGGCACCTTTTGCGAACTACACCAATTTTTTAAAATTTTCTTCATTCCAATAATGCAAATTTTCAAAAATTCTTATTCTCAAATTCAAAATTACATTTTTGGTTCAAGAATTTTGGAATTCCCTAATTCCTTAGGGTTTTTTTAAAATTCTTCCAAAACCAATGGAATTAATTGGCTTATACTAGTGTCCCCTAAATTGAGCATTTTAATATTCCATTCTTATCTAAATTGTACCTCTCACCTTAGTCCCCTAGGCTGAAATTCTAATCCCATAGTACATTCTCCACATAATTCTCTCATTTGACACATTCTTTCTTCCCAATAAACACTCACTCTCACACACTCTTGGTGTAACTCGAAAAAGTGAAGTTTTTCTCCCAAAAGTTAGCAATTTTTGCTTCTTCTTTTGCGGGTCTTGCAAATCTTAGCTTCAAATTTTGGGTAACCCATTGAACTTTATGCTTATGTGCTTTATTTGACATTGTGGTAGTGTTATTTAGAGCATGAATCTTGAATGAGTGTGTTTTGAGATATGTGTTTCGGTTTGTCTGCATAATATTTTGTTGAAGAGGATATTGGGAGGATTGATGTGCTATTATGCTTAAGATATGACTTTTGATGTTGGGTGATTTGGGAGAGAGTTAATCTTGATTGCATGATCTTATTGATGGGTCAGTAATAACTTACATGAGTTTTTTGTTTGATGAAGAATGTTCTTGTTTGAATAGCCCACATGCTTAGATCATCATGTCATGGGTGTTTGGGTTATTTGGGAGAATGTTTTCTTATTGAATTGTAGGACATGCTTTGTTTATGATCATTTCACCACTCTTGTCCTCATTTTGTTAGGATGCCACCTAATAAGAATTCCTCAGAGAAGGGCAAGTCCACTAGGGGTGAGAAGAAGAAGAAGTCGGCAAAGGGTGCAAACCCCGAGTGTACATTAGGTGGACCCTAGTGTTCCTATCTACTCTATGGCCGGTCATAGATGATGATGGACACAAGGTGATCAAATTCAACCTGGACGACAAGGAGTAAAAGATGACCCACTGGAAGGTAGCGCGAGCCTTTGGGTGGAGGTATGGGAAGGAGATCCAGAAAACACACCGACAAGGGTTACCTTTCTCTCTTGGGCACTTTTGGGTGCAACTGATGGGTGCGGATCAGAAGATTCTGTGCAAGAGTACCGCCATAGTTCATCCAGCGTTCTGTTATGTTTTAGTAAATTGTTGGTGTATTTTTATTTTTGACTATCTTTTGTCGTATGAAGCCCACTTTTGGGGCATTTTTCTGCTACACCAAAAAAATTGGAAAAACTTGAAAAATGAAAAAAACTTCAAAAACTTGAAACTTGAAAAACTTGAAAAATGAAAAACTTGAAAAAATACAAAAACCTAGACAAGTCAAAAACCCATAAGGGTGACTTGGGTAACATGAGGAAAAACCCTGATAGGCCAAAAGGCCTAGGAAAAAATGAAAGGCTAGGCCTGCCTAGGCTTACGAGCCTGGGAAAAAAATGAGCGGGCGTGTGGAAAAAGGTGAGAAGTGAGTACCCTTTGTGTTTTAAAGCTATGATGAAAACCCAAAAGGGCTCCTAGGCAAAATGAGAGAAATTGAGAGAAAACAAAAACTAGGTTGAATGCATGCTTTCGTGGTGGATTGTTTTTTAAAACTACTCTTTGATTGCTTTTGGGATCATTTTAGGAAAAGTAAGCTAGCTTGACACTTATCTTTTTGGCTTACCTTTTTCCACACTTTACGTTTTGGTGGTTTGATTACTTATGTTTTTTCGGGGAGTGTGAGAGTTTTCAGATTCTTACTTTCTTGGGGAAACAGGGTAATCTTGGAATAAGTTGACTGTCTTGGTTAACTTATGCTTGCACGCTACATTTCACTTGATTCTTTTTCTTGTCTTCTATTTACTCGAGGACGAGTGAAGGGTTAAGTGTGGGGAGTATAATCCGCTTCATTTCGTGTGCGTTAACTGATGTATTTGGCATACATTTTAGTTACTTTTATTTGGTGGATTGCTAGTATTAGTGAGTCAACATGACAAGGGGCTTAGATGGCCATATTTGGTTTTCTTGACTAAATCTTGCGTTTGTAGACTTAATTGGTACTAATGGACATCTTATATCCATGGGATCCTTGATCTTCCTTGTGATCATCTTTAGTAGGTTGCCCGGGGGCACATTTTGTTTACATTCTATGTGAAGGCCGTTTGTAAGGGTGGTAGAAGTTATTGAAGGCCGTTCGCAAGGACGGTAGTAGAGATGAAGTCCATTCACATTAGAATGGTAGTAAACAAAGTTCACGATCATCAATAGATGGTTGAAGGAGATTGAAGCCATGGAGTTCATAGCGGCTAACAAAGAAACTGGGAATCGTGGTCCGATGAGTTGTTCTTATGCCCGAGAACGTTCCAAGAAAAATTAGCCTTCAGAGCTGGTTCCATTGGATTTGTCTTCTCGAGTACTATAAAATCGACTACTAAAACTCTCAAATCATACTAATGGTTTTTCCTTTAGCGAAGGAAACTAGTTTAGTCGACCAATGCACTAACGGGTCGGCGTAGGCTGTACATGGTTTGGCACCAACAGCCTGCGCCACAGGAGATGCCTCGCGCCAAGGGGACCAACGCGAGGCTATTGCGCGGCCCGGGCCAGAATCCATGGGCTATTAGCATAACGTGAAGAACCCCCCAGGTGACTTAGTATGGGTGTGGGACGTCTCATTTTAGGCGTCCTGTGCTGTCCCAAGTTCATTATGCCAAGACCAGCACACAGGGTGTGGGAAATAACACGGACCATGCCAAAATTTCTGAGTGAGCATCATTGCTGACCATGGCCTGTGCCAATGGCCATGGACGGGGATCAGGAATTCAAGTTTCAGAGCTTTGACAGCGCCCCACATTAGACAATGTGGCCCGTGCCAACTGTTAGACACGACCCGCGCAAAGCCTCGTGCCATGCACAAGATGAAGATTTGCACCATGCCTAAGAACTAGCACCTCGAGCCAATGAAGCGATACAGCTCGTGCCAGTCCTCACGCCTCACACCAAGTACAAGCCATGGGCCGCATCATCTGTGATGCCACACGCCGGGGGGCGGCTCAGCTAGGGTTTACCCTATTTTGGTCTATTTTGGGCCTATAATCTCCTACTGCTATAAATAGAACCTTTGTCTACTAGGTTTTCATATCTCATACTTCATTTTAAAGAGTGGTTTATAGACTCTCTCCTTAGGAGAAACTTTTTCTTTTTCTCCTTTTTATTTTGCTTTGATCCTAAGATGTGGAATTCAAATCTTTATTTGAATTCAAAGTCAAGGGAGTAGTTTCCATAGCTTGAGGATAAATTGTAGTGACTTGGTAATCTATATGCCTTTTGAGATTCTCTAGTTCATTCTAATTTTGTGTTCATAATATTATTATGATTTGCTTTGGAGATTGAATGCATGAATATTACACCACATATATAGCACACACTTTAGGTTTTATTCATTCCAGGCGCAAATAATGATGTCCCCTTGGGAAGAGAAACCTGGTTGTTTTAATGAATGGAGGAGAACGTGTCTGCATGAGTATGTGCACGGGAGATTTGAGATCACTCTGATCCACTTACTATCGCACCAGTCTTAGCTGACTTCGTAAAGTTGTTTGAGAGGTTTTGGTAGAGATAGCTAAATAGTAGCAAGCTAGGGTTACAAGAAACCCTAGTATCATAGATAAGGTGCCTACAACCATTGGGCCTAAGTGATAGAACCCGAGGGGAGTAGCGCATTCATGGTGAAAGCCGTGGTGTAATCGTACGGGGGAGAATCAGACCTATAACAATGATCAGACATTGTTGTACTCCCCTAATTACGATGGAGGTGTTGATGGAGGGTTGCGAGAGCACCCACCGTGATAGGGACAGGGAAGTGTATGCCATCGGTCACACCATGTGTCATGGACACTCTATTAGGTTTGCTTAGATCTCCATGTGAATGAATCGAGGATGGAAGCATTAGATTTACCAAGTTGCTCAATGATTTCCCCAAGTTCTTAGTTATTATTGTATTTTTTTTTACTTTTCATGTTTTGTTGTTTATAGCTTTAAAAACAAAACCCCCCCTTATTTCCATGCTTGCTTTACTACCTATTCCTTATACTTGTACGGATTGACGACCCGTATGAGATTGTGTTTTGATTTGACACATTACACCTAGTATCTTTGTGGACAAACCTATGGCTTACCTCTAACTATCATATCAGTAGTATAGCAGTTAGGACAGGGTACAGAACTATAAATTTCTATCTTTTAACTCTCACCGCCTCCAACCAGGTTGCTTCTAAGCTATGGTTTTAACAATCTCGGGGGGAGGCAGGCCAGGAAGGAAGAAGGTGGTAGCAGATACAACAAAGCGAGCAAGGTAGGAAGCTCCATGGCCAAAATACGGGCCACAACCAACACTCAGAGTAGAAATTCAACGATGAAAACTGTGGTAGACTATGAAGAAGATATACCTAACGAAGCTCTAGAAAAAACTGTCTTCTACATACATGGATCAATAGAATTCTTATCAAATAATGTCTGGAAAGCTAAGGTTGGGTATTCACCTCTGTAAGAGCCCCTGAATAAAAGATTGCGTATTGATGAAACAATCATGTTTAGTGAAGAGGACGATGTTCCTAATGCCTCGCTACACAATAATCCCGTGGTTATGATTGCTAAAATTTGGAATGCTACTATTCATAGAGTGTTCATGGATGATGGAAGTGTGGTAGAAATTCTTTTCATGGATTTCTTTGATAAACTTGGATTCAAGAGGACTGACTTGAAAAAATCACATATGCGTTCATGGGGTTCACAGGAAGAGCATAAACACCACTTGATAATATTGAGTTACCTGTAACAACTGGGGAGAATGAGAGGAATTTCACTATAATATATGACTTTGTAGTCATGGATTCTTCAAGGTCATTCAACGCTATTATTGGTAGGCCATGGATGAACAAAGCAAAAGTAATATGGTCTCCATACCATTTAGTAATGAAATTCCCAACCCCAGCACGGGTCGCAACGGTGAGGGGAAACCAGCAGACCGCCAGGCAATGTATGGTTATCGTAATGAAAGCCGAAAGAGCCGCATAACAACCAAAGATGGTTTGTACTATTTCCACTAACAACTCACTCAATTAGGTGGACCATCTAGTAGAAATTGGAGAAGAAACTGAAGATGTCATTTTAGATGACAACGATGAGTCCAAGTGTGCCATGATAAGGAAGTATCTTCGAGAGCAAGAGAAACAAAGGGTAATACAAATTTTGAGATATCATAATGACACATTCGCATGAAGTGTATGGAACATGGGAGAAGTTGACCCAAGTATAGCAACTCATTATTTGAACATCGCTGATTCGATCAAGCTGGTCAAACAGAAACAAAGAAGTTTCGCTAGTGAGAGACAAAAGTGCAATTGAGGATGAAGTGAAGGCACTATTGCAGGCTGGGATTATAAAGGAGGCTATATACCACACACGGCTAGCGAACCCACTGATGGTAAAAAGGGCAGACTTGGGATGGAGAATGTGTATAGATTTCACTAATCTAAACAAAGCGTACCAAAAGGATTGTTACCCCCTACCAAATATCAATCATCTAGTAGAAACGATCTCGGGGTATGAAGTCCTCGCATTCCTGGATGCCTACAAAGGGTATTATCAAATATTGATAAACCACGTAGATGCAGAAAAAATAGCTTTCATAACAAGTTTTGGGATATTATGCTTCGAGAAGATGTTGTTTGGATTGAAAAATGCAGGTGCAACGTATCAAAGAGTTATTGATAGCGCGTTCTGCAGCTAGATTGGATGCAATATAGAGTTATATGTAGATGATATGTATATGATATGGTCATCAAGAGTATACAAACATGCGACTTCGTGGATTACTTAAAAGAAACCCTGGATACATTGAGTGCAATTGTACTGAAGCTAAATCCTAAGAAATGCACAATCAGGGTTGGGGCAGGTAAATTTCTAGGTACAAGGTATCCTCAAAGGGGATCAAGGCTAATACAAAGAAGATACAAGCAATCGTTAAACTCCCTCAACCACGAACAGTTAAGGAAGTCCAAATATTAATGGGATCACTCGCTGCACTCAGTAGGTTCATCTCGAAAGCAATAGAGGGGCACTTCCCGCTTTTCAAAATCCTGAAAAAGGCTAGGATGTTTAGCTAGAATGAAGAGTGCCAATCTTTGTACGAGTTACTAAAGAATCAACTTCGGACACTCACAACGTTAAAGGCACCAATTAAGGGAGAAATACTATGCTTGTATTTGGCGGTTTCATTAAATGTGGTAAGCTCAATCTTGGTAAGGAAAGAAGGCCAGGAATAGATACCAGTATTCTACACCAGCAAAATACTGCAACAGGCTGAGAAGACATATCTTCCAATTGAAAAGTTGACCCTAGCTTGATATATTTGGAAAAAAGACTGCGAATCTATTTCCAGAGTAATAGAATTGTTGTTTATACTGACTACCCAATCAAAAACATCTTGAACAAGACCGAGTCATATGAGAGAATAACTAAGTAAGCTCTTGGATTGTGACAGTTTGAAATTCATTTTTAACTGCGAACCTCAATCAAAGCACAAGATTTAGCATATTTCATCGCCGAAATGACAAGCACAGGGGAGCAGCAGACAAAAACACAACAGTTATCTAATGAGGATAAAGGAAAGGCTAAATGGGAGGATGTCGCTTGGAAGTTGTTCGTAGACGGGGCTCTAGCAAGGAAGGATGCGAAGCAGGGCTACTGTTGATTTAACCCAAACAGAGGGGAATACAAATATTTTCTTCACTTTGATTTCTCACTCACTAATAATGAAGCTGAGTTTGCAAGAGTGAATTCGACATCTCTTGTCAAACCTCACCAATGACCCCCGTAGTTGAAACAAGACTCAAGGTATCCCATTAATGGCATTTAGCACGAAGAATCAACAAGCTTGGTAACACTTATATACACTACACCGCGTCTAAGCATTTAACCAATTTATGCATTTACACAAGATTGGTCAAGAACGATCGACATTAATAGACTTCTCTCATTTGCTACAAACGAAAAACATGACAAAGAGTTCAACATTATCATATCCACCTAGCAATCATCAATCCATCAGCATAATTAAAAGCTCTAAATTATACTCATACATTCCTAACAAGAAAGGAGGGGGGGAATCAACCCACTTCCCCCAAACCCTAGCAAGCAATTCATACAAGTATTTCATATACTCAAGCTTTCAACAACATTAATGATATCAACAAACACATTCAATGCTCCATAAATGCATAATAGTAAGAGCAATAAATAAGCTACAAATTGTTCTTAAGACATGGGTTTGGAAGCCTTAGTTAATTGCTCCGAAGAGATAGATTAGCTACAAGAGTTCATGCTAATCAATGCTAAACAACTAACCATAAAAACAAGAAAATTCAAGGATGAAAAATGGAAGAAAAGGGTTTGAAACAGTGCTATAATCGCAGCAGAAAAAAAGCATGAATGAGAGGAAAGAGAGTGGTATTTATAGTACAAAGAAGATAAGGTGAAATTCTGGCCACCCGTCGGTTGCGACTCTAAATAGTACTAAATTTCAAGGTAAAACACAAGCTCTTGATAATAAAAGAGCACAAAAGTGACCCTAAATAGTACTAAATTATGCATATAAAATGGACACATCAAGTCTCCCCACACTTGAACCTTACTCGCCCTCGAGTAAGAAAAGATCTAAGCATACGAAGGAAATGATATATCCACATCCTAACTACTAATCCCCCAAATCAATACCTCACAAAACTCTCAATATCACACATCCCAATGTTAAAGTCAAATGAGAAGTTTCCCACAATCCCTATTCCTAAATCTACCCAAACCATATCATCCCATCAATTCATTGATTTCCCTAAGACATCTCCAAATCTTGAATTGATAATCCCAAATCCAATGATAAAAGATGAAGCCAAACGTGTATATAAGGTTCAAAACACATGCTCCACTTTACATCAATATATCAACCTAAAAACGAAGCATCTTAATAATCAAGAATTTCATAACTTACTCCGTCTTTTCCCGCTAAATTTCTCATTCCCAAAAGGTCCTCAAGATGTGAAGCTACTCGATCCATCTGTGTGGTCACCGCATCCTTATAACTCCATCGCCGGAAAATGAGTAAACACTTAATGTTGTTTTTCAATTTCTCTCGCTTTCTCTCATTTTGCCTAGGAGCCCTTTCAGATTTTCATCCTAGCCACACATCATGTTTCTTTGGCTCACATCTCACCTTTTTCTGCACATTTAGCCTCTCAAAACCAACATTATCCAAGTACATCAAAAGCAAAACATCCTAAAACAAAAGGGAGAAAAATATCCAAAATAAAACAAAAGAGTTGTGCAAAAGTGTCTCCAACCCTAATCACCTAACAATAGTAGATACCCCTCCCCATACTTAGAACACTACATTGCCCTCAATGTAGACTATGGAAAAACCGTACAAAGCGAAGTATGGAAAGGGGAAAAGTGTGATGCTCACTCAATCAATGCTGTGATGAGGACGGGCTACCGCCGGAGTAGCGCTGCTGGTACTGTGCTAGCCACTCCGTGTTCCTCTGTCTCTGTGCCCTCCGCCTCTCTGCTCTCAGATTGGGGCCTAATGCACCACCCGACTGGGACTGCAACTCATGGATGCGAGCTGATAGGTGGTCAATCTCCTCATCCATATTGATCAAAGCCTGGGAGACAAACACGTTGTGCTCCAAAATCATGATGTCCTGGTGGTGGAAATCATCGTGCATGGTCTGCATCATCTACTCATAGAAATCTGGCAGAGGCTGGGAGTAGTGAGGTGTAGCATCATCCTCCTGCATAGGATCCGTCTGTGGTGGAGGCTATGGAGAGTAGTACTGCTGCTGCTGCTGCTCCGAGGAATGTAGGGGGCTATCGTCACGCTAGAGAGGGACTAGCCCGAGGTCATGGAGCTCATGCTGGAACTCAGCTGTACATGAGGAGTCTGGGGAGATCGCCAAATCTCCCAGCGGTGTGTCGAACTCCAGCTTCGTCTTGCTCTGTTGAGGAAGTGCCATGAATGTGACCTTTCTCGCACCGTATAACCAATGGAAGAGCCCAGTGGTCCGAGTGACACTGAGCATCTCAAATCGAACAAGCCACTCAACGGTGATCAGATAAGACGTCCGCCTCCCCAAACGTGGAAAGTTGGCCGGAGGGACTAATCCCAAGTACTCTGCTAGAAGGCCTATCATCCCTCCAACCATGATCTTCCCCTTGGCCTTTCCTGCCACTTCCACAATTCTCTTCATCCACAGCTTTTCCCACAAACTATATCCTGGCCCCTTGCTCATTAAGTGCCATAGGAAGTGAATGTCATTGTCTGGCACATTTATCGGCTCCGCGGAGCAAAAGACTGTGCCAGCCAAGAGTAGGTGCACATAGCAGAGTGCAGGGTGAATGATGGCGATACTCTTGTCATGGGAGTTCTTCGGCCTCATATTGATGACATTCCAGAACTGCATGTCATCCTCAATTGACCACTCTTGGGCCTGTGGGTCCAGTCTGTTCCGTATCTCAGCGGTGTCAAAACCAAAGACCTCCTCAACCTGTGAGATGGTCAGTTGCCAAGATAGGTCATCTAGGTGAAAGGCAATGTACCTCTCACAGGGTTGATCACCCCTCATGCTGCTCATACGGACCGTGGAAAAGAACTCCAACGTGTACCTCCGGTAAGAGGGCGCGCTCTTGCTCATAAATCTCTCCATTCCCCCTTTGGCAAGGAGGCATCTGACAGGCTGCGCGAGGCCAAGGACATCCAATGTAGGCACATCAACAAAATTGGTCTCTTTAAGTAGGCGCTTCTCTAGGGCTTCCCCTCTCTCCGCATAGGACCCGGTGATCCAGGTCAAGCCCAGTACCTATCCGGAGGGGAAGGTATAGGGCCCAATTCCAGAGCTGGTGATGGAGGTGGAGATGGAGCGGCAGTGCGCTCGTCTTGCAGGGGAGCCCTAGATCTCTTCTTGGGGGCCATATCTATCAATCACAGCAAACATGTCAAACGTAAAGGAATATATGTATATGCAATATGGAAAATCTATAACCAATCTTAAACTAGTTCATCATTACAGGCCGGATCAAAATCAACTCAACTAGTTTAAGTTCTAATTGCAATTGCATATACAATCTACATTATGTCCAACAAGCCCATACCATCAAATCCATAAAGTTCTCACATAGTCTAAATCAATATGCTATATTTCAAAATCACAGTTATGCTCAACTAATTTAGCCATCATTAGTACAGTGACAATGTCAACCTCTACATTCCATGGCCAAACTACTCTAAACAAAATAGCATTCTAAAGCACACTAACACTTTATCCCAATAACAACTATGTTTACTCAAGGGATAACATGCTTCAAATACAGTATAAGTCACCATCTACTCTCCAGCCAAAACAACACGAATGCACACATTCCAAAACCAAACAGGTATAATACAGTCAAAACCGCACTAAGAAAATATATCGTACAAACTGCAATTACAAAATATGCATACAATACCCATCAAATAAAATCGCAAGCACAACATATTCACCACAATCAACCAAGATCAATGATTTAAATTCCAAACACCATAACACACAATCTACACAATATACAATAAGTAGAGTATACATTTGTAATCACAATTAGGGCCCAATAGAGTGAAGAGGTGTACTAATAATACGCTTAGGAAGAAGAAAACAGGAGCCCACGATCAATTCGGGTCTAAATTGCCTAAAGCTTCAAAACCCCCAAAATCTAGGGTTTGGGTTCTTCACAATGGTGTTTGGGGTGTGGAGAGTGGGGAGGCTTGATAGGCGGCGGCGGCGCGGCGGTGTGGGTAGAGGGGGATGGAAGATGGATGGGTGGATTAGAAGAGGAAGATAAAGACGAAGAGGCAGAGATAATGGGGAGAAAAACTGTTCAGCCCGCCTCTTAAATCTAATTTTGCACGACCGTCACGACTCGCGACGTGTTAGTCGCGACTCACGATGGAGCATCGCGAGGTCATCGCGACTCGCGGAAAGTTGGATCTGAGGCTGATTTTTTTGTTCAAAAATTCTGAGCTTGTTGCGACGTGTCCGTCGTGACTCGTGACGAGGCATCGCGATGTTATCGCGACTCGTGGAAAGTTGGATCCGAGGGTTGATTTTTACCCAAAATTTTCTGAGCCCATCGCGACTCGCAACGTGTTCATCGCGACTCGCGACGTGTTCATCGCGACTCGCGACGTGTTCATCGTGACTCGCGACGAGGCCTCGCGATGTTGTCGCGACTCACGGAAAGTGGGAGCTGAAACCCCAAAATTTGACAAAAAGTTTCTGAGCCCGTCGAGAACTCGCGATGGTTTGGTCGCGACTCATGACGGGTCACTAACCTGGCACTTAGAAAAATTTTCTGCTTCTTTCTCTTGTCCAAGTTCTTCCTTCTCGAATCCAAGTATTTCCCCCTTCCAAAATCCAATGCCTTGGCTTCAAAATTTCTACAAAATCATGGAGAAAACAACCCATGAAAAGCATAAAGCAGAACAATGAAACTTAAGGATAAAAGCTCAAAACTAAACAATATCAACAGAAAGTCATGAGTGACGATTCGGATGATCAAAACCAAGTTTATTTAACGTCGTCGGCACGACTCACTTCCCTCCTTGGATCTTACTCACAAACCGGATCGAGGAGATCAACATCCTTTCCTTTTTCCGGTACAAAAGTCTCGTGGTAAGGTTTCAAACATTGTCCATTAACCTTAAAGGTATTGGACTTAGCTCGATTTAGAATCTCCACCGCACCATGCGGGAATATCTTAACCACCTCAAAAGGACCGATCCATCGGGACCTTAACTTACCTGAGAATAGGCGGAGGTGAGATTGAAATAGGAGGACCTTTTGACCAACGTCAAAATCCTTCCTGATGATCATCTTGTCATGCCACGCCTTTGTCTTCTCTTTGTAGATCTCGGTGTTCTCATAGGACTCCCTCCGGATCTCATCCAGTTCATCCAATTGTAACTTCCTATGCAATAATGTACCGATTCATATCCATTCCTCGACAATTTACTGTTCCTGTGTGCGAAACATAGTATGAAAAACACATCTCACATACTATTCACATTTTCTGTTACTGTACTTCTTCTACTTTCCTTCTTTTTTCTGCCTAACGGCTCTTTTCCTCTGTTGCCGGTCAAAGGTCATGGCTTCTCCGACGCCTAACCAATCTTCCGATCACAACCCACCTGTTAACAAAAGCTTCCTTCAAGCTTTGAACACAAAAGCTTCTCCACTAATATCCTCTCTTCCAGACACGCCCAATTTGCACCCAATTACTGAATATAAGGGCAAATTGGCATTCATCCTTCCCCCTGAGGAAGGCGTGATTCTGGAATCTCATTACCAGAATGCCTTGGTCGGAAAATTTAATAGGGGGAAACCCCCAATGGATAAACTTATTTCAGCTTTCAAATCTATCGGCTTTAAAGCAAAGTGCCAATTGGGGTCAATTGATTATCGACATGTTCTTATTCAATTTCAGGATAGCGAGGATTATCAACGCTGCTGGATGAAGGGCCAAGGATAGTCCAAGGAGCAACAATGAAAGTCCAGAAGTGGACTCCTGATTTCTCACCTACGGCTGAATCCTCAATTGTTCCAGCATGGGTAACCATTCATCAACTGCCTTTACACTTTTGCAATACCTCAACAATTATAGGCATTAGCAGCCAGATTGGTAAATTTCTCAAAATGGATGCTGCAACTAATGCACTAACTAGACCTTCTGCAATTAAAGTGTGTGTAGAAGTGGACCTACTGTCTCAACTCCCTAACTCAATAGTTGTAGGAATTGGCAATAAAGTGGCAGACTACCTAATTGAATATGATCAGTTGCCTTTGTATTGTAAGCACTGTAAGATAATTGGCCACAGTCAGGCAAACTGTACCTTCCTGCATCCAGAACTGAGAAAAAACAGTATGACCTCATCTAAGTTAAATGTTAATAAGGTTAGACAAGATACTGTTAAGAATGATTCTCAACCTGCTGCAATCCAGAACAACTCTGGTCATGAATCTAATGTACCATTGGAAAGAGAAGGTCATTTTAAATTGTCAGTTTCCCAAAAGGAATTTGATTTCCAGATCCAGAATCTGAGATCAGATTCTAAACTGGAAATAAATATTCATAGAAAAGAAACTCAAGACACTCATGTGAAAAGAAATACACCTTTCTATTCCCTGGACGATATCTCCAAACCTATCACTAACTTCTTTTGGAGAAAAAAGACTCAACAACCAGAACTCTTTCCTATTCATGAAGAGATAGTTAAGCAGAAAATGGTTTCTATATCAAATGCTTCCAGTCTTTAACTAACCTACAGGATGATGACATTGATGCCCAAGAAGATGATGCTGTAGACATCTTTCATGAATCATTGGAAACACAGGAAACTCTGACAACTCAGACAGGTACTAAAAAAGTAGACATGGTGGATGTACCATCCACTCCTCCAACTGTATAGAGTGGTTCAGAAGATCAAGCCCCTGACGAGGTGCAGTGTTTTCCAGAAGAGAAAGATCCTGATGCAGAGCAGAGCATTCCTGAACTGTAAGAACATTGCCCTGGATCTCAAAACCCAATCATTTTGGAAGAACTCAGTACAACTGCAAAGCAAACTGCTCTACCACAGGTAAGTATTACCCCTTTAGATGTTTTGAAGAAAGGTGAAGTTAAAAGGGGTAAAAAGACAAATCTCTCAGTAAATACACTAAGGAAACTAAGATCATCACAAAAAGCTACCCCCCTAGTTTTAAATGATAAAATACACCAAAATTGGGAAAATAATGGTTTGGAATGTTAGGGGTTATGGCACTTCACTGGATAGATTAAAAACTTTAACAGGACACACAAGATAGACATTCTTTGTCTAATCGAACCATGGCATGATAATCAGAATTTAAATGTTTTGAAACATGAACTCTGTTATAATAATGCATTTCATGCTCACACAGCCAAAATTTGGCTGCTATGGAATCAGGTTTTCAGTTTGACAATTGAAAACGAATCTGATCAGTATATACAGGCTAGAGTAACAGATATTGCTTCTTCGGGCCATTGGAATGTTAACTTCATTTATGCTAGTGTCCATAGACAGTTGAGAGAGAATTTGTGGTCAGATCTGCTAAGTCCTACATTAGATCCATCAATTTATATTGGAGATTTTAATACAGTAGCATCTGTCACAGAATATAAAGGTAGGAAATCCACCCCTAGGAAAAGCATGAAACAATTTAATGATTTCCTCACTATAATGGACTTACATGATATCCCCACGGTTGGTAACTCCTACACTTGGAGCAACAATAGATATAGAGACAAAGGAAAGGATATACATTTCCAAAGGTTAGACCGGGGAATAAGTAATCTAGAGTGGCTAGACCTTTTCCCTAATAGTTCTATCCAGGTTTTAAATAGGATTACATCTGATCATTCTCCTCTTCTATTAACTATTCAATCTGCTGTAGAATTAGTTCCAAGACCATTTAGATACCAGGAAATGTGGTCAAATAGAGAAGATTTTCATGAAGTAGTTGTATCTAACTGGAAGTTACCATCCCCTCTGTTTGGAATGAATAATTTTGTTCATAAGTTAAAGAGGCTCAAGATAGTAATAAAGGATTGGAACAAAAATAATTTTGGGGATGTAAATAAGAATCTTTCACAATCTGAATTAAGAGTCAATGAACTGGAAATACTTTACCAGCAGGTTCATGATGAGTCAGTTTTAGAAGATCTTCTGAAAGCAAAAGCTTTACTGCTAAGATCTCAGAAGGAACACAACATTTTCCTGAAACAAAAAGCTAGGTTAAACTGGTTAAAACAGGGTGATGCAAACACAAGTTATTTTCATCACACAATCAAGGAAAAGAAAGTAAGATCTAGAATTGTTAAAATTAAAGATGGTGATGGAAACTGGATAACATATCCAAGTTTGATAAAAGCAGAAGGTGTGAGATTTTTTCAAAAATTACTGAATGGGGATACATCACAAAAAGAAGGGAATTATCTAAAACATTTTCTGCAGGAAATCCCTAATGTAATAAATGATCAACAGAATACACTTCTGCTTACCCCCATTGACACACAAGAACTGAAAACAGTTGTTTTTTACCTCAATAGATCTAGTTCACCTGGATCAGATGGATTCTCGGGAGATTTTTACATCACTTTTTGGGAAATCATTAACCAAGATCTGTTAGAAGCTGCTAATGATTTTTTAAATACTGGTTATATTCCCAAAGCTATGTCCAGCACTTGGCTCACCTTAATACCAAAAAAAGCCATTCCAAACTCTTTTGCAGACTTCAGGCCAATAAGCTTATCAAACTTTGTAAATAAGGTTTTTTCTAAACTATTAATGGAGAGGATTAAACCACTTATGCACTTAATGATTTCCCCTGAGCAAAGTGCCTTTTTTAAAGGTAGGGATATTTCGGATAATGTGATCCTCATGCATGAAATGACCAGATTGCTATCCAGAAAGTCTAAGATTTCAAATTTGATTATCAAACTAGATATGCAAAAGGCCTTTTATAGGGTCTCTTGGTCTTTTCTTTACTCAGTTCTACTACAATTTGGTTTCCATGGAAAATTTGTTAGACTTATCATGCAAAATATAGCTTCTGCCACCTTTTCAGTTTTAATAAATGGGGTCATATCTGGTTTTTTCTCTTCCTCCAGGGGAATTAAACAAGGAGACCCTCTCTCCCCATTTTTATACAATATTTTATCAGAGGCTTTTTCTAGGGGGCTGAAGAAATTGTTTTCCACTGGGTATTTACAGTATTTTAGTCTTCCCACTTCATGCTCTCCTCTTACTCACCTTATGTATGCCGATGACACTGCTATTTTTCTGAACACTAAGCCCAAAAACTTGAGGCATTTCAAACTTTTTCTGAAGGCTTATGAGCTCACTACTGGTCAAAAAGTAAACTTTGCAAAATTAGAATTCTTTGTTTCACATAACACTCCTCTTCAGCTAATACAATCTGTTAAAAGGCAACTAGGGATGGAGAGAGGTTCTTTCCCTTTTAAATACCTTGGAGTTTCTATTTTCTCTGGTAGGAATTTAAAGGTGCATTATTTAACTGTAATTGAAAGAATGGATAGATTGATACATAACTGGAAGAATCGATGGTTAAGCTCGGCTGGTAAAATAATTTTGATTAATCATTTTTTCCTCTCAATTCCAACACATATTTTTGCAGTTTTAAAGCCCCCTAGGATAGTTCTAAAAAGAATGGAAAAGATGACATCTAGTCTAATTTGGGGAAAATCTGATTTGGCCGATGGGAAAAGATGGAGATCATGGAAAAGAATGAGTTATCCAGTAAATGAAAATGGTTTAGGTTTAAGGGATTTGAATGCCATAGTAGATGCCTTCTCATGTAAATTATGGTGGAAGCTCCAAATGAATGATACTCAATGGTCTTCACTTTTATGGACATTACCTACCACTTACAAAAAATCCCATATTTGGAGTAGAATCAGTGGAGTAACACCTATGGAAAATAGTTTAACTAGGATTATCTTTGGCAAGGGGGATTGCTCTTTTTGGAATGCAAATTGGATGGGAGATGGGGCCCTCTGCTATAACTGGCTTGAGGATATGGACATACCTTTTGAAGATCTTTCTTTGAGCTCTTTTATTATGAACAAATCTGCTTTTCTACCAAGCCTGGAGCCTTATTTGGCTACCAATATCACTCATATTTTGCAGGAAGTAAAGCTGGAGCACCACCATGAGGATCAGCTAGTTTGGACCCCTACAACAGATGGGAAATTTACAGTCAGCTCTGCCTACAACATTTTTAGACAGAGGAACCCTGTAATACAGCACATACAAAAGGTTTGGTCTCCCTACATTCCTAGAAAAATGTCAATACTTATTTGGAGAGCTTTAAACTGTATCCTCCCATTTGATAACATTTTGAGCAGGATGGGTTTTTCATTTGCTTCGAGATGCCCTCTTTGTTTAGTCAATAAGGACAATCTTGATCATTTTTTCAATTCATGTCCTTGCTCCTGTTCTATTTGGCATAATGTTCACTCTCTTTTAAAGCTACCACAAATTGATTTTCTAAACCTAAAGAGCAGGGTTGAATTTTACTTATCTTTCAAGGCTGACTCTAAGATACACTCAAAATTGATAACTGCTGCTTTTATTGCTACATTCTGGTCACTCTGGACTAGCAGAAACAATTGCCTATTTGAAAATAGACCTTTCTCATTGGAGATCTGTGTCCAATATATTAAACAAATGATTTACACAATCTTCACAGTTCACAAATTGAAAGGTAATAGAGATAGGCATAAACACTGGATTCAGAATAAGATCATTCCTCAAATTTTTCATAAAAATAGACCTACAATTACAGTAGCTACATGGGAAAAACCACTAACTGGCTATAAAGTTAACACTGATGCTTCATGGATTTCTAGTGGTTCCTCTTCTGCTGCAATAATTGTTAGGGACTGGAGAGGAAAGGTTGTTAAAATGAGAGTTAGAAATTTTCAGAGCTCCTCTCCTCTAGATGCAGAATTATTTTCAATCAAAATGGGATATGAAATCTGCTCTGATCTAGCTTTAGTAAAATGTGTAATTGAATCTGATTGTTTAACTGCGGTAAAGAGTATTCATAATCGAAAGAGATGCCCCTGGAGAATATTCTCTATGTGCAATGCACTTCATGTTGATCACTCCTCACACCCAATTCAACACACATCTAGACAAGCTAACATGTCAGCTGATTTTTTGGCAAAATTTGCAAGGGAAAACAACTTACAAGGTGATATAGATATCAGATCAATCCCCACTTTCCTTAAAGGATTGTTATCATTAGACTCTATTGGTTTCCCAGCAATTAGGGTTGTTCCTCCTATGGATACCAATAGGATATAGAAGAGGATTCTTTCTTTGTATTCAGGTGCTTACTGTATTTTATTAGTGAGTTTTAAGCACAAATAAGTGAGTTTCAGTCACTGTTTATAAGCACAAATACTGCTAGTTCTTTCCTTTCTGTGATTTCAGGTACTTGGCCAGGATGTTTGGAGATGGTGTGGAAACCGATACAGGGAATCGGGTACTTACCCTACTGACCGAGCTTCCATGAGATAATTCTGCATCTTCTCCCCTGATATGAACTTGCTGAATGGATTATACGCTACTGAACAATTGCTGCTAGACCATATTTAGGTCAAGAAATGAAGATTCTAGATCTTAGATCTTAAATGCACATATCTGTGTAGACTCTTTTGGCTGGAACTCCGTTGACAAATTGGGGTCTCGAACCTTCGATTCCCTGTCCTGTTCGCGGAGTCTTGGCCATAGTTTTTTCATAGAGAGACTACTCTTTCACAGGGTAAGCCAAATTTAAGTACTAGAGATTCCACTCTGGAAACTCTTTTGCTGTAACAGCTTCCACAACTATTGTGGATCATCTTCATGTTGTAATTTCAATGAATCTTTTAGCGCCAACTTTTGGCTATTAAAACGGCAAGGGGAGCCTAATAAACACCCCCCATCCTCGGATGGTTTAACTTAAAAAAAAGTAACTTCCTATGCAAGCCGGCTTCATCTACATCAAGATTAAACTCTTTGACCGCCCAGTAAGCCTTGTGCTGAATTTCCACCAGTAAATGACAGGGCTTACCAAACACTAACCGGTATGGGGACATACCGATTGGTGTCTTGTAAGCCATCCTATACACCCACAAGGCATCATTCAACCGAGAACTCCAATCCTTCGGTTAGGGTTAACCGTTTTTTGAAAGATGGACTTGATTTCCAGATTGGAAACTTTGGCTTACCCGTTGGTTTGTGGGTGATAAGCGATGGATGTCTTGTGAGTGACGCCATACTTCTTTAAGAGTGCCGCTATGGTCCGATTGCAAAAATGGGTGACCCGGTCACTAATCAAGGCTCGGGGTACCCCAAACCTAGAAAAGATGTCATCTTTCAAGAATTCTGCAACCACTTTAGAATCGTCAGTCTTAGTGGGTTTTGCTTCAACCCACTTCGACACATAATCAATAGCAAGAAGAATGTACGTAAAGCCATAAGAACTAGGGAAAGGCCCCATAAAGTCAATACCCCAAACATCAAAAATTTCACAATACAAAATAGGTCTTTGGGGCATTTCATTCCTAGTGGAGATATTTCCTACTCTCTGGAATTCATCACAAGATTTGCAAAAGGTGTATGCATGCTTATTCAACGTAGGCCAATAAAACCCACTCTCTAAAACTTTCCTAGCGGTTCTCTTTGCTCCAAAATGACCGCCACGTGCATGAGAATGACAAAATTCAAGAATTGAGTGTACTTCACTATCAGGGATACATCTCCTAACAATTTGATTTGCACAATGTCTCCACAAAAAGGGATCATCCCACACATAATACTTAGCATCACTCTTTAATTTATCCTTTTGGGCCTTAGAAAAATGAGGAGGGAACTTACCGGCAACAAGAAAATTTACAATGTCGGCATACCACGGTTGGAGATCCCTAATGGTGAACAATTGTTCATCAAGGAATTCCTCCCGTAGTTGCTTCTTCATCGCGGGGCTTACCTCAATGTTTTCCCCCGGAGTCAACCGGCTCAAATGATCGGCCACAAGGTTTTCCGCACCCTTCTTGTCCCTCACCTCCAACTCAAATTCGCTCAAAAGCAGGATTCACCTAATCAATCTTGGCTTGGCCTCTTTCTTCGTCATTAAATGACAAAGTGCTGCATGGTCAGTGTACACAATAACTTTTGTACCAAGCAAGTAAGATCAAAATTTTTCTAAAGAGAATACCACTGCTAGCAACTCCTTTTCAGTGGTGGAGTAGTTCCTTTGGGCTTCATTTAGGGACATGGATGCGTAGTAGATGGCATGAGGCGCTCTCCCCACCCTTTGACCGAGAACAGCTCCAACAGCGTAGTCACTCGCATCGCACATTATCTCAAAAGGCAACGACCAATCCGGGGGTTGTATGATAGGGGCCGAGACTAACCTTCCCTTCAATGTATCGAAGGCCCCTTTACACCCCTCATTCATCATATATTCCACCTCCTTTTGCAAAAATTTGCATAGAGGAGATGCTATCTTTGAGAAGTCCTTGATGAACCGGCGATAGAATCCTGCATGGCCAAGAAAAGAGCGCACTTCGTGCACATTAGTAGGATAAGGCAAAGTTTGAATCGTGTCTATCTTTGCCTTATCAACCTCAATACCCATAGAGGAGACAACATGGCCTAAGACAATACCTCTCTCTACCATAAAGTGACATTTCTCAGAATTTAGCACCAGATTAGTTTCAATGCAACGTTTAAGAACTTGCGCTAAATTTGCTAAACAATTGTCAAAGGAATTACCATAAATGGTGAAATCATCCATAAACACCTCGACAAAATTTTCAAAAAATTCGGAGAAAATGCTTACCATACACCTTTGGAAAGTTGCGGGGGCGTTACATAACCCGAAAGGCATGCGTCGGTAAGCAAGCGTACCAAAGGGGCACGTGAAGGTGGTCTTCTCTTGGTCTTCCAGGGTGATAGCCACTTGAAAATACCCCGAGTACCCATCTAAAAAGCAATAGAAGGGGTGGCTTGCTAACCTCTCAAGCATTTGATCAATGAATGGCAACAGGAAGTGATCCTTCCGGGTTTCCGCATTCAATCTCCGGTAGTCAATGCAAACTCACCACCCGTTTTGAACTCGGGTGGGCACCATTTCACCCTTCTCATTTTCCACTACCGTCATCCCACTCTTCTTGGGTACCACCTGAGTTGGGCTCACCCATTTGCTATCCGAGATTGGATATATCAAGCCCGCTTGAAGCAACTTGAGGATTTCCGCCTTCCTCACATCCATCATAGGCAGGACCAAACGGTGTTGGGGTTGTCGGACGGGTCTCGCATCTTCTTCTAACAAGATTCTGTGCATACAAGTGGATGGACTTATGCCTTTGATGTCGGCAATAGTCCATCCAATTGCTTCCTTGTTCTCCCGCAAAACCACTATCAACTTTTTTTCTTGCTCTTGGTGAGCTTGCTCGAAATGATAACCGGAAGCATCTCCCCTTCCCCAAGAAATGCATACTTGAGGTCATTTGGCAAAGGTTTAAGGATAAGCACCGGGACTTTCACAAGTGAGGGGAGGAATTCCGGTTCCTCAGGTTCCTCTAAGAGTAGAGGAGGAGGTTTTGAGACACTCGGTCTCATTTCTTCAAGCAGGTTCAAATCCTCAAAGCTTTCCTTCAAGTTAGTGCTCATAGAGTACATTGTGGGCATCATTAACATCACATTGCAAAGAAACTAACAAAGAATCTTCACCACTTAGTTCAAAAACATCTTGCACAACTTCTTCAACAACATCTAGGGCATGGCAAACATGTTCTTCACTAGGATACTTCATAGAGTCATTTATGTTAAACTCTACTTTTATTCCATCAAACTCCATGGTGAGGGTACCCTTATGAACATCAATCATTGTCCTAGATGTTTTCAAAAATGGCCTCCCCAACAAAATTGGGGTGGAATGTTTATCATGCTCCATGTCAAGGACATAAAAATTCATGGGGAAAACTAAGGAATCCACCTTAACCAACACATCCTCGACAATACCCTTAGGGTATGCACTAGAATGATCGGCCAATTGGATTACCACCTCGGTTTTGTGCAATGTACCCAAGTTGAGATTTTCATACAAAGAGTAAGGAATCACATTTATGGATGCATCTAAATCAAGCATAGCTTTTTCAAAACATGTATTTCCTATTATGCACGGGATCGTGAACATGCCGGGATCACTACATTTAGGAGGTAGCTCTTTTTGACACAAGGCGGAAACATGCTCACTTTTTCCATTTTTTAACTTATTCTTGGCCCTTTGTTTTCTATTCACAACACACAATTCCTTAAGAAATTTAGAATATCTAGGAATTTTTTCAATGGCATTCAAGAGTGGAATGTTTACCTCACATCTACGAAAGACTTCGTAGATGTCCTTGTTGTCCTCCTTCCTCCTTTTGTCTTTCAAGGCTTCCGGAAACGGGGGTTCTGGCACATATGGAGGGATATCCACCATCTCTGCTCTTTTGTGTGGAGGAGATGAGGGTTCTGGGATGGAGGTTGACTTCGGTCTCGGTGGCAATGTCTCCAACTCGATTTCTTCTTCCTTGCCCTTGTTGGCTAACTCTTTGGTATTCTTCTCATGAGTTTCTTCCTTCTCAACTTCTTTTTCAAACACCTCAATCCTCTTGGGCTCCTTTTCAACAACTTCATAACCCGGTGGAGTACCGACCTCTCTACCACTTCTCAAAGCGATAGCACTTGCATTTTTCCTAGGATTGATTTCCGGTTGGGAGGGTAGTTTACCCTTTTCCCGAGCTTCCATCCGGTTCACCATTTGGGCTATTTGGCTCACTTGGGTTTCCAAGTTCTTGATGCTTGCTTTGGCCTCATCTTGAAAGTTTTTGCTCTTTTCCGTGCTCATGCCCAACCGGTGAATGGCTTGCAACACCTCATCCTTGGATAGCCCCGAGCCATCCCCTTGGTCTCGGGATTTATCTTGGATCCTTTGGAATTGTTGTTGAGGTGGCCTATATTGTTGTTGAGGGGGCCGGTATGGTTGAGAGTTTTGGCTTCCTTGAGGGTTCCCATACCGGAGGTTCGGATTATCACGATTCCTCGAATTGTATGACCGGTTTTGGTACCCTTGATACCCTTGGTAGCCTTGGTAGCCTTGGTGACCTTGGTAGCCTTGACCACCTTGATACCCTGGTTGCCTTGGTATCCTTGATTCTCGTGATACCCCATGGCACTCACCTCTTCAACGTAGTCCTCTTGCAAAGTGGGGCAAGTGTCTGTAGGGTGCGCCATGTAGCAAATTTCACATGATTTAACATGTGGCGCATTTCCTCCGGGCTTTGTCATCAAAATTTTCACCATGGATGTGAGGGCCGAAACTTGATCCTCTAGCTTCCCATTATTGGAAAAGTCACTCGCGGGCATTGGGTTTCTCCTTCTCAAATTGGCCCTTGAGCTAAAGTTTCTCGACTCTTCCGCTAGCTCTTCATACAATTGCATAGCCTCAGAGAAAGTTTTGTTGCCGAGGGTGCCACCACAAGAACTTCTAACCAACCTTTGGTCCTCAACAAGAAGGCCATTATAGAAGTAATACACCAAATCTCCTTCCGAATAACCATGGTAGGGGTAACTTGAAAGAAGCTTCTTGAACCTCTCCCAATAGTCGAAAAGAGACCCTTCATGCCACTGAAGGATTTTGCTTATGTCTTCTTCAAGGCGAAGGACCTCGAGGCCGGGAAGTACTTGGCTAGAAACTTTGTTTTCATATCAAGCCAACTCTTGATGCAGTGTGAAAGGGAATGCCTTCAATTTATAAAAATCTTCATCCACTCCATGGAGGACCGTGCCACCACACAAGAAGTGAAACTCGGTGAGGTGCTTGTTAGCATTATCCCCTTGCCTACCAAGGAAGGCGGGTAGCATGTTGATGAACCCGGTCTTTAGCTCAAAATGCCCATTTGGTCCAACCACGGGGTACTCGAAACACATCGGTTATTGATCGAGGTTGGGAGCCATGACGTCTCTCAACAAGGGTTGCCCCAAGGGGATCTCTCTTTGGGGGAAAGGAGGATGGCGAGGTTCCCCTCTCAGATGCTCATCTTTGTGCTCGATTTGATGTTCCATTGATGAAGATGTATCCGCAAAATGGTCATTAGGAGGGGTGTTATTCACACTTTTGAAAGAAAGCCTCCTAGCCCATCTCAAATTCAACTCCAACTCGGGGTCGTAGTGTAAGGGTTCTTGTGAAGAGGATTGCGTGCGAACCATACACCAAGAACTCGAACAATACGTCTCCAAGCCAAGCGAAAATGGAAAATCAACTAAGAAATCAAAATGAAACCAAACTAACAAATATTTACAAATAGCACATAATCACACATAATATGCCTAAACACTTAAAAATAAACGCCTCTTCCCCGGCAGTGGCGCCAAAATTTAGGAGGTCGTCGCCGTACCTCTCAAAGTTAATACTTTTAAGCCCTAAAGGCCTCATATCTACAATTAAGTAGATAATGGCAAGTCGGGGTCGTCCACGAGAAGAGGGATCTTTTTAAGTGTTTTAAACATATATAGGAGAAAACATACAAGACTCAAGGTATTCCATTGATGGCATTTAGCACGAAGAATCAACAAGCTCGGAAACACTTATAAACACTACACCGCGTCTAAGCATTTAACCGATTTATGCATTTACACAAGATTGGTCAAGAACGACCGACATTCATAGACTTCTCTCGTTTGCTACAAACGACAAACATGACAAAGAGTTCAACATTATCATATCCACCTAGCAATCATCAATCCATCAACACAATCAAAAGCTCTAAATCATACTCATACATTCCTAACAAGAAAGGAGGGGGGGAATCAACCCACTTCCCCCAAACCCTAGCAAGCAATTCATACAAGTATTTCATATACTCAAGCTTTCAACAACATTAATGATATCAACAAACACATTCAATGCTCCATAAATGCATAATAGTAAGAGCAATAAATAAGCTACAAATTGTTCTTAAGACATGGGTTTGGAAGCCTTAGTCAATTGCTCCGAAGAGATAGATTAGCTACAAGAGTTCATGCTAATCAATGCTAAACAACTAATCATAAAAATAAGAGAATTCAAGGATGAAAAATGGATGAAAAGGGTTTGAAACAGTACTATAATCGCAGCAGAAAAAAAGTATGAATGAGAGGAAAGAGAGTGGTATTTATAGTACAAAGAAGATAAGGTGAAATTCTGGCCATCCGTCGGTCGCGACTGGCGATGGGTGCCAAAATTTTGCATTGTATCTTTTTCTTCTTCTCGTGGCCTGCAGTCATCTTCATAGTCATTCCTCTCAACCTCCAAGTCTTCAACGGCTCCAAAAATGGTCTTCAATGGCTCCAAAAATGGTCTTCAATGGCCTCCGGTCTTCATGTCTTCAAAGCAAGTCTTCAAAAGTCTTTGAAAGTGTAGTCTTCAATGGCCTCCGGTCTTCATTGCCTCTGTGTTCTTCCCTTGTCACGCAAAATCCACTTAGAAGAGGTAAAAGAGCGTAAAGTTGCTCTTACCCCTCCTAAGAGAATTTCAAGGTAAAACACAAGCTCTTGATAATAAAAGAGCACAAAAGTGACCCTAAATAGTACTAAATTATTCATATAAAATAGACACATCACCTAGATCTTACAGTTAACATGAAGGTGAAGAGCGTTCTGGCATTTAGCAATTTAAAAATAGTGGTCCAACAAGTACGTGGAGATTGCGAAGTGTGGGAAGAGCAATTGATGAAATACTTAACCAGGGTTTGTCAACCCATCGCTAACCTTGAGTATTTCAACATCCAACGCATCCTAAGAAGTGAAATACAAGGGAAGATGCCTTAAAAAAGCTAGCAACAACATGTTTTAAGTCATTAGCAGAAAAAAAATGTGAAAGTGGAAGCCATCCCAGTTAGAAGCATAGCAAGGACAACTGTGTCAATAGTTCAAGAACAGGAAGCAAGCTGGATGACACCATTGGTTGAATACTTTGACAAGGGGAAGCTATCGACAGATAAGGTGCAAGCCATGAAGCTAGAAATGCAATCCCACAATTATGTCTACGAGGATGAAACCTTGTACAATAAAGGTTATTTATTTCCATGGATAAAGTGCGTAGGACCATCGCAAGCGAGAAAAATCTTGAAAGAGGTACACGAAGGACTATGTGGTTCGCACTAGGGATCTCGAACGATTGCAAAGAAGGCCATTCAAGCTGGATATTACTGGAAGACCATGTTCAATGGTGCATACGGCTTTGTCCTCAATTGCAGAACCTGGCAGATGAATGCTCCAATATTGCACAAGCTTCTCGATGACGCGATACAACTCTACATATCAATAAATGTTCAGCAATCAAACTTCAACACATTTAATACAATAGAATTTTTCATTATGACTTCCTAATCATGCAACATCATAAATGCACAATATACACCAACATTACAATTACAACATTCTTAATATGTCCAACACTATAGGAATAAAAAACCATAGCATTATAACTACAACAACCTTGAGAATAAATCACAAACTAATATCTACAATTCTACTTCAATCACCATCAAATGATCAAACACAAAATATAAATATCTCTACTAACCAAAATCATACATGAAATCCTTAATATCCATAAATGTAAATTAAAAAAAAGGTACTTTAAAGGGTCTTCATTATGGAGAATTCAATGCATTCATCAACCAAAAAACACCATTAATGAACCTCTTCTTCCAAAAATTCCATTTTCAACCTGCTAAAAAAAGGAGGTATGTGAGCATTTAATGCTATTTTCTACACCGATATTTAGACTTTACCGGTGCATTTGAAGCATTTTACACCGATAAAATCCGTTACCGGTGTAGATTTTCAACCAAAAGGGGCATATTTTCCTGTCCTGCATTGGTACAATCACAATACCGGTGCGAAAACTAATAGTTTTTGCACCAAAATTCAAGAATAAGAAATTTTTTTTGCACCGGTATTAAGAAAATGCCGGTGAGTGATCAATTCCTACACCAATACTAATTGTAACCGGTGACTTTCCCACTTTTTTTTTATTTTCTGCATCGGTAATTTCCCATTACCGGTTTAAAAATTTTACCTCTTCGCACCAAATTAATAAAATGGATAAATAAGTACACACCGGCAATCCCGTACCGGTGCACATGTTAGTAATTGCACCAGTACAAATATCTATTCGAATAATATCAGTGCAATATATTTGACATTGGTACACCAGTAGAACCAACACCGGTGCGAAAATTGGTGAACTTTATACCGGTTGACAAGATACTGGTGCGTATGTACTTATTTGCACCGGTATTGCTGTTAACATGATAAATACCGGTGCCGTTGGTTACATACGCACTGGTATACCTATACTCATGAATTTATACCAGTGCGTATGTATCTGTTTTCCAATAGTGTAATACACTTAACATAACACTGATAAAAGTCGTGTTATGTCAATTGAATCTCTTAATATAACTCTTCCTTGAATAAAAAAAACAAATTATAGATTAAAACACAATATTCATGTATAATATAAAAATAAAACAAATAAGTAAGTTAAATAATCACAATCTCTTAATTTCAAATTAAATATTAGTTGACTAACAAATAAGTAAGTTTTAATATAATATTAAATAAATAAATATTGTACTTATTTAGTGTAAACATTACTGTAACTATATTACTAGTAACATTGTCAAATCAATCTCTCTCCTCTGCCCACGCTCTCTCTGACCACGATTTCTACCTTTCCTTTTCTGCTCGCCGGTAACGGCTACTTCACCAGAAACGGCTAATACCGTTGACCAAATGACTGTGACGGAAGTCTTACCTACTATGCCGGCCAACATGGCAGCAACCAATGTCAATCTTCTCCCTCTTAAATCTTTCGCCGCTGTTCTTCAAAACAAATCACCTCCCCTGTCCAAACTCCTGCCCAGGAATCCAGAGCTTATTCCCAAATCGCATCATTTAGGGGATCCTGTCTGCCTATATTCTGATGACCAAATTGCAACATTATCGGCACATTATGTGAACGCTCTGGTTGGGAAATTCACAAAGGGTAGACTTACAATGGAACAATTGGAGCTGGCATTCAAAACGGTAGGCTTTGAAGGTAAATACCAGCTAGGCTCTCTTGACTATAAACATGTCCTTATTAGGTTTGAACAAATTAATGATTACCAGAGATGCTGGATGAAAGGTGTCTGGAATTTCAATGGTATTTTCCTCAAAATGCTTAAATGGACTCCTGAATTTTCTACGCATAAAGAATCTCCCATTGTTCCTATTTGGTGTACCATCAGGGAAGTCCCACTATATTATTACAACTCGGCTTCCATTGAGGCAATAGGGAATAGTATAGGCAGCTTTATTAAAAATGATCTTGCTACTGATATGCTTACAAGGTCATCGGCAATTAAGTTTTGTGTGGAAATAGACCTTCAAAAACCTTTAAGTAATCACATCCGGCTGGGATCAGTGTCTAATAATAAGAAGTATCAAATTGAGTATGAAGATATCCCCCTTTATTGTGATCACTATGCTAAACTAGGTCACTCTTTTGCTCAATGTAGAGTTGTTTCTCAGAACTCCAATGGTAGAATTCAGGATACTAATATAGCTCTGAACCAACCCCACTCTCAGTGGCAAGCTACTGGAAAGAAATTTAACAAACCTCCTCTGATCCTGAACTCTCAGAAAAAGCAACCTCAACCTGGTTCTGATGATGCTAATTTTAATGGAACTATAAACACTCTTAGTATAAACTTTCAATCTCCCTCGGAGGTTAACATAGCTTCTGGTAATACTCCTAAAACTTGTACTCAATCTCGTGCTACTCCGGATAATTCTATTTCGAGATTGCTAAATGATACAGCTCTATCCAAACCAGTTTTATTGGACTATGCTAAGGATGATATTCAGATTGGATCTCTTAATCTATCTTTGAACAATCCCAATCACAAAATAACACTTTCCCAACCAGGAAAGATGGCAAATAGGTTTTCCGTTTTGCAGGTTTCTGATAACTTATCCATAGAAACAGATGATCAGATTGAGATAGTGGCTGTTGAGGAGGATAAAACTGACGTCCAGAACACTACAGTTTCTAGGTACGTCGAAAACTAAAAAGAGTAACTATTTTAGTCAACTTAACAAAATGATGCTTAGATCAGCCACAAAAAGTATTAAATCTAGTGAACAATGATAGTAACTGTTGATGTTAATTTTCTGGTGTGGAACCTAAGAGGAATAGAAACTTCGATGCTTAGGCTGACAAACTTATGTAAACTTAAGAAAATTCAGTTATTATGTATTATCGAACCAATGCATGATAACTCTAAATGTCAAGCTTATATGGACAAGCTTTCTTTCACTCATAATATGACATTATATAATGGGAAAATCTGGCTCATGTGGTCTAATTCCCTGTCTGTCACACTTATTTCCACTCATGAGCAGTTTTTGCATGTGAGTATTTCACATCAAGCCCTTCAATTTCAAATGGAAGCAGTTTTTATTTATGCTCTTAGAAACAGAGAAGGTAGAAAGATTTTATGGAGTGAACTGCAATCTATCTCTAAAGGTGATACTATATTTATAGGAGATTTTAATTCTATTACTTCCCTGTCTGAATATAGAGGTCCTTCATCTCCTGGCTTAGGAAGTATTAGAGATTTTAACTCCTGGATTAACACTAGTGGTATACAAGAGATCAATACAGTTGGCAATCTGTTTACATGGTGTAACTCTAGGCTCAGGAATCCCACCTCAAAAAGACTTGATAGAGGACTTAGTACAATCTCATGGAACTCTAAATTCCCATCCTCTTCCATTCAAATCCTGAATAGATTGACTTCTGATCATACCCCCCTTCTTCTCCAGGTTTCCACCATGGCCTCCTCAAACCCTAAGCCATTTAGATTCATTGATGCCTGGTTCCAGAGGAAAGAGTTTTTAGGATTGATTAGGGATAACTGGGAAAAACCAATGACTGCTGTTACTAGATTGCTCTGATTCTATCTGAAACTGATTAGACTAAAGAAAATAATAAAAAATATGGAATAGAGATAGTTTTGGTAACATTGATTTGAATGTTATGTCAGTAGAGGAGGCCTTAAGAATTCAGGAAGTTATTTTTGATTTGGACCCCTCAACCCCTGAACGTGTTAAGCTTAATGAGAAAAAAGCTTGACTGCTAAAAGTCTTGAAGGAGAAGGAAAAATACTGGAAGCAGAAAGCAAGATTAAAATGGCATAGTTTAGGAGATAATAACACACACTTTTTCATAAAGTAGTTCAAGAAAGAAACTGTAAACAACAGATTACTAAAATAAAAAACCATGCAGGTCTATGGATTAATTCTCAATGTGACATTCAAAAAGAAGCAATTGCTTACTTTTCAGACTTGTTAACTGAGCCTAAACTTATAGCGGATGATACATACTATCCTCACTTTCTAAGTCAAATTCCTACCATTTTAACTGATAGGGATAATCAAGCTTTAGCTTTTCCAGTTACAGATTCAGAATTGGAATTAGGGATTAAAGGCCAAAATAAAATGAGCAGTCCAGGTCCAGATGGATTTTCAGTTAAATTCTATAGCAAATGCTGGTCCATTATAAAACATGATATGATTGCTGCTGTTAATGATTTTATTGCTGGAGCAGAGATGCCGAGGGGTATATCTAGTACTTGGATTACCCTAATACCAAAAAAATCAACACCATGCTCTTTTGATGACTTTAGGCCAATTAGCTTATCAAATGTATTAAACAAAATATGCTCTAAGGTGCTAATGGAAAGGTTGAAACCTTACATGGAAAATCTGATCTCTCCTAACCAAACTGCTTTTATGAAAAATAGAGATATCACAGATAATATTTTGTACTTACAGGAATTGATCCGATTTTTGGATAAAAAAAAATAGAATACCTAATTGCATCCTTAAGTTAGATCTAAGAAAGGCATTTGATAGAGTAAATTGGAATTTCCTTAGACAGATTCTGATTAGGTTGGTTTCAGTGGAAATTTTCTGAATGCTGTTATGAACAATTTATCTCAAGCCCATTTTTCAGTTCTTGTTAATGGCAATCCAGTAGGTTTCTTCAAGGCTACAAGAGGGATTAAACAAGGTGACCCTCTCTCCCCTTTCCTTTTTAATTTATTCTCAAAAGCCTTTTCTAGGAGTCTATCTTTTATATATATCTCAACAGGAGTGTATCTTGTTATCAGATTCCAGCTTCAATCCCTGTAGTTTCCCACCTTATGTATGCTGATGACACAATTATTTTTATGCAAGCATCGAAGCCAAATCTAATTGGGATCAAAGCTTTCCTAGACATCTTTGAACTTACTTCCGGACAAAAGTTTAACTTTGATAAATCTGACTTTTACCTAAGTAGAAGGGCTACAAATGCAAAATTTAAACAGGTAAAAGCAACCTTAAAAATGAAAAAAGGGTCTTTTCCTTTTAAGTACCTAGGATGTCCCATCTTCACAGGTAGAACATTAAATAGGTACTTCCAACCATTGCTGGATAGTCTTCATCAAAAGCTTCAAAACTGGAAAAATAAATGGCTTAGTGGCGGGGGGAAAATGATTCTCATCCAATCTTGTTTATATGCAATGCCTCAGCTCCTATGGTCGGTTACCACTCCCCCTAAATCCATAATTAAATCATTTGAGAGAAAATTGACTCAGTTTTTCTGGGGACAATCAGAAGGTAAAAATAACAAAGTTTGGAAAAGATGGGCTGATTTAGCCACACCTATAAACTCGAATGAATTAGGTTTTAGATCTGTCACAGCCATAATTGATTCTTGTTCATCTAAACTGTGGTGGAAGAGTCAGTTGGGTATTTCTTTATGGTCTAAACTATTATGGTCCCTCCCCCCAACTCATAGAAAATCAGTAACCTGGAAACGATTGCTATATTAACTCCTTTGCTGAAAAGAACACTGTTGTTATCCATAGTAAAGGAAGTTGTAACTTCTGGTCAGTAAATTGGTGTCCAAATGGTCCTCTCATTAACCATGTTCCAGTGAGCATTTCCTCTGCTCTGTCTGACTACTCTGTGGCAGAATTCATCAGCAATAAATCATCTATTTTAGATCAAATCTCTTCTTTTCTAGAACATGATACGCTCTCTTTTCTTCAGAAAGCTGAGATTATATTGGATAGGGAGGACAGACTAATCTGGAAACCTGAAGTCACAGGTAGCTTTTCTTTTAAGTCAGCACATAGGGCCCTCCCTCACTCATCAGGTAATTTCCCTGCAACAAAGTTCATATGGAATACTTTATTACAGAAAAAGATCTCAATATTTACTTGGAAATTGTTACATTCATTTCTTCCTTTTGATGATGTGCTCATTACATGTGGTTTTAGTTTAGCCTCTAAATGTCCTGCTTGTTGTCAATCAGGTTCAATTTAGCATTTTTTTCATTTCTTGTCCCATTGCTCAAGCTGTTTGGAATAACATGGCATCCATAGTTCATTTCAACCTTAATGCTCAAAATTCCATTCCTGAAAGATTCTTCCTTTTCTGGAATTGCCATGCCTGCCTAAGTTACATAAAGTTTTCTGCAATATCCTTCCTTCTCTAGTATGTTGGAATCTCTGGAAAGCTAGAAATAGATTCATATATGATCACAAGAATTTCTCTTCGGATCTCATCTGTAAGGATGTGCAGGATCAATTTAAGCTGACTTTATATGCTTGCCCGGCTAAGTTGCTATCTGTTTCATCTATCCCACCTGCTTTTATGTATTTGACCCCTCTGCTTAGACCTCCCCCTTAGCCAAAAATAATGATTGTTTGTTGGGAGGGGCCTAAGATTGGCTCTATAAAAATCAATGTGGATGCATCCTGGTATTCTAATAATGCATCAGTTGGCCTTATAGCAAGGGACAATTCGGGTAAACCTTTACTGATTAGCTCAGTAAGCACTGATGCAGAATCCCCATTACAAGCTGAAATTCAAGCTATTCTACATGCTTGCAACATCTTTCCAGGTTTAGATCATTCTTTTACAGTTGAATCTGACTCGAAACTGGCCGTCCAAATGATTAATGACCCTTATTCTGCACACTGGCAAGTTTTTAATATGGTTTTCAAAGTGAAGTCTCTCCTAGGCAGTGCAGTACTAAAACATACCTTTAGAGAATGCAACTCTGTAGCTAATGCAATAGCAAAGCACCACTCCTCCCATAATCAGTCCCTAAACCTTTACAATATTTCGAAGCATATCAAGGGCCTGATTTCTTTGGATAAGGATTACACACCTCACATAAGAGTACTCAAAAATAGCCATGTTAAGGATTGATACTGCTAAAAGAAGTTTGTTTTATGCAGGTTTCGGGAAGGCTTTTAGCGGACTGAGATTGCCTATCACAACACTTACAATAGGCTAGGATTGCTGCTCGATGTTTTTCAAAGGGAAGCTCTCATCTAATGGATATTTGCTGTTGTTCTTCATCAACTGACTCTGGCCAATTCCTCACTTGTATCTGTCCTGCATAGTTCCTGTCTCACTCCTGGATGGAAATATCATGGTCTCCAGCTTTACAGCCTCGTCTCTTCACTCTTCTACGCTAGTCATTACTATTAGGATTTCAATTCTATATACGAATGGTTAAGTTTATAGACTCCCCCTTTGATCCCCCATTGTATTTGTCTGGTTCCTGGGAGTTGCCTGGCCAAGTAACGAATTAACATGGGGTGTGGAGATTCGTTACCTTGGAATCGCAACTTCTTTTAATCTAGCTAATATAACACTATAGCTTAGCTATATCTTTGTAAAGAATACTACGTCTATGGCTCTTTTCACTTTTATGGTCTGGGGTGCCAATATATCAACCCCCACGTTCGGGTGATTTCATTTAAAAAAAAAGTAACATTGTCAAATCATGTCATATTAATCATTTTACTGAGCATGACATTATCACATGTAATAATAAATGGTGAGGGGAAATTTTTTTTTTGTACAAGCACTATATTATAAATTAAAAATAATGACGAAAGAATATTTTAAAAATTGATAATTAAGTAAACTTATAATCACTATATACTCAAATTATACAACCGCTCGTATTTAAATCATACTATTCTTTTTTTGAATAATATATACCAATCACGTTATGTTCATTTTTCCTCATTTTTATTCTAGGTTTTTAAGAGAGCATATGAGCATGACATTGGTAAATAATATATATATATATATATATATATATATATATATATATATATATTAGTAACATAAAATAATTTTAAAAATAATTATTATTAAAAGTATATATAATAAACATAAGACTAAACCCCAATTTTGGTACCTTACAAATGATTGAATGATTTTTTTTGGTACTCTACTTTTCAAAATATATTTTTTTGGTACCTTACAAATGACTGGATGATTTTTTTAGTCTGAGACAAAGCAGCTAAAGAGTTGCTCTGCTCTTCCTCGTCGAATTTGAAACTCCAACTCCGAAAAACACATAGAACGCGTTAACCGCCATTAAAAACCGCGAAATTCCGAAACCCTAGCACCGCGCGCAGCCATGGAAAGCGCCTTCGCCAGCGCCTCCGCGATCGGCGACCAGAGGCAGAAGATCGAGCAGTACAAACACATTCTCTCCACCGTCCTTGCCGCCAACGACATCAAACAGGCCAGAAAATTCATCGATCACATGTTTTCGGATGACGTGCCGCTCGTTGTCTCGAGACAACTCCTGCAAATGTTCGCGCAGGAGTTGGGGAATTTGGAGGCGGAGGCGCAGAAGGAGATCGCGACCTACGCTCTCACTCAAATTCAACCTCGTGTTGTGTCGTTTGAAGAACAAGTTCTGATAATTAGAGAGAAGCTTGCAGAATTATATGAGTCCGAGCAACTCTGGTCAAAAGCAGCAAAGATGCTCAGTGGCATTGATCTAGATTCTGGAATGAGAGTGATGGATGATAAATTCAAGCTATCCAAGTGTGTGCAAATTGCACGTCTATATCTTGAGGATGATGATGCTGTGAATGCTGAAGCCTTTATCAACAAAGCTTCTTTTATGGTCAGCAACAGTAAGCATGAAGTGCTGACTCTGCAGTACAAGGTTTGTTATGCTAGGATTTTGGACCTAAAGAGGAAGTTTTTGGAAGCTGCACTACGCTATTATGACATTTCTCAAATTGAGAAGCGGCAAATAGGGGATGAAGAAATTGACGAAGAAGCATTGGAGCAGGCATTATCAGCTGCTGTGACATGCACCATTTTGGCCGTTGCAGGTCCTCAGCGTTCTCGTGTTCTTGCCACCTTCTACAAGTATGAGAGGTGCTCAAAGTTGAAAATATATCCAATCTTACAAAAGGTCTATCCAGAGAGGATTTTGAGGAAACCAGAAATTGAAGCCTTTGCTGATGAGCTCAAACCACACCAGAAAGCATTACTTCCGGACAATTTTACAGTATTGGACCGTGCTATGATTGAGCACAATCTTTTGAGTGCCAGTAAACTGTACACAAATATAAGCTTTGATGAGTTAGGCGCCTTGCTCGGCATTGCTCCTGACAAGGCTGAGAAAATAGCTTCAAGAATGATTTACGAAGATAGGATGAAAGGCTCCATCGACCAGGTGGAGGCTTTTATACATTTTGAGGATGATTCTGAGGACTTACAGCAGTGGGATCAACAGATTGTCGGCCTTTGCCAGGCGCTCAATGACATACTCGATAGCATGGCAAAGAAGGGTATACCGATTCCCGTCTGAATCCTTATGTTTAGATGCATGGCGCTGAGCATTTTAGGCTAGAAATTTTGCGGTGAACATGTTCCAACTGCCTTAGAACTTTGAACCTATACATGTTATCCCTACTGCCTTTTAACTCATCACCCAATGATAACTTTCATCATCTTTCAAAATAGTGGCGAACAGCAATCTTCCTAAAAGTTATAGTGCCCCATTCTGTGTTTAAAAACCTTCTTTCAGCTAAGTTGTGCAGTGGAAACTCGAAAGGGGAAAAACCAGGCTCCAAATTTGTGCTCTCCTTTCTCGCTAAAAAATAATAATAATAATTTTTTTAGTCCTCTACTTTTCAAAATATATTTTTGGTACCTTGTAAATGATTGAATAATTTTTTTTTAATTCTCTACTTTTCAAAATGATTTTTTTGGTACCTTATAAATGAAAATTGGGGTTTAGTGTGCACATTGGTAATTTAGTCCTCTACTTTTTCGGTACTCTTAATTCCATTAAATCCGATTCCAACCAAATGCAAAAGAAGAGTTTAAATTACCATGCTACAGATAGTACATCAACGGTAATGTTTTCTTATGGAAATTGTGTTTGGCAAGTGTAATTAGTTTCAGTTGTCGAAAAACATGAAAGATTGAAAAAATGCAAGATTTAGACATTGGGGTTTAGTGTGCACATTGGTAATTTAGTCCTCTACTTTTTTTGGTACCTTTACCCATTTTTTAAGTGGGCTTAAAAAATTAAACAAACAAGTTTGAGGTGCCAAAAAAAATATTTTGAAAAGTAGAGTACTAAAAAAATCATTTAATCTTTTGTAAGATACCAAAAAATATATTTTGAAAAGTAGATGGCTAAAAATATCATTAAGTTATTTGTAAGGTACCAAAAAAATATTTTGAAAAGTAGAGTATGAAAAGAATTATTCAGTCATTTGTAAGGTACCAAAATTGGGGTTTGGTCTAAAACTAAGAATAGAAAACCAAATTTTAGATTAAAAAAATATAAATAATAAAAAAAACAACAAATAATTAAATACAAAAATGAAATCTTAATTAAGAAGATTTGTGCTGCACAATGACAACAAATGATCTTGCTGAAGGTGCAAGAAATAATGAATATGCCTACCTTGTACGCATAATCTTTTTCAAATTCCAATTTCCAATTCAAATCATTCACTCATACCCATACGCAAAAGTCAAATCCCACTCCATATCCATCATCATATCCCAATTCAAATCCTTCCACAAACACATACCATATCCCAAGTCATCTTCTAAACCTAAACTCAAAATACTTACCCTTAAGAATTTACAACATGCAAAATAACTTCCTTAGCCAATATATCAATTTTATTAAGCTTAAAATGTGTAATGTTTAATCTTTCTATACTAATAAACTGTAGTACTCCTTTTCCTTTCCTTTTGTTTTATCTTTCATTTATAGTAAGTCTAATAAAAGGAAAATATAGACTAACATACTAAAAATAATGGAAAATAATTAAAGGAATAGTTTAATTTAATCTTGATGTAAAAAAAAGCTATTATAGATTAATTATTAATTAGATTATAATTATGATTAAGGAATTTAAAAAGGGAAGATATAAAAAACAAGGAAAAAGAGAGTAAAGTATAGTTGTGCATGTGAGACACTTGATCATATGCACAATGACAAAACACATAATATGTTGGACATATATTGATTATATCATGCGAAAATTAAATAACAAAAATTGAATGAGCAATTAACATATGCAGGAATAATAAACTTTTATTAATTATTCAAGCATACAATCGAAAAGCTTAAATTACAAATAATCAAAGCATAAATCATGTTTCAAGTAATCACAAAGTGATGGAGTCACGAGTAACACTCGCTGCCCTTGAAACGAATGAGTCCCGTCGTGGACATCGTTCCCTAGGATAAAACCATCGAAGGTAATTTTAACAAGTAAAAATTACCTCGGAGTCACACAAAGCCCGAAGGACTATCACCGACAAAGACAGAGAAAGAAGATAAGACTCAAGTTTAGAAGTAGGGAGGAACTTGAGAATGGTGCCAGTTTTCTGTCTGACATAAAGGCTCTATTTATAGATGTCTAAGAAACCCTATGGGAAGATACGTGAAAGATCTGATTCCCGTAATCAGAGAAAATATTCTCTAACCAACAGATTCTGGAAAGATAAGAATATCATATTCCTTATCATGATTAACCGCGTATCAAATCTCATATATTCCATACGTGATTCTTAGAATATTTGTTACGCGGTTTGGGCTTTCTGGAGACTTCCACACGATCCAAACGCATTTTAGACAGTCAAAAAATTACAGAACACTTAGTACGTGCGAATGAATTTCCGCCTAAGTTTCCATTCTCAGAGTGACTCTTTGAGCATCCATATCTCATTCACCCTTTATCCGTTTTGAGAGTTTAAACAGTCGATTTTATAGTACTCGCAGAGGAGAATCCAAAAACGACATCCACTGACTCTAATTCAGTTCGAGCCCAACTCAAAACTAAGCCCAAAAGTTGACGAAATTCAACTTATTTTACAATCACTTTCCAACAATCCCCCACATTAATAGATATTGATGTGGAATCAGAACAATCACGCCAGACACAGAGTTTGACTTGGTGATAGATTCATTTCGACGGCATAGATGCTGCATAGGATAAGTAGGTGTCACCCTTTGAACTTTCCCTTGAGAGAGTACACTTAGCCCACTGGTTAGGAAGTAGACGCGATGTCCTTGAACTTCCCCGACCGCTTGTGTGAACGACAATGCACTTCCCACAGACATCTTTCCTAGCCTTTGTGCTTTCCTCGGTTGTGTCCATTAATCAGGCCATGGCACACGCCTAGTTCTGTAAGGTTTCTAAAGAATTGCGTCCCTACAATTCTCTTTCGAAGCGGCCACACTTCTCGCTTACATAGGTGATTCTTGGCGTAAGAGCAGTTCCGTAAACTATTGCACTCTTTCCAGTACTACACACTCGATGCCTTGAATCATTAAAAGCAATGTAATGCTTAACCTCCATTCACATCACTGTTTCTTCATCATAGGAATAAGACAGGAGGTATGAAACCCCCATAGTGATCGCGATGGGTCTTTGCAGTTTAGTTGTCCCTTTGAACCTAGATCTTGGGATCTCCAGTCACATAGGTTGGGTGTCCACGTACGTAACCCACCATTTATTGGACTTAGTCATATTCCTTTCGATGAGTTCTCAACTAACTCTCGATTCAATTTCTTCGTCAAGAAATTAATTCAATTCTTTCGTCAAAGAATCACAACTCTTATCATATTGACCTTACGTAGTCAACACTGATAATTCTCGTAGAGGGTAGTCATCCAATGGTAAAGTGTCTCTGTCAAGACACACCATCATCGATATGGCTTTACGCTACACCAATAAGCATACAAGTGCTTTGGTCATCCTAGGGTATATCTTTCCCAATTTTTGTCCAACACAATGGACAGAGATTCCTCTACGAATCTAGCAAGGGAGAATAATTTCTCTACACAACTCAAGCCATATCCATGAGTCTCACACACAGCTTGTTGCCAGCGATCATTTTTGGATAACTCGTGTATCATCTTACTATCCATTGTAAGAATTGTCTAATGTACACTTTAATAAGTACAACAGACTATCAATGACTCTTGAGTTCTCTTCTTAAGAGACACCTCACCTTTACAAAAAGGTAACTCATAATGTTTAGAGTCATTCCATTGAATACGACATGTCTCCAAAAGACTCAATCATTGTATCAATTTGCCTATCAATGAGAAAGTGTCAATTCAAAGACATAAATGACATGGTCATTTTCCGTGTCTCTTAGCGTATCTGCCTTCATCAAACTCATTGATTTAATATCACTGGCTACAACAATTAGTTTGGTCATATGATGGATCATTTAGGAGCATTGAGCTTTTCATTTTGCTCTATTCAGATTTTAATATCTAAATCTCCAAATAACCATTTAGGTCCATTAGATGTACTTCTAGCTTTCACAAAGCCTTGATAGCAAGTACCATCACCCTTGGACTCATTCTCACGTCTAGAGAACACCCATCAAGTACACAAATATACTTACTAATTGTTCAAATCTACTAGTACTCTAGTGATTTGCACTCATGGTAGATCAATCTCTCTATTGATCACCACTTTCCACAAAAATTATTTCATGGAATCTCGTTTCCTTCGTTGGTTTATCCCCGATCCTTAATGATTCCATCTATTGACTCTTAAGTCCATTTAAGATAAATCAGGATCTTTAACAGAAACTTCCACAAAATACACTTTCCATCAAGATATATTTCTAGTTTCTGCATATTATTTCTTGTGAATTTCAAGAGATTGATAGCACTTCAACATTGTGCATATCTAGTAAAGATACTGTTTAAGTATTCCTTTTACTACATTTTCAATATGCCAACCCACACATTCGAAAGAACTTTTAGGATGGCCCTATGAGGAGCTTTATTTTCCTCCTTCTTGGGGTATCTTATTTAAAAGATCGCCAGCCAACTTAAAGGCTCCCCCACAACGCTTGATCATTTCTAGCAATTTCCTTCAATCACCAAATGACCTTGCAAATGTCTACATTGTGAATCACATCCCCCAAAGGATTCTATGTATTCACATCATGGTCACAGATAACCTCATATGTTTTCTGTGCATCACGTAAGTAGTTTCGTTAATATACAAACCCAACTTACTAAAAGTCTGTGTGTTCAATAATGAATCAAACACTAGGTTCTTACCCATAAAGTTTCTTTTTAGGGCTAGATCCTTTCAACAATCAAAACACCTTCATGTATTGACCTTTTATCTTGAAAGTCTCTCTTATTCCTTCAACTCCCTTAGGATTAGAGATAACTAAACTTCCCGATCTCAATTAATCGTTCTTCCTCGCATGACCAATACCACAACCGATGTAGTATCAATCAATCGAGGATTCGATTAACTCTCACTAGGGCGCAGTGTGAGTTTACCAACTCCACACAATTTCATGCCCATTTTAAACCCAAGTTTCAGTACAACTGTACTTTACTTTCAAACTACTCAAATTAAATTTGAATGCCTTTATGCTCGAAACACATTCAAGTCCATTGCTCGACTCAAGTTTGAGTGCATTGCTTGACTCAATTACGGGTTTACCCTTTTTGGTTCGAGTTAAATTCCTCCCGACTTGAACAACTTGATTCAAGTCTCTCGTGACGACTTTTCATCTCAAGTACCTATCAAAATTCATATGGTCGTTGAATTTTTAGGTTTTTCGTCTACCCCCCACATTGGGCTGGTTTTATTAAACATCCCCACACATGTTAAGTTTCTCAAAACCTTGTGTCTTGGGGTTCCTAGACCAAATGTCTTAGGATTCCTCATCTCAGAATTCTAAGGCTTTCCAACCAAAAATCTAGAGAATTGACCAAATGTCTTGGGATTCCATATCTCATGATTCTTAGATTTTTCAACCATAAATCAAGAGATTTGACCAAAAGTCTCGGGATTCCCATTCTCAGGATTCTTAGTTTTCTCAACCAAATTCTTGAGATTTTCTCCTCAATTCTTTGATTACAAGCAATCAAAGGTTTTTAGCATAGTCATGATAACTCATGCTTTAGGGTTTATACCATGATTCACAAGAACCAATACCCTAGACATAGTCGTAAACTAATGTCTCCATGTTCACATTTATCAGGTCATACAAAATAACCAGAATATGTCGAACTTCGAGCCCATATGCTCTATCTGTGCAATCTAACAATTGTCCCTCGTGAGCCATATGCTCGTAAGCGATCAATCAAGATAGCCAATTATCGGGAATAGTCTTGTCAAATATTTCATTGCATCAAAAGGCACTTTCCCAAACAATTAATATAATCATAGCATATAAAAGCAACACAATTTTAGACACATCATAGATCTAAAATTTCCGTTTATGCAGCTAAATCAAGTCCCTAAATGAACGAGAATACATCATGGATCAAATAACCCAATGTCACATACTTCATTCATGCACGAATATATTACACTCTTGCCGAGAGATGTCATGTTTAAGTGCAAATGAAGTTTACCATTTTATTGCATGCGATTCTCAGACCAAGCAGATAAAAGTCATGAATCACTAGCAGCACATTCTCATACAAAATGTGGTTTTAAATCTTTTATCCAACATGAGCAGCCCACACAGCCAAATTACTATACCATGCATAATAGGTATTTCAACATTTGATCAAGTATTTAAACAAATACTATAACATTTTGAGGGCTTAGGAAATTTAAATGTTTCATAATTTCCAAACACACATGCACTGCTTTCATGTAATTTCATAATTAAAAGGAATAGTAATGCTCGATTCAATATTCCAAATTCATGACATTTTTTTTTAAACTTTAAGCTATTCATGCAAAGAATCAACTTTGATTTATTACCATATCAACATTTAATCTCATAAGCATGGATATCACGGAATTAGAATATTTCCATAATTACGCCATACATGCTCAACTCATTTTCCCACATAATCAAGTGATTAATATAACCAAATCCATTAACTATCAAATTAGATAGCCTTAGTGTACTGGACATATATGTGCACATATTATTCACATAACACTCTTTGTAACAAAGTCTTGTTCACGTCCAGATTCACGCAAATGGTTATCAAATATAATCCAAGCAATATATGTATATAAAGCATATGCCATGATTCACGTGTATACGTACCATAGTTTGCAAAACCGTGGTTTCAACTCTTAACTCTTTCATGTTGTCAAGCAAATCCTGTTGTATCTCCATGCCAAGTTTTTCTTCCACAAGAGATACCGCTGTATATACTCTGATTCACCAATGTGTACATACAAAAAATATTCATCGTTAAATATATGTACACATCAAATATTGTAGTATAATATTTTAAACAATTATACATAACAAATTGATTTGTTCTAATCCTCCCCGAAAAGTAAGAAAGTCCGCATATTTTGACCAATTCAAGGTAAAAAATGGAGTTGCCCCTTCGGCAAAACTCGGATAAAGTTGAGCCAAAAGATCCCGATTCAATATGATTTTGTTGTAAATAACCAAAACCATTAGCATGCATATTTACGCAGTTAGCATGCGTATTAATCATTCCGACGAGCATATCAATATTTACGCAGACATGCACTTCAATTTCCAGCATGCAATCTCATGTTTGGAATATATGTTTGGGAAATTCAGCATGCAAGCAAATCAATTTCGTGGAAAAATTACGTTACAATCATGCATGCATTTAGCATAACAATTTCAAACAAATTATGCATACTAGCAAATTTCGTTTGCAACATACAGTAACAATCATGCATCGCATACAATTTCCGCATCAATATAAATCAACAGATATCATTCGTTTCAAGACTGTTGGACATATATTGATTATATCATGCGAAAATTAAATAACAAAAATTGAATGAGCAATTAACATATGCAGGAATAATAAACTTTTATTAATTATTCAAGCATACAATCGAAAAGCTTAAATTACAAATAATCAAAGCATAAATCATGTTTCAAGTAATCACAAAGTGATGGAGTCACGAGTAACACTCGCTGCCCTTAAAACGAATGAGTCCCGTCGTGGACATCGTTCCCTAGGATAAAACCATCGAAGGTAATTTTAACAAGTAAAAATTACCTCGGAGTCACACAAAGCCCGAAGGACTATCACCGACAAAGACAGAGAAAGAAGATAAGACTCAAGTTTAGAAGTAGGGAGGAACTTGAGAATGGTGCCAGTTTTCTGTCTGACATAAAGGCTCTATTTATAGATGTCTAAGAAACCCTATGGGAAGATACGTGAAAGATCTGATTCCCGTAATCAGAGAAAATATTCTCTAACCAACAGATTCTGGAAAGATAAGAATATCATATTCCTTATCATGATTAACCGCGTATCAAATCTCATATATTCCATACGTGATTCTTAGAATATTTGTTACGCGGTTTGGGCTTTCTGGAGACTTCCACACGATCCAAACGCATTTTAGACAGTCAAAAAATTACAGAACACTTAGTACATGCGAATGAATTTCCGCCTAAGTTTCCATTCTCAGAGTGACTCTTTGAGCATCCATATCTCATTCACCCTTTATCCGTTTTGAGAGTTTAAACAGTCGATTTTATAGTACTCGCAGAGGAGAATCCAAAAACGACATCCACTGACTCTAATTCAGTTCGAGCCCAACTCAAAACTAAGCCCAAAAGTTGACGAAATTCAACTTATTTTACAATCACTTTCCAACATAATATTACATTGTAATACACTTAAGAATTCACTGTACTACTTCAACTAGTATATAAACTAAATTGATGAAGCAATTCTCCTAAAACTCACACATACACACACGCATAAACACAAGCTTCTCCCACTATCCCAATTCTACCATATTCCACTTTCAAACACATACATCCAAACAACATTCACGTAAGAATCATTGAATCACACTCTACATATCCCACGAAAACTAAAAATAAATGAGAAAAATGCATATATAACCCTATATAATTGATGAAAGTGCAGATATAATCATGCAATAATGAAAGTCCAGATATAACCCTGCGATAATTGAAAGTGCAAATATAACTATGGTCAGTCAATGCCGGAAATAATGACTTTAGGGTTATTTGCATATATGTATAATAGTTAGGATTATATTTGCATATATGTGTAACAGTTAGGGTTATATTTGCACTAAAAAATAACTCAGAGTTATATTTACACTTTCTCCAACCTACAGAGTTATATTTGCATATTACCCAAAATACTACCATCATCCTCCATGTGTTTCCATCTTCATCCACCTCTTTCGCATTTGATTTTCATTTTGTGAGAGTTCCCACATTTCAAGACTTCTCACATTTCACTCACATCTCCAATCTACCTCATTCCATTTTCATTTCTAAACCTCTCATATTCCAATCTACCATATTCTAATTTCATTTCCAAGCCATAGTAGTTCATGTTTAATTACTATGGAGAGTTCAAACACCAAATTTGCCTCATGCAAAATAAAAACACTACCATCTTTAATCATATCTTGAAGGAATTTGAGAAAGAGAATAGGAATGGAGGAAGGAGAAAGAGATCAAGCAAACCAACAAAGATAAATTCTCTGTCCAAAACAAAGGTAAGAGAACAAAAATAGTTCTCTCCATAATAATTTTTCCTTTTTCTTATAAATAGATACCTTATTTAATCTTGAAATTTCTAAGTTTTAGGAGTTACAATATTTGGACATGATGGAAGGATTCCGTAAAATAAAAAGTGAAGGAAAATTCAACAAGGTATGTATATAGGTTATCCAAGTTATTGTTCTGACATGCATATAGAATCCTCATCAAACTTAAGATTTTGCAAGCTCAAAAGTGACATGCAATATAATTCTAATTAAATTTCACATTGAAAATAAGATTTTAAGGGTGGGGTGGGGGTGGGGGGATTACATTCTTAAGTTGGTATAACGTTTAAGTGTTATTGCCCTTCATTTTAAGAATATAAGAGATAATTCCAATATTGAAAACAATATTTTTGAAGAATATATGTATATTTATTATCAAAAATCAATACAAGTAAAATCTTGATATTAAAGAACTCAAGAATTACGTGCATGTTTATAATATTACCATCCATAGATGAATCTTAGGAGTTTCCCTTTCAACCATTTAAAATTTGTAAATATTGTATAGTTATTTAATATAATTCTTATCAAATTTAATATTTTATAACTTAAAATGTTACATGCATAATAATCCTAATGATTTTTTAACATATTTAAAATTTTCTAAATTAAAATTTTACATGCAAAAAAATCCAAACTAATTACTTAAGATTAGAAACCACATTTGAGAAAGACACATATCTACATTGAAATAAAATTTATGTATAATTTCCCTTTATTTTTTTAAATTCCAGAGACATTTTTAATTTTGAAAACTAGCTTTAGAAAAATATATTCATGTCAAGAATCCATTACATGAAAGTAATTAAGATGTTTGAAATAAGGTTTTATACAAATACCTATGGTTAGAAATCCATGACATGCAAGAACATTCCAATCAAATTTTAATATCGGAAATAAGATTTTATATAAAATATATATTAAAGAAATATTATTCTTTCCAACATGACATACAAGATCATTTTGCTCAAATTTATTATTGGAAATAAAGGTTTTGGAAAAATACATCCTTAATTTGATATAATGTCCAAAAATCTTAACATTCAAAGTGGTTTCAATGTGTTACTAATTGTTGTCAAAATTTCTTATGCAAGATGGTTTTATGATTAAAAATAAACTAGAGCTAAGTGGTAAAATGGCTGAGAGTGTCAATATAACCCTGCAATATCAGAACGTGCCATAATAACCTTTGACTCCGCTGACTTTTTAGTCAATTTTTTGATGGCCGAATTTTGTGAAAAAGATGATTTTGCCCTTAAATTTTTTTTAATAAAAAGATGAAAATGAGTTCCTTCTTCCCTTGTTTTCTTTCTTCGTTTTTTTCCGCCGTCTTTCTTTCTTCCACCCAAAACATATCACCGGTATTTTTGTTCCCCCGTTTTGTTTCTTTCTTTTTAGCGAAGATGCTTTGTCGCTCCTCACTATCTGCTCCTTTGTCATCGTCGCTCAGATCTAGAGATGAAACTGTTGGAAAATGATGATTAAAAGGTTGAAATTCGTCAACTTTTTGGGCTTCATTTTGAGTGGGACCCGAATAGATTTTGGGCCAGTGGATGTCATTTTTGGGTTCTCCTTCGCGAGTACTATAAAATTGACTATTTAAACTCTCAAAACGTATCAAGAGTGAATGAGATATGGATGTTTGAAATGTCACTCTTGAAAGAGGAAAAATGGGCGAAAATTGGCCCCAATCATTTTTTCTCTGGACTGTCCAAAATGCGTATGGACCGCGTGGAAGTCTCTGGAAGGCCCAACCGCATAATATATATGAAATAGCTAGTGTGTAATTCTTAAAAGATAAGAATGAAATACTTCCATATTTTGTGAGATATCTTGTCTTAAATAAATATATGGTTTACCATGTTTAATACGCTGAAGAATACTTGTGCAAATATTTCTTCCTTTTCCAGTAGATTTGATTCGAGTATTCATGGAATGTCTCGGATTTGGTGAGTTGGTGATTGGAGAATATTTTCTCTAATTACAGAAAATCAGAATAGCATGTTTCCATGATTAGGGTCTCTTAGAGCAGTATAAATAGAGTCTCTAACTCTGTCAGAAAATTTTGCACCATTCTCAAGTTCCTCATTTATTCTAAACTTGAGTCTCACTTTTTTCTTTCTCCGTCGGTGATAGTCCTCCGGGCCTTGCGTGAATCCCAAGTAACTCTTAAATGTTAATTGCTACCTGCGATGATTTTATCCTAGGGAACGATGTCCACGACGGGACTCATTCGTTTCAAGGGCAGCGAGTGTTCCTCTGACTCCATCATTACTTGAACACATGATTTATGCTTTGATTATTTGTAATTTAATCTTTTCGATTGTATGCTTGAATAATTAATAAAATTTTATTATTCTTACATATGTTAATTGCTCATTCAATTTTTATTATTTGATTTTTCGCATGATATAATCAATATATGTCCAACAGAAACTCCGTCAGAGTTTAGGTCACGACCGCCTTCGAAGTGAGGAGATGGCGATTGGGGGAGATGGAGGCCATAATTTGTGGGAGATGGAGGCCATAATTTGGGGGAATTGGAGGCCGAGTCTTAGCCAGACTTGGGTGAGGCGGAAATTGGTTGGTAGTACTCGACCCTCAGCAATCTTATAGCCAGGGCATCTAGGGGTGGTTGTGAGGTGGTGGAGGGGCGGCAGAAGGGAATTCATTTTACCCGTCGGCACACTGTGGTATCGGAATGGAGAAAATGTTGAATCTTTAGGGAAAAAAGTGGATGGAGGACTGGCAAGGGAGAGTCAGCGATGAGCTGGAGATTAGTGGAGGACGGTGGCGCAAGAAAGAAGACTAGCGCTTGCGGGGAAGAAGAATGAAGACCAGTGAGGGTGGCTGGTGGTTGGTGGTGGCATTATCATTTTACATCAGGGAGTATCTTCTCACAAAATTATACCTCTGCACAATGAAATGCTTCTTCTCATAATATGAGGGATAATTATTAGACCTTTTAATGCGTTTGCTACTTTGGTTTGTTGCTAAGGTACATTTTGGAACTTTTGCCAATCCCGGAGTTTTCTTCTTTTGCTACCTTTTTGCCTATCAAGGAGTTTTCGTGGAAGTGGTGGCAGTCGGGAGGAAGAAAGAAGACCGGGTGGCTGGTAGTGGCAGGTAGGAAGGAGGAAGAAGACCAAGCATAAATGTTTTCTTTTTGTATTTTGTTTCTAAAAGAAGGGTAAAATGGGAAAAATAATTCAGCACATGCTAGAATTTATTTGGTCAATGCCAGAATTACGCGTTTTGGTTATATTAGCACAAAGTTTTCAAAAGTTAAGGTTATATTGGTACATACAATAATTAATTAGGGTTAAATTTACACTTTCTGAGATTGCGGGGTTGTATTGCCACTTTAAGCCTAAACTTAGGGTTATAAATGTATTTATCCCAATAAACTATATACATTATCATCCTTCAACAATTTATAAAATTAAGATTATTCTAATATTGATAATAGGTATATAGAAAAAAATACATCTTGAAATTGGATTAAAATCTTGAAATATAGACAAAAGATTCAAAATCTTAGCCGTCAATTTGTTAGAAATTTACACTGTAGTTCTCAATCCGAAGAAAATTAATTATTAATTTTAGACTAAAATTTTTTTTATTCCCCTACAAAGTATCATATACCATGTTTTGGTCCTCATTTGCAAATCAACCCTTAGACGGTACCAACAAATTCAAAACAATTTGTTAGGTCCCCAAAGGCGGTTTTCAGGTAAGACTAAATGGTTTCCAGTATAGTCAGGGGTATAATGGTACTTTTACTAATTCAAAAACATTTTCAATTAAAAATTTTAAATTTTTTCTTTAAAATTCCTAATTAAAGTCTTCTCCGTCGCCGCCTTCCGCCGCCCCCCTCCGCCGCCGCCACCGCCCGCCCGCCGCCGCCGATGCCCCTCGGCCCCCGACGCCGATGCCCCCCCGGCCCCCGATGCCGATGCCCCCCGGCCCCCGACGTAGACGCCCCCGACGCCAACGCCCCCAGGCCCCCGCCGTCGATGCCCTCTGCCGCCGCCGATGCCTTCCGTTACCGCTGATGCCTTCCGCAGAGTCTTCTTCGCGTCTTCTTCGCCGGCGAAGATAAAGAGGAGTTGCAAGCTGAGCCCCTGTTCTCCAGCGAGGATGTTCTGCAATTCCGACGAGGTGTGGCTGGTGGCAAAGAAGAAGGTCCACGACGAGAACGCTCGAGAACGCTCCCCTGTAACTTTTTGGTGGTGAAGCATTCAAGAACGCTTCTCTGCAATGCCTGCCAATGTCCAACGCCGTGGAAAGCCTCCGGCACCAAGCTCAACCACACTATCTCTGTCTGCGAGGGATGTTTCGAGAGCTGCAACATCCTGTCGCCGTCTCCGAAAGGGCGAAGATCCAGGTGGAGGACGGCTGAGATGACATCAGCATGGATGATGAGGGTGAGAATGATAATGATGATGATGATTCTGATTCGTCGCCGGCAAGCTTCGAAGAGGAGGAGGAGGAAGAAGAAATCGTTCTAGATTCCAACAATGGCGAGCTCCGGTGAGTTCCAAATTCCAACAATGGTGGCGGTGGCTAAGAAAACGCAAAGAAAACGACGAGTTTTTATTTTTATTTTTTTAAACGCAGGGGTATAATGGTCATTTGAAACATTTTGACCAATTTTACCATTGACTTTCTTTGAAAACCGCCTTTGGGGACCAAACGAATTGTTTGAATTTGTTAGGTACCATCTAAGGGTTGATTTACAAATGGAGACCAAAACATGGTATAAGATACTTTGTAGGGGGCTAAAAAATTAATTTAGTCTTAATTTTAATTAGATTCATTACATATAAGTATGAACCAAATTGACATATATATTTTTTTAATCTAGATAAATCTTTTATTGATGCATCCAAAATTCAATTTATGAGAATTTAAAAAGATAATGAATAGTCAAAATCCAAAAAACATTATTATTTAGTTTAAACTTTAAACAAAGTAAATAAAAATTGATAATATGTATCAGAGAAAATAATGCATTAAAATATCTTTCATCATGACATTAATACATGTATATACACCCTCAGTCCCAAATTAAATGGTATGAGAGAGAATTTCACGCTCATCAAGAAACTTGTCTAATCGTTAATATTTTGAATCAAACGTCGAAATCATTTACTGTTGCTACGTGGGATATTTGGTGCGATTTAGCCAAAACGATAATTTCGCTGTCGTTTTCATCTCTTTCTTTCTTCCTCCTTCAGCTATCCTAACTGATAACGGTCATTTTCCATTTACCGGTCTCCCTCCGGCCGCCGCCATGGCGGCTCTCCCGGCTAATAGAAGCCAAGGGGGAACCAAATCCTTCCTTCATGCTCTTGCCAACCATCCTCTGCCTCTACAAGATTCCCTTCCATCGAACCCAGAAATCATCCCCAAAACTCAGTACAAAGGGGAAATTGCCTGCCTTGTCAGTCGCAAGGATGCTGACATCCTCTCCTCCCATTATCGGAATGCTCTGATCGGTAAGTTTGCAAGGGGTAAGCCATCTATGGTCCAACTAAACGAATCTTTTAATTCTGTAGGCTTCAAAGGAAAATTTCAAATTGGATCTATAGACTTCCGGCATGTCCTCATACGCTTCCAGGAGAAAGAAGACTACCAAAGGTTCTGGCTCAAGGGTCACTGGAGCTTCAACAACGCCCAGATGAATGTACTGAAATGGACTTCCGACTTCTCTCCGGATGCAGAATCGTCCATAGTTCCGGTATGGGTAACAATTCCTCATGTCCCAGTCTATTTTTACAATTCTGCAATGCTTGAAAGCATGGGAAACCAAATTGGAAATTTTATAAAAGTTGATGTTGCCACTGAGGCCCTGTCTAGGCCTTCTTGTGTGAAAATGTGTGTTGAAATCGATTTAAAAAAGAAATTGCCATCCTGTATTAGAGTGGGAATCGAAGAGGATGGAAATGAATTCAATGTTGTTAAACTTCCCCTACAATTTGAAGATATTCCCCCATACTGTGTCCATTGCAAATGCATAGGACATGAAGATAGTTACTGCATTTATCTGCATCCGGAGCTTAAGAGATCCTTGCTTAAGAAACCTGATAATCATTTGAATGGCTCGTTGGGACAGGTAAATGAGAAGTTAAATATTAACCAGATTGGGAACTTAAGAGCTGAGAGCTTAGGGGTATCAATTACAGAAAAACAAAGAAATTATCAGGCTCAGAAACTTATATACATTCCTAAGAAACAGCTGATCCAAGCTCCTGTTCATGAACCTAATAAGTCTATCCTAATTGATACTGATGCTATGGCAGTTGATCCTAGGACTCCTGGTGAGCTTCCACATCCTCAACAAATTGCTCCTAACAAGGTAGTTGAGCCTAGTATTGGGATCAGCAGTAAATATGAGGTTGTTATAGAGAAGGAATATAAATCTCTGTCACCTGAACCTGAAATTCCAAACCTTATTCCCTCCCCTTGAGTGTTTCCATCTTCTCCTAGGTCATCTGAAATACAGGATAGGAAACCTCAGTCTGCCCCACCTACCCTTAGGACAGTCTTTGCTAAGGACGATCTACCCAGTAAACGAGGAAAGTCTTTTTCTCCTTTTAGTTCTATCATTGCTGCAAAAAATTTTATTTTTTCTCAGCAGAAAAACAGGTCCAACAGATTTCTACCCCTAGCTGATGAAGAACCATCGGGTGAGGAGGTCACTCATAATGAATATCATGCCACTGAAGAAGGTACAACCCTATCGGATACTGCCCCTGAAGCTGGTGATGACCATGTACAGGGGGACAGTGTCTCATCTTCTGATCCTAGTAAGTCGAAGAAAGGTAAGTCTGTAGTGAAAAATAGCAAACCATCCAATGACTCTTTCTTCTCACAGAAAAACACCATTATGACTAGATCAAAAAGCTCCTCTAATGTTTCATTATGAATAACACTATTAGGATTAAAATGTTGGTTTGGAACATTAGAGGAATGGATACATCTATGTTAAGGCTATCTAATCTCATCAACAGGCATAGATTTGAACTCATCTGTTTAATTGAGCCTAAACATGACAACTTACAGTGTGATTTATATAGACAAATGCTGAAGTTTGATAACTATTTTTCTGCAACTAACGGTCAGATTTGGATTTTCTGGACTTCAAACATAACTCTGGCAATTATAAATGATAATCTTCAGTTTCTTGGAGTTCACCTAACTAGTTCTAATCTCGTTAAGCCTATGGATGCCTTTTTTATTTATGGTCTGAGAACCAGATCGGGAAGGAAAGATCTCTGGTCTGATCTCAGCTCATACAATCATTCAGAATCTTTGTTTATTGGAGATTTTAACTCCATTACATCAATAACTTAGGAAGTATGAGAGATTTCAATGATTTTATTAATGGAATAGCTTTGGAAGAAATTAACACTGTGGGGAACCTGTTTACTTGGACTAATAATCGATTAAGATCTCCTACAGTTAAAAGACTTGATAGAGGATTGTGTACTGCATCATGGTCTCTTTCTTTCCCTTCTTCTTCAATTCAGATTCTGAATAGAGTTAGCTCAGATCACAACCCCATGCTGCTGACTGTAGGTAGTGATATACCATCTAATCCCAGACCTTTTAGGTTCCTAAATACATGGTACAAGAGAAAAGATTTTAATGATGTAATCAAGAAAGATTGGGACACTCCTATACATAACTCAGGAATGCTAGCTTTCTACTTAAAACTAGTCAGACTTAAGAAGGCTTTAAAAATCTGGAACAAAGAGCATTTTGGAAACATTCATGATAATGTATTACAAGCTGAAATGGCCTTGCAGGCTCAGGAAACACTAACTGATCAAGATGAATCTATAAATAATCTGGTTAATCTGAGGGAAGCTAGGGCCAGGTTAGTCAGGGCTATGTCTGAACAAAAAAACTTCTGGAAACATAAGGCAAAGATAAAATGGCTCCAAGACGGGGACAACAACACATCTTTCTTCCATAAATCTGTACAAGATAAGAATAATAGGTTAAGGATAACAAAAATTAAGGGCAGAAATGGGCAGTGGTTGGAAAATACTCAGGATGTTGAGATGGAAGCTATACACTATTATCAGGATCTTCTGAGTGAAGATTGCTCCACGGATAGCTCTATATTTCAACCTCACTTTCTTAATCATATCCCCAATCTGGTTACTCAGGAAGATAATGATAACCTTTTAAAACCAGTCACACTTGATGAGCTTAAAGTGATAGTTAGCAGCCTTAATAAATCAAGTTCTCCAGGTCCAGATGGTTTTACTGCCAAATTCTACATAAAATCTTGGGATATTATAGAAAATGATCTTCTCCTAGCTGTTCATGATTTTCAATCTTCATCTAACCTGCCTAGGGGTATTAGCAGTACATGGATCACTATAATCCCCAAGAAGAAAACTCCTACCTCATTTGATGATTATAGGCCTATAAGTCTCTCCAATGTGATAAATAAGATTTGTTCTAAAGTGCTTATGGAAAGACTTAAGTCTATTATGCCTAAGATTATTTCTCCTAACCAAACAGCATTCCTACATGGCAGGGATATTTCAGATAATGTAATCTATCTACAGGAAATGGTTAGATTTCTTAATAGGAAGAGAAGAGATCCAAATTGCATAGTTAAACTTGATCTCAAAAAGGCTTTTGATAGGGTTAGATGGTCATTCTTATATAAAGTTTTGGCAAAATTTGGTTTCCATGCTAAATTTATCTTCTCAGTTATGAAAAACTTGTCCCAGGCTTGGTTCTCTATTCTTATTAATGGTAAGCCAGTGGGATTCTTTCAATCCTCTAGAGGTATTAAACAGGGTGACCCTTTATCTCCATTCTTGTTTAATATCTTTTCTGAGTCTTTTTCAAGGAGTCTGACCTTCATTTTTGACAATGGTAAGCTAGCCTACTTTTATCTACCAGGTAATCCTCCAAGAATCTCACACTTATCTTATGCGGATGATACTGTTATTTTCTTTAAAGCAACAAATCTAACCTTAGTTAGATTAAAGGCTTTTCTGTCCACCTTTGAGGAAGTCACTGGCCAGTCTATTAACTATAATAAGAGTGACATCTTCATAGGTAAGCATGCTACAGATCAAAGAGTGAACCACATCAAAAGGATTTTGGGAATGAAACTTGGTTCCTTCCCATTCACCTACTTGGGAGTTCCAATCTTCACTGGTGCTGCTAAAAAGATTTATTTCCAACTACTCTTTGAACTAATTGATAATAAGATAGGTAACTGGAAAAATAGATGGATATCTATGGGTGGTAAAATTACTCTGATTGATTCATGTATATATGCTATACCACAACACATTTGGCAGGTCATTAAACCAAAAAAAACTGATCATTTCCACCATTGAGAAAAAAAATGAGCAAGTTTTTCTGGGGGGATGATTTAAAACCAAAAAGATCCTGGAAAAAGTGGTCTGATCTGTGTCTCCCCACTGATCAAAATGGATTAGGCTTTAGGTCTATACATACCATAATCAAAACATGCTCGGTTAAATTATGGTGGAAGTATCAAATGGCTGAGGCCCTCTGGACTCATTTATTGGCAGCCCCTCCCTCAATCTCACAGGACCTCTCCAAACTGGAAGAGAATTTGCTCAGTAAATTCATGGGCTGAGGCTAATTCTAAAGTCATTATAGGGAGGGGAGATTGTAATTTCTGGACATCAAACTGGCTTGATGTAGGTTTACTGATAGATTTGTGTGATCAGAATAGTGTGGATATAGCTGAAGACTGTACAGTCTCTGCTTTCATAGCTAACAAAGACGTTTTCATCACAAAACTAGAGCCATTCCTGCCAACTCATATTATTACTCTTTTGCAGGAGTCCAGAATATTTCCACACAGAGCTGATAGATTAATCTGGAAACCAGGTATTTCTGGGAGTTTCTCCTTTAAAGATACTTACAATTTGCTCTGCAACCATACAGGTAACATATCCTCTTCTAAACATCTTTGGAACTCCAGAATAGAGAAAAAAATCTCTGTATTTATGTGGAAAGTGATAAACTCTTTGTTGCCTTTTGATAACATCCTCAGGAATCTGAGGTTTTGTTTGGCCTCTAAATGTTGTATGTGCAACAAACATGATGACTCCTTAGAGCATTTTTTTTAACTCATGTGATTTCTCACTATCTGTATGGAAAATTATTCATCAGTTCATGGGTATTCGAGATAGGGCCTTTCCATCTGTTTGGGAGGGAATTTCATACTATTTAACTATGCCTGCATTATCTTCTTTACATTCGATCATGATCCGGACTGCTGCTATTTTTACTTTCTGGAACCTTTGGAAGATGAGAAATAGGTTTTTATTTGATTCAGTCAAGCCTTCCTCCACGCTAGTGCTTCAAATTATTAGAGACCAGATTTTTATCTCCTTCTGTGCAAAACCGGTTTATATAGCATCTCCACTGGATGTTAGTATTGCAGATCACTCTTTTCTACCCCTACTCAAAATTTCCCCAAAGCCTAAAATCTGGAAAATTGCTTGGAAAAGGCCAACATCTGGTTTTAAGCTTAATGTTGATGCTTCATGGTCATGCAATACTAATATGTGTGGGATTGGAGTGATTATCAGAGATAGTAGAGGTGCTTTCAAGGGAGCTTACACTCTATTTTCTAATGCTTTCTCCCCCTTGGAAGCTGAATTGAAGGCTATTAAGTTTGCTATACAGATTTCATATGATTTGCCTGCTCCTCTGTACATGGAATCTGACTGTCTTTCAGCAGTTCTTTTTGCTAATGATCCACTCAGATGTCACTGGAACTGTTTTTGCTTAGCTGATGAGATTCATCAATCATTGAAAGATATCAAACTTGTACACATATATAGACAGGCAAACCTGGTGGCCCATACCCTTGCTAGAAACTGTTTGCAACTACAATGTGATTCATCTTTTAGCAGCATATCTGAGCTTCCCAACACTGTCCAGGGTTTAGTTAGATAAGATCAAATTGGCACCCCCGCTCTACGGGTTGTTAATTAGTTCGGATGCTACTTATTTCCACTCTTGATTACAGGTTATGGTGATGCTGCTTGCCCTCTGAATTCCTACCTGCTCATTATACAAGTCTTCTGAATTTCCTGGAGTATTAAGCATAATGCTCATTCTGCTTGATGCCTTAGGGATGCTACTAGATGACTGATGGCTGTTCTTGTCTATACTGATGAGTTTCTAGATGGAACTTGTTTTTGATCTCGAAGCTTTCTTCTTGACTGTTTAGCTCTGTAGGGGATGAGCTTCTTAGTTTAGTTGGGGTGAATTTGACTGACCTGTGTTTCGTCTTTTCGATCCACAAATAAGTTCGATGATCTCCATTTAAACTAAGATTTTTTGTAATCCTCTAACAATTAGCCTACTCTTTTTTATTTTTGGATGCAACAAATGTTGCTTTAATGAGCCTATGGCTCACAAATGTACATATCAACTAAGCCAATGGCTTCCCCCTTTTCTTTACTCTTTAGTTTTGTAATTTTACGGCTTGGGAAGGCCTAATATAATCTTCCCCCATCTTAGGATGGTTTAATTAAAAAACAATTATGTATAATTATGGTATACAAAAAGTTACTTTTCAGAAACTACGTGTTACGACGAATCAAAACATATAACATATGATAATATTATTGTTTATATATCTATTCAAATATGTGGTCAAAGTTGGACAGTGAATAGTGACGTTTTATGAAGTGTGCAGTTTAATTTGGGACGGAGGGAGTAATACAAAGTTCAATTACATCACCTATAAATTTCATGGATGATAACCTTGTTAAATTTGGAAAAGTGTTTAAAAAAGGAAAAACTTTAACTAATACCTTAAAATATATAATACTAATAAAACAAAAGAAGAGAAACAAAAGAAGAGATCACAATGAATGCATTATTTAAATATAAAATTGAGCTTTATAAGTTTACCACGTTAACAGAAATGAACGCACACCTAAGGAATACAAACTTGTTTGCGAGGATGTTGACCCAAATTGAGGTGAGTGTTTCATTGCATGAATAAATTGAATCTAACATGGTATTAGCATGCAATGTATGATTGTTTGGTTTGAATTTGTTTCTTTAAATAAATCATGTATAATGTGTCACATGTTATATTTTCTAGTTTTGAATTAAACTTGATATGAAGAGGATGATGTGTACTTTATCGCATCAAAATCAACTTGATTGATCTACGTGTATGACTTGCTTATAATTTATTTTGTCATGTCCATTTGATTGCTTGCTCTTTGCTACATGACTTGAACTTTTCTTCATAAATTTGGGGTCCCCGGCATGATTGTAGTTTGGTAAAAACGACAGGGACGATAAGGGCCGAGCCGTACGACTAGACCGTCTGCACACGATGTTCGTTATGCTAGCATCACCAATTGTTACCTGATGCGAGCTCATAAGTGAACATGTGTGGGGGTGTGGCTGACGAGAAGTGATATTGAACACGTGGCCTTCGGGAAATCTTAAAAGTGAAATGTTTTCAGTCTATGCTTAGTTCGATAGCCATAGTACCCATATAGGTATGACCGCCTGTATCATTTTATTATGTGTTAGGACATATGTGCTTACTTGTCTTTAAGGGGTCATTAAATTCAACTTGGTAATTATTGGCGATGAACCTCACTGAGCAAAGGAGCTCACCCTAGTTTAAATAAACCCAATAGGTACATTTGTTGTGCGAGAGTGAACGAAAGCTATTCAAGTGAAGTATTTACTTCTTTTGAGTTAGGATCCAAAATAATTGTAAAACCTTTTAGTCATTAAACTTTAGATCTTATCCAAGTATAATTACAAACTTAAAACTTTCATTGGATTGTAAATTCATTATGTAATAGTGATTTGAGGTTGAACTTTGTATCACACTTCCGCATAATTGTACTGCTTGATTCTTCACATGTGAGAGACCTAACTTTAGTTAGGCTCTTAGTAACACAACTGACTCGACTTAATACTCGCTAATAAGTGAGGCGGTTGGGGTGGAGGTGTTACATGTTTGGCATCTACCTATTATTCCTCGATTGAGAAGATTGTTTAACAATCCCGAGGATGCAAAGAATTTGAATTGGCATGCAGATCAGACAGTTGTTGATCCCATCCGGCCGATGGTGATCAGTGGAAAAAGATAGACGCGGCCTTTTCCAAATTTGGGGATGAGCCACGTAACTTGAGGCTTGGTTTGTGCACAGATGGAACATACCCATTCGGTAATATGACCAGCAATCATAGTTTGTTGCTGGTGATGGTAATGATTTACAACTTTCCCCATGGCTGTGCATGAAAAGGAATTACATCATGTTGCCTTTAATGATCTCTGGTCCGAAGCAAGAGGGGAACGATATCGACGTGTACCTATTCCCATTGGTGGATGACCTAAAAAAGTTTGATTTTAGAGCCATGTTATTTTGCACCGTTAATGACTTTCCCGCAATGGAAACTTTTCTGGCCATTTAGTTAAAGATCACAAAGCATGCCCTATTTGTTTGGAAGGAAGAGATTATTTTCTGTTGAAGCATTGAACTAAGATAATGTATCTTGGGCACCGAAGATGGCTTCAAACAACTCATCGGTGGAGGAATCTTAGTGTTAATTTTGATGGAAAGGTAGAGTTGTCACCCCTCCCCCCGTATTAATAGGTGTGTTAATCTCAAACATGTTGCATAATTTTTTAAATGACTTTGGAAAGAGGAAGATGAAACCTAAGGTTACCAGTAGTTTGAAGAAGCGTCCCTTTTATTGAACTACCATATTGGAAAAGCCTTGACATCCGACACTGTTTGTACGTGATGCATATTGAAAAGAATGTATGTGATAGTTTGTTTGGTACTTTGATGAATATCCTCGGTAAGACAAAGGATTGTTTGAAGTCAAGGAAAGATATGGTTGAAATAGGATAGATCTGAATTGGCCCCTGAGGCCTGGGGATCCAAGACATACTTGCTCGTTGCTTGTTACACACTTTCAAAGCTCAAGAAGGAGTTGATATGTTCCAACCTGATAGGTATGGTTGTCCCGATAGACTACTCTTCAAGGATTAGCAATCTAGTATTCGATGGGGGATTGAGATTGAGAAATATGAAATCACATGATTCATATTGTTTGATTCAAGAATTTCTACTGGTTGCGATCAGATCCATTATGCCAACTCACGCCAGAAAGTGCATTACCCGGTTGTGTTGCTTCTTCATAGCAATTTGTTGTAAGGATATTAGGCATCAGAAATTGGAGGAACTTCAAGAGGAAATAGTAATAGTACTGTGTGAGTTAGATATGTATTTCCCTCATTCTTTCTTTGATATCATGGTGCACTTATTGGTTCACATTGTTCGTGAGATATTGATATGTGGTCATGTTTATCTTTGATGGATGTATCCCTTCGAGTGGTATATGAAGATATTCAAGGGTTATTTGAAAAATCAATATCACCCAGATGCTAATATTGTGTAGAGGTATGTGGCCGAGGAGGCTGTAGAATACTGTATTGAATTCATGAAGGATGAGAAGTCGGTTGGTGTACCAAAAATGTATCATACAGATAGAGTGGGTGGAAAAGGTTTGCAAAAAGGAACTACTAGGTTATTAACCCCCGACGAGTTGATGAAAGCACATTTATATGTCCTGCAAAACTTAGATGTGGTTCACCCGTACGTGAATCTGCACATGGCCACTATCAAGGAGCAGCACCCCAGTTGGTCGAAGAAGCAAGTTTGGTGAACACAATCACACTTTCATTGATTAGTTAAGTGATACAGTGGTCGAAGACAGTCATGGTGACACCTTGAATGGGTTAGCCTTCATGCCCTCTGCAACTGTGGTTCCTTCACGAACTATGACACGAATGGGTTTACCTTCTCAACCCTAGAATGGGACACAAACACCACTACACAAAATAGTAGTTTCAGTGTAGTTGCAGAAACTTTACATGTAAGAAGTGCGAAGGATAAGAATCCCATGTATGGGAACATGTCTTACTATGGCCTGATTGAAGAAATATGGGAACTGGTCTAAACAAGTTTCAGGGTACCACTTTTCAAATGCAAATGGGTTCATAGCTCTGCCGGTGTATCGGTGGATGACCTAGGCTTTACAATTGTCAATTTGAGCAGGACACATTCTACTGGCGATCCTTACATTCTTGTTTCACAGGCTACACATGTGTTTTATATTGCTGATCTCTGTGATTCTAGCAAGTCACTGGTCATTCATGGGAAAAGTCAACTTGTGAGAGATTCTTGTCTATCTGCACTGTCCAAAATTAGTCCACACAGTTCCTCAAGCACCAGTAACGTTGGGCAAGATGAGACATATGGGGTGAAGCTATCTTTGAGGAGAAACCAAGAAGAAGGTGTGTGGATTGAAAAACACCTGAAATCGAAGAAGCGGAAGAAGAAGACATAGATTGGGTTTACACATCATTTTAGATAGCCTAGCTGGTTTTTTATGCGACTTTTCGTGTTTGAATGTAACTAAAAAATCAATTGTCTTTCCATTTTATCTTGACAATGAAGCTATATGATGGGGTATGCAAAGTTTAACATTGACATCGCATGCTAGTTGGTTTAAAAATTGGTCATTACGACCCTATGTATGCGAAGTCGCAATGTTCCTATATAGACTATGAATCAGAGCATACAAACTCACACTACTTGTCGGTGATTAATTATGCTAGAGAAAATTACTCATGACGATGTCTCAGTGACCCATTGGTCCAAATCAGTGCCTAAATTAGCTTATCTCACTTATTACATGGGAAGTCGCCAACTTATCGGTATCCCATTGGTCTTACCGACCCTGTGGTGTGCGAATATAGTGTGACGTTGCAAGTGTTCAACTAACCCCCAAATCATCACTCCTAAACATTTTAAGCCAGAACAAGAAATGATTAAGCTAAACGAAGCATTCCAAGCTCACCACAGCCAACCACATGTTGTGTAATTGAATACTAACCATATATGAAGAAATCATTAAAACCATTAAAATCGATGAAAACAAATACTAATATGCATGGAATCCAAATTCAACCATAAAACACACTTTGTTTAAATCCTAGAAACAACATCAAATGCAACAAAACACACAAAATTCACTGAATTTCAAAACAATCATGAAACACACATTAATCAATCCAAGAAACATTCATAATTTTTTCATGGAGAAACAAGAGGGATGAGATCTTCTTCAGACGTACTATTCCTATAGTCCTCCGGTCTTTTCACATGACCAAACCCATCGCTTAAGAACTTAGTCTCGCTACAGCTAGAGTTTGATCCATCTTCATCGGCGTCCACGATAGCCTTCTCACCTTTCTGCTCATTTACCTCAGCCCTATGCGCATCCTCCATGGTGTTATCCCTCTTTGTCTCATCGCTATCCCCCTCTGTCTCATTGCTATCTCCCTCTATGTCATCAACATTTCCTGAGTTCCAATTGCAGCCATATGGGGAGCATGAGGTGCATTGATAGCACCAGCCAACATCACATTCCCCTTCAATCATGTTGATGGTTAATTGTTGGATACATCGTATCATTTGTTGATTCGTAGCCTAGGTCTTGGCCATATCCCTCATGAGCATCACCCAGGCATTACTTTTAAGTCATTTTATGGAAAAAAATGTTAATTTAATATAAAGTTCTTAATTTCATTACGAATGACATGGAATAAAATTAAAGTTATACCCGAGGCTGTAATAGTAGTGTTGGTCTGGGGTTGCGATGGTGCGGATACCGATGGAGTACAGTCGGGCCCAGCCTGGGGTGGAACTTCCTTGGGGAATTTGCGAGAAATCCATGTCCCCGCCTCCCAATGCCAGTGGTTCTTGTTGATGTAGCTCTTATCATAGTACTTTGGCCGAATCTTCACTTTTGATTTGATCCTGACACCTTGCTTCTCCATCAGGGCAGTGATCACGTTTCCGTGTGGAAGGGTCCGGCTCTTCGGAGTGAGGGAGACCGTGTGCATCTCATTAATGATGGAAAAACCAAGGTCAATTACTTTCTTCTCTGTAATGTGGTAAAACAAGACTGTCCCGTTGATAGGCACTTGGAAGGATGTCCGGCCGAGATCAACATTTGTGAAATCATATTTTACATCATGTTTTCAACCATATCCAACACATCAATCTTGACCTGCCTCAGCCCTACGGTCCCATTACCCACATTAATCTTGAAGTACTTCGGCACAATACGATTGGGGTCGAGGTCCCCCATCAGATCATCCTTGTTTTCCCTAGGAGGATACACGTCCCTTTAGTATATTTGCATTGGCACAACCTGATGCTCTTGATCATCTCCTCCAAATATAGCTCTAATCGCCTCGTTGATCACTGCCGATGTTAGTACCATGGACACCGCATTAACAATTGTGGAATAGTTCGTGGTGGTTAGACAAGTGAATTTGGCATAGAAATCCTTCACCGTCATTTCATAGGTTGGCTTGTTGAGACAAATCAACCCCACCATTCCCAAAATTTTGAATGCCTCTAAGAAAATGTCCAAGTGGAGCCTCTCCACATTCTCGGCCCGCACGACCCTAACCTCTTTTACCCTCCCCTCTATTAACATTTTGAAATGCTTCTTATTTTCCTCTTCAAAGAAGCATTTTTTGTCAAATGTTGGCGACAGAGGGGCATCCATGGTCCTCGCCTTTTTGGAGCGGGATGAACCATCTAAATCGCTCTTGCCCTTGCCCCTTTTTGCTGTTTGTTTCACTAAAGACATCTATTAAATTTTTTTTCGCAAATCTCAGTAAACTGAGTAGAAAATGCAGTTGAATGTAATTGAATCCCAAGTGTGAAAAAACTTTGCAAAGACTTCGACATGACCGATAGGTCATGTGCGAGGTTGCAGATTCACAAGTATGAATGTGCGGAATCGCAATAACCATCAACCATTCGATATGTGTTCAACTTGTACAGATCATACCCAAAATCCATATGAAATCAAGCAACATATACACTGAAACCTATATGAAATCCACCAAAAACAACATGCACGAGATGAACACTGAAATTGCATGAACACACAAATTCACAACCTATAAAAGTGATGCACCATTTCCTACCCAATTCATAGACACAAAAAAATAGTGAATCAATGTGCATTGAAGTACATATAACATATTTCAAAGAGAATAACTAAATGAAAGCATTCAAATAAGCGGAAAAAATGAGTAAAACAATTGTTACCTTTGCTAGGATTTATGGCTATGATTTCTCGGCTACGATTGTGGCTACGACTTCTTGAATGGGAATGATTTGGCTCTTTGTTGACTATTTATATGTCGATCTATGTGGTGTTTTGATGGATTTTGGCAGTTTTCAAATTGGTTTTTTTTTCCACTAGTGAAGGTTTATTTATGATGTCGAGGTTAAGAATGAGACTGGGTTGAGGGTTAGTAGTTTATACATCACGCCAAGAATGGTGTCATTTTAAAGATATCTACGACATCAAGGATGAATTCATATTGGACGACATGTATGAAGAATACATTGCGACTTCTCCGGACATCGAGCGTACTGGGCCAGGTCTTTCACCTGGGGCCCAAACAATTTTTGGCGGTCTAGGAGAAAGGGGAATTGAATTGTCATGCAGCGATGTCACTGGTAAATTCACCAATCCCGAAGGGTGACTGACATGTAAGTGAGGTCGTATACACATAAAACTGGGCCGAATTGTACAACCGGCCTAGACGTCTAAACTTGTGTGCAAGTGGTGGTTTCAGACCATATGACTTGATTTTGAACAATAATGTTGACATAATCGAATGTTGTCTGAAATATCTACGATGTCGCACTCAATGGATGGGCCTTTCAACCCAACATCAATATATGCTAGCCCATTTTCTAGGGCCAACAAAAATGGTATGAAAATAGTATTAACTAGTACCATTATTTGTAAATGTGTCATGTCATTGAAATGGAAAGATTAATACGACTATGTCACGACCTCTAAATTTATCATTATCGAAAACCCTACTAATTATACGAGTACAAATGTCCTTTTGATCGTAAATAGAACTCTTATTTGAACCCTAATTTGTGCGATATAGTTAACTTAGGGTCTCGTGAAATGATAATCCTAAGTAAGTGCATGAAATGAAAATAATCCATGGTCCTCCCTTTAAATCTGCTAGAACCATCGAATCATTAATTCTAAAAGCCTCACCCATTTGATGCGGTTCGTAGTCCATGGGGTTTAAATTAAAACACAATGTAATCAACTAAGCTGGTAAATATAAGCATTACCTATATGAATGGCTATGTCTTGCCTTAAACAATCCTGTATCAAGAACATGACATTGTGAAAGCATTAGTCATGGAATATGGTTGAATATCTTGTGCTTAAACAAAATAACTATTTGTAATTGAAAGAGGAAATAACCCCTGGCCTAGAGCAAGATCAAATATTCAGTTGACTAGCGTACGTAGTAGCCTTCTACGATCTTAGTCATTCAACTAGTTAATGTCAAACCCGCGCCTATCTTGCTGACTCATGTCATGAGGTTGATGCTCGTGGGCTACTGATGTCCCTATATAATTTACACATCATGAATCCATAGTCTTGAGTGACATGGGTAAGGAATTTATAGGTCTTTAAGAACAATAATTGTCGAACAAATAATTTTAATAGCCTCACCTTTTTAATGCGGTTGTAGTCTGTGGGTTTAAATTAAAATACTATGTAATCAACTAAGTTGGTAAATATAATCTACTTCTATGTGAATGGCTATGTCTTGCCTTAAACCATCTTGTATGAAGAACGGGATATTGTGAAAGGCTTAGTTGTTTAATATGGTTGAATATCTTGTTCTTAAAAATAATATTTTTTTCTAAATGAAATAAGCGATAACCTCTGGAGATCAAATATGTGGTTGATGGAGACGTACTTAGTAGCCTTGTACGATGGGTAAGGATTTTACAGGCCTTTTAGAACAATAATGCTCTCACAGGTAACTTTCAAACCCATAAATGTATATTAGATTTTCAAAAAAAACTTGTCTTACAATGGAAACACTATGTAAGTAATTTTTTTCCCTTCATATAAATTTCAAAAAAAAAATTTAACCTAACATGCAAAGTCACACTAAGATTATTTCATAGCGACTGTAGGACGAACGGAGAGCGTCGTCGAGGATTTCAAGGGAACATGCCATTTGTTCCATCCACATGCCCAAGACTTGGCATTATACCATATGTATTGTCGAGATTGCAAATTCCATCATATATGCCAATGGTTGGCCGACATATCTGCGAGGTTGGATATTCAAGATAGACGGGCCTATTGGGCCAATTTTGACCCAAACGGAGATGTAAAGTAATCGATCGACATGTTCCAAAATATATGTAACATCGATTTAATGGCGGGAGAGTACTTTTATGTGCCATGCTTGGTAAAAAAAACCCCCAAAACTCTTTGAAAAAGCATTTATTGCCAAAATTGGCGCCCTCCCCTCTCCAAAGCCCCCAATATCCATCATCTTCACTTCCTTCCACCACGTACTAATCAACCACCAAACACACCCAAATCCACCACAACCCTATCATTCCAAAATGGAGAAAGAAAGGGAAAAGGATAAGGTCATCATGGTGGGGGATTTCATAAATAAAAAAGTGGTAAGTTTCCACCTTTTGATCATTATTTGATCAAAAGTTTTTATGCCCACATCCCTCGGGATTGATTATTGAAAGGGAGTTTAAGATTGCTATGTTAATCTTCTTCATTTCATTATCTTTTAAATTGTAGACAATACACATGTAGGGTTATTATGTTTACATCACAAGAGATAGCCTTTCTTGGTTTTCTTGTCTAAATCCTAAGTCTGGTAGACTTATTTAGACCTAATGGATGTTATGTGACTCGCCTCGTAGTTCAAATTAACTCGAGCATAGGTGTTGGATCAAAGATAAGAATTTATAATTCTGCACCCAACTCATTACTAAGCTACCTATGGGGTAGTTAGTGTCAAGTCCGGGTATGTCCACCGAGATGCTAGGGCCTAATAGTAAATTAAACACAACCACGAATGGGTCGTCAATCCATCATGTTGCTAGGAATAGATATTATAGTAAAAATGAGGGGTTTGGTTTTTAAATTAACAACTAAGAACATGAAAATAAAAATGCACGTAAACAATATTAACAAACACTTGGGGAATATTTACATAACATGGTTGATTAAATATTCTGATCCTCGATTCAATCACATGTAAGACATCAACAACCTAATCTAGTGCTCATAACACATGGTGTGGTCAATGGTCAGTACTTCCCCGCACCTGTCACGTATGTTGCTCTTGCAAATCTTCCATCGGCATCGCCTCCGTAATTAGCAGAGTGCAAAAACGGTCCGAACGTTGCGCATATCTGTTTCTCCCCCGTACAATTACGCCCCGGGCACTACATCATAGATGCTCTACCTCCTAGGCCTATAAATGAGGCAAAAGGAGGTAGGCACCTTATCGAAAACAGTAGGGCCTGTTACAACCCTAGCTTGCTACTATTTGCTATATTTTCCTGTAACCCTTTGGACCAACTTGCCAGCAAAGACTAGTGTGCTTTCATCGTAATAGTAAAACTCAGAAAAGACCTACGTGCACACACCCATATGGACCCTGCTACTGGGGATGTTCAAATGCAGGTACCCGGACTTGCGGGTACTTAAACATCCGAGTACCCGCATATGAGGGTAGTAAAAAATGTGGCCCAATCCCCGGCCCAAAAGAACTGAGTACCCAGAATGCGAGTACCCATATTGTTCGGACCGGGTATCATGGTACCTGCCAAATGCATTACTGTACCTGAGTAGAGCTTAATAACGAGAGAGAGAAATTGTTGACAATTATTTGCTTCATAATATGTATAACTAAGATTTATATGTCTCAAAAGATTGATCATTCTGCATCCATTAATTATTGAAACAAGTAACAACATGTTATTGAAAAAACACAACAATTTAAACATGAGCAAGTCCAATATGGTGTACTGGAGTCTGGACATGATGAAAACTATGGCGGATAAAAACACAATCAATAACCCAAAATCTTTCCTTGCAGCCCTCCAATCGAAAGCTCCACCACTCCTCTCAACCCTACCAAATAACCTAGAAATTACCCAAAAATCCGAACATCTGGGGGAACCTGCTTGCCTATACTCCGACGATGATATTTCTAAAATCTCCGGCCATTATACAAACACCCTAGTAGGTAAATTCACCAAGGGACGGCTCACCATGGACCAACTGGAGGGAGCTTTCAAAACTGTGGGATTCTCTGGGAAATATCAGCTGGGCTCCCTCGACTACAAACATGTGCTGATCCGATTCGAGCAAACCAATGATTATCAACTCTGCTGGATCAAAGGTCTATAGAGCTTCAACGGAATTCACATGAAGGTACTCAAATGGTCACCAGACTTCTCCACCCATAAGGAATCACCTATCGCCCCAATCTGGTGCACAATCAGGGAAGTCCCACTTTACTATTACAATACTTCGTCAATTAAGGCTATTGGAAATAGTATATGGAATTTCATTAAGAAGGACTTAGCTACTGAGATGCTAACTAGGCCCTCTGCCATCAAACTTTGTGTGGAGATAGACCTCCAGAAACCCCTTAACCACTCCATTAGATTAGGCTCTATTTCTAACAATAAGAAATATAACATTGAATATGAGGATATACCCCTGTACTGTGAGAATTGTGCTAAGCTAGGGCACTCACTTAACCAATGTACCACCACAATGGCAAGCCACAGGGAATAAGTTCGATAAGATACCAAAAATGGCTACTGATCCCCAAACCCATAACAATCCTCAGAACAAAAGCCAACTAGTTCATCACCTAGCCACAACAAACCCTACCCTAGACCCATCCTCCTATATACCCAAACCTCCAGAAGTTGAATCTGTGAAAAAGACATCACAATCATTCCAATCTCCCCCAATTCTTAACCTAACAAACTCACCCCCTGCTGATCCTGAATCACCAATCACAAAATTGATAAATGCAACAGCTCTAGCCACCCCAAACAAGGTTCAAATGATTTATGCAAAAGATGATATGCAGATAGGCTCCCATAAGCTTAATCTTCATCAATTTTCATCCATTAATCCCCCACTTTCTCAGCAAAGAAAGATGGAAAATAGATTTTCTGTTTTGCAGGATACAGATTTACCACCACAAACAGATAATGTTTTGGATCATTCACTACACCAAATACTGCAGGATGGGGTGGAAGAAGAAGGATCTCAATCAGATAACTCGATCCCGAAACTAGGTCCAACATCTCTCCAATCACAATCAATAGGTAACATAGACTCCCAAGGTAAGGTCAAACCTAAAAAGATCACCTACCTAAGCTAGCTAAACAAAATGATGCTGAGGTCAAACACTAAAAGACATAAATCATGTGAACAATTACATACACCATTACTATCAATTTTTTAATCTGGAACCTTAGGGGCTTAGAAACTTCAATGCTCAGATTAAAACACCTCATCAAATAGAAGAAAATTGATCTTGTATGTATAATTGAACCAATGCATGATAACAGTAAATGTCATTCCTATATGGAAAAGCTTAATTACTCACACTCCTTCCCTCTTCATAATGGAAAAATCTGGCTTCTATGGAATGACTCTTTAAATGTTGCCCTACTTTCTCACCATGAACAATTTCTATATGTTAAAATAACTCAGTCTACCTCAAATGTTGATATGGATGCTATTTTTGTCTATGGCCTTAGAACGAGGGAAGGAAGGAAAGCTTTGTGGAATGATCTTAGCCTCTATCCAAACCATGACACTATGTACATAGGGGATTTTAACACAATATCCTCACTTATAGAATACAAAGGACCTTCCTCCCCTAACCTAGGTAGTATTAGGGATTTTAATAACTGGATTAATTCTAAGGGAATCCAGGAAATTAATACAGTTGGGAATCTATTTACATGGACTAATTCTAGGCTAAGAAAACCCACCTCTAAGAGATTAGGTAGAGGACTTTGTAACATACAATGGAGCACTAAATTCCCAGCCTCCTCTATCCAAATCCTTAATAGAAAATCCTCAGATCATTGCCCTCTTTTTCTACAAGTCTCAACTTCAGTTCCCTCCCATCCTAAGCCTTTCAGATTTATTAATACATGGTTCAACAGACCAAAATTCATGGACCTGATTAAAGACAATTGGTCCAAACCTATCCCCACCAAGGAATGCTAAGACTCTACCTTAAACTTATTAGACTTAAGAAGATAATTAAGATCTGGAACAAAGAATCCTTTAGAAATATTGACTCTAATGTACTTATTGCAGAAGAAAACCTGAGATTACAGGAAATTAACTATGATTCCACACATTCACAATCAGAATTAATCAAACTTAATGAGAAAAAGGCATTACTAATTAGAGCTTTAAAGGAAAGAGAAAAATTTTGGAAACAAAAATTGAGGACTAACTGGATTAAACTTGGAGACAATAACACTGAATTTTTCCACAAAACTGTAAAGGAAAAGAACTGTAAGCTCCATATTTCAAAAATTAAAATTAGACAGGGGCATTGGTTAGACAACTACACTGAAATCCAGAAAGAGGCCATATCATATTTTTCTAACCTGCTATCTAAGCCAAACCTACCAAATTCTACCACCTATTACCCCCATTTTCTCAGCCAAATTCCAGCAATAATATCTGCTCAGGATAACCAATCACTGTCTAAACCAGTCTCAGAGGATGAGCTTAGGTTAGTGGTAATGAACCTGAACAAAAACAGTAGTCCAGGTCCTGATGGTTTCTCCTCAAAATTCTATACCAAATGCTAGGATTTCATTAAAGAGGACCTAAAAGCTGCAGTAAATGACTTTCTTTCAGGCTCAGAAATGCCAAGAGGAATAACTAGCACTATGGATAACCTTAATTCCAAAGAAACAAACACGCTCCTCTTTTGATGATTATAGGCCTATCAGTCTTTCAAATGTAGCAAATAAAATCTGTTCTAAGGTTCTAATGGAAAGGCTGAACCCTTATATGGAGAACCTAATTTCTCCAAATCAGACAGCTTTTATGAAAAATAGGGACATCTCTGATAATGTGCTTTATCTTCAGAAATGATTAGGTTTTTAGACAAAAAAACAGAGTTCCAAATTGCATTTTAAAACTGGACCTTAGAAAAGCTTTTGATAGAGTTAATTGGCACTTTTTGAAAAGTATTCTCTGTAAATTTGGTTTTACAGGGAATTTTTTAAATGCTATGATGAATAATCTTTCTCAGGCTCATTTTTCTGTGCTTATAAATGGTAACCCGGTTGGCTTTTTCAAAGCCACACGTGGCATCAAACAAGGTGATCCTCTATCCCCCTTTCTCTTTAATATTTTTTCTGAAGCTTTCTCCAGAAGTCTATCTTTCATTTTCATGAACAATAGACTCAATTACTATCAGCTTCCCTCTACCATTACACCTGCTTCACATTTGAGTTATGCTGATGACACTATCATATTTATGCAAGCTTCAAAATCTAACCTGATAAGAATCAAAGACTTCCTAGAAACCTTTGAACTTACCTCTGGCCAAAAAATAAATTATGAAAAATCTGATTTCTATGTTAGTAAAAGAGCTACAACTACAAAAATCAATCAGATTAGGTCAATTCTAGGAATGAAGAAAGGGTCCTTCCATTTAAATACCTTGCATGTCCAGTTTTCAAAGGAAGAACTCTAAATCTATATTTTGAACCTTTGCTGGAAGTTGTAAATAAGAAGCTTTTGAACTAGAAAAACAAATGGTTAAGCTTAGGAGGAAAAATGATTCTTATCCAATCCTGTATATACTCCCTCCCCCAGCATATATGGTCTGTCCTAAAGCCCCCAAAGCAGATAATCAAATCACTGGAAAGAAAAATGACCAGGTTCTTCTGGGGAGAAAAAGAGGGCGAACTGAATAAAGTGTGGAGAAAATGGTCTGACCTCAGTGCACATAGATTCCAAAATGGTTTAGGTTTCAGATCTATACAGGCAATAACTGACTCATGCTCTCTCAAACTGTGGTGGAAAGGCCAACAGGGCATCACCATGTGGGCTAAACTGATATGGTCACTACCCCAAACCCATAGGAAATCCCAAACTTGGAAAAGGATATGTCATGTTAACTCCTTTGCATAAAAAAATTCTTTCATTTTACATGGCAAAGTAAACTGCGGCTTTTGGACTGCCAATTGGTGCCCTAATGGTCCTCTAATTAACTGTGTTCCACCCTCAGTTCTCTCCTCACTCTTCTACTGCACAATAGCTGACTTCATCAGGGATAAAAACCGGATACTACCTCATATTTCACCTTATTTAGAACATGATACTTTGAATTTCTTGCAGGAGGCGGAGATTAACATTGAAAGAGATGACAGAATGATATGGAAACTGGAGGAAACGGGATTTTTCTCTTTCAGATCAGCATACAAAGCCCTCACACAACAACCAGGTAACTTTCCAGCCATAAGACTGATATGGAACCCTAGATTGCAGAGAAAAATCTCTATTTTTACATGGAAAATGCTAAACTCCATTTTTCCTTTTGATGATGTTCTAATCAAATGTGGATTTAGCCTAGCCTCGAAATGTCCAGCATGTAATCAATCTGATTCTATAGATCACTTTTTCATATCTTGTCATTTGGCTCAAACTGTATGGGATGATACTTCAGCTATATTGGGTCATAACCTACATACCCTAGACAGTCTAACTGATAGATTTTTTGCCTACTGGAACAATAATGAATTGTCTAGAGTGCATAAGGATATCTGTAGGTTGCTACCATCTCTGATTTGTTGGTCATTATGGAAAGCCATAAATGCTTTCTATTTTGATAACAAAAATTTCTCACCTCCTCATATCTGTAAAGAAGTAAGAGACCTTATCTTTTTAACTTTCTCAGCTAAGCCTGCTTACTCTAACAATCATTTAAATATGAGCTATCCCATTTCCTCACTAATCCCACCCCTAAGACCACCCCCTAAGCCTTCCATATCCATTTTTTACTGGAATAGGCCAGCACTTAACACCATAATTATAAATGTGGATGCTTCTTGGTCTTCAACCACTTCGACACTTGGCCTTATAGCTAGAGATTGGGATGGTAATCCATGCTTAATTCAATCCTCAATTACCACTGGTAAAACACCACTGGAAGCCAAAATGAAAGCTATCCAAGCTGCTGCTCAGATTCTCCTTTATTTGGATCCTGACTGTGTTTTTATAGTTGAATCAGATTCTATGCTTGCACTAAACATGATTAACAATCCCAAAAATGCCAAATGGTCCCTATATGCACTAGCCTTTCAAACACACTCTGAACTTAATTAGGCTACCCTTAGGCATGTTTTCAGGGAATGCAATTCAGTTGCTGATGCAATTGCTAAACATAGATCCACCCACCTTCATGAATTAAATATAAACCTTTCTAACATTCCAGCATACATCAGAGGCCTCAAAAATTTAGATAGAAATCACATACCATACATTCGAACTCACAGACAAGTTACCAAGGACAATTGATACTGCTGATGCTTGTTTTCTTTTCTCAGGTACCTTTGGAGAATCTGTCAATATGAGGTCAAATGATATGATGCTGATATACTGAACTCTATACTGCACTAAACTCAACACTTCGAGACCTGCATCCCCAGACAATGACTCGACCATGGCTCTACAACTGAGTTTTCAAGCCACTCAATACTCCAGTGCTCCAATTGAAGTTTCGGACCTGATGAACCCTAATTTTGAAACCTGTTTTTTACTACCAATACCTCCCTTGCCCGTCAGACTTTTTTAGACTACTTATACATTTGAAGGAAGGTTGCCTGGCCAAAGTAAGTAATTAACACAGGGGGTGGAGATTACCTACTTTGGAAATGCAACTTTCATCTCTTCTCGCCTTTGTACATAGGCTACTAGTTCTTCTCTAGTGCTACAATAGGCCACTAGTTTTTAGGTTATTCTTTTGGAGACAACGAGGTTTCCTCAACAATATATCAGCAAACTAACTCTGTAATTATCTTGGTGCTTTAAAAGGTCTAGGGAACCTTATTTACAACCCCCCACCTAAGGGTGGATTAAAAAAAAGGAGTCTGGACATGCTGGTCTATCTACACCAAATTAAAATTTCCAAATGTAATATTCGCATACTCTCCTGTCCTGGAGGCTGCAGTAGTATTATTTATCCCACCTCCAAGTCTCATACTCTCAAGCCTCTATCAAAAGGCACTAGGTGCTGGGATAATGCTTCGAAAAATGAAGCTACAAGAAGAAAGAAAACAAGGTCAGGAACATGGCTATTACCGGGCTTCAAGACACAATTAAGTAATCATCAAACAATTCTAAATTATACAGTGTATAGACTGTAACTTACCAACTTTTAATGTAATTATATTAGTTTAAAATAATATTAATTAAATAACGATAAATATACCGGGTACCCGAAATTAGAATGTTTGCGGCTCAGACCCGGACCCGGTAAAATACATAATTTACGGGTTGGGTATCGGGCCCAAAAATTTAGAAAAATACCTGGTTATTATATATCGGACCGACGGATGGACGGGTTGGGTATATTTGAACACCCCTACCTGCTACCTATATCCCATCCAGGTTTCTCTTCCCCGAGGGTATCAATATTTGCACCAACATGAATGTAAGCTAGATTGTGTGCCAATGGAGTGTATCATTCATGCAATTATAACAATTCAAGAGCAAGTCATCATAATATCATAAGCTTATAAATTATGAAGATCTAAAGAATTTCACAAGAACATAATCAACACATGAATACAAATTTATCCCCAAGCTATAGAAACAACTCCCTAGACATGGAATTCAAATATTTCATTGAATTCCACATCTTAGGAACAAAGCAAAAATAAAAAGAGGAGAGAGAACCTAGAGAAAAGAAAGAGTGTTTCTCTCTCTAAGTTGCTCTTAAAAATGATTATAAGACTAAAAGATATCAAATCCTAGTAGACTAAGGTTATATTTATAGTAGTAGGGGACTAGGAATAAAAATAGGCCCAAAATAGGTCAAAACTCTAGTCAGCTGCCACTAACACAGACTGCCGCAGATGGCAGACCGCTGACGTGGCCTCGTGTTGGCGCGGGTCACATGCATTGTGTTTCCACGAGTCATGCAATCAGCCACGGCCGTGCAGGGCGAGGTCTGCATTGTCTGGTGCGACCCATAGTCAGGAATGCCATTTTTGCACTTCTGATCTGCGATTCGTGTCGTTTGGCTCAGGCCATCTTCAGAATCTTCATTTTGCTTAGTCTTTTTGCACGGGATGCTTCATTCTTCACATCCCGCTGGCTGGTCTTGACATTTTGGACATGGAATGGTGCAGGTCATGTAAATAAAGACTGTTTGCGCCCATAGTAAGCCATTTTGGAGTGAAAATGGCCACTTGAGCACACGGCCTGCAATGGCTGGCACGGGCTCATGCTGTTTGGCACGACTCATTCCAGAAGCCTTTGGTACAGGCCATATAGCATGGCGCGGGCTGCTGGTGCTTGGTCTCGTGCCAGCCAAGAGCGGTCTGTGCCTGCCCATTGATGCTTCGCCTGGCTGACTTCTTTGCTCCACTACGGATGAACCGTTGGCCCTTTTTGAGATTTCTTGTAGTCGATTTCATAACGCTCAAGAAGAAAAATCTAATGGAACCAACCTCATGGAATGATTCTTCTTGGATCATTCCCAGAACTTGGTGCAACTCTTGGACCACAATCCTCCATTTCTTCCTTAGCCGTTTTGAACTTCAATGCCACCTATCTTTGGCTCCATCCTTCTACTACCATGATGTAGTGTTCATGGCCTTATTCTACTACCATTCTAATGTGAATGCCTTTCAACATCTTCTACCATCCTTGAAAATAGCCTTCAATATTAAATGTAATGAAAAGTTCCCACGAGCGACCTACTAAAGATGATCACAAAGGAATATCCAGGTGCTCGTGGATACAAGGTGTCCATTAGTATCAATTAAGTCTACAAAATGTGCGATTTAGACTAGAAAACCAAACATGGCTGTCTAAACTCAACTAATACTAGCAATCTAAAATATAAAGTGAGCCAATTATTACGCCGAATGCATCGGTTAACTCACACATAATGATGCACATCAGGCCCACCACACTTAACCATTTACCCGTCCCCGAGTAAATAAAGATAAGAAGAGGACTAAGCAAAGTGTAGCATGCTGGTATAAGTTAACTGAGGCATTCAACTTATTCCTAGATTACCCTATTTCCCCAAAGAAGCAAGAATCTCACAACTCTCACATTGCCCGAATAACCTAAAGTAACCTAACCACCCAAAACAAAGTGAAGAAAAGGTAAGCTGAGAAAGATAAGTGTTAAGCTAGCTTGCTTTGCCAAAAAGTTCCCCAAAAGAAATCTAAGATTTCTCACCAAAAACAATCCAACAAGGAAATCCAAGAGTCGTCGACTTGGTTGTAACCAAGGATAACTCTAGATTCTCAACTTAGTTACAACCAGGGATGATGCAAATGTATCATCAACCTGGTTTTTTATTTTCTTAAATTTCTCTCATTTTGCCTAGGACCCCTTTTGGGTTTTCACTCTAGCTTTCACACATGTTGAGCTCACATTCTCACATTTTTCCACAAGGCCTCTCAGTTTTACCTAGGTTTGTAAACCTAGTCGGGTCTAGCCTCTCATTTTTACCTAGTTCTTTCGACCTATCCAGGCTTTTCCCAATATTGCCTAAGTTGCCCTTTCAGGTTTCCAAGTTAGCCAGGCATATATTATTTTTCAAATTTTGTTTTCAAAATGCTCCAAAATGCTCTAGAAGAGCTATTATCTACCTAGAAACAACTAAAAATCATAGGTGTTATCTAATCCCCTCCCCCACACATAAATATTGCATTGTCCTCAATGCATATACACAGTCATAGAACATATGTCAAGGGGAAGAAATACATGAGCACTTATAATGAAAAATATAAACTAAAATCTACTCTTGATGGCACAATCATAGACTGTAACAAACAAACTATCATCACCCCAATATACTACCCCTAACCTCTAATCAAGAAAGTTCAATCTTACCACTATCATGCACCACAAATGAAAATAAAAAATTGAATCACAATGGAAAGTTACCTCTTTGGTTTCGAGTTGTACGTTTCAAGGGTTTGAGAAAAAATGGGTTTCGGTGGTATTTTGGGGGTGGTAGGGAAGGAATGGTTATTTGGATGTAGGAAAGTATGTGAGCTTCATGGGTCATGCACGTCTACAAGCCCCATGAATTTGGGGTTTGGTTCTCCTCCTTGTCCACCATTTTAAGCATCACAAACCATGTACGTCTACATAGTCCATGAGTTGGACTCCCATTTCGCTCCCCTTCCACCAAGAACCATATGCTTCCTTCAAAACAAACATGCACACTAAGCGTAATAGTGTTCCAAAACCAATACAAGTAGGCAAACACTCCAAAAATACTATACTAATCTAATTTTCAAAGCTCGGGTTACCTCCCAAGAAGCTCCATATATTTAAGGTCGTCAGCACAACCCTAATGTTATCCACATGGTGCAGGTTTGTACTCCATCACCATAGACGACCAAAAATGGAGTGGTGGGGGTAAAAATCTTCCTCCAAACCACCTATTCCCTCTACGGTTAACTCTCCTTCTACTATATCTTCCAAGAGGAAGATATAGTAGAAGGAGAGTTAACCGTAGAGGGAATAGGTGGTTTGGAGGCTTAGCATATTCAATTGGCTTCTCTATGGTTTCCACTAAGGGTTCCGAAAATGTGGGAGTTGGTTCTATAGGTGGAGTTAGGGGTTAACATAGGTAATGTGGAAAATTAAGTATAATCACCCCTTCTTCAACTTCTTCACACTTAACAAACCATTCCCTGTCCCCTTTGGATTCATCTACCAAAAATTCACATTCAAATAGGGATGGTTCATTTTTGGAATATTGGGCTTCAAGTTGGATCGCCCTTTCCATCAAATCAATCACTTACCCTTCAACTTTCTCAATGCTTGAGAATAGTTGAGTTCCCGAATTGCTAATCTTGCTAAGCATTTGTGATTGGAGTAAATCACTACTCTTGGTCACATTAATTATAGCTTGAAAAATTTCTCCATAATCCAATTTGGGAACCAATCCTAGAGATTTTTTGGGGCATTGGATAACTTGGTAAGAGCCAATTATCTATCCCTAAGTGTTAGTTTCCCGATGCATATCCATACTAAAAATTCGAGTTACCACTAAACTTCGAATTTGGAGAATCGTGGTATGGGTACCAATTTTGATCCCATCGGCCTTCAGAACCAACAAATCCTACCTCTCTCTCATTTTCGCTCATCCAAGAGCAAGACTCCGTAGGGTGGTCACAATGACATATCCTACAAAATATCACTAGTTGAGCCTCTCTTCTCCCAAAGTCGCTTAACCTTGGGCCACACACAGTAGGATGATCATAACGACGCGCCCTATAAAGTGTCATCCATTGAGTACTTTCCCATATATTTTTTTATCTTCAATTTAACACAAACAAAGAAAACATGCAAAATTCGGAATCGTAGTGCAAGGGTCCTCGGTTTGCACCAAGAACTCAAGCAATACCTACTTCGAAAAACAACAAACAAAAGTACAATACTAGCTACTCAACTAACGTGTTATGCAAATTGACAATTAAACTTTTAAGACTAGCATCCCCAACAACGGCACTAAAATTTGACCCACCTCCACTCGGGGTCGTTAAAAGTTGTAGCTTAAATCAACTCGAGCGAAGGCATTGGATCGAAGATAAGAATTTATAGTTCTGCACCCAACTCACCACAAAGCTACCTATGGGGTAGTTAGTGGAAAGTTCGATTATGTCCACAGAGATGCTAGGGTCTAATAGTCAATTAAACACAACCACGAATGGGTCGTCAATCCGTCGTGTTGCTAGGAATAGATAGTATAGTAAAAGGGGGTGGTTTTTCAATTAACAAATAAGAACATGAAAGATAAAAATGTACGTAAACTATATTAACAGACACTCAAGGAATATTTGTGTAACATGGTTGATTAAATGTTCCAATCCTCAATTCAATCACATGCAAGACATCAACAACCTAATATAGTGCTCATAAAACTTGGTGTGGTCAATGGTCAGCACTTCCCTGTACCTGTCACGTAGGGTGCTCTTGCAAATCTTCCATTGGCACCGCATCTGTAATTAGGGGAGTGCAACAATGGCCCAACCATTGTGCAGATATGTTTCTCTCCCGTACGATTACGTCCCGGGCACTACACCACAGATGCTCTACCCCCTAGGTTTAATAATAAGGCAAAGGGAGGTAGGAACCTTATCGATGACACTAAGAATTCTTACAATCCTAGCTTGCTACTATTTGCTATCTCTAACCGTAACCCTTCGGACCAACTCGCTAGCTAAGACTGGTGTGCTTTCATCGTAACGGTAAAACTCAGAAAAGAACTACGTGCACACACCCTAGTCAGCCACCACTGACACGGACCACCGCGGATAACCTGGGCCGTATGGCATGGCATGGGCTACTGGTGCTTGGTCTCATACTGGCCAAGAGTGGTCCGTGCCTACCCATTGATTCTTTGCTGGGCTGACCTCTTTACTCCGCTACAGATGAACCGTTAGTCCATTTTGAGAGTTCTTATAGTCGATTTCATAGCGCTCAAGAAGACAAATCCAATGGAACCAACCTCAAGTACTAATTATTCTTGGATCATTCCCAGAACTTGGTGCAACTCTCGGACCACAATCCTCCATTTCTTCCTTGGCCATGTTGAAATTTAATGTCACCTATTTTTGGCTCCATCCTTCTACTACCATGATGTAGTGTCCATGACCTTCATCTAATAACATTCTAATGTGAATATCCTTCAACATCTTTTACCATCCTTGCAAATGGCCTTCAATATAAAATGTAATGAAAAGTACCCACAAGCAACCTACTAAGGATGATCACAAAGGAGGATCTAGGTGCATGTGGATACAAGGTGTCCATTAGTATCAATTAAGTCTACAAAATGCGAGATTTAGACAAGAAAACCAAACCTATCCATCTTATCCCCTTGTTAAGTAAGCTCAAATAATACTAGCAATCCAACATATAAAACAAGCCAATTATTACACTGAATGCATCGGTTAACGCACGCATGATGATGTATATTATGTCCTAACGGGTGTCTAGATTATGTTTTGTGAGCTTATTTGTAGATTTCTTGTAACTATTTTGGCATGGAGTGTAGAAGGCCATTCTCAAGAATGGTAGTAGATAGTATAAGGTCATTCGCAAGGATGGTAGTAGACAGAAGGCCACTAGTCAAAATGTGGTAATTGATGGAATCGTACAAAGAAGAGAAATGAGTCGAAGATCGAACAAAGCTTAAGACTGGCACAACCATGTTGTATTGCATGGTCTGTGCCAGCCAATTTAATGGTGACTAAGTAAGGCCACAGGCTGCAAGAAGCTACACGGCCCGTGCAATGTAAACCCCTCGTGCGGCTAAGTATGAAGCATGGGCCAACCGTATTGCATGGCTAGTACCCCTTGAGGATGAAGATCCTAAGACCTGCCCATGTCCACTGACATTTTTGCACGACTGCATCATCAGTTGCCAAGAAATCGACTCCCAGTCGAAGACCCGCAAGGAATTTCATGGGACGCACCATTCAGATGGTGGAAACAAGCTCCCAGTCGGCAGCCCGTAAAGATTCGCACAGGTCGTGCCACTCAGATGCTCAAAAGACCCTTCCAACCTATGTCCCATGAAGAATCACACAGTTGTTTTGCTCAAAAGCAAGGAAACATACACCTAGCCGATGGCCCATGCCCTATTCTAAGGTTCGTGCCACACGGGTCGTGTACTATTGCACTGCCCGTGCCGGTGGCCAGGTAGGGTTTCCTTGTCCTTTTTGGGCCTCTTTAAGGCCTAAACCATCTCTACTATATAAAGGGACCTATGTATAATAGGGTTCAAGCTTAGAAAATTTAATTTTTTAGTCTCCAAGTTTTTCCTGAGAGCAGATTGAGAGAGAAATGTGCTAACCCTTCTCTCTTGGTTTAATCTTCCTAGTTTTTCCCAAGGGCATTGAATCTAATGGAAAGATTGGGTTCAATTCTTAGGGAGTAGTTCATTAGCTTGGTTTAAATTTTTGCTCATAATTTGGTAGCTATTTTGTGAGATTCTATTATCTCCCTATCTTTTAATGCTTATGAATATTATGCTTGACTTGTTCCTTACATTAATATCCTATGTTGGCATACACCTTAGCCTATTTTTCATATATGGTGCTACTGTTGTTATTCCCTTGGGAGTGTCGCTAGGGTTATATGGGGAGTGAGATTCAGTGACCATGTGGGTGTATGCATGTGGGTTGTGAGAACCACTCCAATGACCATATATACTAGTATGAACTAGAATATGGTAGCTCGATAGGCGAAGACATGATAGTTAGTAGGAACTACGGTTGGCGTAATTTGACCTTTGTCGTTGCAACCCTAGAATCATCATGAAATGCCAATCCCTTTACCTCTATAGGCCTAGGGAGAAGCATTCTTAGTGGAGTGCCCAGAATGTAATTCTTTACGAAGAAGAGGAGCGCATAACGGTCGGGCCACTTGACGTTATTTCCTAATTATGGAGGCACTGTCAATAGAATAAGACATGAGCATCTATGTGTGATAGACAAAGAGAAGTGTTGACTATCGACCACACTATGTGACATAAGTATTAGGATAGGTTTATACGACTTGTATTTAATGGAATCTAGGATCAAAGTATTCTACCGAGCATGCAACACAAATGTCCCCAAGTGTTAGCTTAATATAGTTTATTCTTTTTCTCTTTCATGCTTAGTATTTTGTAGATAAACCCCCCAAAACCTTGTTTGCAACATTCTGTATTCCTGACATACAACTGGATTGATGACCCAATTGTGAGCTTTGCATAGTTAAATTTTAAATTTCTAGCATCTCTGTGGACGACCCCGAACTTTCCAATATCTACGCTTTGGTAGTTTAGTAGTGAGTATGGGAGCAACAATAAAAATTTCCAGCTTTAATCTTATCAAGTGCTCTGCGGGTTAGTTTTAATCTCCCGCAAAAAGGTCAATTTACTAGCGACCCCATTGAGTGCAGACCACACACCAATCCCTAGGCCTAAAGAGGCAAAGGAGTTTCCATCTTGTAATGACTCTAGGGTTGACACGACCCTAGTTGCTACACAATAACCACAATAACCACAGTCACTACAAACTATTATGCTCATCTATCGGGGTAAGCCGAGAGTTTCCCCTCGTTAGGATGTCTATCACCCCTAACATTAATAACTATTACACGACGAGCCAATTAGGTTAGAGTCTAGCAATCTGGACAGTACTCTTGGGATAGCATGCAAGTGCTCACCTTCCTGGTACTCACGAACCTACAATAGCTCTAATCTAACACTCCAAAGATAGAATGACAAGCCTAGTATGATGGTATACTACACATGAATCTACGGGTGCTTGATCCACTTCATTATACGTGCGCTAAACATTGCATTTGACATTGTATTTAGTTTGTTTTATTTGGTGGATTGATAGTATTAGTTGAGTTTACATGACAAGGGGTTTAGACGACCATGTTTGGTTTTCTTATCCAAATCCCGCATTTTGTAGACTTAATTAGTACTAATGGACATCTTGTATCCACAGGCTCCTAGATCTTCCATGTGATCATCAGTAGGTCGCCTGTGGGTACTTTTGGTTACATTCTATGTGAAGGCCGTTTGTAAGGGTGGTAGAAAATATTGAAGGTCGTTCGCAAAGAAGGTATAAGAAATCAAAGGCCATTCACCTCCAGAATGGTAGAAGATGAAGACCACAGACATCAAATCATGGTAGTAGAAGGATTGAGCCAAATATAGGTGGCATTGGAATTCAAAATGGCCAAGGGAGAAACAGTGAATCGTGGTCCGATGAGTTGTGCCAAAGTCTGAAAACTATCTATGAAGAATTAGCTTCAAAGTTGATTCCATTTGATTCTTCTTCTTGAGCCCTATAAAATCGACTACTAGAACTCTCAAATTGGATCAACGGTTCATCCGTAGCAAAGGAAAGAAGTATAGTCGGTGAAGCACAAATGGGTCGACGCGGGCCGTTCATGGATTACACCAACAGCCCATGCCAATAGCTACGGGCGCGGATAAGAAACTCCAAAATCAGCATTCGTTGGCATCCCGCACCAAACTCGATGGGCTATATCAAAATTCTAAGCAAAATGCCCTTCCAAATGATGGGTCATGCCAAACGATGCCTCCCGCGCCAAATGGTCGAAATGGGCCATGCACTATTCACTGTTCAATGCCTATTGTTAATCGATTCATGCCAAATGACTTGGTACAAGGAAAAGGTTCGTTCCAAATGATTCAGCATGAGGCACTATTCACGGGCCGTGCCACTATTCATGGTCCTCGCAACTACTCTTCCTCTAACTATTTTGGCCATAACTCTCTCAATTTTCATCCAATTTCCCTATACCATACATCAAAATCTTCATCCTACCAAGATATTTCCAACACACTAAATCTCAGCTCCAAAAGGTTCACGGATTTGAGCAGTTTATTAGAAAAATATTCATCCACGAGAGAGAAAGGTGATTAGGGTTTTGACCTAAGTTTTGCCTATTTTAGGCCTATCTTTAGGCCCAATTCTCTACTACTACATATAGGAGCCTTGTTCTTCTAGTAAATTCTAAGTAGACATAATGTAAATTTTATTTCTCTCTCTAGGTAGAAGGAAGACGAGCTCTCTCTAGAGTTTTTTCTCCTCTTTGCTTATCTTTTCTTCTTTTTCTCTTTATCATTTCTTCTTATTTTTATAAATCCATGCCATCTAACTTCATATTTTCCATGAATCTATCTGTTGTAGAGTACATTTATAGTTTGCGGATAAATTGTAGGAGCATGGTTTAATTTACATTTTTTGTGAGATTCTTTAGATTCATCCTAATATTTGTGTTCATGATATTATCATAATTGTGCTTAATTATTTGAAATGCATGAATAATACACCACATATAAGCATACACTTTGGGCTATATTCATGTGTGGTGCAAATATCGATGCCCCATTGGGAAGAGAAACCTGGATGTTAAAATGGGTAAGGGAGAATGCGTCCACGTGGGTGTGTGCACGGGGGATTCGAGAAGGCTATGACTTATTTTCCATCACACCAGTCTTAGCTGACTTTGTAAAGTTTCTTGAGAGGTTCTGGGTAGAGATAGTAAATAGTAGTAAACTAGGGTTGTAAGATGCCTTAGATCATAGATAAGGTGCCAACGACCCTTGGGCCTAGTTGATAGGACCCGGAGGAAGTAGTGCATTCGTGGTTGAAGCCTAAGATGTAATTGTACGGGGGAGAAATAGACCTACAAAAACAGTTGGACCTTGTTGTACTCCCCTAATTATGATGGTAGTGTCAATTGAGGGTTGCGAGAGCACCTGCCATGATAGGGACGGGGAAGTGTTTACCATCGGTCACACCACGTATTATGAACACTCTATTAGGTTTGCCTAAATATCTATGTGAATGAATGGATAATAGGAGCATTAGATTGACTATGTTGCACAAAGATTCCCCAAGTGCTTAGTTTAATTAGTGTACATTGCTTTTTTACTTTTATGCTTAGTAGTTGCTAAAATTGAAACCCCCCCCCCTGCATGTTTGCTTTACTAGCTATTCCTTTCACTCATACGGATTAACAACCCGTATGAGGTTGTGTTTTGATTGGTACATTAGATCTAGCATCTTTGTGGAAAAACCCAGGGCTTACCGCTAACTACCCTCTAGGTAGCGTAGCAGTTATAACAGTGTGCTGAATCACAAATCTCTTATCTTTTGACCACGTCCTCCACCCGGGTTAATTAGCTAGAATTAATGACCCCGAGGGGAGGTAGGTCAGTGCTTCATAGAAAATACATGATATACATCTTACAATAATATAAAGCATAAATCAAGCACAACTATTCATAGAACATAAAGATAGGGAAATCTAATAATATCTCAAAGTCAACATCTAGTCATGAATAGAAATAGTTTCCCATGCAATAAAATACATTGGAGACATTGAATCCAAAGCAATCATTGGATTCAATGTCGTAGGCAAGAAAACTAGGAAAAATAAAATGAAGAGAGGAGATAACCTCCTTCTCTCTAGGTATTAAATTTGCGTAACATGATTAAATTATGACCAAAACTTGATCCCTAGTAGACTAGTGGCTACTTATATAGTAAGTTGAAATGGGCCTTAGAAAATCCCAAAAAGAGTAGAAACCATGGCAGCCACGTTGGCACAGCCCGTGCAAAAGTACGCGGGCAGCAGACTAGAGGTCCTTCTAGCGGAAAACAAAGTGTGTTGGTCGTGCAAAAGCATGCGGCCCGTGGACTAGATGGCTTATCCTTTCCATCTAAGCATGCAACCCATGAAAAAGCATGAAGGGCGCATTCTAGAGTATTCTTCTTCAACTTAAAAGCACGCACCCCCAAAAAAGCTCGCGGGCCATAGACTGGAGTCCTGGGTCTTCAACTTCTGAGCCTACGGGTCGTGCAGAAGCACACGGCCCATGCTAGGACTTAGTCTTTTCAGCGATTAGCTTGGCACAGGCCGGTAGATGTACACAGGTCGTGCCAGTCTTCCTTTCTTCTGAACTTGAGTCCTTTTCTTTGGCATATCCATCTACTACAACGTCTTCAGGCTTTCATTCTAGTACCATCCTTGAGAATGATCTTCTACTATCTACTACCATTCTTGTGAATGGTCTACTACTATCTACTTCCATTCTTGCAAATGGCCTTCTACATAGTCTGGAGTGCCTACGAGAAATCTACAAATAAAAGCTCACAGAAATGGATCTAGATGCTCGTAGGGACATGGAATCCATTAGGTCTAAGGTAAGCTTCAAAAGGAGGGATTGAGATAGTAAAATCATCAACGGTCATCTAAACCCCTTGTAATGTAAACTCATCTAAATCTAGCAATCTACCATAGAAAAGCTAACAAAAGATATGCTAAAGACTAAATTGTATTTTTAGTCCCCAACAAAGTATCTTATACCATGTTTTGGTCCCCATTTGCAAATCAACCCTTAGATGGTACCTAACAAATTCAAAACAATTTGTTTGGTCCCCAAAGCTGGGTTTTCGGTAAGGCTAAATTATTTTTTAGTCCCCTACAAAGTATCTTATACCATGTTTTGGTCCCCATTTGCAAATCAACCCTTAGACGGTACCTAACAAATTTAAAATAATTTTTTTGGTCCCCAAAGGTGGTTTTCAGGTAAGGTTAAATGGTTTTTTGGTATAGTCAAGGGTATAATGATAATTTTACTAATTTAAAAAACTCAATTAAAATTTCCTAATTTTCTTTTTTAAAATTTTTCACCACCTGCCACGGCCGCCTTCCACCGCCGTGAACGCCTGTGTTCAAAACAGCAAACTTCTCCTTGGGTTTTCTCTTCAGATCCCCATCCTCTGCTACTTCGACTGCACCATCGACGGAAGCCTCTTCTGTGGGCTTATCCTCTTTGGAAACATCAATCAATTTTGGAGGGGCGAAGCGGGATTTTGAAGCAGAGAGGGGTTAGGAGATGATTGATGGAGAAGGAGTTTTGAGGAGCCTGGGCTGGTATGATGGTTGAGTGAGTGGGGAAGTTGGGAGGTTGAATGTGAAACAAGGTCTTGAGGTTGCTGATGCCATTTTTGTTTGAGAGAGATTGGTACTGAGGAGATTTGTTAGAATTGGCAATATGTGTGGAGGAGGCCACTGTCCATGTTAAAGAAGGATAATATACCCTTTTAAATGGGAATTGGATAAGGTTTTCAATTAAAGACGGTGGTTCTGAAGCAGGAGAAGGCGGCGGCGGTGGCAGTGGCGGTGGCGGTTCTGAAGCAGGAGAAGAAGTTGAGGTACAAGAAGAAGGTGGTGACGGCGGTGGCGGAAGGTGGTGTGACGGCGGTGGCAAAAGGTGGCGTGACGGCGGTGGCGGAAGGTGGCTTGTCGGTTCTAAATCAACGGCGGACAAGACGAGCGCAACCAACGGCGTCAGTGGAGACAACTGAGCAAAGAAGTCAAAGAAGACGGCGATGGAGATGACTGGGCGAAGAAGACAGGAGAGACGACTGAGCAAAGAAGATAATGGCGGCGGAGACACTCACCGGTTTTGGTTCGAAGGAGGACTTCCCAGAGGAGGACGCCAGCGCGCATAGTGGGAGTGTGTCGACGCCGGTGACGGACAAGAACGAGTTCGACGGGTAGAGATCTTTCTGGCATAATTCATCCACCGTGGGAGTTAACCGGGGAGGAGAGTGAATCGGTATCCAAGTCAGGGCCACAGTGGACCCGAATCCGATGTTTGCGCCAATGGAGCAAGGAGGGAACTTGCGGAGAGCTCCAACAGGAGGTATATGTTGCCCGGCGGTGGAAGAAGTCAAGTTCAAGGAGAAGAAGATTTTTTTTTACATATTTTGACCAAGTTTACCGCTGACTTTCCTTGAAAACCGCCGTTGGGGACCAAAAAAATTGTTTTGAATTTTTTAGGTACCGTCTAAGGGTTGATTTACAAATGGGGACCAAAACATGGTATAAGATACTTTGTAGGGGACTAAAAAAATAATTTAGTCTATTCTAAATGCCTTAGGAAACACATGCTTTAGAGTCTCATCAAATCCTCCCACACTTAACCTTTACTCATCCTCGATTAAACAAGAAAAAGTAATGATCTAAGCATTTAATAACATGCAAAGAATTTTCCCAAAACACCCACCATTTTTATTCCTAGAAAATCCTAACCCCCAAGACATAAGAATTCTCACACTCTGATATTCCAAAGAAAAAAAGACAATCTAACCAACCAACATGCCATACAAAAGCGAGGTTCAATCATGTGAATGTGTGAAGCTAGCTTACTATATCAAAAGAAGCTACCAAAAGACAAGCCAAGAGAAGCATATAATAAGTTTCAATTTCTCTCATTTTATTTTATTTTGCCTAGGAGCCCTTTTAGGTTTTCATCCTAACTTCCTACAAATGTTTTTGTTTTTCAAAGCTCACATCTCACCTTTTTCCACACCATTTGGCCTCTCACTTTTGCATAGGCTTTTCAACCTATCTGGGATTTTCCCATTGTCGCCTAAGTCGCCCTTCAGGTTTTCGACTTAGCCGGGTATATTTTTTAAATTTTTAAATTTTTTGTGTAGCACAAAATGCCCCAAAGTAGGCCTCATACTAATGGATGATAAAGAAAAATACAAACACAGAAATTTTTCTAGAATTCCTAAGTACCTAACTGCTACTTCCCCCACACTTAAATTTTGTATTGTCCCCGATGTAAAAATTCAAAATTGGAGTAGGGAGGATGGTAAGAGCTTAATCTTGGGACCCCCAAAGGGCCCCCTCTCATGCGCCTTGTCTCATGCATTCTTCTTCTCTCTTTTTGCCTCAACTCTTGCCTTTTATAGGGAACGAGGTCATGGAAGCCCTCTAGCTTCGAGGCATGCATTCTCTCAATCAATTGCTCAATGCCTCCTCTTGCACATCAACTCTCCCGTCTACTATGGCAAACTCTTCTTTCACTTCTCGCTCGATGGAATCTAGTTTAGCCCCTAAACCCCTTATGGTTCCATCCATAGAGTCAAGCCTCATCCCAAACTCCTCCATTTGTAAGCTCATCCCACCTTCCGTGCGACTAACTTCTTGCACCATTTGGGTTGAACTCATGATTTGTTCCCCGGATGTGCAAAATTGATCAAAGAATTCTGTCGGTAGGTTGGTTCGGGTAGGTTACACTCTACGGGGATTCTCACAATCTTCTTCTTTGATATCCACATCCTGGGCTGATAAGGTGTTGTAGAAAGCCTTCCCGAACCTCAGATCAGGAGCTATGAAGAGATCCTCCAACACTGTGTCATGAGTGATTGTCGTGCATTCTAGTTGGGGAAGTACCACAAAGTTACACATGATTGCGCCACCATATAGCCAAAATAAATTATCCTCCATGGTGGTTGTGGCAATCATAGAAGATCTTACCAAATTCTCCATGGTATACCTCATCCCCAAACGACCCAAATTTGCCAAAGCAAGATGGGTTAGCGATTCATGTCCTAGGTACTGTGGAAGAAGGCTGACCATTCCTCCTATCATTATTTTCCTGACTTTCTTCTTCCCCATGAAGATGCACTCTTCCACAAATGTTTTCACCAAGTTGGGATAGAAGTTCCCCCCCGGAGTCATAGCCCAAAGAATATGTACGTCTCTATTAGGGCATTGAGAGATCTCCCCATGATATAAAACTTCCATGAATAGGTGTTGGTGTATGTACCACAAAGCCGAGTCAACTATTGTGATACATCTTACCCGAGTGGTTCCTATCCACGCCCACAAAGTTCTTCCAAAATTTTCCCAATGAGAATGGGAGACCTTGTCTATGTGTCTTCAGAACTTCCTTGCCGTACTTACACCTAAACGCTTTTGCAACTTCCCTATGGGTCATGGAGTTCTCCTTGTCGTCCAAAGAGAATGTGATGGTCCTTCTCCCATCATTGTCCGATGTTTACTCCACGGTCGCCAAGAATTCAAATTCCAACGAATATACAACTTGGAATGCATATCGAGGAAACTTTCTAGGCCTATCCGACCTAGCTAGTAGGTGATAGGTTAGAGTAGGTCTAGTGCCTCCAACGTCTCTTTGCATGCAAACTTGGTATCTAAGATTCTTCCACTTTTTAAATCCCATGAAGTCATAAAAAATGGTGGGAGTGGGGGCCGTGGGTATTTTCAGCTTTTGTCATCCAAGTTTGGCCGAACCCTTCCCTTTATCAACTCGGGAAGTAGTTCCTTTCTCCTGCCTACTCCTCTTAGGACTCATTCTATCACAACACAAGAGGAAACGGTAATGGAAAAATACACAAGGCGTATGCTCAAAGATCACTTAGCAAGAATAATATTTCCTAGACATTTAACATTTTGGTACATCATAAAATCTCAACTAAGGATTTATAATCTTCTCTCACACTTAGTTCAATTAAGATCATGCACATCACCCACATGCTCCTGCAAAACATTCAAAATTTTCAAATTTCAAGTTCTCCCCATATAACACAATCATGCCAATAAAAAGCAAGGAACACAAAGTTTAAAGAATTACCCGAATTTGGATGCTATGAGATGAAGATCAACAAAGAAAAAGCAAAGAGTTCTCTCGCTTCAGAAAAAATTCCCAAATTTGAATTCTTCATATTGTGAAATGAGGGTGGATGTTTTGAAGTTATTGGAGTGAGTTAAGTGATCTACATTGACGGGAGAAGATACTCTGAATTCGAGTTCAAAGAATTAATGATGTTTCACAAATGGGTTGTTTATGAGAGAGACAAAAAGAAGGTAGTAATGGTTTTGGGGGAAAAGGAAATTTTTTGATTAAAGCCCTCATGAATTCATGTTCAGAAAAGATGTTAATGCTTGGTTTAGTACCACTGGCACTAACCAATCTGGGGAAGAAGAAAGTTGTAGAATTGATGGGGGAAAAAAGCTTATTTTGGCAAAGTTTTATTTTTGCCAAAGTTCTGCATTTTTGCATATCTGCAGTGATTTATGTCTGGCACAAGGCATGGCACGATTGAGCAATATGAAGGCCTTGTGCCAGTTCTTCTTACACGAGCCTTACACGACTCGTGCTCCCTTGACTCCTTTGTTTTCTAACATTTCATCCCAAATCCTATTATCTCCTAACCAAAACCTTAAGATCAATCTAGATTAACAATAACCAGAATTCTCAAAAAAAATCTTTTGCCAACACAGAACATGCAAACAACTAACAACTAAAACACCAAAACAAAGAAAAACACCATATTTATCATCCTCGTGACTAATTTTTCATGCATTTAGAATAAGAACAAACCTACCATTGGGTTACCTGAGTCACCATCTGTGACTCCACACACAATGACATCTTTGTGGAGACGTCTCCACAAAGTGTCATCCTTACCTTTAAGCTCTTTCTTACCAATCAGAGGTTCATGTTCACCCTTAGCCAATGTCGAATCCTTAGCCTTTTCCTTGGGTTTTGGAGGTGGTCTAGGAGGTTTTAATTCCTTTCCACGCTCCCCAACCCGATGCATGTTGGTGTCCATAGGAAAACTATCCTCAATAGGAAGATTAAAACTAACATCATGCAAGGCATAAGTGTCATCAACATTCTCATCAAAATCAAAGCTCAAAACATGTTTTCCCTCATCAATTATGCAAAGACTCTCATCATTATCACTCAAACAAGATTTATCAATTTCATCAAATTAATCATAAAAACTTATACCATTGCATACAAGAGAAAAATAGAATATCCATGATTGGATTTATAAATTTCAAAACTGACCTTATTTATGCCATCCTCTAGGGTCAAGGTTCCTAAGTGGATATCTATTTTTGTCCTCAATGTTTCCAATAACCGTTTCCCCATTAGGATTTGGGGTGCACCTCCATCGTGCCACATATCAAGGACATAGAAGTCCACAAGAATAATAAGATTTCCCACTCTAACCATAACATCCCTAACTAACTCTTAGGACTAGCATGGGAATGATCGGCTAATCGGACTATCACCCTAGTTTCCCTAAGTTCTCCTAAATAAATACTTTCATACAAGCTATAGGGGATAGCATTAATAGAGGCTCCAAGATCAATCATATCATCCTTAATTAACTTACCACCTAAATAGATAGGAATTGAAAACATGTCGGGATCATCACATTTCTTAGGAATGTTTCTATGAGCTAAAGTGGCAATTCCCCCTATTTTCATTTTTCCTACCCTTTTTATAGGCTTAAGCCTCCTCTTAGTACATGAAATCTTTAAAAACTTAGCACAAGATGGAATTTCCTCAAATACATCAAAGAGTGGAATACTAATCTCAACTCTTTTGAAAATTTGGCGGATTTGCTCCTCGTTGGACTCCACCTTTGGATTACCCTCAAAGCACTTAGTAATGGTAGTGGGGGGTTTACTTCCTTTTCCTTGGTGGAAGGGAGCTCTTGTGTGGGCTCCACATCAACTAGTATCTCTTCCTCTTCAAATACAGGCTTGGTGTTCTCCACTATCTTTTCATCCTCTTCCAAAGTCACCTTTTCGGCTTCTCTTACTTCCTTCCCACGTCTCAACTTTAGAGCACTCACATTTTTTTATAGAGTTCAAGTTGGGAAGGTAGCTTGTCAGAATCCCTTGCCTCGAGTCAGCTAACTGAGGTGGCCAATTTCCCCAGTTGGACCTCTAGATTCTTGATGCTCGAGAAAGCCCTCATGCCTAACTCTTTGATATATCTTCTTGTGTGCTTTGCGACCATGTCATTCTTCTTGGTCATTTACACGATCGCCTCCTAGATTTCTTCCCCATCCGACTTGTAGCAAGAACCATTGTTGTTTGAAAGACCTTCTCCCCTTGGGCAGTGTTGAGGTGGTATTCCCCCTCGATTTTATCCTTGTTTGTCATCGCGCCATCAAAAATTTAGGTGGTCGTAATATTGTGGATTAAAGGTTTTATGTGTAGGGATCTTGACGGTTGTCTCCTCCTTGGTTCCTGCGGAACCCTTGTTGTCCCCTACCAAATTTCCTATTGCTTCCATTGAAATCTAATGCCTTCACTTCCTTAAATCCATCCACTACTTATGGCCACATGTCGGTCGGATGGTTTAAACTCTAAATCCTGTAAACTTTCACTTAATGAGTCCTCCCTTTATGAACTCCTTCATCAATGATTCAAGAGCTTGTACTTGCCCTTCTAGATTAGGGGAGTGAGTGGGTTCTTCCAATATCTTCACTCTGACCGGGTCCTGAATTGTCGCGTACCATTCGCCATCTCCTCAAAAGGGGTCATCATGTCCTTGGGGCCCTTGTTCATTATCAATCCATTGCACAAGACATTCACCATCTATATTTTTTCATCACACAAGCCCTCAATGAAATAGTACATGAGTTCTCCCTCCTCGAACAGATGATAGGGCAACTTCCCAATAATCGCTTGAAGCATTCCATATACTCATAAAGGGATTCATTTGGAAGTTGCGAGATGTTAGACAACTGTTTCCTTAATCTGGCAGACTTTGAAGAGGGAAAATATTTCTCTAGGAACTGTTATTTCATATCCATCCATGAAGTAGTGCACCACGGTGGGAGGTAGTACAACCAGTAACCGAGAAGGGAAAGGACCTTAGGTTGTAATCCTCTTCCGAGACCCCCGATGACTTCATGTTGGTACAAACCAAATGGAACTCCGATAAGTGCTTGTTTGGATCCTCCTCAGCCATCCTGTGAAATGTAGGCAGACATTGAAACATCCCACTCTTGAGTTTTCATGAAACATTTTGAGGGAGAGCTGAGAAGACGGTGCAAAGGGGTTTATTCTTTAGATTTGGATCTATCAATTTCCTCAAGGCCCTATTGTCTTCTGTCATAGTCTTTCTATCTACCTCTAGACTAACTGTCGGTCCCTGCGAAAAGGTGAGTCCGAGAGCTCAAAATTTTCTGAGCTCGTCGCGACTCACGACGAAGTGTGTCGCGACTCGCGACAAGCCTCGCGAAGTCATCGCGACTCGCGGAAAGGTGAGTCCGAGAGCTCAAAATTTTCTGAGCTCGTCGCAACTCGTGACGAAGTGTGTCGCGACTCGCGACGAGCCTCGCGAAGTCATCGCGACTCGCGGAAAGTTGGCCCTGGGAGTGATTTTTCTCCCCTGTTCTTCGCGACTCGCGACGAAACCCATCGCGACTCGCGACGGCAGGGTATCCCAGGCTTAAAATTTTTCTTTTGCTTACCAACTGTCCAAGCTTTCTTCCCTCGTTCATTGATCTCGTTCCTTCATCTCCTTCATTGCAATGCACTTCACTTTGCTACAAAATCACAGAAAAACAAGCCATAAAAAGAACAAAACAAAACAACAAAAAACTAAGAAACAAAAACTAAAAGAAACAAAAACTAAAAGAAATGCCGAATTTATTCAACGTCGTCGGCACGACGAAGCTCCGTATGTTTAAGGTCGTCGGCACGACCCTAATGTTATCCGTATGGTGAAGGCTTGAAGCTCTTCACCATGAGCATCCAAAATAAGAGAGGTGGGGGCACAAAACTTTCAAGAGGAAAGTCTTGTGGAGGTGGAGATGGTTCAAAGGGAATTAAGTGGTTAGGGAGCTTGGGATAGTCTTTTGGCTCCTCTCTCGTTTCCCTCAAAACTTCCGAAAATATTAGAGTTGGTTCACTAGGTGGGAGAAGGGGTGACAATGCTAATGGATGTAGCACTATCACCTCTTCCTCCATTTTTCTATCCTCTACAACCAACTCCTCATCCCTTTCAAACTCAAAATCATTTTTATTGGTGACCTCACTCACCGAATCATCGAGTTCAAGTTGGGATGGTGTGTTTTCGGAATCACGAGCTTCCATGCGGGCCAATACCTCTAATATGTTCCTCACATGCCCCTCAATGGCCTCAACACTAGAGGAGAGCTGGGTATCCGGCTCCTCACTAGTAAAGGATTTCAAGTTTGCTATCCTATTTAAGACATCCTCACGTGTCAAACTTGAACTTCCTTGTTGGGCTTGGTTTTGGGGTATGGTATAGGGTGGTGATGGCCAACTAGGTTGCTCGTAATATTGGTTTTCCGGCTCATTCTCATACCACAAATCCGGACTACCACTCCATTCCGGATTATAAGAGTCGTGGTATGGATAGCATTCATGAGCTTCTTGCCCTTGAAAACCAACATCTCCTACCTCTTGGTAGCACTCTTCATAGTACCCATGGTTTTGGAAACCATGGGTTCTTTCTCGGTCATAGTGCTCTTCCCACAACAAATGGCAAGATTCGGTAGGATGGTCGAAATGACACATCCTACAAAACCTTGCTTGTTGAGCCTCTTTTCTCATCATGAGTTCCCTCAAGGTGAGATGCTCCATTAAAAAAAATTTATTTTTCAAAAGTTCAGAATCATAGTGCAAGGATTCTCGATAAAATAAATTACCAAGAACTCAAGCAATACCTACTCCGAACAAAAACAACCACCAAGTAGTGGAAAATAAAAACAACTAGCCAATACACAACCAAATACACCTAAATACTTAAGAATAAACGCCTCTTCCCCGGCAACGGCGCCATTTTGACGGGCGGGCGGTCGTCGCGCCCGCCGTGCAAAAGATAATTTATAAGCCCTAAATGCTTACTTTCTACAACTAGGTAGATAGTGGCAAATCGGGGTCGTCCAATGAGAAGAGGGATCTTCCTAAGCAATCAAGCACAAATGGTTGATACTAGGCTAGGAGTAACTATATATACACACACATAAAAGCAAGTAAATGGGGGGGTTGGTTGGTTGGTTTCCTAAGTTAACAAAGATAAAAAGACGAGATAACTAGCAAGGTCAAGTGACTATGCTAATCATCAAACAAAACTAAAGAAAAGGGGTTTTAAACTACAAAGATAAAATGCCTTGGGGGCAACGGATATCCACTTCCACATCTAATGTAGTTCATCGTATCATTCACACATTCCATCATATAGCATTCAGGACCCAACACTCACACACCCATCTAGCAAGTACCACAACACACACATCACAAGGAGTTCTAAGTTCATGCTCATAGATCTTCATGCAAAGGCGCTACGGAATTCGTCACGTTCCTACACCTAAACAATTGAACCACACAAGCACTACCTATGCTCAAACAACTCATGGCACACATGCAGTGAAACACACCGTCAAGAATACATAAACGCCAAATAACAAATGCTTCAAGAATGAATTTAAATCATCTATTCAATACTTCAACTACTTGTCGTGGGGACTAAACTCCTATCCTTCTTAGTTCGTAGTTTGCGAGAGTGAGTTCCACATCTCTCGTCAAACCTCACCAATGACTCCCGAGTCGCGACCACGACTCAAGGTGTCATTGGTGGCATTTAGCACGAAGGACCAACAAGCTTGGCAATGCCTATGACCACTACACCATGACTAAGCATTTAACCAATTCATGCAATTACACGAGATTGGATGAACGTGCAACGCACATTCATCCAAGAGCATATAACTCTCTCGTTTGCTACACAAACGAACATGACGAAGAGTTCAACATCAATCACATTCGTCTAGCACATTATCAATCCATTAACACAATCAAAAGCTCTAAATCATACTCATACATTCCTAACAAGAAAAGGGGGGAAATTAACCCAAATCCCCCAAACCCTAGCTAGCAATTCATACAAGCATTTCATATCATCAAGCTCTCAACAACATTAATAGAATCAACAATTAACATTCAAAGCACAATAGCAAAAACACCAAATAGATAGATAGAAATGAGTTCTTGCTACATAGATAATGGAAGCTTCAATCCTTTGCTCCCAAGAACAAAAACTACTCTAGAATAACAAGAGACATAATTAAACTACAAAAACTAAGAAAAGAAAGAAGAGAAAAAACCTAGGTTTTCGCCCAAAAACCAGAGAGAAACGGGCTGAGCAAAACTGGAGAAGAGGAGGAAAGAGAGTAGTATTTATAGTGCAAAGAAGATAAAGTTGATTTCTGGCCGCCCATTGGTCGCGACTCGCGACGAGTTCGTCGCGACTCGCGATGGTGTCGCGACGGGGTCGCGACGGGAGCCAGAGTTTTGCATTGTTTCTTTGTCTTCTTCATAGCCATCCCTCTCAATCTTCAAGTCTTCAACGGCTCCAAAAATGGTCTTCAACGGCCTCCGGTCTTCATGTCTTCGAAGTGAGTATCCAAAAGTCTTCGAAAGTATAGTCTTCAATGTCTTCCGGTCTTCGTTGCTTCCGTGTTCTTCCCTTGTCACACAAAATCATCTAAAAAGTGATAAAAACGTCAAAGCCGCCTTTATCCCTCCTTAGATGATTTCAAGGCAAAATGCCACATGTAGAGCACAAAATTGCACAAAACCTAATCCTAAAAAGCCTAAAATAACCATCTAAAATGGACACATCAAACCTCCCCACACTTAAACCTTACTCGCCCTCGAGTAAGAAAAGATTCAAGCATACGGAGGAAATGACGTATCCACATCCTAAAAACCCTAAAATAACCACATAAAATGGCCTCATCAAACCTCCCCACACTTAAACCTTACTCGCCCTCGAGTAAGAAAAGATCTAAGCACACGGAAGAAATGATATAGCCCTATCTTAACTACTAATCCCCCAATCAAAGCCTCACAAAACTCTCAATATCATAAATCCCAAAATAAAAGCTCACAAGAGAATTTTTCACACACACATCCCCAATCCTAAATCTAACCAAACCTACCACTTATCAATTCACTACCCATAAAAATATTTCACAGCCCAGAATTGATATTCCCATAATCCAATGACACAAAATGAAGCTAAAACCATAGAGGAAGTTTTAAACACATGCTTCACCTAATGCCAATATATCAACCAAAAACTAAGTAGAAAGAGATAAGGAATTTCATAACCACACTTCATTTCCTAACCCACTAAGCTACCCAATCCCAAGAGGTCTATAGATATTGAGCTACCCGATCCATCCATGTGACAACCGCAACCTTATAACTCCAACGCCGGCAAGTGAGTGAAATCATAGCATTTTTCAATTTCTCTCAATTTCTCTCATTTTGCCTAGGAGCTCTTTCGAGTTTTCATCCTAGCCACACATCATGTTTCTTTAGCTCACATCTCACCTTTTTCCGCACATTTTAGCCTCTCATTTTTGCCTAGGCCACCCTTTAAGGGTTTTCGACCTATCCGGGCCCCCAATGTTGCCTAAGTTGCCCTCTCGGGTTTTCAACTTAGCGGGTTTTCTTTTTCTTTTTTTTTTCTTTTTCTTTTTCTATTTTCTTTTTCTTTTTGTTTTTCTATTTTTTTTCTCATGTTTTTCCAATGAAAAGTAGCAAAAATCATTCCAAAACAATCTAGCATGCATATGAGTCCTCTAACCCCTCCCCACACTTAAAACATTACATTGCCCTCAATGTAAACACGTAAGGCAAGAACAATAAAAATCAAGGTAAGGGAGTTAGAGTGACACCCATTTCTCCGCAAATTCGCCGGTGATATGGCGATATCCAAGTACTTGGATGGTCCCGAGATAGGTTTCGGAACTGGAAGGGTGAGCAAAGATGCCGTAGAAGAACTCACCCCTCTAGAAAAGCATTGTCTCCATGGCGCCGTTTGATCAAGACTACACCACGAAGAACACATTAAACTCACAAGTACATAAGGATATGCAATACTAGGTTTAGCATCAAGAGTTAATAACCATAGTATTTTCAAAGAACAACCAAATCACACTCAACCAACACTATAAGAATAATCATGAAAAATATCCAACATATATTGACATGTATACAAGCATCATTATAGGATATGCACTTACGATCACAATGATGTAGTCGGCATACTACAATCAACAAATGTACTATAAAGATGCAAGGATGTTCATATGTCAACATGTGTAGGATGGTGGAGGAATGAGTGGGTATATGGTGGTTCTTGGGAGTGTTGGGTGGAGAAGAAGGTAGGATCATGCAATGTTTAAAATCATTTGGAAACTTGGAAACTTGGAAGCTTGGAAATTTGAAATCCGGGCTCAAAAAATTTTCAACAGTTACTGAGCACGTCGCGACTCGCGATGAGGTTCGTCGCGACTCGCGACGAGCCTCGCGAAGTCATCGCGACTCGTGGAAAGTTGAGTCCGAGAGCTCAAAATTTTCCGAGCTCGTCGCGACTCGCGACGAAGTGTGTCGCGACTCGCGACGAGCCTCACGAAGTCATCGCAACTCGCGGAAAGGTGAGTCCGAGAGCTCAAAATTTTCTGAGCTCGTCGCGACTCACGACGAAGTGTGTCGCGACTCGCGGAAAGGTGAGTCCGAGAGCTCAAAATTTTCTGAGCTCGTCGCGACTCGCGACGAAGTGTGTCATGACTCGCGACGAGCCTCGCGAAGTCATCGCGACTCGCTGAAAGTTGGCGCTGGGAGTGATTTTTCTCCCCTGTTCGTCGCGACTCGCGACGGCAGGGTATCCCAGGCTTAAAATTTTTCTTTTGCTTACCAACTGTCCAAGCTTTCTTCCCTCGTTCATTGATCTCGTTCCTTCATCTCCTTCATTGCAATGCACTTCACTTTGCTACAAAATCACAGAAAAACAAGCCATAAAAAGAACAAAACAAAACAACAAAAAACTAAGAAACAAAAACTAAAAGAAACAAAAACTAAAAGAAATGCCGAATTTATTCAACGTCGTCGGCACGACGAAGCTCCGTATGTTTAAGGTCGTCGGCACGACCCTAATGTTATCCGTATGGTGAAGGCTTGAAGCTCTTCACCATGAGCATCCAAAATAAGAGAGGTGGGGGCACAAAACTTTCAAGAGGAAAGTCTTGTGGAGGTGGAGATGGTTCAAAGGGAATTAAGTGGTTAGGGAGCTTGGGATAGTCTTTTGGCTCCTCTCTCGTTTCCCTCAAAACTTCCGAAAATATTAGAGTTGGTTCACTAGGTGGGAGAAGGGGTGACAATGCTAATGGATGTAGCACTATCACCTCTTCCTCCATTTTTCTATCCTCTACAACCAACTCCTCATCCCTTTCAAACTCAAAATCATTTTTATTGGTGACCTCACTCACCGAATCATCGAGTTCAAGTTGGGATGGTGTGTTTTCGGAATCACGAGCTTCCATGCGGGCCAATACCTCTAATATGTTCCTCACATGCCCCTCAATGGCCTCAACACTAGAGGAGAGCTGGGTATCCGGCTCCTCACTAGTAAAGGATTTCAAGTTTGCTATCCTATTTAAGACATCCTCACGTGTCAAACTTGAACTTCCTTGTTGGGCTTGGTTTTGGGGTATGGTATAGGGTGGTGATGGCCAACTAGGTTGCTCGTAATATTGGTTTTCCGGCTCATTCTCATACCACAAATCCGGACTACCACTCCATTCCGGATTATAAGAGTCGTGGTATGGATAGCATTCATGAGCTTCTTGCCCTTGAAAACCAACATCTCCTACCTCTTGGTAGCACTCTTCATAGTACCCATGGTTTTGGAAACCATGGGTTCTTTCTCGGTCATAGTGCTCTTCCCACAACAAATGGCAAGATTCGGTAGGATGGTCGAAATGACACATCCTACAAAACCTTGCTTGTTGAGCCTCTTTTCTCATCATGAGTTCCCTCAAGGTGAGATGCTCCATTAAAAAAAATTTATTTTTCAAAAGTTCGGAATCATAGTGCAAGGATTCTCGATAAAATAAATTACCAAGAACTCAAGCAATACCTACTCCGAACAAAAACAACCACCAAGTAGTGGAAAATAAAAACAACTAGCCAATACACAACCAAATACACCTAAATACTTAAGAATAAACGCCTCTTCCCCGGCAACGGCGCCATTTTGACGGGCGGGCGGTCGTCGCGCCCGCCGTGCAAAAGATAATTTATAAGCCCTAAATGCTTACTTTCTACAACTAGGTAGATAGTGGCAAATCGGGGTCGTCCAATGAGAAGAGGGATCTTCCTAAGCAATCAAGCACAAATGGTTGATACTAGGCTAGGAGTAACTATATATACACACACATAAAAGCAAGTAAATGGGGGGGGTTGGTTGGTTGGTTTCCTAAGTTAACAAAGATAAAAAGACGAGATAACTAGCAAGGTCAAGTGACTATGCTAATCATCAAACAAAACTAAAGAAAAGGGGTTTTAAACTACAAAGATAAAATGCCTTGGGGGCAACGGATATCCACTTCCACATCTAATGTAGTTCATCGAATCATTCACACATTCCATCATATAGCATTCAGGACCCAACACTCACACACCCATCTAGCAAGTACCACAACACACACATCACAAGGAGTTCTAAGTTCATGCTCATAGATCTTCATGCAAAGGCGCTACAGAATTTGTCACGTTCCTACACCTAAACAATTCAACCACACAAGCACTACCTATGCTCAAACAATTCATGGCACACATGCAGTGAAACACACCGTCAAGAATACATAAACGCCAAATAAAAAATGCTTCAAGAATGAATTTAAATCATCTATTCAATACTTCAACTACTTGTCGTGGGGACTAAACTCCTATCCTTCTTAGTTCGTAGTTTGCGAGAGTGAGTTCCACATCTCTCGTCAAACCTCACCAATGACTCCCGAGTCGCGACCACGACTCAAGGTGTCATTGGTGGCATTTAGCACGAAGGACCAACAAGCTTGGCAATGCCTATGACCACTACACCGTGACTAAGCATTTAACCAATTCATGCAATTACACGAGATTGGATGAACGTGCAACGCACATTCATCCAACAGCATATAACTCTCTTGTTTGCTACACAAACGAACATGACGAAGAGTTCAACATCAATCACATTCGTCTAGCACATTATCAATCCATTAACACAATCAAAAGCTCTAAATCATACTCATACATTCCTAACAAAAAAAGGGGGGAAATTAACCCAAATCCCCCAAACCCTAGCTAGCAATTCATACAAGCATTTCATATCATCAAGCTCTCAACAACATTAATAGAATCAACAATTAACATTCAAAGCACAATAGCAAAAACACCAAATAGATAGATAGAAATGAGTTCTTGCTACATAGATAATGGAAGCTTCAATCCTTTGCTCCCAAGAACAAAAACTACTCTAGAATAACAAGAGACATAATTAAACTACAAAAACTAAGAAAAGAAAGAAGAGAAAAAACCTAGATTTTTGCCCAAAAACCAGAGAGAAACGGGCTGAGCAAAACTGGAGAAGAGGAGGAAAGAGAGTAGTATTTATAGTGAAAAGAAGATAAAGTTGATTTCTGGCCGCCCGTTGGTCGCGACTCGCGACGAGTTCGTCGCGACTCGCGACGGTGTTTGTCGCGACTCGCGATGGTGTCGCGACGGGGTCGCGACGGGAGCCAGAGTTTTGCATTGTTTCTTTGTCTTCTTCATAGCCATCCCTCTCAATCTTCAAGTCTTCAACGGCTCCAAAAATGGTCTTCAACGGCCTCCGGTCTTCATGTCTTCGAAGTGAGTATCCAAAAGTCTTCGAAAGTATAGTCTTCAATGTCTTCCGGTCTTCGTTGCTTCCGTGTTCTTCCCTTGTCACACAAAATCATCTAAAAAGTGATAAAAATGTCAAAGCCGCCTTTATCCCTCCTTAGATGATTTCAAGGCAAAATGCCACATGTAGAGCACAAAATTGCACAAAACCTAATCCTAAAAAGCCTAAAATAACCATCTAAAATGGACACATCAGGGGTCGTACAAAACCGTACAGGATAACTTAACTCGTGGAGTGCTGCACAAAGATAGAAATTTATAATTTTCTCCCGTGATCACTACCAACTACTATAGAGTATCTAGTGGCTGTTCCGGGGTCATCCACAGAGATAATAGAATTCAAAAGTTAACTACACACAACCCACAATTGGGTGTCACTCCGATTGTGTGTCGGGAATAGATAGTGCTACAAACATAAGATTGGGGGGGTTGTCTACAACTAAAGAACATGCAACATGGGAGATTAAACTATATTAAACTATCATTGGGGATATTTACATAACATGGCCGATGGATGACATTGATCATAGATTCTATCACATGTAAGACATATAAACCTATCTTATGTCCATGTTACATAGTGTGGAGATAGCTGGGAATTCCCAATGTTTTTCACACAAAGGTTAAACTCCACTTTATGAAACTATCACACCGCCTCCATAATTATGGAAAGCGTTTTGATCACCTTTTCGATACTGCAATTCTTTCCCCATTAATTTCACTCCCAATGCTAACTAGCCTTGCTTAAAGGAACAAAGTCTTACATAGGTCGCAACCGTTAGATATGAGAGAGAGAAAAATACATCTCGGGCACTCCACTGTGGACACAAATCCCTAGGCCTAGAGGGGCAAAGGAGTTGGCATCTCATGACAACTCTACGTTTACTCGACCCTAGTCGCTACACAACAACCCTAGTCGTTACCAACTATTATGCTCATCTATTGGGGTAAGTCGAGGGTTTCCCCTTGTTAGGGTGTCTATCATCCCTAACATGAATAATTATTACACGACAAGCCAATTAGGTTAGAGTTGAACAATTAGGATGATATTCTCGAGACAGCATGCATGCACTCATCTCCCCGGTGCTCACGAACCTGCAAGAATCAAATGGGAGGAAAATGCAACTTCAGTTGGCGAGAATCATTGCAAGTTCTAAACCAACAACCTCAAATCATCCTCTTTCTTCTTATCCGACAACCTCAACACATGACTACCCGGAGTGTGATAGTAGACCCGTCCAACTGTCTCGGACTTCGACAACACCTTTTTCCTTTGATCGGCTAAGATCAGAGTTAATAGAAGCCAACCAACACAACATGAAGGTAATAGTATATATATTACACATTTCATTTCATAAAGATTAGAATAAGTTTTAACTTAGCAAGTCTTCTTGTGTAGGATAATCCCTTGCGCATGCTACTTGCCAAACGTGTTAATGGTGAGAGCCACGTCGTGGTGGAAATTAAAGTGTACACATCTATACGAGTGCATCATTATAAGCTGGTTGTGAAGGAGAACATGGTGGTTAATGTCACAAAGAGCTTCGTAAATGGTATAGTTCTTCCAATCCCAGAACCCAAGGCAAGTACGGTGGATAAGGCATTAGGAATGTTTTTCGAATGACCCTTCGTTTGGTGGATATTTTGGAAAACATGCCTACTAAGAAGGCAACATGATAATTATGTGGTCTTACTTATAAATAGAGACAAATGTGTTAAATTTCATGTAGATTGAGTTAATCATTAGTAGCCCGGTGAAATTGACCAATGCATGTTGGGATCCAAAACCTACAAAGTCTCGTGTCTCTAGAAAGAAGCCACCACATTCAATCACTCGAAGGATGGTTCCCTAAAGAACATCCACATGGTTGTGATAGCTCACCCTCGCTCATCTTTGTACAAAGTCCTCGTGGAAGAAGTAGGTATTTTGGGTATGATGTGCTCAATTTATATCCCAATTTTAACACATATGAAGTCTAATTTTGTAATAGATTAGGGACTTAATTGGAAGAAACTTGACATTTTATCAATTAGAGGGTGAGGATGAATCCACATATTTTATATCCTAATTCTTTAATTTATGAAGTATTTTAGATCATATTGAAAATCACCATTTGATGAGTTTAGGTTTTGAATAAATAAGAAGACTTTAAAGACTTGGAAGAAGAAGGCCAAATATTGAAATCTTGTAGTAGCTTATCAGCATCTCCTTCACAGACCATGGCATATAGTGCGGTCCGCGAAGATGGGCTACCAGCCCACCTACTTACTTTTTCTTCTTCTTTTGGAGGCCACTTATACTCTCTCTTCCATTTATCTGAATTTCTCTCTTCAAAAACCCTATTTTTTATTTATTACTTGTCTTTAATACTATGTTTACCATGGATTTTTACTCTTTTGTTATGGGTTTTTTTTTATCTAGGCTAAATATACTCTTAGGAGCAATTGGTAAGCATTTCTAGTATGAATTTTTGAGATTTGGTTTATCCTATTTTGTGATTTAATAAGTATGTTTTGTGCTTTCCTATGTGATTAATTCATGATTTAGACTAGGATGATCAACTATTTGAAGATTGTGAATTGATTGTTTGCTAGGTTTTTTGTCAAACCCGGAAGACTTTAAATTTTTGTTGATGTGATTATCATTGGTTAATGTTAGGTTATAATTGGATGTGACAAATAATTTTGACTGTTGATTGATGATATTGCTTAGATTTAGTATGAATTTGAATGGGTTTGCCTAATTATCGAAGTAGTACACTAATGACACCTAGCACGAAGACTGATCCTCGTAGTCGTCTTTAGGGAACATAATTGTGTTGTCCCAATATTACTCACTTGTAGGACATTGTGCTAGTTGTATTGGGTCTCTATGTTTATTTCTATTCTCGAGGAAGTCTGTCACGCTGATCGTCTAGGGTGACCTGAGGGTAAGGGTTATTATATGGTGTTGATTGACATTCTAACTATAACCGAGAAGAGGTGAGAAATGTCTTCACTCAAAAGGTGTTGAAAAGTTCTACAGCATATTTGGTTGATGCATAAAAATAGATTATTAGTTGATGATCAAAGGATAACTAGAAATGTAAACCAATTGCGCCCAAAACTCGTTACAATCTTAGTGACATCATTCGTATTAGGTGTGATTGTATTTACATAGTTTGTTCTAATTGTTTGTTAACCTATTTGTTCAAAGTAGTCATAGTGTTTTCTAAACTCAAAACCCCCCACTTTTTCACCATACACTTGACATCTTTGTGTGCTTTTAACTACGTTTAACACTAAATAAAACCCTCTCTTCCTCGTGGACGACCCCGACTTTCCACTAGCTACTTTATAGTAGTTAGCCACAATTAGAGCATATAAATACTATCTTTGAGTTGCAGGAAGATGTCCTCCCATGTTACAAGGTAAATCCAATCATCCGGAAGGAGGATTTTGAGGACTTGTTCCAATTCAAAAATGTACCCCTTTTGTGATGCAACTACATTGCATGTAAATATTAATGCATCACCCTAATTTTATTCATTGATATACTAATTGCGTTTGGATTCAATCTATCAAGACTAACCATGTTTATAAGCTCTTGCATGCACAATCCATTTCCAAAATGAAAGGGTGGATAGGGATTCTTTTCCCAAGAAAGATCCAACATGAACATGTTACGATGGAAGAGCGTGCCCACTTGATCTCTCGATTGGTGCTAAAGGACAATTCAATATATATCGTACCTTATAGTATCGCTTCACGATTTATTGAGAACTTCTTTTTTGAAGCAAGCATTGGATGATAGCCATCTTTGTTCTTCCTTCAAACACGGTGTTCTAGTTCGATCCATTACATCAAAAGCCCCCAAAAATAGTTACATTCTCAATTTGAAAGGTGATGACGGATCCCGTAATTAGCAACCGCAAAGGATTCCAATGGAAATACCTAAAGGTTAAAATTTACTTCAAAATTGTAGTTTGAAATAAGCATTCCTATAAGTACACAACAACGTGTATGTGAACAATTTGTACGTACGAATAGAATAAAAAACAAGCGGCTACGTGGGAAAGCAGTTACTATTGTATGCATTTTATGAAGGATTTGGTTTCACATGTGTAGGAGAATCAATTTGATCTAAAAAAGGTATATCTTATTCTCACCTATTGTTTGAATCAATAACATCACAACTTTTCTCAACATTTTTATTGATATGAGATTACTATATGTTGTAGTCTTTCCCTGAGGACAAATCACCGTACCCCATCAAGCTTTTGGAAGATGTACATGAGATTTGGACGCTCTATATAATGGTAAAGAATTTGAAGTATTTACTTAATCCATCTACCATATGAGGAACTAGGATTAGGTTGATTTTTTTGTGCAAGCATCGTTCTCTAAAATGCTCATTAATACTTTCCAATGTATTTTTTGACACCTTGATATATATATATATATATATATATATATATATATATATATATATATCTAGATAGCTATTAAGTATGAATGGTATAGTTCATTTTGTGAGAATTTTGATAACATACTCTGTGTATTGAAGGTGAAGTTTTTATCCTTCTTGTCTGTAAGCGCTATGCATGGTGTAGTTTCATGCAATTTGAAGGGCGTTCAACGTTGGGTCTACACTTCAGTAAATTTCTATTCCTATTTTTTTACATGAGAGCCAACGTTGCACCTATATACTTTACCATTCGGTTAACCCGATAAAAATGAGCGACATCGCTGAATGTTCGCAATGGGTTATCGATGGTACCATGAACGGAGCAACTTCACTTAATCAAACCGACGTTGTGACTGGGTCTACGCCGCAACATCAAGTCTGCGAAATCGTAAGCTCCTCGTAGAGCACATAAATTTAACCCAATTTGCCCCATTACGTTCAACATCGGTCCATTTTGATGGAATTTCCACATCATCATTTAACCGAAGTCAACAACGCCAATGTCGGCCAGGCCGATGTCGCACCTTCTGTGGCACATTGACTATGCTTTTGTGCCACCCAATGTCGCATAATGGTCTGCATGGGGTTCATAAAAATGATATTTACTGCAGTTGATTTGCACAAATATTGAAATAAAAATAATGTTTACCACGGTTCATAACCGAAGTTATAAAAAAAATGTGCAAAGTCAATGACATAAACATGCTATCTTTGCTATCATCATGAACAATGCCGCACCCGTTCTTAGCGACATCGTCTGCCACGACGTTGCCCCTTTTTTGGCAAGTCGGCCACCTATGTCTATGGACCGATCTTGCTTCATCGTCGGTAGGGGTGTCGGCTCATCGCTATTTACCTCGGTTTATTTTTAACAAAACCAAGGTAAAAATACATTTTACCTTGGTTTTGAATGCGGTAAAAAATATACTTTTTACTACTATTGTATTTACCTCATTTTTTTATGACTGAAAACTGAGGTAAAAACCCCGACAAAACTTAGGTAAAAGGTGTTGTTTCTTGTAGTATTTATATTCCTTCTTCACTATTTTCTTTATGATTATCATGTTTGTACATCTAATAATATTTTTCCCCCATCGTTTATTATTATATTTGATAATACCATGTTTAGTACAATGATATGGATATTGATTTTACATTTGTGCTAATATTATAATATAATGATAATAATACTAGTATTATTATTGTAAATAAATATGATAAATATTTTTTAAGATTATGTATATTTAAAAAATGACTTTTTAATGATCAATTGAGATTTACATCTAGATTAAGCTATAATAATTGTTGTTCCCCTAATTTTTATTTTATAATTAGTATTACATTTATCTCTATTCAAATTGTTGTTTTTAATTTTATTTATTAATGCACATATTGTGTTATATATAATTTCTTTATTAGAGTGATATTCAAAAGTTCAATTGAGATAGCATGATTTGAATTTGTATTCTATTTCATGTATTAGTCTAATTATATTCCGTGTTTCACAAAGTCGATCAGTTTCCAGCCACTAAGATCATCTGAAATGTAATGTATCCGGAAGAAATTGGTTTTGTGGAGCCAACACCGAATGTTAAGTATTACACGGAGTTACGAATCAATATATAAGATCATGGGTCACCCCTACATAATACCAATTGGTTTTATGATAGGAGCTCATGATTCTAACATGGTATCAGAGCCCACGAGCTTGTGACCCCCCTTTATATCCACGTTTGTGCGATGATCGATACCGCTGCACATGATGGAGCGTGTTACACAGAGTTACAATTCAATATAAAAGATTATAGGTCACCCCTACATAGTACCAATAGGTTTTATGATAGGAGCCTATGATTCTAATATTAAGACTAGAGATTATCCGAAAAATAAGAATTCTCAAAGGCGGGAAAATCATGGTGGGAAGTAATTAGGGAAAAATTCAATCTTCCTCCTCAATCAACAACCAGAAAGATACTTAAAAATTGATTTCACAACAACATTTGAATTACATATTTCATGAATGGTTAGCTTTAACTTTTGAGAACTTTCGTTATATTATAAATGTATGAATGCAGAGAATCACCAGGCAAGGCACTCTGATAGACTCCATCTTCCCAAATTTATGAGGTCTTTTGTGTCTAAGTATTTAAATATCCTGGATGATGGAAATTGTGGGTTTTGATGTGTTTATTCTCTATTTCATACTTCAGAATATGATTAGACATTGGTGAAAAATTCTTTGCAAAATGAAATACATTGTCACGATAGGTATAACCTTGTGTATGGCTCGGATGAAGAACGATTAGCTGCTATCAGACGGATCGATCATACTTCGAGCTTTGTGGTCAAGATTATAAGATGTCTAAACCGGATGACTTATTTGCAAAGGCTCAGAATTACCACTCAGTTGTCTTTTTGTATATGTTTGTGTGACCCAAAAACATCTCTGGTCGTTGCACTATGTTGCCTATCATGGATGATGTCTCTGAATTTTCTACCCTTGATAAGTAATCCACTATCCAAATGGGTTCCACTTATTTACACTATGTATGTTTAAAGTTTGAGAGTGTCCATTATGCTTTACAACGATTGCATTCAAGGTGGCAACACTATCGTGACCAATCAATATTCTTCTTGGAACACTTATAAGCTTCAAGAATTGAGTATTCAATTGTGATGGGCGAATCATTGGGATAGCCTCATTGAATTGGTTTTGTATGACGATAATATCATGAACTTATTTAGATCTACGGATCTTATGAACTTCTTTAGGTGTACGGATATTAGTTCTTATGTGTGGCTGCTGATATTATGCGCTTATTAAACTTATTTGAATCTTATGAACTTGAGGAAGTAGTTGATTTAATTTCTATTTACAAACTGGAATTACAATAAACATTTAAACAAATGTTTTAAAAAAAACAACATAACAGTACACAATCCAACAAATGTTTTCAAACAAACGACATGAGTCAATAATACTACATAAAAAACTACTTGTTCCACGCTTGGGGACCTATCTTTCTCTTCCGATAAGCTGCTACCAGGCTTCTAGACCACATTTAGAATTATTTCCCTCACTTTCATATCAATCTCCTTAATTGGAAATTCATCAATGGCATCTTCCATGGAATCGGCAAGAGCATCTACACACTTCCATTAACATATATATATATAATTCCCTATGAACCTAATATTTAAAAAGTTACAACTAAAAACAAATGTTTGTGCATACCGCTCTTCTGTCATTTGTGCTATATGGTTGAGCTGAAGAGGACTACCAGTGTACTTGTATACAAGTGTGAGAAATTAGATCATACCACTCAAAATACTTGAGAATAACTCTCTCCAATAATGTGTACCTCTAGATGATCGAAGGGTAAAAAATGCATGAGTTTCCAATGGTATTCAACAACGTTATCCCTATACTTTAACTCGTGAGACCTCGTTGTACGATCCCGCACAACAGTCACGGGCTAAATAGGTGGCAAAACTAGCACAATTTGAATATAGTCGATTTTTCGCATTGTATGATGTGCATATGAGAGGTCATCATCATACCTCTCAAAGTTACTATTTTTAAGCCCTAAATGCTTCATATCTACAATTAAGTAGATAATGGCAAGCCGGGGTCGTCCACAAGAAGAGGGATCTTTCCAAGTGTTTAAACATATATAGTGGAAAACATACTAGGAATAGACATTTATAGATACATATAAAAGCATGTAAAGTGGGGTGGGGTGGGGGTTGGTTGGTTTTTCCTATGTTACCAAATATAAAGACAAGTTAACTAGCAAACAAGCTAGAACTAGGAAATAGACAACAAACTAAGAGAATAAGATTTAAAACACAAGTTACAGAACCTTGGGTGCAATTGACTTCCACTTACAAGCCTCTTATCTATCATTAAACATGCAACCTATTTATTACTTTCACTACTTGTGAAGACTAAACTTCTATCCCTCTTAGATAGTAAATTGCAAGAATGAATTCGACATCTCTTGTTAAACCTCACCAGTGACTCCCTTAGTCGAAACACGACTAACAGTATCCCATTGATGGCGTTGAACAGAAGATCACAAGCTTGACAACACTTATAAACACTACACCATGTCTAATCATTTAACCAATCTATGCATTTACACAAGATTTGTCAAAGACGTCAATGTTCATAGACTTCTCTCATTTGCTACAAGGAACAAACATGACAAAGAGTTCAAAAATATGATATTTATCTAGCAATTATCAATCCATCAACACAATCAGAAGCTCTAACTCATACTCTTGGATTTCCTATCAAGAAAAGGGGAAATCAACCCATTTCCCCAAACCCTAACAAGTATATCATACAAGTACTTCATATACTCAAGCTTTCAATAACATTAATGACATTAACAAACATATTAAATGCTCCATAAATGCATAATCGTAAGAGTATTAAATAGGCTACAACTTGTTCTAAGACATGGGCTTGGAAGTCTTAGTCAATTGCACCCAAGAACTAGATTTAGCTACTAAAACCCATGCTAATTACCAATGAAAATTCATACATAATCAAAGCTAAGACAAAGATAAAAATGGTGGAAAACTAGGGTTCAAAAGAGGGAAAATGAGCTGGAAGAAGTAGTGAGGAAAGAGAAGAGATGAAGTGTTATTTATAGTACAAGAAAAAGAAGGTGAAATTCTGGCCACCTGTTCATCGCACGGTGCGATGGTTCCATTGCACGGTGCGAAGGGTCCCCAGAACCCTCAAGTGATTTCTTTCTTCTTCTTGGCTTCTCCCTCACTTCACCACAACAATTTTCTTCCCTTATTCAAGTCTTCAAATCTTCATAGAAAGTCTTCAAAGTCTTCAAAAGATGATCTTCAATAGCCTCTGGTCTTCAAGTCTTGATGTTCTTTCCTTGTCACAAAAAATCCTCTTAGAAAAGGTAAAAGAGCGCAAAATTCGCTCTTAACTCTCCTAACAGAATTTCAAGTTAAAACACTAGCTCTAATTGACAAAAGAGCACAAACGTGATCCCAACAAGTCCCAAAATATGCACATAAAATGGACACATCAAACCTCCCTATACTTAAACCTTACTCGTCCTCGAGTAAGAAACGATTCAAGCACACACAAAGGAATTCATGTATCCATATCCTAAACTACTATTTCCCCAAATGGATACCTTTCAAAACTCTCAATATCACACATCCCAAAGTCAAACTCAAATGAGAGTTCATCCACAACCCCTATTCCTAAATCTATCCAAACCATATCAACCTATCAATTCATTGATATCCATGAAAACATTTCTAAGTCCTGAATTGACAATCCCAAATCCAATGGCACAAAATGAAGCCAAAAGCATGCATGAAGTTCAAACACATACTTCACTTTATACCAATATATCATCCTAAGAAAGAAGTATATCAACAATCAAGAATTTCACAACTTACTTCATTTTCCATGCTAAATTACCCAATCCCAAGAGATCTCAAGATGTTAAGCTACCCGATCCACCCATGTGACAACCGCAACCTTATGACTCCAACGCCAACAAATGAGTGAAATCATAGCATTTTCCCCTTTTTCTCTCTTTCTCTCATTTTTCCTAGGAGCTCTTTTAGGTTTTTATGCTAGCCACACATCATGTTTCTTTGGTTCACATCTCACCTTTTTCCACACATTTAGCCTCTCATTTTTGCCTAGATCGCCCTTTCGAGTTTTCGACATATCTGAGCCCCTAATGTTGCCTAAGTTGGCCTCTTGGATTTTCAACTTAGCAAGTTTCTTTTCATTTTTGTTCTTTTTCATTTTCTATTTATTTTTCAATATTTTTCATTTTTTCATGTTTTTTCAATCAAAAGTAGCAAAAGCTTTCACATTTCAAAGCAAAGAGAATCCAAATACATCTAATGTGAAAAACATCCCAAAAACAAGAAAAACACCCAAAGCATCCAAATCTAGAAGTCCAAATGCAAAACGTTAAAAGCAGGACTACCCCTCACCACACTTAAAATGCTACATTGCTCTCAATGTAGTTAAAATAGGGAAAAATATATAAGTTAAAGCATGGGGAGTGTAAAAAAATAAGCTCACAATCAAGAGTAAAATGGCTTGGCACCATCGTCTCGGTCTTTGCTATATGTCTGCTGATACTGCTCCATCCAGTCTACTTTTCTCTAATGCCACTCTCTGCCTCACACCTCAACTAGGATCACCCGCTTGTGCCTACATCTCTAAAATCCTATACGAGAGATACTCAATATCCTCGTCTATCTCAATAAGGCTCTAGGAGTCGAACAGGCTGTGCTCAACCTGTCCGCAGTGGTACTGATCCTGCCTGTGGAAATGCTCATCCTGCCTGCAGAAACCATGCTCGGCTGTCATTATTCTGGTATAAAAGTCTGGTGGGGGCTATGGAAACTTCAGTGGCACATGATCCTCTAGCATCGGCTCTGTCTGGTGAGGGCACTACTCAGCCTGCGGCTCAGTGAATGGTAAGGCCCCCTTATCACCTAGAACTGGGAGTGGGGGTTAGTCGTGGAGTTCTAGCTCAAAGTTCTCCTAACAAAAATTATCGGACTAAATTGGCAAATCCTAAACTAGTGTGTCAAATTCCAACTTGGTCCGGTCGTGCTGCGGGAGTGTCATGAAGATGACATTTCTCATCCCATACAACCAATGAAAGCGGCCCGGGATCGATGTGGTATCAATGAGGCAAAACTTCTTCATCCTCCCCAAGGTGATGAGGAATGAAGAGTTCCGGCCTACACATGGAAAATTTGCTGGGGCCTCATGGCCTAGGTGCTATGCTAAGAGGGTGATCCTATCCCCCGGAGATATATCTCCCTTCTCCTTGTTCGCCGCCTCGACGACCCTAGTCATCCACAGCTCTCCCCAAAATCCATATCATGTCCCCTCACTAGTCAGCTGCCATAGAAAGTGGATGTCATTGTTAAGCACATTTTTTGGCACCACCGAACAAAGTAGGGTGGTTGCCAGAATCGTTGTACAAATCTCAAAGATGGATGTATGATCGGATTGTTCTTGTCCTTGGAGAGTCTCGACCACCTCATCACGGTGGACCAAAATGGCATATCATCCTCAACAGGTAACAGTTCGGGTTGTGTGTCAAATTGTGCCCAAATCTCCGTGGTGTCCCAACCAAAGGTGGCATCAACCTGCGCCACAATTATCTCTCGAGTAACATCATCGAGGTGGAACCTGATGTATTTCTTGCATGGCTCACCATTCCTCATGTTACAAATCCACACCGTGGACAAGAAATCCAGTGTGTAGCCCCAGTAAGTGGGGGCACTCTTATCCATGAAACCATCTAGCCCTCATTTGGCTAGGAGGCAAAGGACCGACTCGAGTAGCCCGAGAGCATCGAGTGTCGTCTAGTCAATGAAGCTTGTTTTTTGGATCTTGCAGGAGATGAGGACATCCCACCTAGCCACAGAGGACCCAATAATTCGGGTTAAACCCATGTACCGGCTGAATATAGGGTTCAGCTCAAGAGCCTGTGGAGGCGGAGGAGGTGGAGGTGGAGTGGCGGCTCTCGAACCTCATGTGACCTTGGTTTTCTTCACTGGAATTTCTAACAACCATAACAAACATGCCAAATGCACAAGAATATATGTAATAATTTAGGATCACAATTATTTCGAAGCTAGTTTAGCTAACTTCAACACTTTCAAAATGCTAACATTTAAGTTCCCTAACTAAACCACTTTGAGAATGACAACAATTATATACAAATATCAACTTTTTTCATCAAGCCAACAAAATCAATCCATAGCATGAGCCACACTCACTTCCAACATAAGCAGAACTTCATCAAAGTCACTACCTCACATCAATATAAGTAATTCAACATAGGAACAGTGTTATCCCAGAGCTACAATCTCAATCAATTTAAGTTCATAAGAACAATATTCACAAGAATCTACAAAGTTCCAACAATTTAAATCCATAAGGCATCACACATAATCCACACAATACCCAATATAATAGATTATACAACATAATCACAATTCAAGCTCAAGAAAGTGAGTAAATGTACCACTTAGATGCTTAGGATGAAGAAGGAACTAAGCCCACAAACAATTTAAATCTGGATTGCTAAGAATCACAAAACTCCCAAATTCTAGGGTTTTGTGTTCTTCAACAAAATAGGCCAATTTGTGGGTAGAGATCGGGTAGGATGGATTGGGGAGTGGTGTGGGGGTGATTTAGGGTTGAGCGCCGGCGATTGGTGGCTGGAGATTGGTGGTTGATGGGAGGGGAACGATGTGGATGGTGCTGAGAAGAGGAAACAATTGATCGATCTATTTATGGGTGCGCCTTTAAGAGCCCTTGAATGGTCTTCGCACCGTGCGGCGAAGTCATCGCACCATACGATAGACCTTTGCGGAGCGTGAAAAAATCATATCACTATGAAAAATTTTGCATCTGTAAGCCCATTAAATCAAAAAAAAATCTGATTTCGTCGCACTGTGCAATGAAATCATCGCTCTGTGCGATGGACCTTCGCAACGTGTGACAGAGTCATCGCACCGTGCAAAATGTTGCATTTTTAAGCCCAATAAATCAGAAAATTTTCTTATTTCATCGCACCATGCGACAAAATCATCACACAGTGTGATGGACCTTCGCAATGTGTGACAATGTTCATCGTACATCGCAAAAATTTTCTCCTGAAAACACAAGTTTCACCTAATTTGGTCGCACTTTGCGACGAATTCATCGCACTATGTGAAGGATTATTCCTGCCTAGTACTTAGAAAAAATTTTGATGTTTCCACAAATCCCAGCTTTTCCTTCCTTTCTCATTGCCTTCCTTCCTGCAAAAATCTAGCCCATTCTCTCCAAATTGCTACAAAATAGTGGAAAAATACACTGTGAAAAGAACAAAGCAAAATAATAAAACTAACAACAAAAATCAAAATCAAACAACATTAACGGAAAGTCACGAATGACGATCTGGATGATCAAAACCAAGTTTATTTAACATTATCGGCATGGCTTACTCCTCTCCTAGGAGCTTATTCACAAAATGAGCTGAGGTGTTCAGTCTCTTTTCCTCGATCCAGGTAAAAAAATTTGGGACCCACATCATCCCCAAACAAGACTTGGTGCACCATGGCTAGGGTTTCCTCATGTTCCCTTAACATTCCCAACAACTCATCCCTTTCTTCCACGTGATCTCAATCAAGTGAGCATTCGGGGGTTTCTCTCCTTCTCCAAGAGATGAACATTTAAGAACTTTCGGTGGTGGTTTGCACTCTGCCACCGAAGTTTTCTCAAGAGAAGGTGGGAAGCCCACCCCAATTGGCTTACCTGTGGACACATGAAAGGTGTCAGATATTGATTTTCCAAAGAGCATTCACCATTGTTGCTTTCCTTCAAATTAGTACTACCAACATTTGCAATCAAAGCATCACTGAAAGCATCATCTATGGCAACATTTAAGGAACTACCATCATTGGGCTCAACTGCATCTTGCGCTATATCATCAACAACATTAATAGTTTGGAAAGAATGGTATTTACAAGGATGCTCAATAGAAATTTTAGTGTCAAATTCTATCTTCCGCCTAGTAAATTACATGGTTAATTTTCCACTATGCACATAAATTACCGTCTTGATGTCTTTAAAAATGGTCTACCTAAGAGAATAGGTTTAAGACTCTTTCCACCTTCCATTTCTAGAACATTATAATTGGCGAGGAATGTTAAGGAGCCCACTTTCACCAACTCATCTTTCACAATACCTTTTGGGTATGTGCTAGAGTAATCGACTAGTTGGGTAACGACCCCGGTTTTGTGCAAAGTGCCTAGATCTAGACTTTCATACAAGGAATATGGAATCACATTAATGGAAGCACCTAAGTTTAGCAAGGCCTTGTTAACATGTTTTCCTACTATCTTACAAGGGATTGTAAACATTTCTGGATTATCACATTTAGGAGGCATTTCATCATCAAACATAGAAGAGGCATACTCATTCTTTCCACTTTTTTTCTTATTCTTCAATTGTTGTTTCCTATTAACTGTACACAATTCCTTAAGAAACTTAGCATACCTAGGAACTTGATTTATTGCATTTAAGAGTAGAATATTTACCTCGCATCTACGAAAGACTTTCTAGATGTCATTGTTGTCCTCCTTGGTCCTCATATCCTTTAATGCCTCTGGAAATGGTGGCTTCGGCACATAGATAGGGATCTCCGCCCCTCTTGATTTCTTGTGAAGTAGGGATGGGGTTTTGGGATTTGATCCTGGCCTTGGCACAAATGTCCCCACCTCAATTTTTTCTTCTTTCCTCTCTTTCTCCTTGGATAATTCCTCGGCCTTCTTTCAAAGGTTCTCTCCCTTTTTAACCACCCACTCAACAACAACCCTTGCTTAGGGCCCCTTCACTTCTTTTCCACTCATAAATGAGATTGCACTAACATTTTATCGCAGGTTGATCTCCGGTTGGGAAGGAAGTTTTCCCTTTTCTCAGGGCTCCTCCCGGTTAACAACTTGAGCTATTTTGGTCATTTGAGTTTCCAAGTTCTTGATGCTCGCTTTGGCTTCATCTTTAAATTTTTTGCCTTTCTCCACGCACAAGCTCAACCTATGAATGGCTTGCATCACCTCATCCTTTGACAAGCCTGAGCTCTCCCCTTAATCTTGGGGCTTGTCTTGGAGCCATTGTTGAGGTGGATGGTATTATTGAGTATTTTGGCCTCCTTAAGGGTTTCCATACAAGAGATTCGGGTGATCTCGATTACCCAAATTGTAGGGCTGGTTTTGGTAACCTTGGCCGCCTTGATAACCTTGGTACTCTTGATTGCCTTAATATCCTTGGTTTCCTTGAGAACCCACAGCATTCACCTCCTCCAAATAATCATCTTGCAAGGTGGGGAAAGCGTCCGTAGAATGTGCCGCTAAGCAAATTTCACACGATTTTACATGTGGCACATTCCCAAACCTGGTCATGAGAGAATTCACCATAGATGTAAGGGCTGAGACTTGGTCTTCAAGCTTTCCACTAGTGAAAGGACTACTTGTGGTGTTGGGGTTTCTTCTTCTCAAATCGGCCCTCAAATTGTAGTTCCTTGACTTCTCGGCTAACGCCTCATAGAGATCCATAGCCTCCATCGAATTCTTGTTTCCAATGGAACCACTACAAGAACTCTTCACTAGCCTTTGATCCTCATCAAGAAGACCATTGTAGGAATAGTAGACCAAATCTCCTTCCGAATATCCATGTTAAGGGCAACTCGAGAGAAGTATCTTAAATCTCTCCCAATAGTCATAGAGTGACTCTTCATGCCATTGGAGGATATTGCTAATGTTCTTCTTCAAAGAGGCGGACCTTGAGGCCGGGAAGTACTTGGCTAGAAACTTTAGCTTCATGCCACCCCAACATTTGATGCATTTGGGTGGTTTGTAGCAGAGCCAATCCTTTGTGCCATCCTTCAATGTAAATGGGAATGCCTTCAATTTGTAGAGATCTCCATCCACTCCGTAGGGAATCGTGCCACAACACATAAATTTGAACTCGGTGAGATGCTTGTTTGCATTCTCCCCTTGCCTACCAAATAAGATAGGTAGCAAGTTGATCAACCCGATCTTAAGCTCGAAGTGTCCATTGGCCCAACCAGTGGATAATCTATGCACATCGGTTATTAATCAAGGTTGGGGGCCATGATTTCCTCAATAAGGGTTGCCTCAAAGGAATCTCCCTTTTTTAGATGGGATGAGATCTTTCTTGGAGAGGAGGATGTTGAGGTCCTCCTCCCTGAATGTGACCTTCATGCTCATCATGATGTTCCATAAATGTAGAAGTGTCCACAAAATGGTCACTAGGAGGGGTGTAATTCACAATTTCCAAAGAAAGTCTCCTAGCCCTTCTCAAATTCAACTCTAACTCAGGGTCGTAGTGTGAGGGTTCTTGTGAAGCGGATCGCATACGAAACATACACCAAGAACTCGAACAATACGTCTCTAAGCCAAGCGAAAATGGCTAATCAACTAAAACCCAAAATAAAAGTAAACTAACAAATATTTACAACTACCACATACTCACACATAATATGCCCAAACACTTAAAAATAAATGCCTCTTTCTTGGCGGCGCCGCCAAAATTTGGAAGGTCGTCACTGTACCTCTCAAAGTTACTATTTTTAAGCCCTAAATGCCTCCTATCTACAATTAAGTAGATAGTGGCAATTCGGGGTCGTCCACGAGAAGAGGGATCTTTCCAAGTGTTTAAACATATATAGTGGAGAACATACTAGGAATAGACAACTATAGATACATATAAATGCATGCAAATGGGGGGTTTTGGTTGGTTTTCCTAAGGGACCAAATCTAAAAACAATTTAACTAGAAAACAAGATAGAACTAGGAAGTAGGAAAAAAACTAAGAGAATAAGATTTAAAACACAAGTTACAGAACTTTGGGCGCAATTGACTTCCACTTCCAAGCCTCTTATCTATAATTGAACATGCAACCTATTTATTACTTTCACTACTTATTGTGAAGACTAAACTTCTATCCCTCTTAGATAGTAGTTTGCAAGAGTGAATTCGACGTCTCTTGTCAAACCTCACCAATGATTCCCTTAGTTGGAACACAACTAAAAGTATCACATTGATGGCGCTGAACACAAAGAATCATCAAGCTTGTCAACACTTATAAACACTACACCGTGTCTAAGCATTTAACCAATTTATGCATTTACACAAGATTTGTCAAGAACGCTCAACGTTCATAGACTTCTCTTATTTGCTACAAGGAACAAACATGACAAAGAGTTTAACATTATCATATTTATCTAGAAATTATCAATCCATCAACACAATCAAATCTCTAACTCATACTCTTGGATTTCCTATCAAGAAAAGGGGAAATCAACCCATTTCCCTAAACCCTAACAAGCATATCACACAAGTACTTCATATATTCAAGCTTTCAAGAACATTAATGACATTAACAAACACATTCAATGCTCCATAAATGAATAGTAGTAAGAGTATTGAATAGGCTACAACTTGTTCTTAAGACATGGTCTTGGAAGCCTTACTCAATTGCTCCCAAGAACTAGATTTAGCTACTAAATCCCATGCTAATTACCAAAAACATATATAATCAAAGCTAAGAAAAAGATTTAAAAAATGGTAGAAAACTAGGGATCAAAAGAGGGAAAACGAGCTGGAAGTAGTGAAGAAAGAGAAGAGATAAAGTGCTATTTATAGTACAAGAAAAAGAATGTGGAATTCTAGCCACCCGTTCATCGCACGGTGCGAAGGGTGCCCAGAATCCTCAAGTGATTTCTTTCTTCTTCTTGGCTTCTCCTTCACTTCACAACAAAAAGTTTCTTCTCTTCTTCAAGTCTTCAAATCTTCAAAGCAAGTTTTCAAAGTCTTCAAAAGACGATCTTTAATAGCCTTTGGTCTTCAAGTCTCAATGTTCTTTCCTTTTCACACAAAATCCTCTTAGAAAAGGTAAAAGAGCGCGAAAGTCCCTCTTACCTCTCCTAAGAGAATTTTGATGTAAAACACAGGCTCTAATTGACAAAAGAGCACAAAAGCAATTCCAAAAAGTCCCAAAATATGCACATAAAATAGACATATTAGCATTATACAGGTCAATGATAGGGCCAAAATGTATCAACTCACAAAATGCAGTTCAAGGAATAATATTCACAGTTCCACTACCAAAAGGCAACCGATTCACCTACAAAAGTTTATGAAACATAAACAACTAGCTTAAACATCCTTATTTGATATAAGAATAACAAAATAATACCTAATCATCTGTCATGTCATCAAAAACTCTTCGATATTGCTACAATTAACACTTTCTATGATGTGTATATAAAGGGGTTCCACTGCCAAACATATGGATCATAGCTAGCAATAAGAAGTGAATTGGTGGATAGAGTTAAGAATTTCCCATATATTCATGCATATATTTTGTAAAATGATATAATAATACTATTATGCCTTAGTGGAAGATTAAAAAAATGAATGACATATTCATAAAATATGAAAAATAAATAAATGAAGCACCTGGAGCAGGTGAGACACCCGGCTATTTGTGTGGTGTCTACCCTACTAGCCACACCTAGCTCTATGTAAAGTGGGAGGGCTACGTGATTTGAACTTGTTGGCATTCTTGGTTGGGAATGGAGTGTTCACTAACAAGTATGCAAGCAGTGCACGCACCTGTCTCACTAGATCAATGGCCTCATTTGATGCCTTAACAAGAAGTTTCATAAGAAAACTACCTTGACCCCCAAAAACTCCTATCATTAATGTTTTCCTCCTTGTTCTCCAATAATTCATCAACATAACCTTTCCCCACATCTTCAATGGTTTAACAAAGACATGGCATGCCAGCTGCAATATCTCAATCAAAAGTAATACCCAATATGTATTGCACATCATAAAAAATTATGGTAATCTCCCCGAATGGCATTTGGAATGTGTTAGTGCCACGCTTCTAGCCCTACACAATTGTTGACACAAAGTTACAATCAATGTGCTTCATCATACACTTCTTTAGATGGAGCAAGCCATATTCTATCACAATCTTTTCCAAAACTTTTGAGGCAAATGACCATTTTTTCAATACTTTTAAATGACTACCTTGAGTCCTACAACTCAAAGGTTCACGCTCCTTGCCAGACTATATATCACGTGCCACATACCCACTAAAGCTAGGGATCACTCTTGGATCTACAGGGCCACATGCTTCGGGACGATTGATATTCCAAAATAGTCTATCTTTGGATAGTGGGTTTTTATTCTTATATGGTATAATATTTCAAATGTCAAAAAAATAACTCCAGCTAGCACTACAAGAATCAACACCTACTACTTCACCTTTTTTACCTCAATTTTTGCCTTAGGTGAAATAACTGAAGTAAAAAGTTGTTTTACATCAGGTTTTTTTAATTAAAAGTTATTATTTACCTTGGTTATAAAATAACCAGGGTGAATATTAGGTTTTTAATTCGGTTCTATGATAACCGAGGTAAATAATATTCGAATTCGAAGTAAAAAGTATAACCAGCGTAGGAGCAACATCGGCAACATGTGTTTGATCTAGTAGTATAAGTCATCCATGAGATGATTGACTTTTCCTTCATGATCGATTTGACCGAATATCTCGCGATACTAAGGGTCGTCGTCACATCTGTCTGAATTTAGATAGTAAGTTTTGGTTTTTTGACCAAATTCAATCATAATACCCAAAATTTTCTACCACATTTCAAGAGGCTCTACAAAATCCAAATCCCCATTGTTGAAGGTGGGTAATAGGGTAGTGGTTTGTGCTAACTCGCCACTCAATTAGCAAGTATTCCAATTCCTAAATTTGTATTTTTCATTTCTTCAATTAGGGTTCTAGGTTGGTTTTCAGTTTATATGAGAGGGTATGTTTAATTATTAATTGATTGAATTTAGGCATTGAATAATTATATAAATGGGTGATGTTTTATGTGCATGGGAACATGATAATTATAGTTTCAATGACATGTATGTATATATTTTTAACCTAATTAATATGTATATGGAATCCATGAATAGAATTAATGTAAGTTTTTTTGTGCTAAGATTGAACCCTAAAGAATGTGTACTTATTATTATGTTGTGGGAATGTCTATGGATAAATCTAAATGTTTTGGTGAAGATCGAAATAGTGAGAAGTATCAATCTTTTGTAGCTAACTTCATTAAATATGCATTCGTAAATGCCACAAAAGAGAATTTGTTGTATGTATATTTTCCTTGCAAGAAAGTGATGGAACACCGCTATTCATGAAGATGCAATTGTTTGAAGGATGACTTATTCACACACGGTTTTGATCCAACATACAAATTTTGGTTTTGGCATGGGAAGAATGTGGATGAGCATACTAGAAATGATGTAGAGGCCGAGAAGGATGATAGGATGGATGAGTTTGTTGAGGAGGTTATGAAGAACTACAATGGCAATCCAAAAAGACTTTCAGCCTGGCACAGACATAATAAGGCACTTTTATATGATGGGTGCCTCGAAGGAATGACAATATTGAAGGCTATGTTACAGATGATGAATGTAAAAGTTAAGTATTCCTATGGTGATGTTGGGTTCTCCATTTTGTTGAAAGTGTTGAAAGAAATGCTTCTAGTTGGTAATGGACTACCGGAAACAGTCTATATGGCAAAGAAGGTACCATGTCTGATGGACATGGATTATGAAAAGATACATTCTTTTTGGAATGATTGTATCTCGCATAGGTAGATCACTTGAATGCCCTAAATATAATGCTCCAAGGTTCAAATTAAATGAGGTGTATAAGGATGGAGAAATAAGAAATCGCCGGACGAAGAAGGTTCTAATCAAGGTTGTTTGGTATCTACCTATTCTTCCACAATTGAGAATATTGTTTGATAATCCTAGGGATGCAAGGAATATGAGTTGGCATACAGATCAGACAGTGGTTGATCTTGAAGTCATTATCTATTCGGTCAATGGTGATCAATGGAAAAAGATAGACGTGGCCTTTCCCAGATTTGGGAAAGAGTCACGTAATTTGAGGCTTGGTTTGTGCACGGATGGAATAAGCCCATTCGGTAATACGAGCAGCAATCATAGTTCATGGCTAATAATTTACAATTCGCCTCCATAGTTGTGTATAAAAAGGAAGTACATTATATTGTTTCCAATGATCTCCAGTTTGAAGCAATCGAGCAACGATATCGATATGTAACTAGCCGCCTTGGTCGATGATCTTGAACTACCATGGGAACCTTAAATGAGAATGTATGATGGGTTTTGGAATGAGTTGTTTGATTTTAGAGCCATGTTTTTTTTGCATCGTGAATAACTTTCCCACGTGGAAACTTGTCTGGCTATTCAGTTAAAGGTCACAAGGTATGCCTCATTTGTTTTGGAAGGAACAAATTATTGTTAGTTGAGGCACGGAAGTAAGACAATGTATCTTGGGCACATGAGACAATGTATCTTGGGCACATGAGATGGTTTTCGACAATTCACTGGTGGAGGAATTGGCATGCTCAATTCAATGGCAAGGTAGATTTGGCACCCCGTCCTCCCGTTTTAACAGGTGCATCAATTTCGTACATGTTGTGTGATATACGAAATGACTTTGGTAAGAGGAAAAGGAAACCTTAGGTTGCTAGTAATTAGAAGAAGCGTTCCATTTTTTTGGACTACCGTATTGGAATATCCTTGACATCCGACACTGTTTGGACGTGATGCATATTGAAAATAATCTATGTGATAATTAGGTTGGTACTTTGATGAATTTCTCAGGTAAGACAAAGGATGGAGTGAAATCAAGGAAATATATGGTTGAAATGGGAATTGGACCTGATTTGGCCCCCGGGGTGCGAGGCTCCAAGATGTACTTGCCCGCTGCTTGTTACACATATTCAAAAGTTGAGAAAAACTTGATATGTTCCAACCTAAAATGAATCGATGTCCAGATGGGCTACTCTTCTCGGATTAGCAATCTAGTATCCGATGAGGGACTAAGATTACAGAGTATGAAATCGCACGGTTCACATTGTTTGATTCAAGAATTACTTCCGATTGCGATTAGATCCATCTTGCCTACTCATGTCAGAAAGTGCATTAACCGGCTATGTCACTTCTTCAAAGTAATATGTTGTAAAGATATTAGGCATCGGAAATTGGAGGAACTGCAGGAGGAAATAGTTACCCTGTTGTGCGAGTTGGAGATATATTTCCCTCCATCATGCGACATAATGGTGCACTTGTTGGTTCACGTTGTACATGAGATATTTAATATGTGGTCTTGTTCATCTTTGATGGATGTATCCCTTTGAGAGTTATATGAAGATATGCAAGGGTTATTTGAAAAATCAATATCACTAGGATGCTAGTATTGTGCAAAGGCGTGTGACCGAGGAGGCCGTAGAAATACTACATGGATTTCTTAAAGAATGAAGAGTCGGTTGGTGTACCAACATCGCGGTATGCAGATAGAGTTGGTGGCAAAGGTTTGTGAAATGGAACAACTAAGGTATTAATCCCCAACGAGTTAATGAAAGCACACTTATATGTTTTGCGAAATTCAGATGTGGTTTTCCCGTACGTGGATATGCAAATGACCACTATCAAAGATCGGCACCCCGGTTGGTTGGATACTAAAATTATAATCTCATACTCCAACTTATAAACCTTATACACTACAACCTCACACAATAATACTTTAAAATAATATTGCATGAATGTTATACTAACCTCGTGTCAGTGGAGGGGTTGTCGAACGTGGTGGTGAAGGTTGATCATCGAAGACATCAATATGCAAGTAGCTTTCATTATATACATCCATGTCATGATCAGATTGAGCAGTCATCATTGGAATAATATCTAGATTATCTTACTCCCTATTTGTACCATCTTCACTATCATCAAAATCCATTATCTCCTTAGATTCCAACCCCTCATTATGCAACTCTACATCTTTTAAAGATAACATTTTCCCTTATCCAGGTCCCATAAACATTGCTACAAGCCACATCATCGGCATGTGCTCTCTTGGGAGTTTTTGCAGTTTGTTGAGATGCAATGAATCCTCTCTCTCACACACACACCCCTCATGTATTCAATTTTCTTCAGAGGTTGATATATGTATTTTTCTCCATTATTCGTTTATATTTACTAGCGGGAGTCTCATCGCGCTTCGCGCATTTTTATTGGTTAAAAAATTTGGTTTGATAATCATTTAACATCAACATCTCACATTCAAACCAAAAACAAACTATAAAATTGTATGAATTATAAAGTGAAATAATCAGTTTAGTTTAAAATTATTAAATGATGAATAAAATATTTTTTTTTTATAACCTTTCAAGAAATAATATATTGTAAGAGTATGAATTAAGGAGAAGATAAAAAAAGACATTCTAACTTTTTGAAAAGTAAAACTTGTCTTTGTAATACAATGAAAGTACATGTTCACTAATGAACAAACATATTTTCACAAGTTCTAAACAAAACAAAGTAAATGAACTTGCCTAATAAATTTATCCCATATATTTCTTTGGATAATAAATTTTAAAAAATATAACAAATTATAGATATACAAACACTTGGGGGAAACGGTCACCCAATCCTATGATGAGGCGCAGGGTTTAAGAACAATTATTTAAAGATGACAGATGGTGTGGGGTAGTTTTTATAATTTTTAAAATTTTACTTATCTCACCAACAGTTATAATGAGATGGTCTCATATGAGTGTTTTTCTCATAAATTACTTCAATCATAATAAATAAACTATCAAGAAAAACAAACACCTATATTTCCCAAAAAAAAAAAACCAAAACACATACCTAATGCTAAATGCCAAAGCTATACTCAGAAGACTAACTAAGATTCAGTTAAAACATCTTTCCAAACAATAGATCTTCTTGCAATGCTATCATTTGTCTCCAAAATTAAATGATGGTTACAAATGAAATGCATCAAAGACCATATTAATCATCAAACAACTCTTACATTTTTCTCCCTACTCACAACAAAATCAATGTCAGTATTCATCTTAATCCATATGATTATTTTATCCCAAAGGGGACACGAGCATGTTGATGTCTTGTTCTTCCACATCTGAAAAAAATAGTATAGTGTGATTCAACAAGCAACAAGTACCGAATATTTATCATCTACAAGTGTGTACTTACAAGTTATGAGCAATGCTAAACATGGGGCACAACTTGCGAATTTTCCTTGAAGCTTAGAAACTTCATTGAGCAATGCTACTACTTTCGGCTGCCTTGGCACCCATTGATAAGTGACCTGCAGTTCACATACAATGTCAACACTTGTTTGTACCTCATATATTCTCATGATTTAAACTTATTTCACTGGACTATAATGCAACAATAATAGCTAGTTTCAAGCAGATTTCTTAGAGGTTTGATGCTTTCATAGATCATAACATGTCATAAAACAATTCTCATGAGGTTGGGTGCACTCAGAGTTTCTTTAAAAGATTATAAATAAAGGCATCACCCTCAACTTTCACAATAAATATCACTCTTGTACAATTGCAATTTAACAATGAACACGAGCCCTTAAACAGGAGAATACAATCAAAAATATTTCACGCCAAACTTAACTTTTCACTGATTCACATTTCTTCCTAATAAACACTTACTCCCTCTGTCTATTTATTTTACATTGGTTTCGAACCAAGTTTAAGCAAAATAAATAAAATAAGAGAAATTAACGCAAATAAAACAAGTAGACCATAGTGACATGTGTAAATAAAGAAAATACGGCAATTATAGAGGGACACTACAAAAATATACATAAACTCATATAATCACTATGAAAGGGGCTAAAAGAAAATGATTAAACATAGAGTATGCGATTTACACAACATGAATGAATGCATTCCAAAAGTAAGTATGCCAACCTGCAAAAGCAACGAAAATAATATAAGCAATGTATGAAGCAAAATGCAAACACCTGTTATTCATTTACGGGTACTGCTCATCATGGGGGTTGTAATATCAATGGGCTAATAGGAACAGGGTGGCATACCTTTAATATTCACAGCAAGAATAAAATCACAAACAACCACAAGTACCAACTGCAATATTTGATCAGATACTCATACATCATCAATTAAGAGAAATAAGCATGAAAAACAATGGTGAATCTAGTTAGTTTTCCTAAATCAAGGGAAAGATAACATAAAAGGCCTAAAGCTAGAACTTGCCTTATGCTAACACCAGTCTTGATACTTTTATTCAGTAACTTGTTTAATCGATAAGTTAAGTTGATAATTTCAGCAATGAAAAAAAAAATCATTTTCGTATCATTAGCAAGATAATTTTTGCAACTTTTTGTTTGTCCTATGAAGCAAGTTGGTGAAGTGAAGTCTACTTCTACCGTAAAAAATGACATCTAATCATCTGCAACATAGTACATGTTTTAGAGTTTTATACTTGATGTAACGGGACAAAATTGGCTCTGGCTTTGGGTATCAGAACCTACCATATTTCAATGCTCTTACATTGATGTAAATTCACAGATTTATTATGTTTTCATACGTTTTTTCTGATTTTTGTTCATTAACAAAGGGGAAAAACACAGAGAGATAGGTTAATTTTTGAAGTTTAAAGTTGGTTGGACTTGACCAATCAATGACACAAGATCCATCTCAGTTAACTAAATTATAAATATTTAGCTTGTAAACCTCTAGCCTTGGTCTTCATAGAAGGAAGAATAGAAGGTCCAACGGAGGCCAAAACTCAAGAGCCAGAAGAAGATGGGCAGGCAAGCCGTTCTCCCTTCATAAACAGGAGAACTGGTCACAAAACTGAATAGAAACATGATGGAGGTAAAGTTCAACCTTGATTGATGCTATGTTAACATATTTACATGATTAACTTAACTAATAGTAAAACGTACCTTTAGAGGACCTAAAGATACTCTGTAGGTCGAGAAGATACTTGTCGTCACAGATCTTGTATAGCTGCAATGTTCGAATACATCATCAGAAAAATAATACTCCAATTTGTAGCTCAAGCATAATGGGTAGTCAGAAACTATCCAAGGTATCAAAAGTAGCCTCCATAAACATGACATGCATTTTAATGTCCTTTTGAAAATAAAAAATCTCATGGTCTATCCAGAAACTACTTCTATCTAGTTTACAAAAAGCTATCTACACAAAATGAAACATATATATAAACAAGAAAACAAATACCAGTGTGGTGTGAACGTGGTCACCAGAGTTCCCACGATATACAACACTGAAGACAGTATGAACTCCCTTCTTCTCCTTGAAATCAAAATAGATATCTAGCAACACTTGGTCCCCAATTACTTCCATCTCTATCTCTGCTGCAGTTTCAAACCTAAATAATACAAATTTGAAACTAACTATTCTCCCAATTTCAATATTTTTACGATGAAGAAGCAGTGCAAATGAACCCTAGGCAAAACTTAATAGTTAAAGATAGCGTAGTATAAACTGGTACCCAGAGGCATACAATAACTCTGTCTAAACATAAGATTACTAAACATGACTTCTAAGAACTGCCTACATCAATGCTTAACTTCTCTGATGTTAACTCTCGGATGCCCTATCTCATATTTTAGAACAAAAAGGCAGACATCGAAAACAATAAAAATTGTGACTTTCAAAAGCAAACAAAGAATGAATCAGAGAATTGAATGGGAAAATGATGAATTCATCTTCTGAGAGTCTCGGGCGTGAACCTTATTGCCATGCCTTGGAGTTAGAGAATAGAGAAGTCATGCTGCATCGCAAATGTTAGCATAAGAAACGACGATATTATTGAGTTCTCGCAGCGATTGGTACTCGTTGCAATCTACCTCGAACAACAATTGCGATGGGTTGTCAGGTTGAGGCGATGCCATGGGGGACAATATTCCAGTCCCTGGGAGCGGGTAGAGAGAGAGGAATAGAGAGAAACAGTGAATTAGAAGTTGGCAAACCAGTGTTGTTTTTGCAAAGTAAAGAAATAGCTCCCGTTGATAACATAATGCAAACAATTGGTGCTTTGCGATAAGAAAAAAAGGAATACAAATATCAAATATTAAATCTAACATATATCAAATGTATTGTAAACCATACAAACAAACATCAATATTTGTTCACAGACACACAAAAACAACTAGCTATAGTTCTTGTATCCAAAACCATCCAAATCAATATTTGTTCATCAAGAAGTCCAAATCAAATCCAAAAGAGAAAGACAACAAAGGTTCAAAACTAAATCAATGTAATTGCTACTCTCTTATCTAAAATATAGTCTCAAGATAGGCTAGCCGCGTATATTCTCAATGTGAAAGATTGGAAATCAGCCATTTGTGATAAATCTTGGTGCCAAGAACAACTAGAAACTTTATTTTGAATGCGTAAAAACACTGGTCACAAATTAAACCGAAAGGGGATCAGCTAATGAGTTTTCCTCCAAGTCTCCAAACTTATATTAATAAAAAACAATAGTAGTATTATTCAATTCATAATGCATACATAAACCAAGTCTAATGCGTACATAATGTGTGTCTAATGCGTACATAATGTGTGTCTAATGCATACACATGTTTATGCATGAGGAAGCTCCATTTTTAATATAACTCAAAATTACAGCCACCCACAGTCTAACTATCACTTTGTCCTTGCTAGCATTAAACTATTTGTCATAAAATTTGTGGAAAATTGTGAGACCCCTGGCCCAAAAGAAAGTAAGATGGTGTGTTTTGCATCATGATAAAGATGTGAAATTAATAATGTTTGATAGAATATCGATTAATAATTTACTATTATAATATTTATTATATAACGTGATGTCAATTTAAATTTTCAACTATATTTAGGTTATAGCTTGATTTTTAAATAAAAATATAAACAAAAGAATAAAATAAATTAAAGTGGGTCTCATGACAGGTGGCATGTCCATAAGCTTATGGACATGACAGGGATCAATTTGCAAATTAGAGAAATTTGCGGGCTGGATTATAAGATAAAAAATGGGTTCAAAACCCTCGTTTTCTTCCTTCTTCTTCTCCAAATTACTGCAAATCAAAGCAGCAATTTCTCTGCTTCTTCAACCATAAATCTTTTACTGATTTGTTCTCCGATGTCCTCCTCCGACAACCGATGGCTTTCTGGAAAAAATTAAGGAAGGAATTGATGAACTACAATGAGATCTATTGCAACATGAGATTGAAGCCGATCATATTTCAACAGTTTTAGTGTTTGGATGATGATGAGGTAACCGTTGTGTACTGGGAGACCACCATAGGCAGTAGCATTGGGGACTACAGGGACATGGATATGGTGTTGATTGCTCACCGGGAGAGGATAGTGGTCACCGTATTCGGTTTGGGGAGATATCCTCTCAACACTGCAGGACAACCATGGAGGAGTTGTGGAGCATCAACGAGGTTGTTTTCAACGTCCCTAGTCTTTCTGCTAATTACTTCATCCTTCCTGTCAATATATGGGACAGGGATACCCCCTAACCCCTATTTCTCTATTACTTCAATGTTTGCTCATTCATTAATAGTATCCAATATATTATTTTTTTCACATTTGAATGAGTTTATGTTGTTAAATTGCTTTCAATGTAAGTGAAATAGCTATTGAAACTTCTGAATGTATGAATTCTGCTGCTATGAACATGTAAAAAACATGTGGCAAATATTTGAAAAATAAACTAAATACTGCTGAATTTTTTTGTATATACTATGCACATATTACCTTACAATATGTATCGTTTGTATTAAAACATGCACTTGTTTAAAAATCTCTAATGAATTATGAAAATTTTCAAGGAGATCGTGTGTAAGTTAAGTTATGAATCGTTTCTATTTTGTTAAAACATCCATATGTTAGTCTACAACTAGTATATGTTATAGTTTACACAGACAAAGGAGACTAAAAGTTGACAATTTAAAATTGTTATATTAACTCTGCATTAATTACTTTACAACATTTATTTTTAAAATAAAAACATGCATATAATTTTAAATTATCAAGTTCTTTTATGAATAGAAAAAATTTGTCATGAGACAGTGCATAACTTTCCTTATGAATCGTTTATATTTTCTTAAAACATGCATGTGTTAGCTTACACTCGTATTCTCTTATAGTATACATAACAGAGGTCACATAATTTTGTAATTTTTCAAATTTTCACATGTACTGCATTTAATACCTTACAATATATAGTGATTACATTAAAAGATGCGTTTATTTTAAAAAACATGAGCAGATTTCCCTGATTTAAAATCAAAGAGAGACCACGAAAAGTATTTTCGGTATGAAAGCAACACATTATTTTTATTAAAATACTCACTTAAGTGAGGGGTATATATATTAGGTTCCCCGGGCCATAAAAGACAACACGAGTACATGGTTGAGTTTTCTGGATGTACAACTAAGTAAGCTAATTGTGGAATAGCTAAATACAAGTAGCTTTATTCCATAACCCTCATCTCTAACCCCTAACTCAATAAGGGATATGGCTTTAACCCCATGTCGAGATCTATTATAGCCTTTCACTTTTTTTTGCCTCCACACCCTTCTGTTGACAAAAAGAGGTGGCCTCCCATAATAGTCCCTTGCAAATCTCTTCCCCATAAGAGATTTACTCTTGAATCATAAAGAAAGAGACAGTGGTCATCATATCTTTTTTCCTTGTATGGTTCAGGTTCCAATTATGATCTGATTCTGATGCTTCCTGTGTGAATTTCCATAATATTTCACAGTCTCGTATAGCTTTAAAGTTGAAACTGCATCAGTATATGAAGAGCATCTGAAATTACTTTCATCATCCCTTTCAAGCTTCCAAGGAGTGGCAGTACCTGTCAAAACAAAACAACGGGGAGCAGTAACTGGTCCTAAAAACAGTCTATCTCTTTCTAGTATAGTGAAGGCTAATTTCATCTAGTCTTATATGACCGTGAATGTCTTTAGGAAGCTCTAGAAAAGAGAAAATCTGATTTACCTGTTTGAAAGAGGCAAGCTTGGCTAGAAAGTCTGCAACTATGTTGGCTTCCCTGCATGTGTGTGAGATTGTGCATTCCAAGTTTTCCATATATTGCCAGATTATCTGTACTACTTCAATAAAGATCCATAGAACTCTCCATTCGCTTCTTAATACTTTCACAAGTATCAAAGAATCAGTTTCTATATGAAGCCTTCTTATCCTATGAGTTTCTGCCATTTGTAACCCATGTTCTATTGCTCGAGCTTCACCTTTAATGACGGAGCAGGTAGGTATAGTTTTAGCCTCAGAAATAATGTGCCTTCCTCTTTGGTCCCTCAAAATCCAACATATACTTGACTGTTCATTGCTCATAATAGAGCCATCAGTGTTAAGTTTAACACAATTTGAAAGGAGCCAAGAAACAGCCACCGGCTCCTTCAATATTTTACAGTTTCTGCCAATAATCAAAGTAGGATATACAGTAGATAGATTCCAAATTGCTTTGATCATGTGAGCTAGTAGAACATCATTTACTATGTTCAGTATATAAACAGAAACTGTTTTGAAATCGGGTTTAATTCCCTCAAATATAAACTTGTTTTTAACACACCATAATGACCATGATAGAATGCAAGGAATATATCATGGTAAAGCATTCCATACTTTGTATAAAAAAAATATGCAAATTTTGTCAATTTCAGACACGAGATAGGCTCTCAAAATCTAAACAAAATGGAAGATAAAGTGATCATGACAAAAATTTTCCATTATGGAACTTACAATTGCAACAGTATTCCTATCTAGATTAACTAACAGTCTCTAATACAATGAATCATCAACTATTAATCTTCAAAATGGGATCATCATTGAATCATCAAGTTCAACGTCATCTTCATCTAAATCCTCCTCGTCTCAAAACGTTTTGTAGAGTCCAATGTTCCATATTTTTTGATTCCTTAAAAGTTATAACCACTTCAAGTTTAGATCCAACTCCTGCAAAAAGTCATTCACATTGGATATTAACAGTTGCAGCATATAAGCAAAAAAGTACAATTTATAATTCAAAATGAACAATATTCAACGATGAAAAAAAAAGTCAAACACAATAAAACTAACAAGTACATATTGGATACTAACAGATGCAATATATAAGTAAAAAGATGCAGTTCCTAATTCAAAACGAACAACTAACAACAAATTTTTTAAAAAGTCAAACACAATCAAACTAAAAAGTATATACGGGATACTAACATATGCAACATACAAGTAAACAGGTGCAATTCTTAATTCAAAACGGACAACCAACAACACATTAAAATAAAAAGGCATACACAGTAGAACTAACAAGTACACATTGAATGCTAACAGATGCAACATATAAGTAAACGGATGCACCTCATAATTCAAAACGAACAATAAAAAATGAAATAGAAAAAGGTCATTCACAGTACAACTAACATATACACGTTGGATAATAAAAAGTGCAACATAAAAGTAAACAAATGTACCTCGTAATTCAAGACGAACAATCAACAAGTTTGTTATAATAACAAGGGGTAATTCAAAACCAGATCTCAGAAAATGCACATAGCAACTCAAAACACTAGAAAACAATGCCTATCTAATGCTCAACAAAACGAAAAACATACATACCAGATATGACAAATCTAACAACAATTGAGTAATATTCACCGGTTGTAGCATCAACATCTCGGCCAATTCATTTCTTCTAACCTATAACCTAGTGAAAATATAAAACAAAATCAATCAAAAACAGAAACAAATGTAGAAAAATCAAACAATAATACCTATATCTACAAAGATTCACATAATCACAAAATATATTGAACAATAAGATAAAGAAAAGTGACAAACCTGATGATCTAACCGGATGTGATGATCTTCAAGGAATTTTCTTGAAGAATTGAGCCAGAAAAATCATCGGAAAAGAAACGCGACGTCGGAAAATGACTGAAAAACGAGCGCAGGGAAGAGGCTGAACAAAAGCAGAAAAATGCGGCGGCAAAGAAATGGAAGAGAGGTAGTGAAACAAGGTGGAGAATAGGTGGAGAACAATAGGAGAATAAGAGGAAAAAAGAGAGAGGCAGAGAAGAAAAATGAGAGAGAAAGTGGAGATAAAAAATTAGGGAAAAAAAAGGTTTAGGAGAGACTTTCTCTAAATTATACCTAATTTTTTATTAATTACAAACTGAACCTCATTTTTCAAAATAGTCACTAACATGTCCATAATCTTATGGACAGACCGTCTTTTTTAGACTTTCTCAATAAAATTAGTAAATCATAATAGCCTGAATATTATAACAAGGTCATTCAGCCTTCTAATTAAAAGAACCCAATTGGCATTCAACCCTTTCAGCCCAAGAGACAAGAAAGAAAAAGAAACAAAATTGAACTTAAACCCTGGGGAGGAGGGGGGGCAGAAACGAAGAGAAAGAAAAATGTATATGGAAGAAAAATAAGGAAAGGAAGAAGAACGGATAAGGGCGAAGAAGCAAGTGGAATCTCTGGAAATTTTAGGCGGTCAGGGATGATGAAGGAGAGAGGTGATGTGTCAGCTGCAATAAGGGTTAAGAATAATATAGAAGGAAGTAGAAGACACATGTAAGAACGTAAGCCGTAGATTTGAAAGAGAATAAATCGAATTCACCAAAAGATTTGGATTAATTCATTCTGATATTCGTCTCATTGTAGTATAAATAGGGCATAGGAATCCATTGTTGAGTATCCTTTCTTCCTGATGGGGAAAGTGCTCTGTCTTTGTTTTAGATTTAAAAACGTTGGATTTGGATTTGCTTTGCGAAGGTAGGAGTGGAGGCTTTGGAGTTGCTTTGCAGTGAAAGATCAAAGGTTGGAGTTGTTTGTTGAAAAGGAGGAGAGGAAGCACTTGGCAAGTATTAGAAAATTTTCTGTTGTTATTACTGATAGTGAGTAGAACCTGGTGAGTCTTAGGATGCAGTTTCTAGTTTATTTTCTTTGGTGTTTATACATATTTGTAGAGGGATCTTTAATATGGCTGAGTAGAAATGAATACTTGTTGGTTCTGTTTTGTGTTCCTGCTGTTCAGATTGTTGTTCATATGATAGGCCTCAGATTGTTCATATTGTCTTCATATGTTAACCTGGTTGTTTGAAATTTTAGTTGCAACTATGTTTGTGAAGTTTTATGCTCATCGAGTTCAGAAATGGCTCAGTTAGTCAATAGAAAAATAATGCAGTCATATTCGGCTGGTTGAACAATACTTGTGCATTATGAATTTATGAGCTGTATATACGTAATGCATATAGGTCGGGGAGGAGTTAATAGCCTGGTTGTTTGAAAATTAATTTGCAATTATCTTTGTGAAGTTTTATGCTAATAGAAAAATAATGCAGTCATCTTAGGTTCTAAATTTGGTTGAAAAATATTATTCATGTTGTACTTCTTCCACTCGTGTGAAATTTCCTAAACAATGTTAGCTTACATATCCGTTTAGAGTTAGCTTATATGTGTTAAAGAAATTGGTCTGCTAGACCTATGATTTGCTGTAACCAAAATATTCAAAAATACATTATTAACTTGTTGTTCACCCACATTTATATGTACTACATGAATCTTTAAAGAATAATTTATTATTTTGGTCCCCAACATATGTCGCAAAATCATATTTTGGTCCTCAAGGCCAATATCGCGTAAGTTCAACAACCAACGAATAAAAAATAAATTGTTTGGTCCTCAAAGGTGATTTTCAGGGGTATTTTTGTGATTTCACTAATTAAAAAAAACAAACTTTAAATTTTGTTTTTTACGTTTTTAATTAGTGAGATTATGAAAATACCCCTAAAAACCACCTTTAGGACCAAACAAATCATTTTGTATTTGTGGTTGCTGAACATATGCGGTATTGACCTCGTGGACCAAAAGATGATATTGCGACATATGTTGGTGACAAAAAAAAATTTTAATCTTGTTTGAATAACATTTATATGTGAAGATGAGGCATGTTTATGTATTTAAAAGAATAGTTAGCGTGTTTTGTTTGCTTATTGTGTTTTCTGATTTCCCTAAGTTTCATGATGCGATTTTATACCTTTATATGTAGTTTCTTTTCATTGAATGTATACTAGTTAGGTAACACCGCGCGTTGCGTGGTGAGATTGATAATAAATTATAGAAATATGGGAGGTTGTTGCCGTACCTCTCAAAATTAATACTTTTAAGCCCTAAATGCTTCATATCTACAATAAAATGGATAATGGCAAGTCGGGGTCGTCCACGAGAAGAAGGATCTTTTCAAGTGTTTAAACATATATAGGAGAAGACATACTAGACATTTACATAGATAGATAGAGATATATATATGTATATATATATAAAGCATGTAAACAAAGGGGAGATTTTTGTTGGTTTGATCCTAAATTATGAAATTGAAATACAATAACTAGCAAAGCAAGTGAACTATGTTAATCATGCAATACAACTAAAGATACGATGTAAATGATAATTAACGGAGCCTTGGGGGCAATCGATTTCCACTTCCAAACTTCATATAGCTCATTGATTCATTCGCTCATTCAATTACATTTAGTGTCTATGGAGAATGTATCATTTCCCATTCAAAGATCAACATCCGTTCCTCCTTAAGAGTAGTTTGCAAAGACAAACAACGACCATTTGCAAACTTCATTGATGATCACCCTAGACAAACGACCATAGGGGTATTTCATCAATGGCATTTCACCCAAAGGACCATAGGTTTGATAATAACAAGCCTTCTACCAAAGACATAGTCATTGAACCAAACAAAGCATTCATTAGATTAAACTAAGAACAAACAACATTCAAGGTTCAACCTTTCTTTGCATCTATATGACAAATATGAGAACAAACCACATTAACATACTCATCTAGCAAGGATTACCACACATTATACACAAGAAGTTCTAAATCCATGCTCTTGGATTTCCATATCAAATGAGTTAAGAAATTTGCAACTTTCCTAACACCCAAACATTTCAATCTTACAAACATTTCATATACTCAAACAACTCATGGTATAAATGAGATAAAACACAACATTAATGGCATAATAAATGCTCTCCAATAAATGATCATAGATGAGCAAACATAGAATCTTGCTACATAAGCTTGGAAGCTTCAATCAATTGCTCCCAAGAACTAGATTTAGCTAATACAAATCATACTAACATCCATAAACAAATGCATAGAGAAATGAAGAGAGAAAAGATGGAAAAAATGAAGAACCTAGGGTTGGGAGAGGAGGAATTTCGGCCAAAGATGATAAGATATGAAGTGGGTGGCCAAAATCCCTTTTATAGTGCAAGAGAGAGGAAAAGAAAAGCAAAAGGCAAAAGTGTGGCAGGCTGCCGCCCGGGCGGGAATGGCCTCGCTCGGGCGGGAATGGCCATTTTCACCATTGTGTCGCCTTGCCTTCAAATCCCCGATTCTTTTTTTTGTCTTCAATCTTCAAAGCTAGTCTTCAAATCTTCAAAATCTTCAAAAGGTGATCTTCAATGGTCTCCGGTCTTCAATTCTCGATGTTCTTCCTTTGTCACACAAAATACACTTAGAAAAAGGTAAAAGAGCCGAAAGTCGCTCTTACCTCTTCTAAGAGAATTTCAAGGTCAAACACAAATTCTTGATAACAAAAGAGCACAAAAGTGATCCCAAAAAGTACTAAAATATGCACATCAAATGGACACATCAAAATACTATAGGAATGTTGCTACAATATAGGAATGTTAAAAGAGCTGTAATTGAAGCTACAAATGTACCAAATTTACATGTAATTGACGCTCATAATTAACTCGAGCTATCAACTAAAGCAATGCACCATTCTCATGTAGGAATAGGTAAACATTTCACAGTAGAAGGTACTGATGACATTTTAATAAGCATTTTTTACATATCTTATTACATAATTAGAATATTCCAAACTATAAACGCATGCATCTTACCTACATGCTTTTAGCGATCCAAGTTTGCAAAAGAGTATTACAAGAAAATGGAGCCAAAGTGAATTGTCCAATATACCCTAAACGATCATTGTGTCAACCAAGGGGTTTGAAGGATTATATATATATATATATATATTATAGTTTACCGGGAGAGAATATATAATAATATAAGATAAGAAGAAAGAGTAGAAGAAACTGTGCAAAAAGAGATGAAAGGAAAAAAGGAACCCAATAGAGTGGGGCTAACTGTAGAGTGAACAGTACCATTTCCCAATTTTTTGTATAGGGTTTGGATGGGGAAAAAAAGAACAATGTCAGAGGGAAGTGACATGTCCTTTGTGCACAGTTTATTTATTTAAGTGGGGAAAATGATGAAACATTCTGGTCAACAAACAGTTTGAGGAGAAGGTGGAACAGTACTACATTGTACCTGATTTCACTGATGTGTTGCTGACATGTTTGACCCACTCCACTCGAACCTCTCCACTCGAACCTACAGTCGAATCTCTCCACTTGAACTCTCTCCACCCGAACCTCTCCACTCGAACCTTCTCCATTCGAACCCTCTCCACTCGAACTTCTCCTCTCGAATTAGTGCCTCTTGAACCCTCTTCACCTCTCCTCTCAAACCAGTGCCTCTTGAACCCTCCTCTCCAACCTCACATCTCCAACCTCTCTACTGGAACCGTAACCTCTTGAATTAGAGATTACCTCTCAAATCGCACCTCTCCAATCAGTATCTCTCGAACCCTCCACTCGAACTCTCACCTTTCGAACCTTCCACTGGAACCTTCACCTCTCGAACCCTCCACTGGAAACTTCACCTCTCGAATCCTCCTCTTGAACCTCACCAATCGAACCAGAGAGTACCTCTCGAACCCTCCTCTCGAACCTTTCCACTGGAACCTTCACCTCTAGACCTAAAGAGTACCCCTCGAGCCCTCCTATCGAACCTCACCTCTCCAACCCCTCCACTGGAACATTCACCTCTCCGACCAGAGACTACCTCTCAAACCCTCCTCTCCAACCAGTAGCTCTCGAACCCTTCACTTGAACTCTCACCTCTCGAACTATCCAATGGAACCTTAACCTCTCGAACCAGTACCTCTCGACCCAGTACTACTCGAACCTCCACTCTAACCCCCCACTGGAACCTTCACCTCTCGAACCCTCCACTGGAATGTTCACCTCTCGAAACGTCCACTGGGACCTTCACCTCTTGAATCCTCCTGTTGAACTTCACTACTCGAACCAGAGAGTACTTCTCGAACCCTCCTCTCGAATCTCACCTCTCGAACCCTCCTCTCGAATCTCACCTCTCGAACCCCTCAATTAGAACCTTCACTTCTCGAACCTGAGAGTTCCTCTCGAACCCTCTTGTCGAACCTCACATTTCCAACCAGTACCTCTCGAACCAGTACCTCTCGAACCTCCACTGGAACCTTCAACTCTCGAATCCTCCACTGGAACCTTCACCTCTCGAACCCTCCTCTTGAACCTCACCACTCGAACCCTCTACTCGAACCCTCCACTCGAACCCTCTCCACTCGAACCCTACACTCAAACCCTCTCCACTCAGACATCTCCACTTGAACCTGTAAGAACCCAGTACCACTCGAACCATTTCCACTCGACCCTCAATTCGAACCCTCTCCACTCGAACCCAGTACCACTTGTTTGCTTTAAGGGTGTGGGTTATCGATATTGGTCCTCGATATCTCTTTATCTTTCTCAATACTTCGAGATAATACTTTCTTGCAGGTAGTTGGAGTATAATTAGGAATCCAACTGTAGCATCACATAGAGACTTAATAGTTGCTACATATACTCCTCTCTCTATCTTTTTCATGAAATGTGTGTTTATTTATCTTCATTTCTCTATGGCATATGGTAATATAATATCAATTGGTAAATATTTCTAAACCATTGAGACCTTACTGAGCATGAATCATTCCGTTAAATTAACCTTTTTCAGATGCTTGGGAAGATTGTTCAACTCTAGTGATGGAATCAGAGACATTAGGCACGTCATTGAGCTACACTTATTTTAAGCACAACACCTAGAACAAACAGTGTAAAATTCTAAAAGTTTAAGAATTCACATTATATCTTGTTTTAATTTTAAAAAATTATATTTAATTATTTATCTTGCTCTTTCTATTACTGAGCCTTGCTATTAGCTAGGGTGACACCCAATTATGACCGCTCCACCAAGAAAATAGGTGAAATCAAAGTCTCACACTAATCACCAAGTAAAGCCCCAAAAGTAAAATAATAACTTTTAATCATGTATAGCAGCAGAAGCGTATTCAAGTTCTTTCATCAATAGTGAGCAATTGTAACAAAATAAGACATCTATATACATTTAAATTAGCTTAAAAAATATAGCAAACAACAACAAAGAATTTAGCACACGGTAAAAACCCAAGCGTACACAAATACTTCAACCTATAAATGTAATCCCTTTGCCAAACCAGTAGAAGTGTAAAGTCTAATCCCTTTGCCAAGCGAAACATGCAGCAATATCAATATCTGTTCATCATCAATACAACATCGAATCCATCCCAAATCCACAAACTAATCCCATATCCAAATCCCTAAACTCACCTTGCAAGCTTGCACGGTAGTCTCTTAAAGCCAAACAATCCCAAAGTCAAGCATCAAGCTTCAGCCTAACAAATCCCGCACCACACAAAGAAACAAATTCACGTGGAAAACAAAACACAAAACACACTCCACACACAATTCCAACATCCAGTCCCCAAAAATTCAAACAAAACCATAGACAACACGTTCACAACTGTCTTTTTTAACATAAAAGCGCAATAGGAAGAAATTTGTATCCGATTGAAAGGTTTTCAGAGGAAACATGGCCAATACAGTTAGGGAAGAGCACTGGTCGGAAGGGTCTCGTGATGGCTCAGAAAACTCTGAGGAGCGAAGAGATGTCCTCTTCGGGGATGAACTCAACAGAGCGACTCAACTGCCACCCAGAAGGGGAGTCATTTTCACCCCGGAAGAGGAGGAGTACCAAAGGGGCCCGAGTCTACTCGAGGATACTCTAGTAGGGTATTTCCTCGACTATCGCCATTTTGCCCTAATAAGAATGCAGCTCCTCATATCAGACTATTGGGGAGAAGGTGTACATATCATCGCAAAGAATGGGAAATTCTATGTTATCCAATTTCAACAGCGTTCCAAGCTCCTAGTTGTACTATACAATGGTCATGTGAACATAGCTAGTGGTCTGTTGGCTTTGCACAGACTAGCCATCTCAGTTGTTACCTATACCACAACTGTTTCATCTCAATGCCTATTTATATAGTTGTTTGCTTTATTTCAGTTTCATTCTTTGTAGTTGTTAGTTAAAAACACCATCACCCCTCCCCCCCATTTGCATGTCTACACTACTAGTTGTTCCTTTCACTCGTGCTGATTGATGACCCGCACATAGTTCTTTTTTAATTAGTACTTGAGCCCTAGCATCCATTTGGACAGATCCAGGGCTTGCCGCTTACTATCCCTTGGTAGCTTAGCAGTAAGAAGGGGTGCAAAACATAAATCTCTAACTTTGACTTATAAGCCACTCGGCTTGTGTTTTAATGACAACCGGATCGGGGTGGGTAAAAATTTGGCGCCGCTGCTGGGGATGCTCTTCAGTTCGAGTATTAGCTAAGTATAACGTATTATTGAATAGTTAGTATTTCTTTTATCTTTTTCTTACTTTTTTTCGAAGTAGGTATTGCTTGAGTTCTTGGTGAAAACTGAAGACTCTTGCACTTCAAATTTTGTGCTCTCTTTGTTGGTGTTTAATTGTTAAAAAAAGGGGAGAAGAGAGGCTCAACGAGTGAGATTTTGTAGGATGTCATTGCGACCACCCTATAGAGTCTTGCTCTTTGATGAGCGAATATGATAGAGAGGTAGGAGTTATAGGTTCCCAAGGATGATGGGATCGAGATTGTTACCCATACCACAACTCTAAATTTGAGGTTTAGTGGTAACTCAAATTTGTGGTATGGAGATGCATCGGGAAACCAACACGTTGGGTTAGACAGTTGGATTTCACCAACTTACCCAATGCCCTCAAAACCAATCCCTAGGATTGGTTCCCAAATTGAATTGTGTAGAAATTTTGCAAGCTATAGCTAGTGTGACCAAGAGTAGTGATTTACTCCAATCACAAGTGCTTAGCGACATTAGCAATTTGGGAACTCAACTATTCTCAAGCATTGAGAAAGTTGAAGGGCAGGTGCTTGATTTGATTAATAGGGTGAGGCAACTAGAAACCAAATTTTCCAAAAATGAACCATCCCTAGTTGAATATGAAATTTTGGTAGAAGAAGCTTAAAGGGGATGGGGAAAGGTTTGTTGAGAGTGAAGAAGTTGAGGAAGGGATGATTATACTTAATTTTCCATATTACTTATTTGCACCCCTGTCTCCACCTATAGAACCTACTCCCACATTTTTGAAAACCTCAGAGGAAACCATAGGGAAGCCGATTGAATATGCTAAGCTTCCAAACCACTTATTCCCTCTAAGGTTGACTCTTCCTCTACTATATCTTCCTGTTGAAAGATTCTTACCCCCTGCTCTTCATTTTTGGTTGTCTAAGGTGATGGGTTACAAACCCGCACCCTATGGATAGTATTAGGGTCTTGCCGACGACCTTAAATATACTGAGCTTCTCGGAAGGCAACTCGAGTTTTGAAAAAGTAGATTAGTTTGATATTTTTGGTGTGTTTTCCTATTTTTAGCTTTCTTTTGTTTTTGGGACACTATTACACTTGGTGTGCATGTTTGTTTTGTATGAAGCTTATGATTTTTGGAGGAAGGTGAGCAAACAGGTAGTCCAACTCATGGACCATGTAGATGTACATGGTTTATGATGCTCAAAATGGTGGACAAGAAGGATAACCAAACCCCAAATTCATGGGGCGTATAGACGTACACGACCCATAAATCTCACATACTTTTCTACACCACCCAATCACCATTTCTTTTCTACCATCACCCTACCACAACCAAAATACCACCTACCCTTAAACCCTTGGGACACACACATCGAGACCTAAGAGGTAACTATCCATTGTGATTCAATTCATCATTCGATTTGTGGTGCATGATAGTGGTTAGATTGATCTTTCATGATTAGAGGCTATGGGTAGTATATTGGGGTGATGGTAGTTTGTTCTTTAAATTCTATGATTGTGCCATCAAGGGTAGATTTTAATGTTCTTTTTTATAAGTGCCTTCCTATTTCTTTCCCTTGACATGTGTTCTTTAATTTTGTATATGCATTGAGGATAATGAAAATTTTAAGTGTAGGGAGTCTAGGGGATTGGATAGCACTTGTGATTTTTAGTTTTTTTTATGTAGCTAATAGCTCTTCTAGGAGCATTTTTGAAAATTTTGAAAATTTTAAAAGAAAAAACCCAGACAAGTTGAAAACCCAAAAAGGAGACTAAGGTAACATTGGGAAAAGCCCGGATAGGTTAGCAAACCTAGGTAAAAGTGAGAAGCTTGGCCCGGCTAGACTTACGAGTCTAGGAAAAAGTGAGAAGTCGTGTGGAAAAAGGTGAGAAGTGAGTACCATTTGTGTATTAAAGCTAGGATGAAAACCCAAAAGGGTTCCTAGGAAAAATGAGAGAAAACAAAAAAACTAGGTTGAATGCATGCTTTTGCGGTGGATTGTTTTTGGAGACAACTCTTTGATTGCTTTGGGATTATTTTGAGAAACGTAAGCTGGCTTGACACTTATCTTTTTGGCTTACCTTTTTTCACATTTTATTTTGGGTGGATAAGTTACTTTTGGATCTTTGGGGAGTGTGAGATTTGTGAGAATTTTCACTTCTTTGGAGGAACTAGGGTAGGGTGGGATGAGTTGAATACATCAATTAACTTATGCTTGCACATTACATTTTGCTTAATTATTTTTCTTGTCTTAGATTTACTCAAGGAAGATTAAAGGTTTAAGTGTGAGGAGTCTGATCAACTTCATTTTACGTGCGTTAACCGTTGCATTGGTATACTTTTGGTTAGTTTTAGTTGGTGGATTGCTAGTATTAGTTGAGTTTACATGACAAGGAGTTTCGACGGCCATGTTTGGTTTTTTTTAAATCCCGTGTTTTGTAGACTTAATTGGTATTAATGGACATCTTGTATCCACGGGCTCCTTGGTCTTCATTTTGATCATCTTTAGTAAGTCGCCCGTGGGTACTTTTTGGTTACATTCTATGTGAAGGCCGTTCGCAAGGGCGGTGGAAGATTGAAGGTCATTCGCAAGGACGATAGAAGAGGTGAAGGCCATTCACATTAGAATGGTAGAAGATGAAGGCCACAAACATCAATGCGTGGTAGAATAAGATTGAAGCCAAAGATAGGAAGCTTCGAAGTTCAGCCGATGAAGCACCGGTGGCACTTTACGGACCGCGGATTGTCAAGCACCAGTGGCCCGTGACAATATTCACGCCCCGTAGTATACAAGAACCCAAGGGTTCCGTGAAGACCTGCACTCGACCTTCACGAGGCAAGGCATCGAGCCGTGACAAAAGCACCGGGTGGTGAAGCAAGGGGATTAGGAATTGAATATTTGGCTAAGTATGGTGATGACCGGTGAAAACCATCACAGACCGTGAAGAAATTCCTGAGCGAGACCATGTACTATTCGCGGTCTGTGAAAACCTTCACGGACCGTGAGAACTTCTGAGCAAAAACCATGAACTGTTCATGGTCCGTGACCATCTTCATGGATCGTGGCACGAGACCTGTTTCATGGACCACACTAGATCCCATGCCCCGTGTTTGAATGCTTCACGGACCGTGACATCCGTGTCGGTCCGTGAAGCCTTGGCGGCTGACCTAGGGTTTTGCTATTTTTGGCCTATTTTGGGCATATTTTTAAGCCCAATCTCCTGCTTCTATATATAGAAGCCTTAGTCTTCTACTAACCATTAGGAAGTAGATGAGGAAGTAGAATAGAAGTAGGCATAATGTAGAGTAGATTCTCTCTCTAGTTTAGAGAGAAGGAAGAGGAGAGTTCTTCTTCTCCTTCCTTCTTCTTTTTCTTATCTTTTTCTTTTCATCTTATTTTCTAGATCCATGGAATCTATCCTAATGTTTTCCATGGATCTAACTTTTGTAGATTAGCTTAGTAGCTTGGGGATATTTGTATTCATGCTTTGGTGATTTCTTCTTGAGATTTAGATTTCCCTATCCTAATGCTTATGAATACTTGTGCTTAAACTTGTGCTTTCTAATAATTATGATTTATGCTATGTCGAAAAATATGGTAGTATAAAATCGTGCTAGGCTTCATTATGATCTTGGGAAGTGTTGGAATTGCATAGTAGGTATAGAACACCAGGGAGATGAGTGCATTCATGTCCTTTGAGAGAAAATTGTTATATGTGTTATACCATGATTCTGATTAGATAGCTATGCTTGATGTAAATCACATGTCGGCCGATCAATTCGAAAAATACCGGTGGGGAATAGCCCCTAGCTTACCCCGATAGATTAGCGTGTTGTATGTAGCGACTAGAGTTGTGCCGACTCTAGAGTAGCTGACTCTTTAGGCCTAGTGATTGAGATCCACAGTGGAGTGTCTGGGAATGTAATGCATCTTACTACATATCTAACCGTTGCGACCTATGCGAGGCAATGCCCTTTTAGGTGGCAATTGTTCCTCTAAGAGGGGGTGTGTTGGCCTTGGGAGTGAGTGATTAGGCAATGGTCTTCGGCATCGTATGGCTAGAGCATATTGCCTAAAATTATAGAGATGGTGAGATATGGGCATTGTGATAAGTACCATGTGTGAAAAACGGAGGGAAATACTTTGCTATCTCCACACTATGTTACATGAGCATAAGATAGGTTTATAAGTCCATATGTGAGTGAACTGAGGATGGAAGTCACTTATCAAGCATTTTACATAAATACCCCCAAGTGCCTATTTATAGTTGTTTGCTTTATTTCACTTTCATGCTTTGTAGTTGTTTGTTGAAAACACCAACTCCCCCCCCCCCCCAGTTGCATGTCTACACTACTAGTTGTTCCTTTCAGTCGTGCGGATTGACGACCCGCATGAGGTTGTGTTTTATTAGTACTTGAGCCCTAGCACCCTTGTGGACAAACCTAGGGTTTGCTGCTTACTACCCCTTGGTAGCTTAGCAGTAAGAACGGGTACAGAATATAAATCTCTATATTTGACCACTAAGTACCTCGACTCATATTTTAACGACAATCGGGTCGGGGTGGGTTAAAGAGATTCCACCTCTTCTTCATTTTCTGTGTCATCCCTAACGTGTTCTTGCTCTCTGCTGGGAATGTGATCCTTATTTTTGCTAGGATGTACATTCCTATTTCTCCCAGTTATTTGCTCTTGAGTGTGATGGTTTTGACTTCTTTCACTTCTGGTGAGCACCATTATCAATCTTGTTGGGAATGAAAGACTTGAAAAAAAATTATGTCCCCACAGTCGGCTCCAAATGTTGTGGTATTCCTAATCCGGTTGGTTGATCGTTGTTCACCATGGTGTGCCTGCAAAAGAGATACCAGAAGTGGTTCCAGGGAAAAGACTCAAATGCTCAAGTCAGTAACTTTCTCTTCAGAATTAAGCTTCTTCATTCTGGTTGAACTTACCTCGATTCATACCCTCTTTCTTCCTTTTATAGTGTATTACAAATGTGGCTCTATTTTATCCATGCTTGCCATTGTGTGTCTAATCGTGGGACCGAGAAACGCAGTTCGTGGCTGACAGCCGATCAAGGTCCTCGTTATTCTTGGTTTGTGGGTTGACTCAACTTGTCCTGCGTCCGTTTGGCCCAGATTGCGTCACTAGTTAGCTTCAGGCCCCTTTGTGGTTTTGGGCTTGCTATTTAGTATTTGGGCTAGGTATACACCAATATCCAAAACTAAACCAAAAACCATATTCAGAATTTGGTTTATTCAATTTGGATATCCGAAAACTGTATATTAAATTTGGTTTGGGTTATTCAAATTTGGATAATTCAGTTTTTGGTTTGGTTTTTGGTTTTCAATTTTTTTGCCAGCCCCTACTTGGAGCAACAGGTGGAGGACTTAAAGCAAGACCTAGAGGCTTATGCATACTCCATCTACTTAATGAGTATGAAGGGAGGTCGATTAGACTGCAGACCTATTATCGATTACAAGCCCTTTTATGTGGAATATATGTGGCGTATGGATGCTGTTGGTGCCACCCGGAAAGAGGTTTTTTTGCACATGCAATGAAAGCTAGAGGAAACCTTGAAAAAGAAGTAGAACAAGTAAAGATTATGGACTTTATATCTTAGGGGTTCCTTACTAGTACCTATGTGGCCGAAAGTATTATGTCAGGCTCTAATTCTATTCTTAGCTAAGGTTTTTGTAACTAATCCTTAAGGTGATTTGTGTGATTGTTTCTTAATGGTGACTATATTTTCCTAGTTTTTCTTAAGGACTCCCCTGTTGTCTATTTTTTAAAATTTTACTTTTGTGTTGTTTCTATTTTTTATAAGGCTATGATGTTTGATTGTGCTTAGTAATTTTAATTGTTGGTGATTTAAATTGGGGAGGGTGATGTGCGTGGTGGTATAAGAGTGGATGAATGGGTGAATTTCATAGAGGACGAAGTTTTTTTTTGCTTGTGTCGTGGGGCTGGTGATTTTCCAAACGTATGTGAAGCCGCAATAATCATGTCGCCGCAATAATTAGGTGTTGGTTTTTATGAATTGGAATTGTTGGGCAAAAAATGGGGTGGATTTTTTCTTGTGTCACGGGCTGGTAGTTTTCTAGGCGTATGCGAAGCCACAATATCCATACTGTTTCTGCATGGTGAGTGTTGGCTGGACAAAGAGCGGTATGAGTATCAGTTTGTGTCACGTGACTTGTGATTTTCAAGATGTATGAAAAGCTGCAATATTCTCACTGTCTCTATCACCTAGTTTGTTGTGTTCCATGCTTAGCAAATTTGCGGGTGATTTTCCCACTTGTGTCGCATCCAACAAGGGGATGAAGTAGGGTAGGTGTTTGGTGATTGCGAGGTAATAGGTTATTTCGAGGTGGTGGTTGTATGGGCTTTGTGGGATTAGTCTGAACTGGCGAGGTAGTTGGAGGATATATGTTCTTCCATTTTATCTATGCTAGACTATTAAATGTGTCCAGTTTAAAAAGGCTAAATGAGTGCCTAGGTGGTTAAGGGGAAGATTAAGTCACAAATCCTTGGATATTCTCTTCGTATCGTTTATGTTTTCTATGCTCGTATCCTACCTATATAAAGGCATTGTTATTGGGGAATATTCTCGGTTGTAGTTTGTTTGTGATTAAACTGTACGCAGGATCTAGTGTGGCTTCTCTAGTGGTTGTGTGTTGTGTGTTGTGTTATGTGTGTTTCATGTTGTTATTGAAATTGTTGTGAATGTGTGTGAGTTGTAAACTTCCCATGGGGAACATAGTGTGGGATGCTGGGGTGGTTATGTAATTTTCCTAAGACCTTACTAGTTTGGTGGTAATCTATCCTATATGGGTTGAATGGAGGAGTTATCTCTATTGTCGACGATGCAGGCTTGGGTTACATATCTTGTGGAATTTTCTAAGGTAGCTCATGCGAGCTATAAGTGTATCGCTTAACCATGTGTTTAAATATTTTGTTATAGATTACCTAATGTGTATAGATGTACCATGTCCTATTTTTGCTAGGATTGGCGATTAGGATCAGTGAACACGAGGTGGAAGATGATGATGGATTTCCATCTCACTGGATCACCATTCGTGACGGCCGAGGGAAACTGGCGCAAGGGGAGGCCTAGGCTGACGGCAGCTTGGCTCTAGGGGACATAGGTTGCACGGTTGATGTTCTCGACCGATTGGACTGGCTTCAAGAGTTTGTTCAACTGTGCACAGATAGAATAAAGTACGTCATGAGTACAATATTGTCTGATGACAGTTCATCGATTCCTAGATACTTCCATATTTTCAGGTTGGTGCCCCTGCGTCAGGGGTGCACTACTGAGTACCGTCACAGGGTCGCGTTAGAGCTGGCCTATGGCCTAGCGCCTCACTTAGAGCTTGACCTGCCCTTGATCTGGGCATCATTAAAACACGAGCCAAAAGGATTAGTGGTCAAAAGATAAGATATTTATAGGCTGCACTCGTTCTTACCGCTCAGCTACCAAAGGGTGGTAAGCGGTAAGCTCTGGGTTTGTCCACGAGGATGATAGAGCTCAAGTATTAATTAAAACAAACCTCGTGCGGGTTGTTGGGAGGTCATTGTCGTACCTTTCAAAGTTAATACTTTTAAGCACTGTTGCTTCCTATCTACAATAAAGTAGATAATGGCAAGCCGGGGTCGTCCACGAGAAAAGGGATCTTTTCAAGTGTTCAAACATATATAGGAGAAAACATACTAGAAATATACATACATAGATATATATAAGCATGTAAACAAAGGGGGAGGGGGTTTGATTGGTTTTATCCTAAGTTATCAAATTAAAATGCAACAACTAGCAAAGCAAGAGAACTTTGCTAATCATACAACAAAACTAAAGATACGATGTAAATGGTAATTAACGGAGCCTTGGGGGCAATCAATTTCCACTTCCAAACTTTATATAGCTCAGTGATTGATTGACTCATTCAATTACATTTATTGTCTATGGGGAATGTATCACTTCTCATTCAAAGATCAACATTCATTCCTCCTTAAGAGTAGTTTGCAAAGACAAACAACGACCATTTGTAAACCTCATTGATGATCACCCTAGACAAACAACATCATAGGGGTGTTTCATCAATGGCATCTCACCCAAAGGAACATAGGTTTGATAATAACAAGCCTTCTACCAAAAACATAGTCATTGAACCAAACAAAGCATTCATTAGATTAAACTGAGAACAAACAACATTCAAGGTTCAACCTTTCTTTGCATCTATATGACATATATGAGAACAAACCACATTAACATACTCATCTAGCAAGAATTACCTCACATTATACACAAGAAGTTCTAAATCCATGCTCTTGAATTTCTATATCAAATGAGTCAAGAAATTTGCAACTTTCCTAACACCCTAACATTTCAATCTTACAAACATTTCAAATACTCAAACAACCCATGGTATAAATGATGTAAAACACAACATTAATGGCATAATAAACGCTCTCCAATAAATGTTCATAAATGAGCAAACATAGAATCTTACTACATAAGGTTGGAAGCTTCAATCAATTGCTCCTAAGAACTAGATTTAGCTACAAGAGTTCATACTAATTAATGCTAAACAACCAAACATATTACAAGAGATTGCAAAGATTAAAATGGAAGAAATAAGGGTTTCAAACAGTGATAAAAAATGCAGGTGAAGAAGATTGTGAAAGAGATGAAAGAGAGTGCTATTTATAGTACAAAAAGGATAAGGTGAAATTCTGGCCACCCGTTGGTCGCGACTCGCGACGGTCTTGCAACGAGGCCATTGCGACTCGCGATGGGTGCCAGAATTTTTTCCTTGTTTCCTTTTCTTCTTCTTGTGGTATACAATCATCTTCATAGCAATTCCTCTCATTTTCCAAGCCTTCAATGTCTCCAAAAATGGTCTTCAATGACCTCCGGTCTTCATGTCTTTGAAGAAAGTCTTCGAAAATGTGATCTTCAATGGCCTCCGGTCTTCATTGCCTCTGTGTTCTTCCCTTGTCACGCAAAATCCTTTAGAAGAGGTAAAAGAGTGTAAAGTTGCTCTTACCCCCCCCCCAAGAGGATTTCAGGGTAAAACACAAGCTCTTAATAATAAAAGAGCATAAAAGTGACCGAAAATAGTACTAAATTATGACGTAAAACGGACACATCAAACCTCCCCACACTTAAACCTTACTCGCCCTCGAGTAATAAAAGATCCAAACATACGAAGGAAATGACGTATCCACATCCTAACTACTATTCCCCCAAATCAATACCTCACAAAATTCTTAATATCACACATCCCAATGTTAAGGTCAAATGAGAAGTTTCCCACAACCCCTATTCTTAAATCTACCCAAACCATATCAACTCATCAATTCATTTATATCCCTAAAACATCTCAAAATCCCGAATTGATAATCCAAAATCCAATGATAAAAGGTGAAGCTAAAGACATGTATAAGGTTCAAAACACATGCTCCACTTTATATCAATATATCAACCTAAAAAAGAAGCATATTAACGATCAAGAATTTCATAACTTACTTCGCCTTCTCCCGCTAAATCTTCCACTCCCAAAAGGTCCTCATGATGTCAAGCTACCCGATCCATCCGTGTGGACACCGAAACCTTATGACTCCAATGCCGGCAAATGAGTAAACACTTAACGTTTTTCAATTTCTCTCATTTTTCCGATGAGCCCTTTCAGATTTTCATCCTAGTCACACATCATGTTTCTTTGGCTCACATCTCACATTTTTTCGCACATTTAGCCTCTCATTTTCGCCTAGGTCGCCCTTTTGGGTTTTCGACCTATCCGGGCCCCCAATGTTGCCTTAGTTTCCCTCTCGGGTTTTAACTTAGCGGGATTTTTTTTAAAAAAACAATTTTCAGCATTTTTCACGTGTCTTCAATCCAAAAAGTATCAAATTGCTTTCCAAATGTTAAGGCTCAAAAAAGTATCAAAGCCAACATTATCCAAGTATATCAAAAGAAAAAATCCCAAAACAAAAGGGAGAAAATATCCAAAACAAAATAAAAGAGTTATGCATGAGTGTCTCTAATCCCAATCACCTCAAAGTAGTAGATACCCCTCCCCATACTTAGAACACTAGATTGCCCTCAATGTAGACAATAGGGAAAAAATCTACAAAGCAAAGTATGGAAAGGGTAAAGATGTGGTGCTCACAAAATCAATGTTATGATGAAGAAGGGTCACCGCCAAAGTAGCGCTGCTGATACTGTGCTAGCCAATCCATGCTCCTCTGCCTCCTCACTCTCCGCCTCTCCGCTCCCGGATCAGGGCCTAAGATACCGCCTGCCTGGGACTGCATCTCATGGATGCGAGCTAACAAGTGGTCAATCTCCTTGTCCATGTCAATCAAGGTCTAGGAGACAAATACATTGTGCTCCAATATCATGTTGTCCTGTTGGTGGAATCCATCCTGCATAGTCTGCATTATCCACTCGTACAAGTCCGGTGGAGGCTAGGAATAGTGAGGTGGCACATCATATCTTCCTGGCTCTGTCTCTGGTGGAGGCTGCGTGGAGTGCTGCTGGGAGTGCTGCTGTTGCTATTGCTCAGAGGGAGGTAGAGTGCTATCATCACGCTGGACAGGAGCTAGGCCAAGGTCGCGGAGCTCGTGCTGGAAATCATCTCTACATGAGGAGTCCGGCGAAATCACTAAATCTCCCAAAGGTGTGTCAAATTCCAGCTTCATCTTGCTCGGCTGAGGAAGTGCCATGAATGTGACCTTTCTCACACCATACAACCAATGGAAGAGCCCTGTGGTCTATGTGGCACTGAGCATCTCAAATCTAACTAGCCTCTCAATGGTGATAAGATAGGACGTGCGCCTCCCTAAGCGTGGAAAGTCAGCTGTAGGAACCAATCCCAAGTACTCTGCTAAAAGGCTTATCATGCCTCCGACCATGATCTTCCCCTTGGGTTTTCCTGCCACCTCCACGATTCTCTTCATCCACAATTCTACCCACAGCTCGTATCCTGGCCCCTCACTCATTAAGTACCACAGAAAGTGAATGTAATTGTCTGGCGCATTCGTCGGCTCCGCGGAGCAAAGAATTGTGCCAGTCAACAGACGGTGCATATAACAGAGTGCAGGGTGGATAATGGTGCTACTCTTATCATGGAAATTCTTCGGCCTCATGTTGATGACATTCCAAAAGTGCATGTCATCCTCAATTGATCGCTCCTGGGCCCTGTGGGTCCAGCTTGACCTGTATCTCCACGATGTCAAATCCAAAGGCTTCTTCGATCTGCGAGACAGTCATTTGCCTAGATATATCATCTAAGTGGAAAGCAATGTACCTCTCGCAGGGTTGGTCGTCTCTCATGCTGCTTATACAGACTGTGGACAAGAATTCCAGTGTGTACCTCTGGTAAGAGGGCACGCTCCTACTCATAAACCCTTTCATTCCCCCTTTTGCGAGGAGGCATCTGACAGGCTAAGTGGGGCCGAGAGCATTGAATTTCTCAAAGTGACAAAACCCCCAAATTCTAGGGTCTGTGTTCTTCAATTATTTTTTCGATTTCTGGGTGGAGGTTGGGAAGAAAGGATGGGGTATGGAGTGGTGGTTGTGAGTGGTGGAGGGTGGTTGTTAGTGGCACCGAATGCGGTGCTTGTGGAGAACAGGTTGAAGATGGTGAAAAGGAGTGGGAGAAGATGGCAGAGTAGTGGGAGAAGATGAAAGATTGTGGATATGTTTGTGGAAAATGGGTTTAGCCCGTCATTTAATGCAATTCGTACGACCGTCGCGACTCGCAACGTGTTCGTCGCGACTCACGATGGGTGGCCTCGAGGAGCATTAGGTCTAGCTAGGCTCGAGGATGAAAGATAACACTTTGTGGGCTCGCGACTTTGAGGTCTAAAAAAGCTAGGCTCGAGGATGAAAGATAACACCTCGAGAGCTCGAGGTCTCGAGAAGCTAGGTTCGAGGATGAAAGATGACACCTCGAGGGTTCTCGGCTTTGAGGTCTCGAGAAGCTAGGCTCGAGGATGAAAGATGATACCTCGAGGGTTCTCGGCTTTGAGGTCTCAGAAGCTAGGCTTGAGGATGAAAGATGACACATCGAGGGCTCGTGGCTTCGAGGTCTCGAGAAGCTAGGCTCGAGGATGAAAGATGACACCTCAAGGGCTCGCACCTTCGAGGTCTCGAGAAGCTATTCTTGAGAACTGGCCTCGAGAGAATGATGGACTTCAGGTTCGGCTCGAGTCAAGGCCTTGCTACCTCGAGGTCTCGAGGGGGTGATGTCTCGAAGGGCTGGCCTCGATAGGGTAGAGAATGATGGACTTCAGGTTCATCTCAAGTCGAGGCCTTCCTGCCTCAAGGTCTCGAGGGGGTGATGTCTCGAAGGGCTGGCCTCGATAGGGTGATGGACTTTAGGGTTTGGTTCGAGTTGAGGGCTTATTGCCTCGAGGTCTCGAGGTGGTGATGTCTTAAAGGGCTAGCCTCAAGAGGGTGATGGACTTTATGGTTCTACTCGAGTCGAGGGTTCAGGGCTTTGAGGTCTCGAGGTGGTGATGTCTCGAAGGGGTGGCCTCGAGAGGGTGATGGACTTTCAAGTTCTGCTCGATTCGAGGGTTCAAGGCTTCGAGGTCTTGAGGGGATATGTCTCGAGGACTAGTCTCGAGAGTGTGATGGTCATTCAAGTTCTGCTCGAGTCGAGGGATTGCTGCCTCGAGGTCTCGAAGGGATACACTTCGAGGGCTCGCGATGAGATCCTCGTAAAGCCATCATGGCTCATGAAAAGTGAAGGCCGAGACCTCCATTTCAACATGAGATTTCTGAGTACATCACGACTTGCGACCACTCCATCGTGATTCGCGACGAGTTCCTCACGAGGCCATCGCGCTCGCGGAAAGTTTTGGCCGAGACCCTCATTTTTAGCTAAAATCCCTAATTTGGTCGCGACTCGCGATGAAACCCTCGCAATGTCATCGCGGCTCGCGACGAGGCCGTGCGAGGTCATCGCGACTTGCGAAAAGTGGCATCCGAGAGCTGAAATTTCACCCAAAATCATTGTGCCTGTTGCGACTCGCGACGGGCTACTAACCTGGCACTTAGAAAAACAATTCTGATTCTTTTTCTTGTCCAAGTCTTTCCTTCTTGACTCCAAGCATTTCTCCCTTCAAAAGTCCAATGCCTTGGCTTCAAAATTGCTACAAAATCATGGAGAAAACAACCCGTGAAAAGCATAAAGAAAAACAATGAAACTTAATGATAAAATTCAAAACCAACCAACATCAACAGAAAGTCACGAATGACGATCCGGATGATCAAAACCAAGTATATTTAACATCGTCGGCATGACTTACTCCCTTTTCTTGGGTTTTACTCACAAACCGGATCGAGGAGATCAACGTTCTCTCCTTTTTCCAACACAAAACTCTCGTGGTAAGGTTTCAAATATTGTCCATTAACTTTGAAAGTATTGGACTTAGCTCGATCTAGAATCTCCACTGCGCCATGTGAGAATACCTTAACCACCTAGAAAGGAAAGATCCATCGGGACCTCAACTTACCTAGAAATAGGCGAAGGCGAGATTGGAATAGGAGGACCTTTTGACGAACGTCAAAGTCCTTCCTGATGATCATGTTGTCATGCCACACCTTTGTCTACTATTTATAGATTTCGGCGTTCTCATAGGACTCCCTTAGGATCTCATCCAGTTCATCCAATTGTAAATTCCTATGCAAGCCGGCCTCATCTATATCAAGATTGAATTCTTTGACCGCCCAGTAAGCCTTATGTTGAATTTCCACCGGTAGATGAAAGGGCTTACCAAACACTGGTGACATACTGATTGGTGTCTTGTACGCCATCCCATATGCCCGCAAGGCATCATTCAACTGAGAACTCCAATCCTTCCGGTTAGGGTTAACCATTTTTTGAAGGATGGACTTGATTTCCCGATTGGAAACTTTGGCTTGCCCGTTGGTTTGTGGGTGATCAGCTATGGATGTCTTGTGAGTGACGCCATACTTCTTCAAGAGTACCGCTATGGTCCGATTGCAAAACAGGTGCCACAGTCACTAATCAAGGCTCGGGGTACCCCAAACCTAGAAAAGATGTTATCTTTCAGGAATTCTGCAACCACTTTAGAATCGTTAGTCCTAGTGGGTTTTGCTTCAACCCACTTCAACACATAATCAACAGCAAGAAGAATATATGTAAAGCCATAAGAACTATGGAAAGGTCCCATAAAGTCAATACCCCAAACATCAAAGATTTCACAATATAGCATAGCTTTTTGGGGTATCTCATTTCTAGATAAGATATTTCCTACTCTTTGACACTTGTCACAAGCTTTACAAAATATGTATGCATGTTTATTCAAAGTAGGCCAATAAAAACCACTTTCCAAGACTTTCCTATCGGTTATTTTAGCTCCAAAATGGCATCCACATGCATGAGAATGACAAAATTCAAGAATTGAGTGTACTTCATTATCAGGGATACATCTCCTAACAACCTGATCCGTACAATGTCTCCACAAAAAGGGATCATCCCACACATAATACTTAGCATCACTCTTTAATTTATCCTTTTGGGCCTTAGAAAAATGAGGAGGGAATTTACCGGCGACAAGAAAATTTACAATGTCGGCATACCACGGTTGGAGATCCCTTATGGTGAACATAGCTGCTCATTCATTGTAGGGTTTACCTCAATGTCTTCGCATGGAGTCAACCGGCTCAAATGATCGGCCACAAGGTTTTCCGCGCCCTTCTTGTCTCATACCTCCAACTAAAATTCACTTAAAAGCAGGATCCACCTAAACAATATTGGCTTGGCCTCTTTCCTCGTCATTAAATGACAAAGTGCTGCATGGTCAGTGTACACAATAACTTTTGTACCAAATAAGTAAGATCGAAATTTTTCCAAAGAAAACACCACTGCTAGCAACTCATTTTCGGTGGTGGAATAGTTTCTTTGGGTTTCATTTAGAGACATGGATGCATAGAAGATGGCGTGAGGTGCTCTCCCCACTTTTTGACCAAGCACCACTCAAATGGCGTAATCACTCGCACATAATCTCAAAAAGCACCGACCAATCCGGGGGTTGTATAATAGGGGGCCGAAACTATCCTTCCTTTCAATGTATCGAAGGTCCGTTTACAACCCTTATCCATTACAATCCCCATAGGTTTTCCTGCCACCTCCACGATTCTCTTCATCCACAATTCTGCCCACAACCCGTATCCTGGCCCCTCACTCGTTAAGTGCCACAGAAAGTGAATGTCATTGTCTGGAGCATTCGTCGGCTCCGCGGAGAAAAGTATTGTGCCAGCCAACAAACGGTGCACATAACGAAGTGCATGGTGGATGATGCGCTACTCTTATTATGGGAATTCTTCAGCCTCATGTTGATGACATTCCAAAAGTGAATGTCATCCTCAATTGATCGCTCCTAGGCCTATGGGTCCAGCCTGGCCCGTATCTCCACGGTGTCAAATTCAAAGGCTTCTTCAATCTGCGAGACAGTCATTTGCCTAGATATATCATCTAAGTGAAAAGAAATGTACCTCTCGTAGGGTTGGTCGCCTCTCATGCTGGTTATACAGACTGTGGACTAGAATTCCAGTGTGTACCTCCGGTAAGAGGGTGCGCTCCTACTCATAAACCCTTCCATTCCCCCTTTTGCGAGGAGGCGTCTGACAGGCTAAGTGAGGCCGAGAGCATCTAATGTAGGCATATCGACAAAGCTTGTCTCCTTGAGTTGGCGCCTCTCCAGGGCCTCCCACCTTTCCGCATAGGTACCGGTGATGCGGGTCAAACCCATGTACCTATCCGGAGGAGGAGGTACATGGCTCGATTTCGGAGGCGGTGGAGGTGGAACGGCGGTGCGCACGCCTCGAAGAGGGGCCCTAGGTCTCTTCGTGGGGGGCCATATCTAACAATCACAACAAATAAGTCAAACGCACAGGAATATGTGTATATGCAATATTGCAAATTCATACTCAACCTTAAACTAGTTCATCATCACAAGCCGAATCAAAATCAAGTCAACTAGTTCAAGTCCTAATCACAATTTCATATACAATCCATACTATGTCCAACAAACCGATATTCTCAAATCCATGAAGTTCTCATATAGTTGAAATCAATATGCTATATTTCAAAACCACAGTTGTGCTCAACTAGCTTAGCCACTATTAGTATATTCACAATGTCAACATTCACGTCCCACGGCTAAACTACCCTAAGCAAAATAACATTGCCAAGCACAATAACATTTTATCCATATAACAACTATGTTGAATCAAGGGCTAAAATGCCTCCTATCTAGCATAAGTCACAATCCGTTCTCAGCTATAGCAACACAATTGCACACAATCCCAACTCAAACAAGCACAATACAATCCAAACCACAACCACAAAATATGCACACAATATCCATCAAATTGAATTGCAGGCACAATTTATTCACCAAAATCAACAAATATCCAACAATTCAATTTCCTAAGGCATCACACATAATCTACACAATATCCATAAAAGAAAATAGAGTAAACATTCGTCATCACAATTCAACCTCAATAAAGTGAAGAAATGTACCACCAAGATGCGTAGGAAGAAGAAAAAAAGGAAGCCCACAATCAATTCGAAATTGGATTGCTCAAAGTGACAAAACTCCAAAATTCCAGGGTCTCTGTTCTTCAATGATTTTTTTTTATTTGTGGGTGGAGGTTGGGAAGAAAGGATGGGGTATAGAGTGGTAGTTATGAGTGGTGAAGGACGGTTGTTAGCGGCGGCGAGCGGCAGCAGCGAGCGGCGGCACTTGTGGAGAACAGGTTGAAGATGGCGAAGAGGAGTGGGAGAATATGAAAGAGTAGCGGGAGAAGATGAAAGATTGTGGATATGTTTGTGGGAAAATGGGTTTAGCCCATCATTTAAAGCAGTTCGTACAACCGTCACGACTCGCGACTTGTTCGTCGTGACTCATGACGGGTGGTCTCGAGGGGCATTAGGTCTGGCTAGGCTTAAGGATGAAAGATGACACTTCGAGAGCTCACGCCTTTGAGGTCTCAAGAAACTAGGCTCGAGGATGAAAGATGACACCTCGAGAGCTCGAGGCTTCGAGGTCTCGAGAAGCTAGGTTTGAGGATGAAAGATGACACCTCGAGGGTTCTTGGCTTCGAGGTCTCGAGAAGCTGGGCTCGAGAATGAAAGATGACACCTCGAGGGTTCTCGGTTTTGAGGTCTCGAGTAGCTAGGCTTGAGGATGAAAGATGACACCTCGAGGGCTCATGGCTTCGAGGTCTCGAGAAGCTAGGCTCGAGGATGAAAGATGACACCTCGAGGTCTCGCACCGTCAAGGTCTCGAGAAGCTATTCTTGAGAGCTGGCCTTGAGAGAATGATGGACTTCAGGTTCAGTTCGAGTCGAGGCCTTGCTGCCTCGAGGTCTCGAGGGGGTGATGTCTTAAAGGGCTAGCCTCGATAGGGTGGAGAATGATGGACTTCAGGTTCGGCTCGAGTCAAGGCCTTTCTGCCTCGAGGTCTCGAGGGAGTGATGTCTCAAAGGGCTAGCCTCAATAGGGTGATGGACTTTATGGTTTGGCTCGAGTCGAGGGCTTACTGCCTCGAGGTCTCGAGGTGGTGATGTCTTGAAGAGCTAGCCTCGAGAGGGTGATGGACTTTATGGTTCTGCTCGAGTCGAGGGTTCAGGGCTTTGAGGTCTTGAGTTGGTGATGTCTCGAAGGGGTGGCCTCGAGAGGGTGATGGACTTTCAAGTTCTGCTCGAGTCAAGGGTTCAATGCTTCGAGGTCTCGAGGGGATATGTCTCGAGGACTGGTCTCGAGAACTGGCCTCGAGAATGTGATGGTCATTCAAGTTCTGCTCGAGTCGAGGGCTTGCTGCCTCGAGGTCTCTAAGGGGTACAGTTCGAGGGCTCACGACGAGATCCTTGCGAGGCCATCGTGGCTCGCAAAAAGTGGAGGCCGAGACCTCTATATCAACACAAGATTTCTGAGTACATAGCGACCACTCCATCACGAGTCACAACGAGGTCCTCGCGAGGCCATCACACTTGCGGAAAGTTTTGGCCGAGACCCTCATTTTTAGCCAAAATATCTGATTTGGTCGTGACTCGCGATGAATCTCTCATCACGAGGTCATCATGACTCGCGGAAATTGGCATCCGAGAGCTGAAATTTTACCCAAAATCAATGTGCCCGTCGTGACTCGAGACGGGCTACTAACATGGCACTTAGAAAAAAATTTCTGATTCTTTCTCTTGTCCAAGTCTTTCCTTCTTGATTCCAAGCATTTATCCCTTCAAAATTCCAATGCCTTGGCTTCAAAATTGCTACAAAATCATGGAGAAAACAACCCATGAAAAGCATAAAGCAAAACAATGAAACTTAATGATATAATTCAAAACCAACCAACATCAACAGAAAGTCACGAATGACGATCCGGATGATCAAAACCAAGTTTATTGAATGTCGTCGGCACGACTTACTCCCTTTTCTTGGGTTTTACTCACAAATTGGATCGAGGAGATCAACATCCTCTCCTTTTTCCGGCACAAAATTCCCGTGGTAAGGTTTCAAACGTTGTCCATTAACCTTGAAAGTATTGGACTTAGCTCGATCTAGACTCTCTACTGCGCCATGCGGGAATACCTTAACCACCTCAAAAGGAACGATCCATCGGGACCTCAACTTACCTGGAAATTGGCGAATGCGAGATTGGAATAGGAGTACCTTTTGACAAATGTCAAAGTCCTTCCTGATGATCATCTTGCCGTGCCAAACCTTTGTCTTCTCTTTATAGATTTCGGCATTCTCATAGGACTCCCTCCGGATCTCATCCAGTTCATCCAATTGTAACTTCCTATGCAAGCCGGCCACATCTATATCAAGATTGAATTCTTCTACCGTCCAGTAAGCCTTATGTTGAATTTCCACCAGTAAATGACAGGGCTTACCAAACACTAACCGGTATGGTGACATACCGATTGGTGTCTTGTAAGCCATCTAATGCTCCCACAAGGTATCATTCAACCGAGAACTCCAATCCTTCCGGTTAGGGTTAATCATTTTTTAAAGGATGGACTTGATTTCCGGATTGGAAACTTTGGCTTGCCCATTGGTTTACGGGTGATCGGCTGTGGATGTCTTGTGAGTGACGCCATACTTCTTCAAGAGTGCCGCTATGGTCCGATTGCAAATGGGTGCCACGGTCACCAATCAAGGCTCAGGGTACCCCAAACCTAGAAAATATGTTATCTTTCCGGAATTCTACAACCACTTTAGAATCGTCAATCCTAGTGGGTTTTGCTTCAACCCACTTCGACACATAATCAACGGTAAGAAGAATATATGTAAAGCCATAAGAACTAGGGAAAGGTCCCATAAAGTCAATACCCCAAACATCAAAGATTTCACAATATAGCATAGCTTTTTGGGGCATCTCATTTCTAGATGAGATATTTCCTACTCTTTGACACTTGTCACAACCTTTACAAAATATGTATGCATGTTTATTCAAAGTAGACCAATAAAAACCACTTTCCAAGACTTTCCTATCAGTCCTTTTAGCTTCAAAATGGCAGCCACATGCATGAGAATGACAACATTTAAGAATTGAGTGTACTTCATTATAAGGGATACATCTCCTAACAACTTGATCCGCACAATGTCTCCACAAAAAGGGATCATCCCACACATAATACTTGGCATCACTCTTTAATTTATCCTTTTGGGCCTTAGAAAAATGAGGAGGGAATTTACCGGCGACAAGAAAATTTAAAATGCCGGCATACCACGGTTGGAGATCCCTTATGGTGAACAATTGTTCATCAAGGAATTCCTCCCATAGTTGCTCCTTCATTGTGGGGTTTACCTCAATGCCTTCGCATGGAGTCAACCGGCTCAAATGATCGGCCACAAGGTTTTTCGCACCCTTCTTGTCTCGTACCTCCAACTCAAATTCACTCAAAAGCATGATCCACCTAATCAATCTTGGCTTGGCCTCTTTCTTCGTCATTAAATGACGAAGCACTGCATGGTCAGTGTACACAATAACTTTTCTACCAAGCAAGTTAAATGATGAAGCGCTGCATGGTCAGTGTACACAATAACGTTTCTACCAAGCAAGTAAGATCGAAATTTTTCCAAAGAAAATACCACTATTATCAACTCTTTTTCGGTAGTGGATTAGTTTCTTTGGGCTTCATTTAGAGACGTGGATTTTTAGTAGATGGCGTGAGGTGCTCTTCCCACCCTTTGACCAAGCACCGCTCCAATGGTGTAATCACTCGCATCGCATATAATCTCACAAGGCATCGACCAATCCGGGGGTTTATAATAGGGGCTGAAACTAACCCTCCTTCTAAAGTATCAAAGGGCCCTTTACAACCCTCATCCATTACAAATTCCACATCCTTTTGCAACAACTTTCATAAAGGAGATGCTATCTTTGAGAAGTCCTTGATGAATCGGCGATAGAATCCTGCATGACCAAGAAAAGAGAGAACTCCGCGCACATTACTAGGATAAGGCAAAGTTTGAATTGTGTCTATATTTGCCTTGTCAACCTCAATACCCTTAGAGGTGACAACATGGCCTAAGACAATGCCTTGCTCTACCATAAAATGACACTTCTCAGAGTTTAACACAAGATTAGTATCAATGTAACGTTTAAGAACTTGTGCCAAATTTGCTAAACAGTTGTCAAAAAATTACCACGAATGGTGAAATCATCCATGAATACCTCGACAAAACTTTCTACAAATTCTGAGAAAATTCTTACCATACACCTTTGGAAAGTTACGGGGGCGTTACATAACCCGAAAGGCATGCGCAGGTAAACAAACGTACCAAAGGGGCACGTGAAAGTGGTCTTTTCTTGGTCTTCTGGGGCGATAGCCACTTGAAAATACCCCGAGTACCCATCCAAAAAGCAATAGAGGGGGTGGCTTGCTAACCTCTCAAGCATTTGATCTATTAATGGCAAAGGGAAGTGATCCTTCCGGGTTTCAGCATTTAGCCTCTGGTAGTCAATGCAAACCGCCACCCGTTTTGGACTCGGGTGGGCACCATTTCTCCCTTCTCATTTTCAACCACCGTCACCCCACTCTTCTTAGGTACCACTTGAGTTGGACTCACCCACTTGCTATCCGAGATTGGATAGATCATTCTTGCTTGGATTAACTTGAGGATTTCCGCCATCACCACCTCCATCATCAGTGGGTTTAAACGGCGTTGGGGTTGCCGGAAAGGTCTTGCATCTTCTTCCAACAAGATTCTATGCATGCATGTGGATAGACTTATGCCTTTAATGTCGACAATAGTCTATCCAATTGCTTCTTTGGTCTCTTGCAACACCACCATCAACTTTTCTTCTTGCTTCTTGGTGAGCTTGCTTGAAATGATGACCGGGCGCGTCTCCCCTTCCCCAAGAAATGCGTACTTGAGGTCACTTGGTAATGGTTTGAGCTCAATCACCGGAGCCTTCACAAGTGATGGGAGGAATTCCAGTTCTTCGGGTTCCTCTAAGACTAGAGGGTCGGGACTTTGCATCACTTCCTTAAGAATGCTTAACTCCTCAATGATTTCCTTCGAGTTAGTACTCATGAAATATACATGACATGCATTTTCAACATAATTTTCCAAAGAAACTAACAAGAAATCATCACCACTCAATTTAAAAACATCTTGCACCACATTTTCAACAAAATCAATTGCATGGCAAGAATACTCTTTGAGAGTTTACTTCATAGAGTCATTTATGCTAAACTCTACTTTAATCCCATCAAATTCCATGGTGAGGGTACCGTTATGCACATCAATGATGGTCCTAGAGGTCTTCAAAAATAGCCTCCCCAACAACATTGGGGCGGCATGTTTATCATGCTCCATGTCTAGTACATAAAAATCCACCGGGATTATTAAGGAATCCACCCTAACCAACATATCCTTAACGATACCCTTAGGGTACGCACTAGAATGATCGGCTAGTTGGATCACCACCCCAGTTTTGTGCAAAGTACCAAGATTGAGGCTTTCATACAAAGAATAAGGAATCACATTTATCGATGCATCTAAGTCAAGCATTGCTTTTTCAAAATGTGTATTTCCTATCACGCAAGGGATCGTGAACATGCCAGAATCGCTACATTTAGGGGGTAACTCCCTTTGGCACAAAGCAGACACATGTTCACTTCTCCCATTTTTAAGCTTGTTCTTCATTCTTTGTTTCCTATTTACTGCACATAATTCTTTCAAATATTTTTTCATAGCTAGGAATTTGTTCAATCGCATTCAAAAGAGGGATATTTACCTCACACCTACGAAAGACTTCGTAGATGTCCTTGTTGGATTCCTTCCTCTTCTTTTCTTTTAGAGCTTCCGAGAATGGTGGCTCTGGCGCATATGGAGGAATCTCCACTTGATGTGTGTTAATTTTGTTGTTTATTTTATTGGGATTAACTGTGATTTTACGTGATTAATGTGCATTTTAAATGTTTTATTTGTAACAGATCACAGTTTCGGGCTCAAGAAGAATTTAGAGGAGAGTAGGGAGTATTGAGCAATTATGGCGAATGAAGCAGTTAAAGCAGAGCAGAATTGTAGCAGTTATTTTGGAACAAATTGGACTGATATTTGTGGAGATAGCCTTGAAGATATTTGGAGATAATTTGGAGATTTGATTTTATCTCTTCAAATCAGAATTCAAATTTGGAAAGAAATTTATTTTATTTGGAAGAGTCCAATATGGACATGATTTTTGGTAATTGCTGCGTATATATATTACGCACGCATGAAGACATTGGGGTGTCTCTTTTTCTTTTGGGAAGATATTTTGGATGCTAATTCACAGAGAGAATAGTTAGTTGAGTTGAGTTTGATATTATATTAGGTCATTTATTTTTTCTGAGGGAGACACACATATTATTACGGAGACATCAGTTTATGGTGGATTGTTTTCCTCTGCTTTTCATCGGGATTTTCCTCTGCTCTTCATCGCAGATTTTCAATATGCAGTGAATTATTTGGTTTGATTTGAATAATTATGCAGTGACTTCGTAGTTTAGGTTTAGTATTTATGTTTTGTTATTATATTATCTATTTGTTTAGTATAATCACTATGAGTAGCTAATTCATATATCGGCAGAGAATAACAAATTAGTTTATAAATCGTGAGGTCTAATTGCATTATAATTGATTCTTGCATGTTCTTGATTGTTCTTGGTTGAATTTATTTCTAATATGGTTAAGCTTGATCAACTTAAATGTTTTTCGAATACTGCTATCTAATTCCCGCCAATACGTAATTGTTGGATGGGATTAGTAAGTAGCACAGTCTTGTGAAAAACAGTTAACTAGCTAAGACTGTAATAGCAAGATAGGGAATAATTGAGTGTACGTTACTATCTGCTTTTACTTTGGTAATGGCTATATCGGGTTCTTTTAATACTTAATGCTATCAAAATGTGTTCTGGTTTAGCAAATACTTTCTGGGAACATTTTGGTAAGGGAAACAGTTAATTAATCATAATTAGTTGACTGTCGATAAAGTAAGAAAGAATTGGGGGGGGGGGTTAAGCGTACCTACTTCCCTATAACCGGTAGATGTGTAGGAATTGATTCATTATTGCGCCTATGATCAATAATAACTAGCATGAGTTATTCTTAGCCGATATCATTCATTTATATATTTATTTCTCATATTTTTAAAGTCGTAATTTGCATTTTTAGAGTTAGTAAAATCACTATATTTGAGGCGTGGTGGCATCACCAAATTTTTTTTTAAAATCAGTAGGAAAAATAATTATTGATTATTGCTTTTGCTCCTCGTGGGATCGACCCTGCTTATCATTGTACTAATTAGTATTAATCTAAATTTGCAGGTTACTTGGTGAGTGAAACGACGCTCACCACCACTACTCTTACCTTCTTGTGAGGGGGGATGAAGGTTCGGAAATAAAGGTTGATCCTTCCCCTTTCCCTTCCTTGCTTGCTCCTTGGCCTCCTCCTCGTTCTCCTCTTTCCCTTCTTTCTCAAGCATTTCAAGCTTCCTAGGTTCGTCCTCAACAACTTCACCAACCGTGGGAGAGTCAACCTCTTTACCACTTCTCAAAGTGATAGCACTTGCATTTTGTAGAGGGTTGATCTCCGGTTGGGAGGGTAGCTTACCCCTTTCCCGAGCTTCTATCCAATTCACCACTTGGGCTATTTGGCTCACTTGAGTTTCCAAGTTCTTGATACTCGCCTTGGCTTTATCTTGGAACTTCTCACTTTTTTTCCGCGAACATGCCCAACTGGTGAATGGCTTGCATCACCTCATCCTTTGTTAGCCCCGAGCTCCTCCCCTTGGTCTCAGAGTTTGTCTTGTAGCCTTTGAAATTGTTGTTGAGGTGGCCTATATTGTTGTTGATGAGGCCGATATGGTTGAGGGTTTTGGCTTCCTTGAGGATTTCCATACCGGAGGTTCGGGTTATCACAATTTCCCAAATTGTACGACCGGTTTTGGTACCCTTGATAGCCTTGGTAGCCTTGGTTACCTTGGTAGCCTAGCCCGCCTTGGTATCCTTGGTTGCCTTGGTAGCCTTGGTAGCCTTGATTCCCTTGATAGCTCATGTCACTTACCTCTTCAACATAATCCTCTTGCAAAATGGGGCAAGTGTCTGTAGGATGCGCCAAGTAACAAATTTCACATGATTTAACATGTGGCGCATTCCCGGGCTTTGTCATCAATGATTTGACCATAGATGCAAGGGCCGAGACTTGATCCTCGAGCTTTCCACTATTTGAAGAGTCACTTGCGGGGATTGGATTCCTCCATCTCAAATCGGCCCTTGAGCTAAAGTTTCTTGATTCTTCCGCTAGCACTTCGTATAATTGCATAGCCTCGGAGGATGTTTTGTTCCTAAGGGTACCACCACAAGAACTTCTCACCAACCTTTGATCATCATCAAGGAGGTACCAAAATAATTTAAACGAAGTTTCCCGGAGTTTCTTCCCCGGGAAGGTAGAATCCAAATTCCTATGAGAAAATATGATTAAAGTAGTCAAAATAAATGAACGCATTCAATAAAAAAAGCTTTCTCCGATTTGTTTTTTTCTTACCACATGATAATCCAATCTAGATCATCGAAAAAACACCAATCTGCGTTTGAGTTCAGATAAAAAAAAGATTATGATGAGTGAAGTGAAGAAAGATTAAGCCTATTTATTTCTGGTTCGAAGACCAGTAGTTCTAACAATGGACATTGTAGAAGTAATAAACCAAATCCCCCTCCGAATAGCCGTGATAAGGGCAACTCGCAAGAAGCTTCTTGAACCTCTCCCAATAGTTGAAGAGAGATTCTTCATGCCATTGGAGGATGCTGCTTATGTCCTTCTTCAAGGCGGCAGATCTAGAGGCCCGAAAGTATTTGGCTAGAAACTTTGTTTTCATATCAAGTCAACTCTTAATGCTCTTGGGAGGTAGGTAGTGGAGCCAATCCCTTGCACCATCCCTTAGTGTGAACGGGAATGCCTCCAATTTGTAGAAATCTTCATCCACTCCATGGGGGACCGTACCACCACACAAGAAGTGAAACTCGGTGAGGTGTTTGTTGGAATTCTCCCCTTGCCTTCCAAGGAAGACAGGTAGCATGTTGATGAACTCGGTCTTTAGCTCAAAGTGCCTGTTCGGCCCAACCATGGGATACTCGATGCACATTGGTTGTTGATCGAGGTTGGGGGCTATGATGTCTCTCAACAAAGGTTGCCCTAAATGGATTTCTTTTTTGTGGAGAGGGGGGGCTCGCCCTTAGAGAGGATGATGGTGAGGGTCCCATCTCGGATGCTCATCTTCGTGCTTGATTCGATGTTCCATTGAGGAAGATGTATCCACGAAATGGTCACTATGAGGGGTGTTATTCACACTTTCCAAAGAAAGCCTCCTAGCCCATCTCAAATTCAACTCCAACTCGGGGTCGTAGTGTATGGGTTCTTGTGAAGAGGATCGCGTACGAACCATACACCAAGAACTCGACAATACGTCTCCAAGCCAAGTGAAAATGGCAAATCAACTAAGAAATCAAAGTAAAAGCAAACTAAAAAATATTTACAAATAGCATATAATCACACATAATATTCTCAAACACTTAAAAATAAATGCCTCATCCCCGGCAGCGACGCCAAAATTTGGGAGGTCATCGCCGTACTTCTCAAAGTTAATACTTTTAAGTCATGTTGCTTCCTATCTACAATAAAGTAGATAGTGGCAAGTCGGGGTCGTCCACGAGAAGAGTGATCTTTTCTAGTGTTTAAACATATATAGGAGAAAACATACTAGGCATATACATACATAGACATATATATATATAAGTATGTAAACAAAGGGGGGTTGGGTTGGTTTGATCCTAAGTTATCAATTAAAATACAACAACTAGTAAAGCAAGAGAACTATGCTAATCATGCAACACAACTAAACATTCGATGTAAATGATAATTAACGAAGCCTTGGGGGTAATCGATTTCCACTTCCAAACTTCATATAGCTCATTGATTCATTGACTCATTCAATTACATTTATTGTCTATGGGGAATGTATCACTTCTCATTCAAAGATCAACATTCATTCCTCCTTAAGAGTAGTTTGCAAAGACAAACAACGACCATTTGCAAACCTCATTGATGATCACCCTAGACAAACAACATCATAGGGGTGTTTCATCAATGGCATTTCACCCAAACGACCATAGATTTGATAATAACAAGCCTTCTACCAAAGACATAGTTATTGAACCAAACAAAACATTCATTAGATTAAAATAAGAGCAAACAACATTCAAGGTTCAACCTTTCTTTGCATCTATATGACAAATATGAGAATAAACCACATTAACATACTCATCTAGCAAGAATTACCTCACATTATACACAAGAAGTTCTAAATCCATGCTCTTGAATTTCTATATCAAATGAGTCATGAAATTTGCAACTTTCCTAACACCCTAACATTTCAATCTTACAAACATTTCATATACTCAAACAACCCATGGTATAAATGATGTAAAACACAAAATTAATGATATAATAAATGCTCTCTAATAAATGTTCATAAATGAGCAAACATAGAATCTTACTACATCAGCTTGGAAGCTTCAATCAATTGCTCCCAAGAACTAGATTTAGCTACAAGAGTTCATACTAATTAATGCTAAACAACCAAACATAATACAAGAGATTGCAAAGATTAAAATGGAAGAAATAAGGGTTTCAAACAGTGATAAAAATGCACGTGAAGAAGATTATGAATGAGAGGAAAGAGAGTGTTATTTATAGTACAAAAAGGATAAGGTGAAATTCTGGCCACCCTTTGGTCGCGACTCGCGATGGGCTCATTGCGACTAGCGACGGTCTCGCGACGAGGCCATCGCGACGGGTGCCAGAATTTTGTCTTGTTTCCTTTTCTTCTTCTTGTGGTATACAATAATCTTCATAGCAATTTCTCTCATTTTCAAGTCTTCAATGTCTCCAAAAATGGTCTTCAATGGCCTCCGGTCTTCATGTCTTCGAAGCAAGTCTTCAAAAGTCTTCGAAAATGTGATCTTTAATGGCCTTCGGTCTTCATTGCCTCCGTGTTCTTCCCTTGTCATGCAAAATCCACTTAGAAGAGGTAAGAGAGCGTAAAATTGCTCTTACCCCCCCCCCCCCCCCCCCCCGCCCCTAAGAGAATTTCAAGGTAAAACACAAGCTCTTGATAATAAAATAGTACAAAAGTGACTCAAAATAGTACTAAATTATTCACAATTATGCACATAAAATGGACACATCAGTTGTCAATCCGCACAAGTGAAAGGAACAACTAGTAGTGTAGACATGAAACTGAGAGGGGTTGGTATTTTCAACTAACAACTACAAAGCATGCAATTAAAAAACAAGTAAACTATCTATACTAGGCACTTGGGAATCATTTAGCAACATGTTAGTTCTAATGCTTCAATCCTTGATTAATTCAAATATAGACATACAAAAGACCTATTAGTGTGTTTACAACACATGGTATGGCCGATGGCATAGACTTTCCCAACCCTGTCATGGTGGGTGCGCTCGCAACCCTCCATCGGCACTGCCATCGTAATTAGACGTGCACTTGATTTCCAGTAAGGAGAACTAATGTTCAGGAAATGGAATCAAACTAAAATCATCTTTATTCCTAAAAGTAAGAATCTGGAATAAGCAGTAGTTCAACACATATATACGTCAGCTTAGTTTACTCTATAGTTTCGGCGGACACATACTTATTTTTCTTTTCTCGAGGTACTACTCAGGACGATATTATTATTATTAGAAATGACTCTCGGCTATTCGTCAGTTTATTGCTCGAACTGATATGGAGTTCTCCATTAAGGACATTGGTCCTCGACATTATTTTCTCGACTTGGAGGTAGGGGCTACTCTCTCAGGTTTGTTCTTGGGCAAGGAAAATTATGCATGTGATATTCTTAGTCGAGATGGGATGACTGACGTTGTCGTTGTCTCTACCTTGGTTCTTTCGCAGTTTCCACTCCACGGTAGTACTAGTGGCAAATTTGGCAATCCCACTTTTTATCGGTCTTTGGTTGGTGCTCTGAAGTACCACCATCACTCGTCAAGACCTTTGCTTTGCGGTCAATTTTGTCAGTCGGTACCTTTAGTATCCTCAAGATGATCATTTTGCCGCAATTACTTGCATTATCGCTCTGTTCGTGGCACTTGCACTATGTTTTTCCTTTCAATCGACACGTTCTTCCAAGGTGGTGGGATACTCCGATGCGGACTAGGAATGTTGTTTGAGACTCATCGTTCGACATATTGCTATGCTGTCTTTTTGAGTGGAATTCTCGTCTCCTGGAGTGCTAAGAAGCAACCTACAATTTATCGCTTCAATTTTGAGTCTTAGTATCGTGCCTAGGCAAACACTGCGGCAAAAGTAGTTTGGTTATCTCATATTCTTCTTGATCTTTGATTTGCGCTCTCCAACGCTCCCATCTTTCTTTGTGACAACAGTGTCATCTTTTTGCCTCAAAATCCAATTGCTTACAAGCGGGCAATGCATATTGACTTTAATTACCACTTTGTTCGTGAGTTGATTTCTTAGGGCAAGTTTTGTCCCCATCATGTTCCTACTTCCCTTCAACCAGCTGAGATCTTCACAAAAGGGCTTTCTTGTCATTTGTTTGAGTTCATTAGGTCCAAACGGTGTGTCTCGGAGCATTCGGTGTTTCGCTTGAGGGGGGTATTAGGATAGAAAAGATCGATGATTGAGATATGAGATGAGAGGATCGCAGATATCCACTTTCCTTCTATTCATATTCTTGTAACCTATATAAACTATCTCGATCAATAAGCTAAGGCATGCAAACATTCAACCTTTACACTTATGATCCAGAATCAATAGTTTTCGATTATTTATACCAGCACCTAAATATGGTATATACACATAAATTCGTTATTATTCCCCAAACTTTGTGTAAATTCTACTATCTCTATCCCATTAAAATTGGTATGATTTTACTTTTGGGATCATCTACATCAATGTTTAACTGCAAATATCTTCATTTATACATGCAAAAAAAATTCTTTAAAAATAATAGTTTAAAAATGTATGTTATGATGAATTCAGCAACATATTACATGTTAATAGCATTTATAACAATAGAATAAAATGGTTGAAGTTGCTTCAGTCTCATTTCACCACGAGATGGTCGTACAAGACTTTGTTATTTCATCACGCGATGCCCATGGGAGAAAACACGAGTGTGACAGAAGATGACCCAAACAAACTGCTCCCAAATACTCGATGTAAGGATAGCTATAGCCAACAAACAAGCATAAAATAAACGCAACAAGAACACAACACAATTTTAGGTTGAAAACTCTTCTCAAACCAAGGAGTAAAAAACCACGAGGCTCGTAAGCAACTTAAACTCTTTCGCTGTAATCAATCATAATGAGCTCATGAGTTTTCTCTAGAACCAACTGCAGGCATACAAGATTTAGTCAAGATATCAACATCAATCTTGGTAAATAATGAGCACAAGAGAGATCTAATCATGGTAGAAATCAATCTAAAACACCAATCTTTACTGTTGCAGAGTTGTTCACCAAACACCAACCTAGGAAGTTCCAAATCAGATCTCTACTATTCAAAATGTGCACTTAAGGCTCATGAACAACATACCAAAAAATCAGAGGAATCCAAATAATGAATCTTGATAACGAACCGGAACACGGCAACTGGTTTGAAAGTTATAAACCCTAACTGAATTTCTCAATTTTTCTCTCCTTTTTTTTTGTTATTTTCTCTACCCTTTCTTTCTTCTAAAGGAATCTTAAATACCCCTATCTCAAGTATTAATCGGGTAAAGATAGTAGGCCCTATAACACATTTAAATTATTTCAAATCTTGAGATCAAATTCACACATTTCCATATATAAAATGATCCTAAAGCTATAGAAAGGCTAAAAGGCGATTATCCGCTCGCCCTCAGCGGCCCATACCCAGACCATTATATGAGAGGTAAATTACGGTAGCCAAGCACCAGGGATGGGCCAGCCCACACCCAGACCATCATATGAGAGCTTGGCCTTACCTCGCTGCCGAGGATCGAACCTGGGTTTATTGGCTTTCCCACCCATGTCCCAACCACTGGTACACCCCTGGGTGTTAAAACTATAGAAAGGGGTTTTCTTATGGCTTGGTCTAACGTGATTCGGTGAGAGACTTTCTCAGGTATAAAATGGTCGATATGGTTCAGTCACTGTGTCTTTTTTTTCCCCCTTTATCGGTAGACCTTATACAGTTGGAGATAGCGGAAGTGAGTGCCATTTGGGAAGGAGTTGACTGCGGAAGATGAAGATGATATCCACCGAAGAAGCTCTTGAAATTGTACTGAGCGTGTGCGCGCGGCTGCCGCCTGTGGGGGAGCCTCTCCAGGATGCCGTTTGCAAAGTATTGGCGGAGGATATCTATGCTCCCGACCCTCTGCCTCCTTACCCTGCCTCCGTCAAGGTCCTAATCCAATCTTCTTTTGATTCATTTACAGTATTATTAATTGTTGAGAATTTGGTTTGGTTGAAATTAGGACGGATATGCGGTGGTTGCCTCAGATGGTCCTGGCGTGTATCCTGTGATTACTGAATCAAGAGCTGGAAATGACGGAGTTGGGGTCACCCTCACTCCTGGGACTGTTGCATACGTAACTACAGGAGGCAAGTGTATTTTATTGTCCCTGTTCCAACATGTGCTTACTGTTGCTCTATTTTATCCATCAAGCCATTCTTTTTCGGCAGCTGGAAATCTTTATAGCATTTTTTTTCGTGATTGTGTGATATTCAGGCAGGGAATGTACCTTTTTCAAATTGGATAGAGAAACTGCAGTTTAGATAGACTATGGAACATGGATAGAAAAACTGCAGGTTGTGTGGACATGCTAGGTTAGATACACTGCAGAATGAGACTTTTGGAAACCAAGAGTAGCTCAAAAGAGAAACATGGTATGGACCGCAGAATATGGAGAACCACTCCGGCACTTTAACCAGGGAAAAGGTAGCCATTAGAAAAACCCTTGGAGGAGACTATACAGAAAGGATAAACTAGGAAATAGATGATACAGTATTGTTTTAACTGATCACGGTGGTGTTATATGATCCCTGTAGCCAACCCCAGATAGTGAGATACAGGCTTAGTTGTCCAAACTAAGAACCATGCAAGTTTTATTGTGGTGACTTTAAATCATGTAATTTGTAGGTTCTCAGGTTGTCTACTTGTCTTGATGAGGCTTTAGGTAAAGTAGGAAGAGGGTAGGTTTTTATCCAGTAGCCATTGGAACCTTGATTTTCTGGAGTCATGAGCTTGTATGATTAACAAGTTCCCTTGAATAGCAAATAGATGTGGTTGTACAAGAATATTCCTTTTACTATATGCTCTCCACCAATTGATTTTCTGATCCTTAAGGTCCTGGAAATTTCATAGTACTCTTTCCTGTTAACTTCTGTCTCACAATCTTTGCTTCAACTTCTTTGTTTTCTCTAGGTCCTATACCTGAGGGTGCTGATGGTGTTGTGCAAGTGGAGGATACTGTGTTAGTAGAAAATGCTCCCTTGAAACAAAAGAGGTTGCAGATTCTGAAACAAATTAGCCCTGGCACTGATATTCGCCCAGTGGTATGTTGTTCTCTGGAGTAGTGTGCTAGCAATGCTTTTTTGAAAAAGGGATTATCAGTGAACCTGTTCTTTCCAGGATGAGGAATATGTGTGGTCCTTTTTGTGGCCTGTGAGCCACACTTCCAAACAGTGTGGGTCAAAAACATCTTCCCTGGCCTCCTAAAACTGTTAGCTCATTTATGAACTATGGGCTCATTGCTAGATAACCTTTGGCTCTAGAACATACTTAGAGGAGGCACTTTGACTTGGCCAGCACACGTAACAAATTTAATTGGAACAATCGGTATACGGTATCCTTGATATATAATACTTACCGTATCCCTTAGTAATAATAGTAATAAAACAATGACTAAATTGTTTTTTTGGTCCCCTACAAAGTATCTTTTACTATCTTTTGGTCCCCATTTGCAAAACAACCCTTAGACGGTACCCAACAAATTCAAAATGATATGTTTTGGTCCCCAGAGGTGGTTTTCAGGGATAGTCAACGGTAAAATTGGTCAAAATATGTAAAATGACCATTATATCCCTGAGTTAAAAAAATAATAAAAAAATCGTCAGGATGCAGGATGTTAGAGGACTCGAGGCAGGAGGTTCGAGGGATCGAGGCATGAGGTTCGAGGAATCGAGGCATGAGGTTCGAGGGATCGAGGCATGAGGTTCGAGGGATCGAGGCATGAGGTTCGAGGGATCGAGGCATGAGGTTCGAGGGATCGAGGCATGATGTTCGAGTGCTCGAGGAATGGGTTCGAGGGCTCGAGGCATGGAATTCGAGGGCTCAAGGCATAAGGCTCGAGGGGAGAGTGGAGAGGTTCGAGGGCTCGAGGGGGAGGTTCAAGGGGAGAGGTTCGAGGGCTCGAGGGGACAGGTTCGAGCGCTCGAGGGGAGAGGTTCGAGGGCTCGGGATGAAGTTGATTGAAAATTTTTAAATTAATATTTTTTAATTGAAAATATTTTTAATTAGTAAAATTACCATTATACCCCTGACCATACCAGAAAACCATTTTGCCTTGCTGGAAAACCACCTCTGGGGACCAAAACATATCATTTTGAATTTGTTGGGTATCGTCTAAGGGTTGTTTTGCAAATGGGGACCAAAAGATAGTAAAAGATACTTTGTAGGGGACAAAAAAACAATTTAGTCTAAAATAATTAACTAGTGCCCATTGTTTTAGGAGTAATTTTAGGGATATGTATCATCCCGTATATGAATTGGAACCAAACATGCAGGGGATACAATAATCACCGTACCCCAGGGGTACGGTATAATTTACGATAGAGGGAATATAATCAGTATTATTTAAGTGAATACATCATTAAAGAAGCTAATATACCTTTCATAATTGCTCTTGACAATGATTTTGTACTCAATAATTCAATCAAATAGAATTACCTGAAACCAAAAAACGTTAGACCCCAAGGCAGCCCTTCCTGCTGCTTGGATTTCATGAATAGATTCAGGCAGATGTAGGATGGTATAGATTGTGGGGGAAATCAACCCAGGATGTAATGAACTCATAATTCATTAGATACTTTTTATGTTAACCAAGTGTCGTAAGTAAATTGCTTCTGCTTGTTCAATCATTTGATAACCAGAGCCATTCTTTGATAAATGATCACTATGAGTCAAACTCAATAGAATTCGATCAATCCCCTTTTCTGTCGTTAAGGTGGAGAACTGAACCAAGAATTTTCTTTCTTCATCACCAATCGAATCATTGTTCGCACCCCAGGATTCTATTTTATCATCAATCCAATTCCCCTTCACGTTTTTTCTGCATCAGAATTATGATGAGGTTTTAAAGTAGGAATACTGTATGTAGTGACAGCTTAGATGCAGAAACCACACAACTATATATATATATATATATATATATGTATATATATATATATATATATATTTCGCCACTCTTATTTTCTGTCCAATGTTACCCATAGATTGAGTGATGCTGCTTATGCAAGTATTGTTACCTAGGGATATGACATTAAGAAAGATGATTTGGTGCTGAAATCTGGTGAACGATTAGATGCTGCAGAAATTGGCTTGCTTGCAACCGTTGGTGTAGTCATGGTTAAGGTGCTATCTCTTACTTCCTTTTTGTTCTTGTTCTTTCATCTGTTCATATTTCCTTTTGTTTTTTCTGCATCTGTTCCTTTCTTCCTGCTTCATGCTACCTTTCCGTTGAAGGACACATTTGGTTAGCATATTTGAATATCTAAATAACCCTCCGAATATTATCTTACAGGTCTATCCTGCTCCAACAATTGCTATTGTTTCCACGGGTGATGAACTTGTGGAACCAACTGTTGGATCTCTTACTCAGGGTCAGGTGCTTGAAGCTACTTCTTAGAGTCTCTATTTTGCTTCCTTCCCTTTTATTCCCTTATTTGTCACGGTGTTGGCTTCTTCATATTGCATTTCAGGTTGACTGCTTGATCAACATGTGTCCACATGTTTATCCTGTTGAAAAGTGTGAAAAGTAAACTAATTAAGGTGACAAACTAGGCTAGGATGTACTTAGACTTGCAGTAGCTTAAAGAGCATATTGAGTTCTTATTGGAATTTCTTATGACATTTATAATAGACTTGAATGAGATTAATTTGAAAAATATCAAATTTTCATTTGTTACAAGCCTTCAGAGGGCAAAACTGTGGTAGGCATATAATTTTCAGGGTTGTGGGAACCAAAATTAAGGTTGATAATTTTTACTCTATGCAAATGATAAAAATATGATATGGAAGTCCCAAACTTGGAATTAACTTAAAAACTGATTACCTTCAATTCAGCTCAAAATAATCTGACTCGTCACTAAACTTGAAATGCAGCAGCAAACTGCACCATGGACTACTACGTGCATCTGACAGCGTTGTCTTAAGTTGATTTCTTTCTTTCTGTACTCTTAAATGTTAATGAAAAGCAATTGATCATTATTACAGTGTTCTTGGATTTTGGAGTCATTTCATGTCCTTAACCTATTTTCATATTTTAACCTTATTGCATAGCGAGTGTCAAGTGTTATAATTATTTTCAAGTTGTCTTTGCTCCTTCGGCTTTCTGCTTGTGATTCTTTCCCTGTCTCCCTGTTCTAAGTATGAGTATGATAATCTCATTAGCTATCTGTGTTTTTGAAGGTTATTTGATATAAACTCTACTCTAGAATTTAAGATGCAATTAATAGATGTATAGCACTTAAGCACCAAATTTGTCTTTGCTTCTCTGACTTTCCCTTTGCACATTTCTCATCTGAAACAGATGTTTTCTTTCGCTGGCATCTTCTTCATAGTTTAGTTCCTCAAAGATGTCCTTGCCTTTTTAACAGATTCGAGATTCCAACCGTGCTATGGTCCTCGCTGCGGCACGACAGCACCATTGCAAGGTGTTAGACCTTGGTATAGCTCGTGATGATGAGGCAGAGATTGAAAGAGTTTTGGATAGTGCAGTCTCTGCTGGAGTTGACATCATTATAACTTCTGGAGGTGTTTCTATGGGAGACAGGGATTACGTCAAACCATTATTTGAAAAGAGAGGGAAAATTCATTTTGATAAGGTAATGGGAGAAAAAATAATAATTTTTCCTTGCCACTAGTCAGTATACACAGTTATACTTCTATTTGTGTTCGTTTCAGTAGAAGTACTAGGCACTGATCTCTCATTCAGGTTCAAATGAAACCAGGGAAGCCTATTACTTTCGCTGAGATTGTTCGTGGATCAAGTGATAGCTTGGCATCGAATAAAGTCCTTGCTTTTGGGTTGCCTGGAAATCCAGTTAGCTGTCTAGTTGGTTTTCATCTCTTTGTAACCCCTGCCATTCGACGCCTTTCTGGATGGACAAATCCTCACCTACCAAGGTTCTATGAACAAGTTTTTGCAAATTTGCTGTTAGTTTAATTTTGAATCCCATTGGTCCCTCGTTTTCACATATGTATTGTTCCCCAAGCAAGGGCATGGCTCAGTTCTGATTTATGACTTTCTTTTCACCCTGGATAGAGTGCTTGCTCGTCTTAAGCAGTCAATAAAGACTGATCCAGTACGTCCTGAATTTCATCGTTCAGTTATCAGTTGGGAATTCGATAATGCAAATGGGTCCCCTGGGTAAGATTTTAGTACCTGTCAAACAAAAATTCAAGTGGAATCTGTACGATTTTGTTCTTCCAAACCTTTAGAATTTAAGAAAAGCTATGTTTTACAGATAATTTTTTGCTCCTCTTTACAATGTTCAGATTTGTTGCTGAGAGTACAGGACATCAAATGAGTAGTAGGCTTTTGAGTATGAAGTCCGCAAATGCATTACTGGAACTACCTGCATCAGGCAAGTTAATGCCGGCTGGATCTTCTGTGTCAGCAATATTAATATCCGACATAAGTTGCATTTCTGGTAGTAGGACTTCTGGATCCCCAGAATTCAGACATGGTTTGCAAAAAAATACATCAGAAGTTGGAAATGTTAGTCACTCATCAGAAGATTCTCAGTACAGAGTAGCTATCCTAACTGTGAGTGATACTGTTGCGGCAGGGAAGGGACCTGACAGAAGGTATGCTCTTGTTGGTCTACTTTGTTTCACCAATATACTTAGTTTTCAGATATATTGATATGCATAAATGAGGAACAAAAAAAAGGAGAAAGGGAAATGCATGAAGGAGGATTGGTAACCATGTGCCTTTGAGTTGAACAGTTACACTTAGTGCCATGCAATTATTTTTAAAATGTCTTTCGTACTTGAAAAACAGTGTACTTTCTTGCGATTATCATACAGTAGTTCTTCATTCAATGCTTGAAATACATAACATTGCATCCAGATACTCCTTTTTGGATCATCGTTCCAACAAGGACACTTTAATGATGCTAGAGGAAACATGCAAAGTTGATTTTATTCTTGTTCAGAGTAAAACAAGGAAGTCTCTATACTCTTTGCTACACTGTTTCCGATTGCTACACTGCAGGGGTGACTGGCTTGCGTTCTTCCACACCCGTAGTGTAGGACTTGCAAAATAAAATTGTTAAGTGCACAAGAATGGGGGACTAGATGTATAGAGTTGTTTACATTTCCTGTTGTGACTCATATTCTTGAGTCCATTTGTTTTGGGTCTTTGTATAGAAATAGTGAGTTAAGGTGGACTATTTTGGCAAAATACTAAAAATTACTTTTATTTGTTCAATTCCAACTTTCATAAACAAAGGGTCTTCATTCTTTAATCTGCAATTGTCGATAGCATCACCAATTTGATCTTCGTTTCATGTTTTGATAGAAATATGTGCTCTAAGACTTCGTAATTTCCTTGAATTGCTTTTCGTATTTATGGATGAATATTCTTTTTATCATCGCCAAATATGGTCTTTATAAAAAATTCATATGGTTGTGCAGTGGTCCACGAGCCATTTCTGTTGTAAACATGGCATCAGAAAAATTAGGTGGAGCCAGAGTTGCTGCAACTGCTACTGTTCCAGATGATGTGCCACAAATCAAGGATATTCTGAGGAGATGGAGCGATGTTGAGAAGATGGACTTGATTCTTACGTTGGGTAAGTTAAGCACTCTATTTTTCGCCATATATTTTTGTGGTTGGTTTCTGAAAGGATGGTTCAGAAATTGCTATGGCCACACTATATCACAGAATAATTAATGGATGCATTAGAAAGAGAGTGGAGGTAGCAGGTAGAACTGAAATAGAAACATTTAGATGCTTGTGTGGGCCATGTATTGTACGGCATTTGTAAAGAGTGGAAATCACAAACTCAAAATAATATAGGAAAGGAAGACAGCAATAGAACTGGAAATGAACTTAAAAAATGTATCCATATATGAGAACATGGTTTCAACTGAACACAATGGTGTAATATGATTCATATAGCTGACTAAGGCTTTAGTTTTTCTTATAGAGTATTCCCAAATCCAAAAATTAAATGATACTCTCTGTTTCAGTTCAGCCCTAAATAATGCTAATGTCAATATGATGGATGATTGCTAAAATCACTGCACTTTCTGTGCACCTTGTTTTTAAGCACTATCTGTGCACCTAGTATGTCTTCAAAGTTCTCCCTATATCACCCCGTCTTTAATATGAGGTTAAATAGAATGTGAGCCCTTTATGCTTTCACTCTTTTGGTATAATTTAAATGTAATTTACATTTGAAAATTTTCAGTCAAGGTCAGAAACATGATGCAGAAAGCATGCTTACTGTGCTCCATAACCCTCGATCTCTCCCAAAATATAATGCAATGACTCGTGTACTTCAGGTGGTACAGGTTTTACTCCAAGAGATGTTACTCCTGAGGCTACAAAAGGTGTGATAGAGAAAGAAACCCCTGGCCTTCTGCTTGTCATGATGCAAGAGTCTCTGAAGGTATCAGTAAGCTAAGTTTATGATATAATTTAATCAAATTCTTTCTTGTGATGCAGCTGATGGTGGTGTAGTTTCTTTCAGGTTAAGATAAATTGGCCTTGCTGATTATATAAAGCCATTTTTGAGTTGGTATTATCATGTTATAATTATCCACCTACCAAAGTTTAACATAATTGGTGAAATATGAAAGCTACATGTTTTAAGTTTCATATTGAATATTCTGGAAGATGAATAGCTGTATTCCTTTTAGTAAATATGTGGAGCTATGCAATAGTAAAATATGTTAGTTCTATCAAGAATTACTTGGTTGATTACAAATTCTCTGCTCTATGCTGTAGGGACCTGAACTGCACAGTAGTTTGTTAAAATGGCCAACCAATATGAATTTTCATTTTCATGAAGATTCTGATGGCACGTGTACTTGATCTTGTGAAAGGGACCTTCTAGAAATTAACAAGACCACATAATAAAAAGTTCATTAAAGTCTGATAATTTATCCGAGTAGTGAAATAATTATGCCATCAATAAACATTCTTTATTTAATTTTTTAGAAATCTGTGTGATTGCTATTGATACAGAAATTTAAATGCCTCTTCTCCACTTGATTGGAGAAGGCCTCTGATTTTTTTAGTTTTATCATCAATTTTGAGGCTGAGTAGTACCCTGTGTTGAAAGCTTTCCTAATTCTTACGTCTTGAAACTTTGAGCAGGTGACACCTTTTGCAATGCTTTCACGCTCTGCAGCAGGAATAAGAGGAGCAACACTGGTACGCTGAAAGTTCTTTGGCTTTGTATTGTAAATTGTTAGAAAATAAACCAGACTTTTCTCCTATTTAGATAGACGAGTAACACAAGCGCAGGTTCAATGCTGCATATTGACAGAAATCCACCAATTAAGAGTGGCACTACAGTGATCTGATTGTCTATGCCGTCAAGGCTGTCCATTTTCTTTTATTGTGCAATATATTGAAGTAATTGAGTTGAAATATAGAGACTTAGTGATTAGAACAGAAATTAGGCAGTTGCTCAGCTTGGCTTTGGTGATGGTAGTGTTAAATGTAGTTATCAACTTGGCAGTAAAGATACTCAGATTCAGGGGGGTTACCATTTTGGTTCTGCAGGAACAGTGTAAAGTGAGTTTATTCATTAAGTTGCTTGCTCAGAAGAATTTTGTCTTGTCATATACTTGGAAAATCTATATGGTTCGATAAAATATCATGGTCATCGAATGTCTGAGCTGTACGTAGATATGTGGACTCGGTTTTATAAATTATATTTCTTCACTACATTCTTCTTTTATTGGCTCTTTTTGGTTCTTCCCCTTTCTTTATAATAATATGAGAATGTCTAGACTTGAGAGTATGTAGTTTTTTCTCTTTCCTAATGGAAATTGATGTGTTATCTACAATTGAGTTTATCACTACCGCCCTTGTAATCATGTACTGTACTTAAAATGATGGAAAATCTTATCACAAGTATGCTTCACATGTCTTGAGGAATGTTTATTGTTTTCTTTTATTTGATATCCATGTCTTCTGAATTCAGTTGCAATATTCAGAATTGTCTGATTCAGTTTTGTTATATGTATTTATTGTAGATCATCAATATGCCTGGGAACCCGAATGCAGTTGCTGAATGCATGGAGGCATTGTTGCCTGCCCTTAAACATGCTTTGAAGCAGGTGAAGGGGGATAAGAGAGAGAAGCATCCTCATCATGTTCCACACGAAGAGGCTGCTCCTTCGGATACATGGGAACATAGTTTTAAGTTGGCTTCTGGCGAAGATCAAAGCAGGGGCTGTTCTTGTTCTCATTAGTGTCCTTAACAATACTTTTAAGCTGTCCCACAGTTTTGTTATGCATAGTATACAAGTTTTTGGGTAACGTTGATCGATGCATCAAGAAATAAAATGACAATGTACAAGTTTCAAGATACTTGTTTTGTTCCTGTTTTTATTGATACCTATTTCAAAGAACACTCTGCAAAGCCAAGGTTATGGTTCTTTTCCCCCCACAACATCGATCAAGAAATAAAATGACAATGTATACAAGTTTCAAGATACTTGTTTTGTTCCTGTTTTTATTGAAACCTATTTCAAAGAACACTCTGCAAACCGAATAGAAAAGGTTAAATAAACAATGATCTTATATTTTCTAAACCGTTAACTGGCAACAAGTTGTGTATTACATTCAATTAATCCACTTTAGCGGTAACAAGTGTCAAGGCACTCTTCCTTACCACCATCTGCTATTTATAGTTGTATAAGAGTTGACACAAATAACACATTTAACTGGACAGATGAAGTGTGCTCAGAAGACAATTGTCCGCCATGCATAATTTTTCAACACTGGGATCTGACAACTTGAAAAAACTGGCATGTTAAACGAATCCTTTAGGTTGGGTAACGTTGGCAGGCAACCCTGTCAGATCAGAACACAACATGAATGGCCACTGTAATATTTGCAATATGACTTAGATTAGTCTGCCCCTGCTGAACAAGACCATGCGATGCTCATATAACCAAGGAAGCATAGTTGTCAAATGATCTTTTATAGTAGTTTAAATTACAAACAGCGAAATCATGTGATCGTTAGTGTAAGTATTGAGCTGTAAATCATGTGATCATGCATGCCCATTTTCCTTGTTTAAGTTCCTTCAAACAGCCAGCCGCAAATTACACCTGCCATCTCTTGGGCTATTTCTATCCAGGGACATAGTTCCTTCAGCCGCCATATTTGCACTACTCAGCTAGAATCTTGTGCACAAACATGCAATACAAACAAGTCGATCCATCGATATAAACTCTCAGAGTCCACAGCTCCATAATTAGTCCCTGAAAGCAAATGCAAAAAATATGTAAGGAAGCTTCCATTAGTTATCTCATTGTACCAAACTTATTTGAATATGTTTTACCACCCAAGGAAAACAGACACAAGGAAAAAAGAGATGGCAAACAACAGAGCTGAAAAAATGTTACTCTTAGGTTATCAAAATAGCCACATCATGCCCTATACACCAGTACAGGTTTAGCCATTTAGGGTATGGTGAGGCAACGAGGGAAATATCAGGAGGCCTCTCATTGTGTATCTTCCCAAACCACAACAAACAGTCACAATTCATACAAGAAAATGATAAATAAGGGCAGTGCACTTAAGCTAGAGAGAACAGACATCCCTCTCAGTCTCCTTAAAAGTCCATACAACTAAAAGAGCTAACCACAGTTAGAATCTTACTTCATCGAGCAAAATATGGCCTTCTTCAACTAGTTTGTATGAAGTTATGAACTACATCCTATATGGGAGAGGCAACTACTGGACTTCTCCCCCAAATGAGAAGCAAATTACTTATGAAAGTCTTAAGCGAATAAGCTTGAGACAGCAAGAGATTTCAAAGAGAGCACAGTATCCAAGAACTGTTTTTACCTAGATGTTGCCTAGAATAGTAGCCTATAGAGTAAATCAGTACCATATATCAGCACAAAATTTGGATCAACCATATCAATCATGCAAGACTAGAGAAAGCTACAGAAATTTAAGCAGGAAATGAGGAATTGTATAAAGCTCCAGACTACTTGTGCAGAAGAAGAAAAGAATACTCACCAGTATTTGATCAAGCCATCCCACCCACAAGTAGCAACCTTACTCTGCTCCAGAGGATGCCACTCGACTCCAATGCATACCCCTTCGTGACATCTAAGTTTGCTGAAGACCTTGCAACTCTTCCAATCCCAAAACCAGCACTTACCCTCACCATCTCCCGACATCACGAATCGCCCATCGGGTGAAAAGTTGACCTGGCAAGCATACCCAGCTACAATGTGCCCAGCAAATCTCTTCTTCTTATTAAGTTGAAACCTCTCCCTCGTACTATAAATAAGGATCTGGTTATCCAAACTCTGTGCAGCCAGCCAGTTTGAGTTTGGATGCAATGAAATGGCTGGCATGGAGTGCATATGTGGTTCGCTAATGTACTTAATAACAACTGGAATACCAAACTCCCAAACACGGAGAGACTTATCATCACTCGAAGTAACAAACCTCCTATTGTTATCCACAAAAGTGATGGTATTAACAGCTCCTAAATGCTGATCATACTCCTGAGTAATCTGCCCCGAATTCATGTCCCACTGAACAATTTTCTTATCACTCATACCCGCCAAAAGCACATTCTGCTTATCTTCATCTGGATTAAGCTTCACCACATACGGAATCTTCCCAGTCGAAAAAGTGGATATAACCTGCCCTGTTTCAGTATCCCAGTACTTAATATTCTTATCATAGCTAGCAGTCAAGAACTTACTCCCATCATTACTGAACCATACATCCCTAACCGCTTTGGAGTGCCCCATGTAGGTCCTCATACATTTACCAGAATTGAACACATCCCATATCTTCACCTTGGTGTCCATTCCAGCTGACAGTATCAAATGACCATGCTTGGGGAAAAACCGAATGGCGGAAACCCCTTTGGTATGCCCGCTCCAAGTGTGCACCAATCTCTTGGGTATATAGCAATGATCATTACTAGCTTTGGCATCCTTAGGAGGAGCAATCCACGACCTCCCTTGATAATCCTTCTGTTCCTTGCCATGAAAGGTAGTCTTATCAACAAGACCTGAATTGCTACTAGCGCCGTCATTGTCGCCTTCCTTCTTCTTGGCATACTCCTCGGCGTACTTCTTCTGCTCTTCTGTTAACTCTCCGCCCACTCCCTCCTTCACTCCAGCCCAAGGGCTCTTGCTGTTCTTCCTTATCCAAGCCTCACTGGCGGGGTTATCGACCTGGTCGGGATCCACGTCCTCCACCTCACCCAGCTTCTCCAACTTCTCCTTCTTCTTCTCCACCTTCCGCCGCTTCTGCTCGCTCTGGCGAGCGTTGTAAACCGTCAGGCCCCCGGTTTTGTTGAGAGCGTCGAGGTCGCCGACGAAGTAGTTGGCGGAGGGATCAGTGGCGTAGCCGTGCTTGTGGTAGGTGTTGTACTGTTCGTCGAACACGAAGGACTCGATGGAGGCGTCTTCCACGAACCCTAGCTTGTGGTTGCGGAGGCCCTGGGCGATGCCGTCTTTGGCGTAGGGATGGGCGGGGCCGCTGATTGGGGACCACAGCTGGTCGAAGGTAGGGTTGAAGCGGACCGTGTGCTGGGTGGGGTCCAGGGGATGGGATTGAACTCTGGACCCGGTCACTGCCAGCGCCAGCATCGTGTCGTCCACCGTCGGCGCAGAGGATTTCGCCGGGAGTGAGAGCCGGATCGGCGACGAGTCCGGCGACGGGTTGCCGTCTGCATCGTTTCCCCCGTTGGGGGGAGGAGATTCAGCGTCTGCGTACGACGACTGAAGGAGATCCATTTTTGATCGGAGAAGACTTCGGAATTAGGGCTTTTATAAGCTGGCCAACTGAGGAAGCCCTTGTATCCCCCTCCTTTCGGTCGGCCAGTCAAATGGATTAATTGGATAAATTTATTATCCAAACCCAATATGTTATTATTTAATGGATCATTATCCAATTAACTCATTTATTAATGGATTATTGACAGGCGCGGGCGGTCGTCGCGCCCGCGCGCCAAAAGATAATTTATAAGCCCTCAATGCTTACTTTCTACAACTAGGTAGATAGTGGCAAATCGGGGTCGTCCAAAGAGAAGAGGGATCTTCCTAAGCGTCTAAGCACACAATGGTTGATACTAGGCTAGGAGTAAATATATATACACACACTTAAAAGCAAGTAGGGGGGGGGTTGGTTGGTTGGTTTCCTAGGTTAACAATGATAACTAGCAACGTCAAGTGACTATGCTAATCATCAAACGAAACTAAGAAAAAGGGGTTTTAAACTACAAAGATAAAATGCCTTGGGGGCAACGGATATCCACTTCCACATCTAATGTAGTTCATCGAATCATTCACACATTCCATCATATAGCATTCATGACCCAACGCTCACACACCCCATCTAGCAAGTACCACAACACACACACCACAAGGAGTTCTAAGTTCATGCTCGTAGATCTTCATGCAAAGGCGCTACGGAATTCGTCACGTTCCTACACCTAAGCAATTCCACCACACAAGCACTACCTATGCTCAAACCACTCATGGCACACATGCAGTGAAACACACCGTCATGAATACATAAACGCCAAATAACAAATGCTTCAAGAATGAATTTAAATCATCTATCCAATACTTCAACTACTTGTCGTGGAGACTAAACTCCTATCCTTCTTAGTTCGTAGTTTGCGAGAGTGAGTTCGACATCTCTCGTCAAACCTCACCAATGACTCCAGAGTCGCGACCACGACTCAAGGTGTCATTGGTGGCATTTAGCACGAAGGACCAACAAGCTTGGCAATGCCTATGACCACTACACCGTGACTAGGCATTGAACCAATTCATGCAATTACACGAGATTGGATGAACGTGCAACGCACATTCATCCGCGAGCATATGACTCTCTCGTTTGCTACACAAACGAACATGACGAAGAGTTCGACATCAATCACATTCGCCTAGCACATTGTCAACACACTAACACAATCAAAAGCTCTAATTCACACTCATACATTCCTAACAAGAACAGGGGGGAAATTAACCCAAATCCCCCAAACCCTAGCTAGCAATTCATACAAGCATTCATATCCTCAAGCTCCCAACAACATCAATGCAATCAACAATTAACATTCAAAGCACAATAAGAGCACAATAGCAAAAACATCAAATAGATACATAGAAATGAATCTCAATACATAGATAATGGAAGCTTCAATCCTTTGCTCCCAAGAACAAGAACTACTCTAGAACAACAACAAAAGACATAATCAAACTAAGAGAAAGCTAAGAAAAGAAAGAAGAAGAAAAAACCTAGAATTGAAGCCCTAAAAACGCAGAGAAAACGGGCTGGGAAAGGCTGGAGAAGAAGAGGGAAAGAGATGGTATTTATAGTGCAAAGAAAATAAGAATGATTTCTGGCCGCCCGTTGGTCGCGACTCGCGACGGAGTTCGTCGCGACTCGCGACGGTGTTGGTCGCGAGGTCGCGACTCGCGATGGTGTCGCGACGGCAGCCACAGTTTTGCATTGTTTCTTTGTCTTCTTCATAGCCATCCCTCTCAATCTTCAAGTCTTCAACAGCTCCAAAATGGTCTTCAACGGCCTCCGGTCTTCATGTCTTCGAAGTGAGTATCCAAAAGTCTTCGAAAGTATAATCTTTAATGTCTTCCGGTCTTCGTTGCTTCCGTGTTCTTCCCTTGTCACACAAAATCCACTTAAAAGAGGTAAAAGAGTACAAAGTTGCTTTTACCTCTCCTAAGTGAATTTCAAGGTAAAACACAAGCTCTCTATAATAAAAGAGCACAAAAGTGATCCTAAATACTACTAAATAATGCGCCTAAAATGGACACATCAAACCTCCCCACACTTAAACCTTACTCGCCCTCGAGTAAGAAAAGATTTAAGCATACGGAGGAAATGGCATATCCACATCCTAAAACCCCCAAAATAACCACACAAAATGGACATATCAAACCTCCCCACACTTAAACCTTACTCGCCCTCGAGTAAGAAAAGATCTAAGCACAGGGAGTAAATGATATATCCCAAAACCTAAACTAATCCCCCAATCAAAGCCTCACAAAAACTCTCAATATCAAAAAATCCCAAAATAAAAGCTCACATGAGAATTTTGTCACACGCACATCCCCAATCCTAAATCTAACCAAACCTACCACTTATCAATTCACTATCCATAAAACATATTTAACAGCCCAGAATTGATATTCCCAGAATCCAATGACACAAAATGAAGCTAAAACCATAGAGGAAGTTTTAAACACATGCTTCACTTAATGCCAATATATCAACCAAAAACGAAGTAGAAAGAGATAAGGAATTTCATAACCACACTTCGTTTCCTAACACACTAAGCTACCCAATCCCAAGAGGTCTAAAGATATTGAGCTACCCGATCCATCCGTGTGACAACCGCAACCTTATGACTCCAACGCCGGCAAATGAGTGAAATCATAGCATTTTTCAATTTCTCTCGCTTTCTCTCATTTTGCCTAGGAGCTCTTTCGAGTTTTCATCCTAGCCACACATCATGTTTCTTTAGCTCATATCTCACCTTTTTCAGCACATTTTAGCCTCTCATTTTTGCCTAGGCCACCCTTTAAGGGTTTTCGACCTATCCGAGCCCCAATGTTGCCTAAGTTGCCCTCTCGGGTGTTCAACTTAGCGGGTTTTCTTTTTCTTTTTTTTTCAATTTTTTTTCTTTTTGTTTTTCTATTTTTTTTCTCATGTTTTTCCAATGAAAAGTAGCAAAAAGCATTCCAAAACAATCTAGCATGCATATGAGTCCTCTAACCCCTCCCCACACTTAAAACATGACATTGCCCTCAATGTAAACACGTAAGGCAAGAACAATAAAAATCAAGGTAAGGGAGTTAGAGTGACACCCATTTCTCCGCAATTTCGCCGGTGATATGGCGATATCCAAATACTTGGATGGTCTCGAGATAGGTTTCAGAACCGGAAGGGTGAGCAAAAATGCCGTAGAAGAACTCACCCCTCGAGAAAAGCATTGTCTCCATGGCGCCGTTTGATCAAGACTACACCACGAAGAACACATTAAACTCACAAGTACATAAGGATATGTAATACTAGGTTTAGCATCAAGAGTTAATAACCATAGTATTGTCAAAGAACAACCAATCAACCCTCAATCACCACTATAAGATTATGCATGAAAAATATCCAACATATATTGACATGTATACAAGCATCATTATAGGATAAGAACTTACGGTCACAATGACGTAGTCGGCATACTACAATCAACAAATGTACTATAAATATGCAAGAATGTTCATATGCCAATATATGTAGGATGGTGGAAGAAATGAGAGGTATGTGATGTTCTTGGGAGTGTTGGGTGGAGAAGAAGGAAGGATCATGCAATGTTTAAAATCATTTGGAAACTTGGAAGCTTGGAAACTTGAAATCCGAGCTCAGAAAATTTTCAAAAGTTACTGAGCACGTCGCGACTCGCGACGAGGTTCGTCGCGACTCGCGACGTCATCGCGACGCGCGGAAAGCAGAGTCCGGGAGCTCAAATTTTTCTGAGCTCGTCGCGACTCGCGACGAAGTAGGTCGCGACTCGCGACGAGCCTCGCGAAGTCATCGCGACTCGCGGAAAGCAGAGTCCGGGAGCTCAAATTTTTCTGAGCTCGTCGCGACTCGCGACGAAGTAGGTCACGACTCGCGACGAGCCTCGCGAAGTCATCGCGACTCGCGGAAAGCAGAGTCCGGGAGCTCAAATTTTTCTGAGCTCGTTGCGACTCGCGACGAAGTAGGTCGCGACGAGCCTCGCGAAGTCATCGCGGCTCGCGGAAAGTTGGCGCTGGGAGTGGTTTTTGCTCCCCTGTTCGTCGCGACTCGTGATGAAGCCCATCGCGACTCGCGACGGCAGGGTATCCCAGTCTTAAAATTTTTTCGTTTTCTTACCAACTGTCCAAGCTTGCTTCCCTCGTTCATTGATCTCGTTCCTTCATCTCCTTCATTGCAATGCACTTCATGTTGCTACAAAATCATAGAAAAACATGCCATAAAAAGAACAAAACAAAATAACAAAAACTAAGAAACAAAAACTAAAAGAAACAAAAACTAAAAGAAATGCCGAATTTATTTAACGTCGTCGGCACGACGAAGCTCCGTATTTTTAAGGTCGTCGGCACGACCCTAATGTTATCCGTATGGTGAAGGCTTGAAGCTCTTCACCATGAGCATCCAAAATAGGAGAGGTGGGGGCACAAAACTTCCAAGAGGAAAGTCTTGTGGAGGTGGAGATGGTTCAAAGGGAATTAAGTGGTTAGGGAGCTTGGGATAGTCTTTTGGCTCCTCTCTCGTTTCCCTCAAAACTTCCGAAAATATTAGAGTTGGTTCACTAGGTGGAAGAAGGGGTGACAATGCTAATGGATAATGTAGCACTATCACCTCTTCCTCCATTTTTCTATCCTCTACAACCAACTCCTCAGCCCTTTCAAACTCAAAATCATTTTTATTGGTGACTTCACTCACCAAATCATCGAGTTCAAGTTGGGATGGTGTGTTTTCGGAATCACGAGCTTCCATAAGGGCCAGTACCTCTCATATGTTCCTCACATGCCCCTCAATGGCCTTAACACTAGAGGAGAGCTGGGTATCCGGCTCCTCACTAGTAAAGGAGTTCAAGTTTGCTATGGTATTTAAGACATCCTCACGCGTCAAACTTGAACTTCCTTGTTGGGCTTGGTTTTGGGGTATGGTATAGGGTGGTGATGGCCAACTAGGTTGCTCGTAATATTGGTTTTCCGGCTCATTCTCATACCACAAATCCGGACTACCACTCCATTCCGGATTGTAAGAGTTGTGGTATGGATAGCATTCATGAGCTTCCTTCCCTTGAAAATCAATATCTCCTACCTCTTGATAGCACTCTTCATAGTACCCATGGTTTTGGAAACCAAGGGTTCTTTCTCGGTCATAGTGCTCTTCCCACAACAAAGGGCAAGATTCGGTAGGATGATCGGAATGACACATCCTACAAAACCGTGCTTGTTGAGCCTCTCTTCTCATCATGAGTTCCCTCAAGGTGAGACGCTCCATTAAGAATTATTTTTTTTTATATTTTTTTTTATTTTACAAAAGTTCGGAATCATAGTGCAAGGATTCTCGATAAAATAAATTACCAAGAACTCAAGCAATACCTACTCCGAACAAAAACAACCACCAAGTAGTGGAAAATAAAAACAACTAGCTAATACACAACCAAATACACCTAAATACTTAAGAATAAACGCCTCGTCCCCGGCAACGGCGCCATTTTGACAGGCGCGGGCGGTCGTCGCGCCCGCGCGCCAAAAGATAATTTATAAGCCCTCAATGCTTACTTTCTACAACTAGGTAGATAGTGGCAAATCGGGGTCGTCCAAAGAGAAGAGGGATCTTCCTAAGCGTCTAAGCACACAATGGTTGATACTAGGCTAGGAGTAAATATATATACACACACTTAAAAGCAAGTAAGGGGGGGGGGGGGGTTGGTTGGTTGGTTTCCTAGGTTAACAATGATAACTAGCAACGTCAAGTGACTATGCTAATCATCAAACGAAACTAAGAAAAAGGGGTTTTAAACTACAAAGATAAAATGCCTTGGGGGCAACGGATATCCACTTCCACATCTAATGTAGTTCATCGAATCATTCACACATTCCATCATATAGCATTCATGACCCAACGCTCACACACCCCATCTAGCAAGTACCACAACACACACACCACAAGGAGTTCTAAGTTCATGCTCGTAGATCTTCATGCAAAGGCGCTACGGAATTCGTCACGTTCCTACACCTAAGCAATTCCACCACACAAGCACTACCTATGCTCAAACCACTCATGGCACACATGCAGTGAAACACACCGTCATGAATACATAAACGCCAAATAACAAATGCTTCAAGAATGAATTTAAATCATCTATCCAATACTTCAACTACTTGTCGTGGAGACTAAACTCCTATCCTTCTTAGTTCGTAGTTTGTGAGAGTGAGTTCGACATCTCTCGTCAAACCTCACCAATGACTCCAGAGTCGCGACCACGACTCAAGGTGTCATTGGTGGCATTTAGCACGAAGGACCAACAAGCTTGGCAATGCCTATGACCACTACACCGTGACTAGGCATTGAACCAATTCATGCAATTACACGAGATTGGATGAACGTGCAACGCACATTCATCCGCGAGCATATGACTCTCTCGTTTGCTACACAAACGAACATGACGAAGAGTTCGACATCAATCACATTCGCCTAGCACATTGTCAACACACTAACACAATCAAAAGCTCTAATTCACACTCATACATTCCTAACAAGAACAGGGGGGAAATTAACCCAAATCCCCCAAACCCTAGCTAGCAATTCATACAAGCATTCATATCCTCAAGCTCCCAACAACATCAATGCAATCAACAATTAACATTCAAAGCACAATAAGAGCACAATAGCAAAAACATCAAATAGATACATAGAAATGAATCTCAATACATAGATAATGGAAGCTTCAATCCTTTGCTCCCAAGAACAAGAACTACTCTAGAACAACAACAAAAGACATAATCAAACTAAGAGAAAGCTAAGAAAAGAAAGAAGAAGAAAAAACCTAGAATTGAAGCCCTAAAAACGCAGAGAAAACGGGCTGGGAAAGGCTGGAGAAGAAGAGGGAAAGAGATGGTATTTATAGTGCAAAGAAAATAAGAATGATTTCTGGCCGCCCGTTGGTCGCGACTCGCGACGGAGTTCGTCGCGACTCGCGACGGTGTTGGTCGCGAGGTCGCGACTCGCGATGGTGTCGCGACGGCAGCCACAGTTTTGCATTGTTTCTTTGTCTTCTTCATAGCCATCCCTCTCAATCTTCAAGTCTTCAACAGCTCCAAAATGGTCTTCAACGGCCTCCGGTCTTCATGTCTTCGAAGTGAGTATCCAAAAGTCTTCGAAAGTATAATCTTTAATGTCTTCCGGTCTTCGTTGCTTCCGTGTTCTTCCCTTGTCACACAAAATCCACTTAAAAGAGGTAAAAGAGTACAAAGTTGCTTTTACCTCTCCTAAGTGAATTTCAAGGTAAAACACAAGCTCTCTATAATAAAAGAGCACAAAAGTGATCCTAAATACTACTAAATAATGCGCCTAAAATGGACACATCAATTATAAATGAGTTGGGTCATTAAATAAATAACCTATTTGATAACCTATGAGATATTCATATGACCTAATGTGGTAAAATATATTATCCAATAAGTCATTATATAATTAACCCAATAAGTTATCATTCAATATTTTCTTCTGATTTGGATTACAAGTTGTCATTATCTAATGGGATCGGGTATTAAATACTCATTAGTTTTTGGTATTGGGCGGTATGAGAATAATTGTGTTAATGGGAAATTTTGATCTCCATGGGTCTCATATTATGTTAATTCAATGGGAACATAACAAATACCCAATAAATATCCAAAATTACCCAATTAAATGCATGTGTAATGTTTAACATAAATATTCACTATAATTCACAAATTATATAAATTATAATTCACAAATTATTCGAGCTCAATCTCGTATAATATTCGAGTTCGTACAGTATTCGAGTTCGTACAAAATTTGCACTCAATCTCGTATAGTATTCGAGTTCGTACAATATTCAAGTTCAATCTCGTACAGTATTCGAGTTCATACAGTATTCGAGTTCAATCTCGTACAGTATTCGAGTTCGTACACTATTTGAGCTCAATATCGTACAGTATACGAGTTCGTACAGTATTCAAGCTCAATCTCGTACAGTATTCGAGTTCGTACAGTATTCGAGCTCAATCTCGTATAGTATTCGAGTTCGTACAATATTCGAGTTCGTACAGTATTTGAGCTCGAGATCGATCCCAACTAATATTGCTCGTTAATTTCGTCGAGTTTACAAAGCCAACATATTATATATTTTTTATTTTTATTAAATATAGTATAATATAATGTACATAATATTATATTACATAATATAATATTACATAATATAATAAATGATTATATATTAGGGGAAAATTAAATCATTCATAATCAAACTTGTGAAAATTTAGTTATCTTGTGATATGAAATTATCCACGGGTCACCCATTACCCAACCCAACTCAACCCACCTAAAATTATCCAACTGGTAATCTATTATCCAACCCAACTAAACCCAATAACTACAACCCAATTATATCTATTAACCCAATGGGTCATTATCCAATAAGTGAAAATAGTATGTGGATAACGGTTATCCAACAGGTGACCCAATCCGTTTGACGGGCTTATTCAAGACACTCAAATCTTTATATCTTAAAAGCGCGGATGAGTTCGGTGAACAGTAACTTTTAGGTATTTGAGGCAAAGTAAGTTCTCATTCCTGGGCAATTCGCATCCACTTCTCAACTACCGCATGGTCCACGTCTCTATGTTCGTCTTCGCCGTGGCGTGCCCTGCGCCTCCATCTTAGCCGTGGTCCCATCCCCGGCTACTCCAATTTCTTGCAGATCTGGACCAAGGTAGGTCGATTTCTTGCCATTTCTTCCCTTCACCCTCTCCACCGCATCTATGATGGCTTTTTAGACATTTGGTGTTGTTGGGTGCTGACTCAGTTGGTCGTGTCGAAGATTTGGTTCTGTTGGGCGGTGTGGTCGTGATGTCATCGCTGATTGTTCTTGATTTATAGGGTCTCACATTTAGTGATGATGTTAAGGTTGTAGGTGCGATCTTTTCGAACAGGGCTTTTCGGCGGGGCTGAAGCGGAGTTTGTTAGCCCTTTATTGTTCTTAGCGGTGGTAGAAGAGGATAGATGGTTTTCTTGGCGGCGCCACCTTTCAAACAGGTCATTCAGGCTGGGTCTTCATCGTCTTCGGCGAAGGTGGGGCAGAGGAGGTGGTCGGCTTAGGTTAGTGGAAGAGTGGAATAGAGCTGGATGGTTCGAGGGGTGGATGGTCTGAGAAATAGTGATGGGTGGATGTTTTGAGGGGGGTGAGGGGTGAGGGGATTTATAAATTGAGGGATGAAGCCTCGAATCACTTACTTTTTATCATCAGTAATTCTTTTTCTTTTCCTTTTTTTCTTAAAATTTCTCCTCCTCATCTCTGCTATTACGTATCATTCCGTAATAACACGTATCATCACGTATCTCTATTTGCTTTTTATCTTTTTTTCATCCATACACGTGTCCTGGTTACCCTTATATATCAATCATTATTAGCCATCTTCTACACATTATCTTTACCATTTTTCTCTCTTACATCCAGGCTGCTATTCTTTCTACGTTTCCTTCACATAGCCCAGATACATATTGAATTTCTAAACTACAAAGTCCCGTTTAACTCAATCTAAATCTCAGGTAAGATTTCTTTCTTAAACATTTTTTGTACATTTTTCGTCGTACGCATTTGATGCACAGTAACTTCTCCTTCGTGGGTAATTCACCTTCACTCCTTTTTTTTGTCCTGCGTCTGAGGATGATGGTTCCTCAACTACCGCATGGTCCACGTCTTTGTGTTCGTCTTCGCCATGGCGTGTCCCGCGCCTCCATTTCAGCCACTGTTCCATCTCCGCCTAATCCAATTCCTTGCAGATCTGGAGCAAGGTAGGTCGATTTCTCGCCATCTCTCTCCCTCACCCTCTCCACTACATCTCTGATGGCTTTTTAGACATTTGGTGGTGTTGGGTGCTGACTCGGTTGGTCATTTCGAAGATTTGGTTCTGTTGGGCTGGGCGGTGCAGTGGTGATGCCATCGCTGATTCTTCTTAATTTATAGGGTTTCACATTTAGTCATGATGTTAAGGATCTGTCTGATTTCGCAAAGAATGAGGGTCTGAGGTTCAAGGGTGAACCTTAAGTGTTCGACGAAATGACCCTTATAGAAGTTTTCGTCATCTACGTTGGCCCAGCGCCAGGGAGATCATCTCCGTCGGCATTGTAGGTTCGATCTTTTCCATTAGGGCTCTTTGGCAGGACTGAAGCAGAGTTCGCAAGCCCTTTATTGTTCTTAGTGGTTGTAGAATGGGATAGATGGTTTTTTGGCGCCACCGCCTTTCAAACAAATCATTCAGGCTGAGCCTTCGTTGTTTCCTACGAAGGTGGGGAAGAGAAGGCGGTTGGCTTAGCTCGAATGATACTAGGCTCGACTAGATACTACGAGGGGTATTTGTCTCGAATGGAGTAGTTCACAAGACCCTCGTAGTTCACAAGAAACTACCCCTTCGAGTCTACAAGAAACTACCCATTCGAATCCACAAGAAACAACCCCTTCGAGTCCAGAATAAACCACCCCTTCGAGGCCAAAATACACCACCCCTTAGAGACTCAAAAGTACATCACCCTCGAAGGGCAGAATTCATCATTCCTTCGAGGACACGACACTACTCCTTCGAGATCACACAACACCACCCCTCCGAGGGCATAAGACACGACCCTCTGAAGCCATAATACAAGACCCCTTCGAGCCCACAATACACCACCCCTTCGAGGATAGAAAACTCAACCCCTTCGAGGCCAAAATACACCACCCCTTCGAGGAAAAAATACACCACGCCCTCGAGTCCCAAACATACCAGCCCTTCGAGACCAAAATCTAATACCCCTTCGAGGCCACAAGACACAACCTCTTCGAGGCCTGAACACAACCCCTTTGAGACTACAAGACATGCCCCTTTCGAGGTCAGAATAAACAACCCCTTCAAGTATAGAAGACACCACCCATTCGAGGCCACAATACATGACTCCTTCGAGTACAGAATACGCCACCCCTTAGAGGTCACAATACGTGACCCCTTCGAGGCTAGGATACATCACCCCTTTGAAGACACAATACAGGACCCCCTCGAGCCCAGAATGAATAACCCCTTCGAGGCCAGAATATACCACCTCTTCGAGGATATAATACACAACCTCTTCGAGGCCACAATACATGACCCCTTCGAGGTCAAAATTAACAACCCCTTAGAGGTCAGAATATTCCACCCCTTCGAGGCCAGTATATGCCACGCCTTCAAGACCTGAATACACTACACCTTTAAAGGCACAAGACACTATCCCTTTGAGGGCACTAGGCACTACCCCTTCGAGACCACAAAACATGACCCCTTCGAGGCCAGGATACACCATCCCTTCGAGGACACCAAACCATAACCCCTTCGATGACAGAATACCCCATCCCTGCGAGGACAGAATATCCCACCCATTCGAGTCCACAAGAAACTACCTATTCGACTCCACAAGAAACAAACCCTTCGAGGCCAAAATAAACAACCCCTTCCAGGCCAGAATATACCACCCCTTTGAGACTCAAAAGTACATTACTCTCGATGGTTCAGAATACATCATTCCTTTTAGAACACGACACTACCCCTTCGAGGAAAGAATAAACAACCCCTTCGAGGCCACATGTTACCAACCCTTCGAGGGCACAAGACACAACTCTTCCAAGGCACAGCAGGACCCTTTCGAGCCTAGATTATGCCACCCCATCGAGACAAGAAAATATCACCCCTTCGAGGACACAGTACAGGACCCCCTCGAGGTCAGAATGAACAATCCCTTCGAGGCTAGAATACGCCACCCCTTCAAGGGCAAAAAAAACCACCCCTTTGATAGCACAGGACATTATGCCTTCGAGGCCAGAATACACCTCCCCTTCGAAGCCACAACCTTCGAGCCCACAATACATGACCCCTTCGAGGTCAGAGCAAACAACCCCTTCGAGGTCAGAATACACCACCCCTTCGAAGCCAAAAAAATTACCCCTTTGAGGGAACATTACACACCCTGTTCGAGACCAAAATACATCACCCCTTGGAGGCCAAAATATGCCACACCTTGAGACTGTATAAAAAACTTTCCTCGATCAGTTATCTGAATATTTGTTATTTGTTTATTAATACTTCTCACATGCTCATTTTCATGTAACCACATGATTTCAAACTAACAAACATGAGTAAAGGGAAGTCGTGCCTACTAATATTGATAACTCATTATCCTCAGAAAAAATTCCCAAATCAGGTAACATTAAATTTACTACTGCACATTCCCTGAAATAAATTCTTACTATCCTTTCCACACTGAAGATTAAAGGGATTAATTAACATTGTTTCACTTAGTTATAATATCAATTTATGTACAGAAATTTTAAATATGTATGAAAATTCAAAAAATTTCCTTTTCATACAACCACATTTATTTCATAAACCAGCCTAATATCACACAGTGAAATTCACTTAAAAAAAATGTTACATTTTCATTTCTCTAGACTTGAACACAATTCATTTCCATCCATTTTGCAGGTACAATATCCAAACGAAAACGGAGTTTATCTCCAAATAATCGTGCTCGTATAAATAGTCGGCGAAGAGAAAACTATAGAAACATACCTCCTGAACAAAAAGAGCAGATGAATGCTTTACGACGGCAGAAATATGCTGCTTCTAAAACAGCCAATCTTCTTTAACAAAATAATAGAGGAGACAATCATAGAATTGGGTGCTATACAAATGATAAGCAACCTATCACAAATGAAGTCATTAAAAATGATGCTTTTCAAACATCCTCATCCCCTCAAACAAACATTATGTTAGAAGAAGGCGGGGACTCTAAAAATAAGACATCAGGTAATTCACAAAATGATATAGTTACAAAGCTTTAGAACAAAATTTTTTTAATACAATTCTCTCCTTTAATATCCAATTTAAGATTATTTTTATAGAAAATGCATGTTTCAGTTTCAATCTTAACATTTGTACCTAATTCATTAATTATAACCTTTTTGTACATATAACCTGCGATTCTTATTTAATTCTTTGATTTAATATGTATCAGGTGCATGTAAAAGAGTTATACAGCTACTTTTTTCAAAACCAATTCCAACATCACCAACCAAAATTACCTGTTCTGCCAAATTTTTCTTATTGAAATGCCAAGAAATTTTACATGGAACCTCCCAGTTTTTGTTGTGCTGCAGGTAGCATACATTTAGTTAGCACTGAATGCCACCTCAACTAAGAAATATGTACACAGCAAATACACACGAAGCAATTGAGTTTCAACAATGTGTGCATAGTTGCAACAATATGTTTGCTTTTACATCCTTCGAGATTCAACACGAAGATAAAGATCTAAACATGAGAAACAGAGGTATATACACTTTTCAAGCTCAAGGTCAGATTTATCATTATTTAGACAAGTTAATACGTGATGAAGGAGAAAAAAAAGGAAAAACGTTCAGTTATATTTTTATGATACAGATCATGAAATTGCTAATATAATGGCTATATCAAGCAAATTTAGGGAATCAATCATACAAAAAGTACAAATCATACAACAATTACAAGTCATACTAGACATGAATCCTTATGCTAAGCTTTTTAAGATACTTACTAATGTTGACAACCTTCATGAATATCAAATATATTTGAAATCTGATACTGGACTAGATCAAAGAACTTTAAATTATCCCACTGTATCACAAGTTGCAGCTATGTGGAATGAAAATGATGGACAAATTGGAGATTTATCCAAATACATACGTGTTCTTACACATGATGGAAGGAAAAAAATAATTAAACACTATTTTGGATGTTATGATCCTTTACAGTATCTGATGTGTCCATTTTATATACATAATTTAGTGCTATTTAGGGTCACTTTGGTGCTATTTTATTATCAAGAGCTTGTGTGATAAGGGAAGAACACGAAGGCAATGAAGACCGGAGGCCATTGAAGACTACACTCTCAAAGACTTTTGAAGACTTTCTTCGAAGACATGAAGACCGGAGGCCATTGAAGACCATTTTTGGAGTCATTGAAGACTTGGAGATTGAGAGGAATGACTATGAAGACGACTGCATGCCACAAGAAGAAGAAGAAGACACAATGCAAAATTCTGGCACCCGTCGCGAGTCGTGATGATCTCGTCGCGACGAGCTGGCTCGTCACGACCAACGGGCGGCCAGAATTTCACCTTATCTTCTTTGTACTATAAATACCACTCTCTTTCCTCTCATTCATCATCTTCTCTAGCTGCAATTTCTGTACTGTTTGAAACCCTTTTTCTTCCATTTTTCATCCTTGAATTCTCTTGTTTTTATGATTAGTTTTTTAGCATTGATTAGCATGAACTCTTGTAGCTAATCTATATCTTGGGAGCAATTGACTAAGCCTTCCAAGCCCATGTCCTAAGAACAATTTGTAGCTTATTTATTGCTCTTACTATTGTGCATTTATGGAGCATTGAATGTGTTTTTTGATATTATTAATGTTGTTGAAAGCTTGAGTATATGAAATACTTGTATGAATTGCTTGCTAGGGTTTGGGGGAAGTGGGTTGATTTCCCCCCTTTTCTTGTTAGGAATCTGTAAGTATGATTTAGAGCTTTTGATTGTGTTGATGGATTGATGATTGCTAGGTGAATATGATAATGTTGAACTCTTTGTCATGTTTATCGCTTGTAGCAAACAAGAGAAGTCTATGAATGTCGATCGTTCTTGACCAATCTTGTGTAAATGCATAAATCGGTTAAATACTTAGACGCGGTGTAGTGTTTATAAGTGTTGCCGAGCTTGTTGATTTTTTGTGCTAAATGCCATCAATGGGATACCTTGAGTCGTGTTTCGACTACGGGAGTCATTGGTGAGGTTTGACAAGAGATGTCGAATTCACTCTTGCAAACTACTATCTAAGAAGGATAGAAGTTTAGCCTTCACAACAAGTAGTGAAAGTAGTAAATAAGTTGCATGTTCAATGATGGATAAGAGGTTTGGAAGTGGAAGTCAATTGCGCCCAAGGTTCCGTAAATTGTTATTTTCATCCTACCTTTAGTTGTATTGCATGATTAGCATCGTTCTATTGCTTTGCTAGTTGTTGTACTTTAATTTGTTAACTTAGGATCAAACCAACCAAAACCCCCCCTTGTTTACATGCTTTTATATATATATATATATATATATATATATATATATATCTATGTATGTATGTGCTTAGTATATTTTCTCCTATATATGTTTAAAACACTTAAAAAGATCCCTCTTCTCGTGGACGACCCCGACTTGCCATTATCTACTTAATTGGAGATAGGAAGCATTTAGGGCTTACAAGTATTAACTTTGAGAGGTACGGCGACGACCTCCCAGTATCATCTTATTTTTACAAAAGGTGAGTCAGGATGGCATGAAGGCATTAAAAAGATAAATATTAATTCAAGAAGTTCTCATCCTAAACAAACATGTGTTGGGGAAAATTTGATTCATTTCAACCAACCAATAACAACTGAAGATATCATAGGAGCTGAAAATAGAGGTATTTCTATTTTTTAGTATTTCTGAATCACTGCATGACTATATTTCCATTCATTTTTCTAAAATACAAATTATTTTCTTTATGCAGTTATCACGGACATGGAAAAAGGAACAATGAAAGAACCGACCATTTCATGTCGGGAATACTACGCATACAAATTTCAAATACGAGAAAATGATATATACAATCTATTACATGTAGGAAGATTATTTTAATAGTTTAGTGTTGACACATATGTCAAAATTGAAACAACAAGATTTATTTCTTTATCCATCAAAAACGTATAAGAGCTGAAGTTTATCAAGGTATTGTTGATAGTATTGCAACTGGTCTTACCACATGGCATCAAGTTGGCAAAAGAATTATATTACCACCCTCTTTCATTGGAGGGCCAAGAGATATGAAAAGGAGATATATGGATGCAATGTCATTAGTACAGAAATATGGTAAACCTGATATCTTTTTAACTATGACGTGTAATCCTTCATGGTCCGAGATAAAAGAAAATTTACAAAAAAATGAGGAAGCACATAATAGGCCTGACCTAATATCAAGAGTTTTTCATGCCAAACTACAACTACCAAAAGAATATGTCACTGATAAACATTTGTTTGGAGAAGTAGCAGTTTACACCTACGTTATTGAATTCCAAAAAAGAGGTTTACCACATGCTCATTTTTTGATAATTTTAAAAGACCGATTTAAATTATTTACTCTGGAACAATATGATCAATTTGTTTTAGCAGAATTACCAGACAAAAATAGTCATCCATATCTATATCCATGAGTTTTGAAACATATGATGCATGGTCCCTGCGGTGCATTAAACATAAATAATTCTTGTATGAAAAATGGCCAATGTAAATCTAACTATCCAAAAGATTTTTCAGATTATACCCAACATACTAGGAACTCCTATCCTATTTATATGAGACGAAATGATGGAAAGCATGCAGAAATACGAAATAAATTTCTAGATAACCGGTTGGTAGTACCTTACAATCTCTTTTTACTTGCTAAATATGATTGTCATATCAATGTAGAAATATGTTCTAGCATACAAGTTGTGAAATACCTGTATAAATACATTTATAAAGGTCATGAAAAAATTCACTACAGTTTAACAACAAAAAAATCTGACTCAATAATTGATGAGATAAAAAATTATCAATCTGCTCGATGGGTGTGTGCCCCAGAATCTACTTGGCTAATTTTTAGTTTTGATTTAAACAGGATGTAACCATCTGCAATTAATTTACACGTCCATCTTCAGAATTACCAAACTTTGACATTCCATGAAAGACAAGCACTAGAAGAAGTAGTAAATAGAAAAGTCCTTTCAAAAACAATGTTGATAGAATTTTTTACCATGAGCAAATACAATGAAAAAACAAAAGAACTTAACTTCCTTTATAAAGAATTTCCACAACGTTTTGTTTGGAATCATACAAATAAAATTTGGACAGAAAGGAAAAAAGATAAAATGATAGGTCGTTTAAACTCTGTACATCCCACAGAAGGAGAAAGACACTATCTAAGAATCTTATTAATGTATGTCCGCATACCAACATCTTTTGATGATCTAAGATCCTATAATAATGAATTATTACCTTCTTTCAGAGATGATGTTGAAAAAAGAGGACTTTTACAATCAGATAACATGATAGAAGAGACATTAAAAAAACAACCATTTTTCAAATGCCTTCAACCTTGAGACAGTTGTTTGCTATATTGTTAATCTATTCAGTAATTAATAATCCAAAATAATATGGGACACATTTTAGCATTTTCTATCAGAAGATATAGCACAAGATAAACAATTATCTAAAAGTGAAATTCAATACAAAATGTTACAACAAATATACAACTATTAGAAAAATATGTGAAAGAGTATAGACATGTATAATTTTAGCCCACTTCCTGCCGCAACATTTGATAACGATCACATTACTCGCAAAATTTTTGTAGAAAAAAATATTTTTGTTTCACCGGAAGATCTAGCTTCAGTCTCAATCCTTAATACAGACCAAAAAGTAGCATATGAAAAAATAATGGAATGTTATAAACAACAAACCTGCAATATTATTTGTTAATGGCCCCGGGGGTACATGTAAGACATACCTTTACAAAGCTTTACTTGCAACAATACGATCCAAGGTAGAAACAGCTTTAGCTAGAGCAACATCAGGTGTCGCAGCTTCAATACTACCAGGTGGTAGAACATCCCATTCACGATTTAAGATCTCGGTAAACCAAAATAAAAATACCACTTGTAATATAAGCAAACAAAGTGGAACAGCTTATTTGATCAAAGAAGCAAAATTAATTATTTGGGATGAAGCAACAATGACAAAAAGAGGTGTGATTGAATCTGTTGATAAAGTTTTCAGAGATATAATGGATATAGTTTTCAGAGATATAATCGATATAGACTTACCATTTGGCTGCAAAATCATTGTTTTTGGAGGCGATTTCCGACAAACTTTACCAGTTGTTCGAAAAGGAGAAAAAGAGGATTGTATTTCAGCCAATTTAGTGATGTCAGAATTATGGCCTTCATTTCAATGAATAAAATTGTCTATGAATATGATAGTACGACTAGATCCTACATTCAGCAACTTGTTGTTAAAAGTGGGCAACGGTGAACAACCTTATTTTGCAGATAATAGAATAATACTACCACATGATATCTTCTTACCTGTGACAGATGATAAATCACCTATCGACTCACTCATTGAGTTTGTATATCCATACTTAAATGCGTTCTTTTCAGATCCAGATTCTATTACTAATAGAGCTATTCTAACCACAAAAAATGATTTCGTCAATGAAATTAATAACATTATGATAACTAGATTTCCAGGCACCGAAAAAAGATTCATAAGTATTAATACAACTATTGATACAAAATATCGAGGAGATTATCAAGATCTATTAAAAATTCATAACCCACCAAGCTTACCTCCTCATGATTTGATCTTGAAACAGCATTGTCCCATAATGCTTCTTAGAAACTTGAATCCAGCCGAAGGTTTATGCAATGGCACACGTTTAACATGTATCAACTTTTCAAACAATGTGATACATGCCAGGATATATTTTGGATCACTTTCAGGTAAAGAAGTACTGATTCCTTGCGTACCTCTAAATTTTGCAGAAGAAGACAGTTTTATACCATTTAAAAGAATCCAGTTTCTAGTTAGATTATGTTTTGCATTGACTATCAACAAAGCACAAGGTCAAACACTAGATTGTGTAGGTTTATATTTGAAAGAACCTGTTTTCTCCCATGGACGACTCTATGTAGCCCTCTCTAGAGCTAAAACTGCTAAGAATGTCAGAGTTCATATAACACAAACAAAGAGGATAAAAATGTAGAAAATACTACCAGAAATATTGTATACAAAGAAATCTATAGGGCCGCAGAAAGTCATACTATTTAATTCCTAATTTTTTCTTATCCACACCACATTACTTTCATTTTTTTGTGGTCATTAAATCATATATTTATGTAATTCTTGCAATACGGTTCACTGACTGTTTCACATAGGTCCATACTAGAATTGACGACCTTTTTGATCATCGTTGCTCCGATGGTTAACTAGGCGTGTTTAGGTAACATTTAAATGTCTCTAATTGTGTTGAATTCGAAGTTTCGTACGTGTGGGGATATTTTTATGTTTTCATATAATCTATTTTTAATTTCCATGCTGGCATACAAGGTGTTTGATCTTTTTGTCCGAACGAGATTTCTAGGTTTAAAATGTCTCAACAATCTTCCGCGGTGCCGTATTGGGTTCACTTTGATTGAGCCAAACTCTTTTTCTAACTTAACAACATTAAATAATCATAGGTAAGAAATGAAATCATACATTCAACATTTCCTATGATTCCAGTAGTTATGTAGCCGAAATGGTTTTCACTAGAAATTTTTAAGCAAACATATATTTGATTAGCCTATGATCATTTAATGGATGCTAATTTGGACATTATTCCTAATTTGTACTTCAAAAGAGGCAGCTGCAGGTAGTAGTGATACTCGGGTTGGTCAGTGGAACAAAGATTCCAGTGAAGTAAATGCCAACAAGGGTGGGAGCTGGAACAATAACAGTAGTGGTGAAAATTGGAACAGTGGGGCTGGTAATGACAAAGGCAAGTGGCAGAGTGGAAATTCTGGATGGGCTGCTTCAGAAGGGACAACTACAGGTAGTAGTAATGCACTAGGTGTTCAGTGGAACAAAGATACTAGAAAGAGTGAAGCCAGTGGGTCTCATAGATGGGCAACTAAGAGCAGTGAAGGTAACCAGGCGATTGATCAAGTTCTTGGAATGAAAATAGAATGAAACCAAGTTAAATTGTACGACTTGCTTCAATCTGCAGAAGATCTACTGTGACTGTACTCAGAAGTACACCTTCTCAACACCTTTAGCCATGTCTCACTCATCAAATTTCACACGGGTCCTGGGTCGACGTAGACAAAACAATCTTCAATTTCATCATTTTTCACTTCCGCTACCCTCAGAAAGTAATTCCTCTTTACCGTTTCCTAATTTTATACTTTAAAAGAATGAACTTATTCACAAATGAATATTTGTGTTACTTATCAGTGTTGAAATGGCATTTTCCACAGTTATTTTGCAGTTTAACTTGTAGGACGCAAGCATGGTTGAATAAGGCACATAAGCTAGTGCCTAAGTCAGATCTAAATCTATAATAGAGGTAAGAAAAAAACATTAAGTCATACAAGCTTGGTTCATGCCACTGCTCTTTGTCTGCTTATGTACATCAGTAGGAATGCATTTTTTTCCTCCCTTTACTTGCACTTACACATTTTTTTGCTGCATGCCCCTAATAATCCTTCATATGTACACGCATCCTGCACTTTCATCAGCACTTACTTCTAAAGAACTTGGAACTTCCGTTTTCCTCTTTCTGGTGAATCATATTTTATTGTTCTTGGCAAAGAATCAATTGCATTTAAAGAATCCATCTTGGGTTGCATGTTAGGTGTTTGATTATTTGTTTGACTTAGTAGCTGATCCTACGTTTCTTCTCTTTGATCAGGATGTTTTGCAGGATGTTTTGGCTGTGCAAGATGACTATTTGTGGGTTTTATTATTGAGGTGTGATTCTCAACGGAATTCAAGAAAGAAGAAATGGTACAAAATCTGAGCAACCCTCATTGTGTTGGTTGTGTTTCAGTTCAACATAGGTAATATGTAGATGTTTTTATCATGTTTCTTACTCATTTTTGGTACTTCATGGTATTTTCTTGTATGGTAAGAGTCTAAATTCTTCAAGTTGAGGGATTCGAGAGGTAACGATTCGAGCAGTAATGGTTGAGGTGAGGAAATTCAAATAGAGATGTTCGAGAAATCTTAATCCCATAAGTGAAGGTACAGCTACAGAAAGTTCAATTAGAGAGGTTTGAAAGGTACTGGCTCAATGAGTGATGATTCAGGTACAGAAAGTCTAAGTGGATGGGTTCGAGAAGTCAAAGGTTTGTTCGAAAGATTGATGCTCTGATTCAGGCCCAGAAGGTCTAAGTGGATAGGTTCGAGAAGGTTAATGTTCGAGAGATTGATGCTGCGATTGATAGGGAGATCTCGAGGGGGATAGATAATGGTTCGAGAGGCAAATGATTCGAGTAATAGTACGGTGGAACTTCGAGAAGTACCGATTTGAGCAGTACTGATTCTAGATATAATGGTTGAGCCCGAGAGGGTTCAACTGGAAGGATCCTATTAGAAGAGTCTGAATCATCCTCAAATATCTCCACTCTTGGAAATCTTCATTCAAGACATTATCCCTCGAACCATTACTCACCCTCCCACCTTACAACCATCAACTATCCTTCTCCAAACATCATCCCTCGATCCATTCAACAACCCTCGAACCCTTGCAAACTCTTCCACTTTTGTAAAAAACTTTGGCATTTCCAAATTATCTTTGTTTTTTCCTTATTCCACGTTCACTTTGTTCATCACCTAACATGTGGCCTCTACTTTCATACGTGTCCATATCCAAACCTCCTTATAATTATTATTTTTTATTCCTTCACATAATTTGACGAGGTAATTTCATCCTAACCTAACACGTGCCTTTTAATTTTATACGTGTCTACATCCAAATCTTTCCATATCCAAACCCTTTCCTAATTATATATATTTTCTCTTCCTTCACTAATATGACATTTTACGCTTACACTGTTCAACTCCTATTTGTACACAATTTCCCAAGGTAATTTCATCCTAACCTAACACATGCCTTTTAATTTTATACGTGTCCATATCCAAATCTCTTTCTAATTATATACATTTTCTCTCTCTTCACTTATATAAGATATTACACTTTCACAATTGAGTTCCCTTTTACAAAGTAATTTCTCTCTTTCCAACCCGATGTATATTTTCATTAAATTACCTAACTTGTTTTCCTAATTGTTTTCTCTTTGTTCTCAATGTCATATTTGCAATGGATAAGCAAATGCATGAACTTAGTAAGTTTTTTTTTCTGATTCCAGCTCTTCGTTATTATAGGTGAAATTTGTTAAATATATGTGTAAAATCAAAATTTTCTTTTGTTTCAATAAAGAACTAAACTCATTTTCCTTGTTTACTTCTTTACTTTTTCTTCCAGCTTTTTCGCCTGCTATTCATCCATAATGTTATCCCTTCCAAACCCTAACCCCAGCTCTACCAACTGCTTTTAACTTTACTACTGGTATAAATATTAATGTTGGAATGATTTTTTCCTTCCAGCTATGGATGAAAGATGTATTAATATAAAAGATCTACATGAAAAAAAGTAAATAGTGGTATTGCAAGCTTGTACTTTTGGCTAAAGGTATGTCTATCGGTCCTAAAGAAAAAGGAGATTTACGTCGTTTCCATTTTGCTGATAAAGAGGTATGTCTTTATATTGATATTTCCTAATTATGTTCTTATATGATTTATATTATAATTACTCACAGTTTCCCATGATTTACAGAAGAACATAATCCAAGCTATAATTTATGGCAAGGATTTGGGATCTCTAGGTCCTAAACTACGACCTTGTGCAACCTTTTACATTGGTAATAGTGTTGTATCCCGAATAGAAAAAAGATTCCAATATGGCACCGTGTCATATCAAATCTATTTAAACAAGCAGAGTTTTGTTCAAGAAGTGCCCAAATCCAACTCCTATCAGCTCTCTGATTGCTTGCAATTGACTCCTTTTTGGGAAATTGATAGTTGCCTAGATAGGCAGGATGATTTCCTGAGTAAGTTTTTATCACACTATAATTTTATATATATTAGTTGTTTGGATTATTTTCTGATTTTCATATGTATAAATGTGCAAATCTTCTTTGTGTTGTGATCCATATGTTACCTGCAAGACCTGTTTCTGGATCAACCATACAAGAATTTGTCATCGTGAATCAAGAGTAAGCTTCCCTTAATTTCATTTAATTTCATTTTTTACCTCTTTCTGTTTCTCTCATCCCTCATTATTTCAACTCAATTTAACATCTTTGCATAATCCAGGTGCAGACCAATCCTTTTATCATGCTGGGGAAGTTACAAAGCACCAGAGCTTCAACAACTTATCAATCGCATTCATACTCGACCACCTGTCATTTTCATAGGTTTAAGTCTTAGAACTTTCAATGGTAAACAACGTTGATTACTTAACTTTAAATTTTTACTCTTTACAACTATCATCACACTATATATAATTATATACTCATTTTCTTCTTGCATTCAGGTGCTTGTGTTGTAGCACAGACCAACACTAAAATTATTTTAGATCCACCCATACCCCACATCAGCTCCTTGAATACATGGTATACTCTTATTGTTTATGATTTATTAGCCTATTATACACTTTATCATTTATTAATCTAATGTTTCATTGGTCAGGGTTACCGACCAAAGATAGTATCTGGATGAAATCATCAATAACAAGTTGTACCAAAAAAGACATCAAGCTGTCGAATGCCCCATTCTGAACACATTCGTCAAGTTAATCAAATTGTTAGCCTGAACAAAGGGTCAGTATGTAAATCTGAATAGATTATATGTTCTGCTGTTTATAAACTAATTGTATTTGATCATTTCTAAATGTTTCAATCATAACCATATTGGATTATTTATTAGATCAAAAACTGCTGGATCAAAGGATTCTCAAGTATTACAGATGTGACACAGTCGGTGTTTACAACTGTTTGTTCAATTTGTGGTAATCCATCTGGTGCTCCAATAGATATTCCTTTCGACTGCAATTATTGTCAATCTTCTGGAATACCACAACCAGGGTAAGTCATATCTTTTTTATTTTACCAAAGATTAGCAACTTATACATACTCCATTCACTTATGAAAAACATTTTCTTATGTTAGTGTGAGATTCGATCTCCAATTGACTGATCCAAGTGGGACAATAGATGCTTATGTTCAAGGAGAATATGCTTAAAAAATGTTGAACATAACAAGAGAAGAGGCATATGAAATGCATTTATAGGTATATGGTGCATCAATAAAATTCTTCTTTTATTCTCAAGTTTGCAAATAACTAACCTTCTGCTCATTTTTTAATAATAGGGAAAACATATCAATTTCAATGAAGTTAATGACCGCATCCAGAATCAAGTTCTTTACTGTCGCCTAAGGAGTTTTAGAACATCGGCAACAACATATGCTTTTGAACTAAGTGCATATATTGCAACTACAAAATAGTCTGACTTGGTTTTAGTAGCCCTTCCAAGGCTATTTGTTCTCAAGTTATGGATCCTTCTGATGAAAGTGGATATGGAAGTTCAAGCATTTTCCGTTTATCAGGAAGCAATGCCCCATCATCAATGCAGGTTGACACAGATATAGGGGTTTCACAAACTCTTGACAATAAAGAAAGAGGTGCTAAAAGAAAATTTCCCTTTGAATATGGTGATGTTGTCAAAAAAACCAAGTATTAATCCCTGCAGTGCTTAACTTTTGTGGAGTATGGAAACTTTTTTGGAGTATGTAGAAATCTTAACTTCAATGAAACATTGAAACTTTTATAAACTAGGAAGTTAATTTTTGTCCAAGGCCGTACTATTACGGCCACTACAAAACTTTATAATACTGATATGCATAATTTGAGTATATCTTTTGCCCATAAATACCCTCTCTTAGTAGCAACGACCAATGATTGACTTCTTTTAATAATTCCACCTAAACAATAGACATAAAATACAGACTTCCTACAATTAATATAAAAAAATAATAGACATAATTAGAGCATAATATTTGAACCATGTTATAAAACACATCAGCCTTCCCACCACCTCCGCCCTACCCTACCTTCGAGTAGTACTGGTTTCGAAAAGATGGCTCGAGAGGTTTATGTCTCGAATGAAGTAGTTCAACTATTACGGAGACATATAGTCATGAAATGATTTAGAAATACCAAAAAATAGAAATACCTCTACTTTTAGGTCCTATGATATCTTCAGTTGTTATTGGTTGATTAAAATTAATCAAATTTTCCCCAACACATGTTTGTTTAGGATGAAAACTTCTAAAATTAATCTTCAAGGCCAAAATATGCTACCCCTTCAAGGCGAAAAAAAAACTACCCCTTCGAGGCCACAATATATGCCCCCTTCGAGGGCACAAGACATAAACCCTTCGAGACAAGAATATATCATTCCTTCAACGGCACAACTCATTACCCCTTCGATATCAGATTACACCACTCCTTCGAGGCCATAATACACTACTCCTTCGAGGACACAATGCAAGACCCCTTCAAAGACACAAGAAATCACCCCTTCAAAGCTCCAAAAGTGTATCACCCCTTCGACGACACAAGACATGACCCCTTCCAGGCCACAAGGCACAACCCCTTCGAGGCCAGAAGGCACAACCCTTTCGAGACCACAAGACATGCCCCCTTCGAGGCCAGAATAAACAACCCTTTCGAGTCCAGAATATGCCACCCCTTCGAGGCCACAATACATGACTCCTTCAAAATTACAATACATGACCCCCCCCCCCCCTTCGAGGCCAGAATACGCCACCCCTTGGAGATCAAAATGCACCACCCCTTTGAAACCCAAAAGTACATCACCCATTCGAAGGCACAAAACACCACCCCTTTGACGTCACAATATGTGACCCCTTCGAGCCTAGAATACATCACCCATTCGAGGACACAATAAAGGATCCCCTCGAGGTTAGAATGGACAACCCCTTTGAGGACAGAATACACTACCTCTTTGAAGACACAATACACAACCCCTTTGAGGCCACAATACATGACTTCTTCAAGGTCACAATACATGACCCCCCCTCGAGGATAGAATACACCACCCCTTCGAGATTCAAAAGTACATCACCCCTTCGAAGGCACAAAACACCACCCCTTTGAGGCCACAAGATACCGCCCATTCGAGATCACAATACGCGACCCCTTCGAGGCTAGAATACATCACCCCTTCGAGGACACAATACATGACCCCCTCGAGGCCAGAATGAACAACCCATTCGAGGCCAGAATACGCCACCCCTTCGAGGTAAAAAAAGACCACCCCTTCGATAGCACAGGACATTACGCCTTCGAGGAAACAAAACATAACCCCTTCGAGGCCAGAACACACTACCCCTTCGAGACCACAAAACACGCCCCCTTCGAGGTCAGAATAAACAACCCCTTTGAGACCAAAATACATAACACCTTCGAGATTACCATAAACAACCCCTTCGAGTCCACAAAACACTACCCCTTCGAGACCACAATACAGGATCCCTTCAAGGCCAGAATAAACAACCTCTTCGAGTCCAGAATAAACAACCCCTTTGAGGCCAGAATATTGGGAGGCCGTCGCCGTACCTCTCAAAGTTAATATTTATAAGCCCTAAATGCTTACTATCTACAACTAAGTAGATAGCGGCAAGTCGGGGTCGTCCACGAAGAAGAGGGATCTTCCTAAGCATTTAGGCACAAAAGGTTGATATTAGGCTAGGAGTAGACATATATACATACATATAAAAGCATGTAAATGGGGGGTTTTGGATGGTTGGTTTTCCTAAGTTATGAAAGTAAAAATACAAGATAACTAGCAAAGTCGAGTAACTAGGCTAATCATCAAACAAAACTAAGAAAAAGGGGTTTAAAACTACAAAGATAAAGCCTTGGGGGCAATTGATATCCACTTCCAAATCTAATGTAGATCATTGAACCATTCACTCATTCTATCACATTCATTACTTGACTTAACATTAATATACTTATCTAGCAAGAATCACATCACATTTTTCACAAGAAGTTCTAAGTTCATGCCCATAGATTTTCATGCAAAGGAGCTAAGGAATTTGTCACTTTCCTAACACCCGAACATTTCAATCATAAGAACACTTCCTATTCTCAAACAACCCATGGCATAAATGATGTGAAACATACCATCAAGAATACATACATGCTAAATAACAAAGGCTTCAAGAACGAGTGAAACAATCTATTCAATACTTCAACTACTTGTTGTGAAGATAAATCTTTCATCCTTCTTAGGTAGTAGTTTGCAAGAGTGAATTCGACATCTCTTGTCAAACCTCACCAATGACTCCCTTATTACTAAGAGTATCCCATTGATGGCATTTAGCACGAAGAATCAACAAGCTTAGCAACACTTATAAACACTATACCGTGTCTAATCATTTAACCAATTCATGCATTTACACAAGATTAGTCAAGAACGATCGACATTCATAGACCTCTCTCATTTGCTACCTAAAACAAACATGACAACGAGTTCGACATCATCACATTCATCTAGCAATTATCAACACACCAACATCATTTAAGAAGCTCTAAATCACACTCATATATTCCTAACAAGAATGGGGGAAATCAACCCACTTCCACCAAGCCCTAGAAAGCAATTCATACAAGTATTTCATATACTCAAGCTCCCAACAACATCAATGCAATTAAAAATTAACATTCAAAGCTCAATAAATGCACAATAGCAAAAAGACCAAATAGATAGATATAATGGTTCTTACTACATAGAAATGGAAGCTTCAATCCTTTGCTCCCAAGATACAACTAAGCTAGAGAACTAAAACCCATAACATAGAACAAAAATCTACAAAGAAAGAAGAAAAAATGGAAGAAAATGGTGAAAAACTAGGGTTTGAAGCCCCCAAGTCGGGCTTAGAGCTATGGAGAAGAAGGGGTGAAGAAGTATTTATAGTGGAAGAAAAAGGGGAGAAAAAGCGCTGCTGCAGGGCTGAATTCGCGCTGTCGTCGCGAGTCGTGACCAAGCATCGCGAGTCGCGACCAGATCAGTAAAATCCAGCCCTATTTTGTTTTGCTTCCTTCGGCTGAACCGTTGATCCATTTTGGGAGTTCTTGTAGTCGATTTCATAGTGCTCGAGAAGAGGAATGCAATGGTACCACTCTTGAAGGCTGATTCTTCTCGGAAAATTCTGAAAACCCTGGACCATCCTTCACCCGTTGCTTTGCTCTCCTTTCTTCACTTTATCTTCTACCACTTTGTGAGTGGCCTTCAATCTTCTACCATCCTTTCAAATGGCCTTCACTAAACCACTTCTAAATGCTCATGAGAAATCTACAAATTAAGCATTCAAAAGGAATCTAGATGCTCATGAGACCAAAAATCCCTTAGACTCAACATAGGTTACAAAAATGAAGGATTTAGATATAAAAACCGAAAATGGTCATCTAAACCCCTTATTATGTAAACCTACGTAAATTTAGCAATCTTACACCAAAAATATAATAAAAGTGATCCTAAATACTACTAAATAATGCATATAAAATGGACACATCAGATATACCACCCCTTCGAGGGCACAAGACACAACCCCGTGGAGGGTATACACTACCCCTTCGAGGGCACAAAACATGACCCCTTCGAGGTCAGAATACTCATCCCTTCGAGGACAGAATACGTCATCCCTTCGAGTCCACAAGAAACTACCCCTTCGAGTCCACAAGAAACTACCCCTTCGAATCCACAAGAAACTACCCCTTTGAGTTCAAAATAAACCACCCCTTCGAGGACAAAATACACCACCCCTTCGAGACTCAAAAGTACATCACCCTCGAAGAGCAGAATTCATCATTCCTTCGAGAACACGACACTACCCCTTCTAGACCACACGATACCACCCCTCCAAGGGCACAAGACATGACCCTCCGAAACCACAATCAAGACCCCTTCAAGCCCACAATAAAAAACCCCTTCGAGTACAGAATACACTACCCTTCAAGCCCACAATACATGACTCCTTAGAGTATAGAATACGCCACCCCTTACAGGTCACAATACGTGACCCCTTCGAGGCTAGAATACATCACCCCTTTGAGGACACAATACAGGACCCCCTCGAGCCCAGAATGAATAACCCATTCGAGACCAAAATACACCAGCTCTTCGAGGACACATTACATAACCTCTTCGAGGCCATAATAAATGACCCCTTCGAGGACAAGAAAGAAAACCCCTTTGAAGGAAAGAAAGACAACTCCTTCGAGGGTAATAAAGACAACCCCTTCGAGGGAAAAAAGACAACCCCTTCGAGGGTAAAATAGACAACCCCTTTCAAGGACACAAGACACTACCTCTTTGAGGCCACAATACATGACCGCTTTGAGGCCAGAATACACCATCCCTTTGAGGGAAAAAAAGACAACCCCTACGAGGGCACAAGACACTACCCCCTTCGAGGGCACCAGATACCACCCTTTCGAGATGATAAGACACTGCCCTTTCGAGGGAACAAGACAAGCCCCCTTAGAGACCACAATACAAGACCCCTTCGAGACCACAATATATGACCACTTTGAGACCAGAATACGCCACCCCTTCGAGGGCAAAAAAAGACAACCCCTTCGAGGGTAAAAAAAGACAACCCCTTCGAGGGCACAAGACACTAACCCTTTGAGCCCACAAGATACCACCCCTTCGAGGGCACAAGACACTACCCCTTCGAGGCCACAAGATACCACCCATTCGAGGCACTAGACACTACCCCTTCGAGGGCACAAGACACTACCCCTTCGAGGGGACAAGACACTACCCTTTCGAGGGCACAAGATACCACCTGTTTGAGGTGATAAGACAACGCCCCTTCGAGGCCACAATACACTACCCCTTCGAGACCACAATACAAGACCCCTTCGAGACCACAATACATGACCGCTTTGAGGCCAGAATACGCCACCCCTTTAAGGGCAAAAAAAACCACCCCTTCGAGGGTACAAGAAATGGCCCCTTCAAGGCCACATTACACAACCCATTCGAGACCACAAGGCACGCACCCTTCGAAGCCAGAATAAACAACCCCTTCGAGTCCAGAATATGTCACCCCTTCGAGGCCATAATCCACTACCCCTTCAAGGCCACAATACATGACCCATTCGAGAGCAAAAAAACCACCCCTTCGAGGGCACAAGCAACTACCCCTTCGGGGTGATAAGACACTGCCCCTTCGAGGGCACAAGACAAGCCCCCTTCGAGACTACAAGACAAGACCCCTTCGAGACCATAATACATGACCGCTTTCAGGCCAGAATACGGCACCCCTTCGAGGGAAAAAAAGACTACCCCTTAGAGATCATAAGGCACTACCCTTCGAGGGCACAAGACACCACCCCTTCAAGAGGAAAGTACACTACCTTTTCGAGGCTAAAATACTCCACCCCTTCGAGGCTCAAAAGTAATACATCATTCCTTCAAAGACAAAAGGCACTACCCCTTCGAGGCCACAAAACATGATCCCTTCGAGGACACAAGACACTACCCCTTTGAGCGCACAAGACAAGACCCCTTCGAGACCACAATACAAGACCCCTTCGGGACCACAAGACATGCACCCTTCGAGGCCAGAATAAATAACCCCTTCTAGTTCAAATTACGCCACCCCTTCGAGACCACAAGCCACTACCCCTTAGAGGGCAAAAAAACTACCCCTTCGAAGGCACAAGACACTACCCCTTCGAGGACATAAGACACTGCCCCTTCGAGGGCACAAGACAGATCCCTTTGAGAGCAAAATACACTGCCCTTTAGAGGCCAGAATACTCCAACACTTCGAGACTCAAAAGTCCATCAACCTCGAAGGTCCAGAATACATCATTCCTTCAAGGACACAAGATACTACCCCTCCGAGGCCACAATACATAACCCCTTCGAGGCACAAAACACTACCCCTTCGAGGACACAAGACAAGACCCCTTTGAGGACACAATACACTACCCCTTCGAGGACACAAGACAAAACCCCTTCGAGACCACACTACAAGACCCCTTCAAGACCACAAGACACACACCCTTTGAGGCCAGAATAACTAACCCCTTCGAGTCCAGAATACGCCACCTATTCGAGTCCACAAGCCACTACCCCTTCGATGGAAAAAATACTACCCCTTCGAAGGCACAAGACATTACCCCTTAGAGGGCACAAGACACTGCCCTTCGAGGGCACAAGACAGATCCCTTTGAGAGCAAAGTACACTACCCTTTGGAGGCCAGAATACTCCAACCCTTCGAGACTCAAAAGTCCATCACCCTCGAAGGTCCAGAATACCTCATTCCTTCAAGGACACAAGACACTACCTCTTCGAGGCCACAATACATGACCCCTTCGAGGCACAAGATACTACCCCTTCGAGGACACAAGACAAGACCCCTTCGAGGACACAAGACACCACCCCTTCGAGGACACAAGACAAGACCCCTTCGAGGACTCAAGACACTACCCCTTCGAAGACACAAGACAAGACCCCTTCGAGACCACAATACAAGACGCCTTCGAGACCACAAGACACGCACCCTTTGAGGCCAGAATAAATAACCCCTTTGAGTCCAGAATACGCCACCCCTTCAAGTCCACAAGCCACTACCCCTCTGAGGGAAAAAAGACTACCCCTTCGAAGGCACAAGACAGTACCCCTTCGAGGACACAAGACACTGCCCCTTCGAGGGCACAAGATAGATCCCTTCGAGAGCAAAGTACACTACCCTTTAGAGGCCAGAATACTCAAACCCTTCGAGACTCAAAAGTCCATCACCCTCGAAGCTCCAGAATACATCATTCCTTCAAAGACACAAGACACTACCCCTTCGAAGCCAATATACATGACCCCTTCGAGGCACAAGACACTACCCCTTCGAGGACACAAGACAAGACCCCTTCGAGACCACAATACAAGACCCATTCGAGACCACAAGACACGCACCCTTCGAGGCCAGAATAAATAACCCCTTCGAGTCTAGAATACGCCACCCCTTCGAGTCCACAAGCCACTACCCTTTCGAGGGAAAAAAGACCACCCCTTCGAGGGAAAACAGACTACCGCTTTGAAGGCACAAGACACCACCCCTTTCGAGGACACAAGACACTGCCCCTTCGAGAGCACAAGATAGATCCCTTCGAGACCACAATAAAAGACCCCTTTGAGACCACAATACATGACCTCTTTGAGGCCAGAATACGCCACCCCTTCGAGGGCAAAAAAAATCACCCCTTCAAGGGCACAAGACACTACACCTTCGAGGGCACAAGACACCACCCCTTTGAGGGAAGAAGACACTACCCTTTCGAGGCCAGAATACTCCACCCCATCGAGACTCAAAAATACATCACCCTCAAAGGTCCAGAATACATCATTCCTTCAAGGACACAAGGCACTACCCCTTCGAGACCACAATACAAGACCCCTCTGAGACCACAATACACTACCCCTTCGAGGGAAAAACACCACCCCTTCGAGGGCACAAGACACTACCCCTTCGAGGGCACAAGACACCACCCCTTCGAGGGCACAAGACACCACCCCTTCGAGGGCAAATGACACTACCCTTTCGAGGCTAGAATACTCCATCCCTTCGAGACTCAAAAGTACATCACCCTCGAAGGACCAGAATACAACATTCCTTCAAGGACACAAGGCACTGCCCCTTTGAGACCACAATACAAGACCCCTCATAGGGCAAAAAAACCACCCCTTTGAGGGCACAAGACACTACCTCTTCGAGGGAATAAGACACTACCCCTTCGAGGGCATAATACATGACCGCTTTGAGGCCAAAATACGGCATCCCTTCGAGGGAAAAAAACCACCCCTTCGAGGGCACAAGACACTACCCCTTTGAGGGCACAAGAAACCACCCCTTCGCGGGCAAAAAAGACCTTCCCTTCGAGGGCACAAAACACTACCTCTTCGAGGGAACAAGACACTACCTCTTCGAGGGAACAGGACACTGTCCCTTCAAGGGCACAATACAAGACCCCTTCGAGACTACAATACATGACCGCTTTGAGGCCTGAATAAGGTACCCCTTCGAGGGCAAAAAATGACCACCCCTTCGAGTCCACAAGAAACTACCCCTTCGTATCCACAAGAAACTACCCCTTCAAGTCCACAAGAAACTACCCCTTCGAGTCCATACCCCTTCGAGTCCACAAGAGCCTACCCTTTCGAATCCATAGTAAACTACCCTTTCGAGGGAATGACACTACCCCTTCGAGGCCAGAATATGGCACCCCTTCGAGGGCAAAAAAAACCACACCTTAGAGGTCACAAGACACTACCCCTTCGAGGGCACAAGATACCACCCCTTCGAGAGCAAAGTACACTACCCTTTCGAGGCCTATATATGCCAACCCTTCGAGACTCAAAAGGCCATCACCCTCGAAGGTCCAGAATACATCATTCCTTCAAGGACACAAGGCACTACCCCTTCGAGGACAAAAAACACTGCCCCTTCGAGCGCACAAGACAAGACCCCTTTGAGGACACAAGACATTACCCCTTCGAGGACACAAGACAAGACCCCATCCAGACCACAATACAAGACCTCTTCGAGACCACAAGACATGCACCCTTCGAGGCCAGAATAAATAACCCATTCGAGTCCAGAATACGCCACCCCTTCGAGGCCACAAGCTACTACCCCTTCGAGGCCACAAGCTACTACCCCTTCGAAGGCAAAAAGACCACCCCTTCGAGGGCAAAAAGACTACCCCTTGGAAGGCACAAGACACTACCCCATTGAGGACACAAGACACTGCCCCTTTGAGGGCACAAGACAGATCCCTTCGAGAGCAAAGTACACTACCCTTTCGAGGCCAGAATACTCCAACCCTTCGAGACTCAAAAGTCCATCACCCTCGAAGGTCCAGAAGACATCATTCCTTCAAGAACACAAGGCACTACCCCTTTGAGGCCAAAATACATGACCCCTTCGAGGAACAAGACACTAACCCTTCGAGGACACAAGACACAACCCCTTCGAGGGCACAAGAGAAGATCCCTTCGAGGACACAAGACACTACCCCTTCGAGGACATAAGACAAGACCCCTTCGAGACCACATGACACACACCCTTCGAGGCCAGAATAAATAACCCCTTCGAGTCCATAATACGCCACCCCTTCAAGTCCATAAGCCACTACCCCTTCGAGGACATAAGACAAGACCCCTTCGAGACCACATGACACACACCCTTCGAGGCCAGAATAAATAACCCCTTCGAGTCCATAATACGCCACCCCTTCAAGTCCACAAGCCACTACCTCTTCGAGGACATAAGACAAGACCCCTTCGAGACCACATGACACACACCCTTCGAGGCCAGAATAAATAACCCCTTCGAGTCCATAATACGCCACCCCTTCAAGTCCACAAGCCACTACCCCTTCGAGGGCAAAAAGACCACCCCTTCAAGGGCAAAAAGACTACCCCTTCGAAGGCACAAGACACTACCCCTTTGAGGGCACAAGATAGATACCTTCGAGAGCAAAGTACACTACCCTTACGAGGCCAGAATACTCAAACCCTTCGAGACTCAAAAGTCCATCACCCTCTAAGGTCCAGAATACATCATTCCTTCAAGGACACAAGGCACTACCCCTTCGAGGCCACAATACATGACCCCTTCGAGGCACAAGACACTACCCCTTCGAGGAAACAAGACATTTCCCCTTTGAGCGCACAAGAAAAGACACCTTCGAGGACACAAGACACTACCCCTTCGAGGACACAAAACAAGACCCCTTCGTGACCACAATACAAGGCCCCTTCGAGACCATAAGACACGCACCCTTCGAGGCCAGAATAAATAACCCCTTTGAGTCCACAAGCCACTACCCCTTCGAGGGTAAAAATACCACCCCTTCAAGGGCAAAAAGACTACCCATTCGATGGCACAAGACACCCCTTCGAGGACACAAAACACTACCCCTTCAAGGGCACAACAAAGATCCCTTCGAGACCACAATACAACACCACTTCGAGACCATAATACATGACCGCTTTGAGGCTAGAATACGCCACCCCTTCGAGGGTAAAAAAAGCCACTCCTTCGAGGGCACAAGACACTACACCTACGAGGGCACAAGACACCACCCCTTCGAGGGCAGAGGGCGCTACCCTTTCGAGGCCAGAATACTCCACACCTTCGAGACACAAAAGTACATCACCCTCGAAGGTCCAGAATACATCATTCCTTCAAGGACACAAGGCACTACCCCTTTGAGACCACAATACAAGACCCCTCTAAGACCACAATACATTACCCCTTTGAGGGCAAAAACACTGCCCCTTCGAGGGCACAAAACACTACGCCTTCGAGGGAACAAGACAGGACCCCTTTGAAGGCACAAGACATGACCCCTTCGAGGCCACAATACACAACCCTTTCGAGACCACGAGACACGCACCCTTCAAGGCCAGAATAAACAACCCCTTCGACTCTAGAATATGCCACCCCTTCGAGACCACAAGCCAGTACCCCTTCGAGGCCACAATACATGACCCCTTCGAGGCCACAATACATGACCCCTTCGAGGGCAAAAACACCACCCCTTTGAGGACACAAGACACTGCCCCTTCGAGGGCACAGGATAAGACCCCTTCGAGACCACAATACAAGACTCCTTCGAGGCCACAAGACAACCTCTTTGGGGCCAGAATACGTCACCCCTTCGAGGGCAAAAAAGACCACCCCTTCGAGGGCATAAGACACCACCCCTTCGAGGGCACAATACACCACCCCTTCGAGGGCAAAAGACACTACCATTTTGAGGCCAGATTACTCCACCCCTTCGAGACTCAAAAGTACTTCACCCTCGAAGGTCCAGAATACATCATTCCTTTAAGGACACAAGGCACTACCCCTTCGAGACCAAATACATTACCCCTTCAAGGGCACAAGATACTACGCCTTCGAGGGAACAAGACATGACCCCTTCGAAGGCACAAGACATGACCCCTTCGAGGCCACAATACACAACCCATTCAAGACCACAAGATACGCACCCTTCGACGCCAAAATAAACAACTCCTTCGAGTCCAGAATACGCCACTCCTTCAAGACCACAAGCCACTACCCATTCGAGGCCACAATACATGACCCCTTCGAGGGAAAAAAGACCACCCCTTCGAGGACACAAGACACTGCTCCTTTGAGGACACAAGACACTGCCCCTTCGAGGGCACAAGACACTGCCCCTTCGAGGGCACAAGACACTGCCCCTTAGAGGGCATAAAATACTACCCCTTCGAGACCACAATACAAGACCCCTTCGAGACCACAATACATGACCGCTTTGAGGCCAAAATATGACATCCCTTCGAGGGAAAAAAAGACCACCCCTTCGAGGGCACAAGACACTACCCCTTCGAGGGCAAAAAACACCACCCCTTCGAGGGCAAAAAAGACCATCCCTTCGAGGGCACAAGACACTACCCCTTCGAGGGAACAAGACACTACCTCTTTGAGAGAACAAGACACTGCCCCTTCGAGGCAAGAATACACCATCCCCTTAGAACCCAAAATGCACCACCCCTTCGAGGACAGAATACACCATCCCTTCGAGGACAGAATACGCCACCCCTTCGAGTCCACAAGAAACTACCCCCTTCGAGTCCACAAGAAACTACCCCCTTCGAGTCCACAAGAAACTACCCCCTTCGAGTCCACAAAAAACCACCCCTTCGAGTCCACAAGTAACTACCCGTTGTCAACAGCCCACACCTAGTTCACTTTAAAATTTTCAGCCTGTATCCTACTACTAGCAAGATTAGGAGACAACAAACAAGCTTTGTTTTAGCTAGCTTGGCATGGTTTATTATGCAATTATGGAAAGTTTGGGGTAAGATTTTTTATATAGAGTGGGTTCCATGACAAAGGGCCTGTCCTAGGGATGGTAGTGGGGCAGGTACTGGTGGAGACACCTCGCACCCGTCCCAATGTGGCAGATATGGAGGTAGTTTTGGTGGGGATGGAACGGATATGGGTATAAGTTTAGTACTCATCATGGGTTGGATAAGGATGTTATTTTATACCCGTCCTGCCTCGTCCTACCCGCCCCACCCATTAAATGCCCGTTGTATATTTGTAAGATATTACTTTAAATTTACAATAAAATTTCAGCAAACCAGAGTCCATGTAATATTGTCTCCTTAATTTCCCGCATTGGTTCACTTACTAAGGCTATTATTATCTAACATTTAATATTAATCACCAAATCAATTACAATCAATTTGCCTCTTCAGTATCTCGTGAACGTCTTTTCATCTTCGGCGTCATCGTCTTCTCAGCGTTACTCTATTCCTCCATTGTTGCTCAAGATTTTGTCGACCGCCACCACTTTTTCTAGCCCTTTGAACCTGAAACTGAACAACTTTCTCGACGTCATTTTGAACGAAAAATTATTCATCAGCCAGCATTACTAGAAAATACCCCCATAGGCACCAGTGCCTATGCATGAAATACTGGTGCTAGTAAATAGGCGTTCAATAAAAAAAATCCGGCCAGTGAGAATAAACTCACCGGCTGGAATACGAAACCTAGACATTCATAAACAAAAATAGGATGAACAAAACAAAAAATAAACAGAATTTTATGTAAGAAAAATGAAAAATTCATAACCACATCTCAGAAGTTCATAACATACATATGAAAATACACAACAACCCGTAATTCATGAAACAAACTAGATCTAAACATAGATTAACAGCAAAATTCATAATAGCCAGATCGATCTCAGGGCATAAATTCAGACAACAACAACATTCTAATAGTTATGACAACAGCTATACAAAAACAACAACTATTAAAACAATAGCTATACAAAAAATCAGTACAAATGCCATCTCATGTGGAGGCTATCGATGGAAACACAACAGAGGCTTTCACGGTAAGCAATGGAGACTATCACGGTGAGCGACAGAGGCTTTCACGGCAAATGGCGGGTCTGGCTTCAGGCAGAGGCGTTTGGAGAGAAATCTAGGCGGTGGCAGAGAGGGAGAGGTGGTGAATGAGGAGGGAGAAGATGGGAGGTTGGGTATGTTTAGGGTTTTAGACTTGTTTATGTATACAAAATTTTAACGGTTGAGATTCAATCAACAAAAGAAATCAACAGTTCGGATGAAACAAAGTTTGGCTTTTTTTAAAAGTGTTGAGCACCGGTACTGGTGCCCAAAATGCTCATACCAGTGCCTAAATATACGAAAAGCAGTTGCTTAGGGCTGCTTTGAATGTTTTTTTAAAAGTATTGAAATCGAAAGCAAACCCAAGAATTTTTTTCTAAGTGTTGAGCGCTAGTACAAATACCGGTGCCTAAAATGCTCATACTGGTGCCTAAAAATACAAAAAAAATAGGTGCTTAGGGCTGCTTTGAATGGTTTTTTTAAAAAAATATTGAACCCAAGAGCAAACCCAAGAATTTTTTTTCTAAGTGTTGAGCACCGGTACAAATACCGGTGCCCAAAATGCTCATACCGGTGCCTAAATACACGAAAAGCAGCTGCTTAAGGCTGCTTTGAATGGTTTTTTTTTTAAAAAAATATTGAACCCGAGAGCAAACCCAAGACATTTTTTCTAAGTATAGAGCACCAGTACACATACCGGTGCCTAAGTAACTAATACCGGTGCTAATTCCAAAATTCAAAATTTTAAACAATCCTTACAAAATTTGGAATGAAAATTTGAAAAATTCATTATCCCGCCATAACATAGCACCGGTATGATTGAAAAACAATGTCGGTGCTAGTATTATTTGATCTTTAAGTTAACTTTTAAATTTTTACTATTAGGTACATAGAAGAAATTTAGAGGCGGCGAATCACAAAATTGAAGATACCAAAATGCAATTAAATAAGAAATGATTGCGTCTTTAAAATTCAAGGTGCAGTGGATGAACGGAAGTGCCTCAAACATATTTTTGGAAAATTATGCTATGGCCCAAAAATTTATTGTGATATTATCCTTCTATCCAAAATATATGAATTTTGTTATTCTTGCATAAATATGGAAATAGAAAATAAATTATTTTTTGACGAAATTTTGAAAAGCGCTACTACATGTTCTTTTTATTTAATTTAAACCATCCTAGGATGGGGGGAATTTATTTGGCTCCCCTAACCAGATTAATAAGCCCAAATAGGCGCTTAGAGTCTTAGAACTTTACAGGTTACAAAAGGATCATTCTAAGATGATCGTGGAGTCTAAGTGGTCATGAGGCAAGGCCTTGCTTCCCAAAAGTGGTGTTTCCACCATAGCTAAGCTAAAAGAAAAATGTAGTTCATCTATGTACCATCATTTTCTGCCTGAGATAACCAAATAACTGACATACCGCGAACCGGTCGGCGAATCCAAAATTCGAGACGCCTAGTAGTCAACAGTATGCCAACCAAGAGGTAAATCAAACCAGAGCTAACTCAAATTGCAACAGGTTAGCCAGAAGCATCAGTAAACTAAAACAGCAGAGAAGTATTCTCAAATGTTGTAATCTGTGATGTGTGCTTCCTTTCATCAAATCGACACCAAGTGTATCTTCTGATCAGTTCCTTCTCTATCCCTCCTTACTAGCATGGTACCTGGAATTTATGGAGGCAAACAGCAGCAACCTTGCAAACGAACAGAAAGAAAATAAGCAGTTACAGTCACTTCCTCCAGTTCTATATCCTTTTGATGTCCTTGTATTAGCCAACTCGTATTGCAGGAAAACCAATGGAGTCTAAAAATAACAATCCCCTAAAGAAATTAGGCATTGACCTAATATCAATATCACCTTGTAGATTGTTTTGCCTAGCAAATTTTGCCAAAAAATCAGCTGCCATATTAGCTTGTCTAGGAATGTGCTGAATTGAATGAGAGGAAGAAAGTTCATGAAGTGCCTTACTTATTGAGAAAAATCTCCAGGGGCATCTTAGAATGCTGTTGACTGCTGTTAAGCAATCCGATTCTACTCCACATAATCCTAAAGCTAATTCTGAACAGGTCTCATATCCCATTTTGATAGCCAATAGTTCCGCAAGCAAAGGAGATGAACATTCCAGTTTTTTAACTCTTAGTTTGACTACCTCCCCCCTCCAGTCCCTTATAACTACTGCAGTAAAAGTAGAACCACTAAAGATCCAAGAAGCATCTGTGTTTATTTTAAAGCCAATGAGTGGTTTTTTCCAAATTACTACTGTAATTGCAGGTCTATGTTTTTGAAAAATTTTAGGAATGATGTTTGCCTGAACCCAATGTTTATTCCTCTCCCTGTTCCCTTTCAATTTATGAGCTGTAAAGATTGTGAAGATAGTCTGTTTAATTTCATGGATACAATTCTCACAGGTAAGAGGTCTGTTCTCAAAAAAGTTTTTGTTTCTGCCTGTCCAAAGAGCCCAGATTGTAGATACAAAAGCAGCATTTATCAGTTTTGAGTGTATTTTTGAGTCAGCATTGTAAGATAAATAGTACTCAACCCTACTCTTTAGATTAGAAAAACTAATTTGTGGCAGCTTAAGTAGGGAGTGGATACTATTCCAAACTGAGAGGGATCCAGTACATGAGTTAAAGTAATGATCAAGATTATCCTTATTGCTCAAACAGAAAGGGCACCTCGAAGCTAAAGAAAAACCCATCCTATTTAGAACATTGTCAAAGGGGAGGATGGAGTTTAAGGCTCTCCAAGTAAGTATAGACATTTTTCCAGGAATGTATGAAGACCAGACCTTATGAAAATGTGTGATTTCAGGATTCCTTTGTCTGAGAAAGTTGTATGCAGATCTGATAGTGAAATTCCTATCTGTTGTTTGAGTCCATACTAGCTGGTCCTCATGTAGATGCTCCAGCTTTGCTTCCTGCAATATTTGTATAATATTGGTAGCCAAAAAAGGCTCCATCCTTGGTAAGTAAGCAGATTTGTTATTGATGAAAGAACTCAGAGTAAGATCTTCAAAAGGGATGTCCCTATCCTCAGGCCAGATATAGTAAAGGGCACCATTTCCCATCCAGTTTGAATTCCAAAATGAACAATCCCCTTTACCAAAGATGATCCTACTTAAACTGTTTGCCATTGGAGTTACAGCACTTATTCTGCCCCAAATTTGGGATTGTTTGTAAGTGACAGGTAGTGTCCATAAAAGTGAGGACCATTGAGTCTCATTTCTCTGTAACTTCCACCATAATTTACATGAGAAAGCTTCCACTATGGCTTTCAAATCTCTTAGACCTAAACCATTTTCATTTACTGGATAACTCATTCTTTTCCATGATCTCCAATTTTTCCTACTCTCTTGATCTAATTTTCCCCAAATTAGACTAGATGCCATCTTTTCCATTATTTTAAGAACTATCCTAGGGGGTTTAAGGACTGCAAATATATGTGTTGGAATTGAGAGGAAGCAATGATTGATTAGAATGATTTTACCAGCTAAGCTTAACCATTTATTCTTCCAATTATGAATCATCTTTTCCATTCTCTCAATTACTGGCAAATAGTGCACCTTTAAATTCCTACCAGAAAATATAGGGACTCCCAGGTATTTAAAAGGAAACGAGCCTTTCTCCATTTCTAATATCCTTTTAACTACTTGGACATTCTGTTGAGAAGTTTTATGTGAAACAAAGAATTCTGATTTTGCAAAATTAACTTTTTGACCAGAAGTGGTCTCATAAGCCTTCAGAAAATGTTTAAAGTGTCTTAAGTTTTCTAGCTTAGTATTGAGAAAAACATCCGTGTCATCTGCATACATAAGATGAGTTAGAGGAGAACATGATTTGGGGAGATCAAAGTGCTGTAAATATCCAATACTGAACAATTTCTTCAAACCCCTAGAGAAAGCCTCCGATAAAATATTGTATAAGAAAGGTGAAAGGGGATCACCTTGTTTAATTCCCCTAGAAGAGGAGAAATTACCAGATATAACACCATTTATTAATACTGAGAAATTTGCAGAGGCAATGTTTTGCATGATAAGTCTAACAAATTTGCCATGGAATCCAAACTGGAGTAAAATGGAGTTAAGAAAAGACCAAGAGACCCTATCGAAAGCCTTTTGCATATCTAGTTTGATAATCAAATTTGATATCTTAGACTTTCTAGAGAGTAATCTTGTCATTTCATGCATAAGAATCACATTATCCGAAACTTCCAGTCCCTTAAAAAATGCACTTTGCTCAGGGGAAATGAGTAGATGCATTAAAGGTTTGCTCCTCATCATTAGAACTTTAGAGAAGACTTTGTTAACAAAGTTAGATAGACTTATAGGCCTAAAATTTGCAAATGTGTTTGGGATGGCTATTTTGGGTATTAAGGTGAGCCAAGTACTAGAAATTGCCTTTGGAATGTCACCAGTACTTACAAAATCATTAGCAGCATCCAAAAGATCATGCTTAATTATATCCCAGAAAGTTAAGTAAAAGTTTCCAGAGAATCCATCAGATCCAGGTGAGCTGGTTCTATTAAGATCAAAAACTGCTGCTTTCAGTTCTTGTGAGTCAATGGGGTTAAGCAAAATTGAATTCTGTTGGTCAGTTATAACCCTAGGGATCTCCTGCAGAAAGTGTTTAAGATATCTCCCATCATTCTGAGTTGTATCCTCATTTAAAAGATTCTGAAAAAATTTAACACCCTCATCTTTCATCAAAGTCGGGTCAGATATCCATTTTCCATCCCCATCTTTAATTTTAGTTATTCTAGATCTTATTTTCTTTTCCTTAATTGTGTGGTGAAAATATCCTGTGTTAGCATCACCTTGCATAAACCAGTTTACCCTAGCTTTTTGCTGCAGAAAAATGTTGTATTCCTTCTGAGATCTGAGGAGCAAAGTTTTAGCTTTCAATAGATCCTTTAATACCAATTCATCCTGAAACTGTTGATATTGGATTTCCAGTTCATTAACTCTTAGCTCCGATTGTTCCAGATTGTAATTTACATCTCCGAACACAGTTTTGTTCCATTCTTTAATTACTATCTTAAGCCTCTTTAACTTGTGAACAAAATTTTTCATTCCTAACATGGAGGAGGGTAAATTCTAATTAGAAGCAACAACATCATGAAATTCTTCTCTATTAGACCACATCTCTTGATATCTGAAAGGTCTTGGAGCTATTTCTACTGCTGATTGAATAGATAAGAGAAGAGGAGAATGATTAGATGTCGTTCTGTTTAGAACCTGCATGGAACTATTCGGAAAAAGCTCTAACCTGTATGGAACATGTTCTATAGTAACCTAGAGTTGATTGCTTGGAATACAGAAAGGGAAATTGGAAAGGATTATGGATATGTTCTTGTGCCCGATTGTTGATAAATATTTTGTTACGGACTTGGAAAATACAATAAGGGTGTATAAGGTAGCATCACGTTCGAGCGAATTTCAATTTGGAGTTACGAGTAAATTTTTTTACTTTTTGAACTTAGGACCCTCCAAGAAAGTTGGAGTTGTCGAATCATAAAATTGGTGGAACCAAAATGCAATTCAATAATATATTATCGCAACTCTACAATTTGAGTATGTATGAGTGAACGGAAGGGTCTCAAAAGTCAACATTGATTACTTATATAAATTCTTGGAAAATTACATTATGGCCCAAAATTATGTTACCTCATTACCCATTGCTCCAAAATACATGATTTTTGTTATTCTTGGCTAAATATAAGTCTTCAAAATAAATGATTTTTTTGGTGAATTATTGAAAAGAGCTAGTACATGTTCTAGAGTAAGAGCATGTGCAATGGTGGTTTCTTAATTTTAAGAAACTGCTCTAGAAACTGAAAACACTCATAGTGGTGGTTTCTAGGGCGGTTTCCATGGTTTCTTGTGTGGAAACCGGTTAAGAAACCGGTGGGGGGCCAACTTGTAATAATTGGTCAAACTAGATTAATATTTTAATTTTTGATTTGTAATAATTGGCCGGACTAGATCGATATTTCTATTTTTAATTTGTAATAATTGGTCAGACTAGATCAATATTTTATTTTTTAAGTATTTATTATTATTTTTAACACATGTAGCGATTTGTTCAAGGCCGTATTCTAAACAGATGTATTTGAGAGGCACGGAGAATCGCTATCTATATGGCCAACCTTCAATGCAAGTGAATCGCCATCGGATATATTGACGCCCTTGCTCTGCTGATTGGCTTTATTCCATTATAATCACTTATTTTTCCCTAAGGTGCAAATGAAAGAATATCATAAAAAGAAGATCTAAAACAAATCACCGGAGGTAACAATACGAAAATTCAACTGAGATAAGGAACAGTACTGCCAACATTGGGGAAGATAGTTGTTGTGTTGTTAAGTATTTATTGTAATTTGTTTAGTCGTGGTCTTTGCTAATGTAATATTTTTTAATATTTTAAAAAAATCAGTTTGTCTTATTATTTATTTTTAGATAAAATTATTTAATAATTTCTTGACAAGATAAACGAAATTTATTTTAATTTTTTATATAATAAAACACAAAAATTGAAGAAAAAAAAGAATTATTTAATACTTTTTAAAAAATGAAATTCTATTATAGAAATTATAATGTATTATTAAATTTCACGCTCAGCTCATTTTGGGTGAACAAATTTACTTTAATTAAATGCTAATGGTAAAATTAATGGGTAGGATATGAAAAATCAAGTGGGGTCCATGAATAGTAGAAAGTGGTTTCTTACCATTGTGGAGAAAAAAAATAGTTTCGTAAGTGATTTTTTAATATGGGGTGAAAGAGAGAGAATGAGAGAAATATTATATTTAACTGGTAAGAAACCGTTGGCGATTTCTACCATTGCACTTGGTCTAAATTATGGTTGATTACTTGGAAGTTACAAAGTAAAATCGAAAAGGATTATATATATATATATATATATATATGTTCTTGTGCTCGATTTTTTATAAATATTCCCTTACATGCATGGAAAATATATTGGGGGTGTATAGGGTAGGATCACGTTCGAGCGAATTTCAGTTTGGAGTTACGAGTAAAGTTTTTACTTTTTGCACTTAGGTTCCTCCATGAAAGTTAGAGTTGTCGAATCACAAAATTGGTGGAGCCAAAATGCAATTCAATAATATACGATTGTAACTCTGCAATATGGCAATGTATGGGTGAACAGAAGAGTCTCGAAAGTCAACATTAATAACTTCTATAAATTCTAGGAAAATTACACTTTGGCCCAAAATTGTGTTACCAGTGCTGAATTTATTCATAGGCACTAGTTTTTTGTGTACCGGTGCTGAATTTTGATTTTGTAGCACTAGTATTCAGTGTACCAATGCTGAATTTATTCACAGACACTGGGTTTTTTGCATACCAGTGCTGAATTTTAGTTTTGTAGAACCAATATTCAGTGAACATGAACCGGTTTTTTGTGTACCGCTGCTGAATTTATTCATAGGCACCAATTTTTTGTGTACCGGTGCTGAATTTCACTTTTGTAGCATTGTTATTCAGTGCATATGCACCAGTTTTTTGTAACGGTGCTGAATTTTAGTTTTTTAGCACTGGTATCACTGACATACCAGTGTCTATGTACGTGTTTTCCAGTTGTACAGAGGTAATTGTTCAAATCCATTACAACTATAGATCTTAAATTTAGGCTTATAATTTCTGGTACATATTTGTTTACTTGATATCCTGGTACATATTTAACCATAGTTATGTTGTTTGTTGTTTAACATATTTTATTTAGAGTGTGTGCCACTAAGTGATTATTAGAATGACAGTAACAGACTTGTGGTTTTGAGATATTTCTTGTTTATCTTGTTCTCCTGTGGTTTGGAGATCAGTATGGAAACTTTTTGTATGGAAACTGTGACAAAACCTTTCTATATGGAAATTTGGAAAGAGTTGGCTTGTGAACCAGTTTTTGCTTAACTCTATTAAAGATTAATTAAATGAGATTAGTTGCTTGGGTTTTGGAGATGGTCCGGGGAATGGAGTTGCTTTGGGCTGTGACCTTAGATATGATTATGTAAAAATTTATGTTAGTCTTTGAGCTCAGATCAAAGCGGCGGCTTGAAATGTTCACTTCGTTCTTTTTGAAATTAGAGATACTCATGTCAGCAGCTTGACATGTTCACTTCTTTGTTTTCACGGTTTTTGAAGAACATTTTGTTAGGGAAAACTGTAATAATGCATTCCAATGGAATGACAAAATCACGCTTGGATGATTGTGGTAAAACTTTACTTGGATATCGATGTGAGTCGTGTTACTTACGCTTTCCTTAAAGAGTAATTCGACCCTATTACAGCCTTGGGTTACACGAATTCCCTTCGAGGATAAAACAATCGAGAATCACTTCTGTTCTAGGCTTGAATCAGAAGAATACTTTTTAGTACCTGTGTTTTTGGTTGTATATATGTCTGGGAAAATTCCTAGTTTTCCCGTGTGTATTCTGTGTTCTTTCGTTTCTGTATTGTGTGTATCTCTAACCATCCACGCGAATGCATGTATTTATAAGAAACTAATTTCATGAAAAGACATAACACTTCCACACTAAACCATGAACCTATCAGAATTATAAATTCTGAAATGATGCAATTTTTCACACAATACATCTTTCCACATTGCACTACAACATTAAATGTATCGTATTTAATCTGATATCATCCTTATCATTTCCATCAAAGAGAAGTTAGACAATACACACCACCATATCAAAATTATAATAACTTCTGAAATGATATATCTTTCCAGGACAAGCCATGTTAGTTATCACCAACACAATTAATCCTTATCATATGAACCTGTAAACTCGTAGATAGTTTATACAAATGTGCACTCCGCACCACCAAACTTGTTTTAACATCCCGAGTCTACAATTACTCGAATCCAATTATACTTAAATAGCCTTGTGTTTCATAAAACACCAACACATTTTTCTAGTTCATCTGGAGATGGAGTTCTAACAGCCTATGCCTTCACATTGAAGCTGATTGGCTGGCTATTGCAAGGTGTCACAAACAATCTAGGACTGGTTGGATTAATGGAGTGTCACTAACAAAACTAAACTGATACAAAGGGATTTATGTGTTGGGCCATGAAGTGTCTGCTTCCATACAGTTCTTTTGATTTACTGTGCGTTTATGCAAGATTTTTTTGTTCATAATAGGCCAAGGACCTATCTGCAATTAATCAGCAAACAATCCTTCTTCTTTGATCAAGAAATTCCGCAAACATTCCTTCTTATTCGATCTGCAAACATTCTATCTGACCAAACCCTTCTCCGATTGATTCATCGTTTTTCCCCGATGAGCTTTTCAAACGATCGGTTAGTGTCTAGTGAAATTTACGATCAGATCTTCGCCCTGAAACAAGATCTACATCAACGAATTTCAATTTTAAATGAATGAAATTCAGTTTCAAGAGGATGAAATTTTTCCTAATAGAGTCTAAGATATGAATTTTTCACATGTGATTGAGTTTGTGTTGTTTAATTTCCTTTGATGTAAATTATTGTTTGAAACTTCTGAATGTGTTCTGCTACTGTGAACATGTTAAAACATGTGGCAAATATTCAAAGACAAACTAAATGCTTCTATAACTTTTCGTAGATACAATGCATCTGTTACCTTACAATACGTATCATTTGTCTTAAAACATGCACATGTTATAAAACTTTAAATATGAATTATGAAACTTTTTCATGAGATAATGTATAAGTTAAGTTAAAATTTGACAATTTAAATTTGTCTTATTAATTGTGCATTGATTGCTTTACAACATGTACTGTTTAAACAAAAACACGCACTTGATTAAAAAATGTCAATTTCTTTTATGAATAACAAAATTTAGTCAGGAGGTAATACTGCATAAGTTACCTTGTGAATCGTTTCTGTTATGTTAAAACATGCATATGTTAGCCTACAACTAGTATTTCTTATAGTATATCACAGAAAAAAGGTTACAAAATTTGTAGTTTTAAAAAAAATCATATGAAATGCATTTAATACGTTACAGTGTATACTAATTACATTAAAACTTCTATTTGTTTTCAAACACGAGAGCAAAATTTCCAGATTTCAATTAAAGAGATGTCACTAAAAGTCTTGTTGGCATGAAAGCAACACATGTAAAAGCATTGCATACTTTGTATAAAAATCATGCAAATGTTGTCGGTTTCATACACAAGAACTCTCAACACTTGAACAAAGAGCAAGATACAAGATTAAATCCTACAAGTGTTCATAACGAAAATCTTCTCTTATGGAACTTCTAATTACAACAGTGTTCCTATCTTGATTAACTAATAGTCTCTAGTATGATGAATTAACTATTATTCTTCAAAAGGGGATCATCTTTGAGTTTTTAAGTTCTATGGCATCTTCATCTAAATCCTCCTCGGGTCGGAACGTCTTGTAGAGTCCAGTGTTCAATATTGTCTGATTCCTTAAAAGTTATAACCACTTCAAGTTTAGATCCAACTTCTGCAAAAAGTCATACATGTTGGATATTAACAGTTGCAATATATAAGCAAACAAGTACAATTCATAATTCAAAACGAACAATAACCAACAATCAAAATAAAAGTCAAACACAATAAAACTAACAAGTACATACTGGATACTAACAGATGCAATACATAAATAAACAAATGCAATTCCTAATTCAAAACAAGCAAACAACATTTTTTTTCAAAAAAATGCCATACACAACACAACCAACAAATACACACTGGATACTAACAGATGTAACAAATAAGTAAATATGTACAGTTCCTAATTCAGAACAGGCAATCAACAACAAATGAGAATAAAAAAGGCATAGGCAGTATAACTAACAAGTACACACTGAATGCTAACAAATGCAACATATAAGTAAACAGATGCACCTTGTAATTCAAAATGAAAATCAACAACAAATAAAAAAAATCCATTCATTGTACAATTAACAGGTACATGCTGAACAACAACAGCTGCAACATATAAGCAAACTAATGCACCTCGTACCTAAAAACGAACAATCAGTACAAAAAAAGAAAAAAAAGGTCATTCACATAACAACTAATAGGTACACGTTGGATAATAAAGTTCTAACATATAAGTAAACAAATGTAGCTCGTAATTCAAGATGAAAAATCAACAAGTTTTTTATAACAATGAGAGGACAATTCAAAATCAGATTACATAAAAACACACAAATCAACTCAAAACACAGAAAAATGATGCATAACACTCAACAAAACAAAGAACATACCAAATCTAAACAACAGAACAAAATTTGAGCAATAATACAATCAGAAACAAATGCTAAACATACGACATACCTAATCAGGCGAATGATGTAACAATCGATGAAGAAACTAACCAATGACGACACCGAAGATTTGGGGAAACAAGCTGACGAAGAATCACAGAGAAGAAACAGAGAAACAGAAAGAAGTGGTGGGGAAACGTGGAGAAGTGGTGGAGAAATGAGTGGCGACACAGAAACGAAGAAAACGTTGATAACAAGCAGAGAGAAAGAGAAGAAAGGAACTGTCAGAGAGAAATTATGGAAGAAAAATTGCTAGACAGAGAAAGAAGTGAAATGGTAGAAAAAGAGGAATTAGGTCTTAAATTATTTTTAATTAAAAAAATCATATTTTGCAAAATACTCCCTGGTGTGTCCATAAGTCGGTCTGAGACTTTTCCTTTTATATATGAGCTAAAAAAGTAAAGGGCTTTTATTATAAATGTAGAAACTTTTGGTCCATATATAAATCACAATTTTAGATATTTATTTCATTTCTCTTTTTTTTTTTCTGGAATCCGCCATCGGCCGACGGTAACCGTCGGATTACTGCTGCCTCCACCGGTTCTTCTCTGTTTCTGTCAGCGAGATCGATTAAGATGCAATCCCTGTTGCAATTCCGAGAGCGCTATCTTGGTTGCCGAACGGTTGCTGCCGAACAGTTGCGACGATCTTTGTCGATGTCGACGGAGATCTCTGATGCTTCTAATGGCGACACCGCTGTCGAGCATTGACTCTGTGAGGCCGAGGTGTGGCGTTGTGACTGGAGAAGACAAACAGCAGAGTGGACTGGAGAAGACGACAGGAGAACAGCAGTAGAGGCGTTTTCCGTCGGCGCATGAATTCCACGCGATTGGCTGGAAAGACGATGCACGTGCTAACACGCGCCAGATTACTGACATTTTGGTAATTTCAGTGCGTGGCTTCACACGCCTGTAGTGTAAGGCTTTTTTTTTTTTTAATTTAATTTGATGTTTTATGATTTTTTTAGATGTTTTGTGAGTTTGTGTTGATATTTTATTAGTTGTAGTTGATGTTTTATGATTATTAGTTTGAGTTTATATTTATTTTGACAATGTAACATTTTGTTGATTTTTATGATTTTTAGTTAATATTTTTTTAATTTTAGTTGATGTTTATGATTTCCAGTAACATTTTGAAATCGCTATAAAATTTAACAATTTAATCTATGTCAATTTTTTATGATTTTCAGTTGATGTTTTGTTAATTTTAGTTAATGTTTATGATTTTCAGCTTGACATTTTGAAATTGATATTTAATTTAATAATTTTATCTTTGTTGATATTTTATGATTTTCAGTTGAGGTTTTGTTAGTTTTTAGTTAGTGTTTATGATTTTAAAGTGAGGTTTAGGTGATAAGAGTTGATTTTTGTAGTTTTTTGGATGATATATGTTAATGTCTGTAGTTTTTTTTTTCTCTGTCATGTTTTTCATTTTCATGGTGAGGTTAAGGTGATAGGTTGATGTATGTAGTTTTTTTCTCAGTTGATATTTTTCATTTTCTGGGTGAGGTTTAGGTGATAGGAGTTGGTGTTTATAGTTTTTTTTCCTCTCATGTTGATGTTTTCCATTTTTCGGGTGAGGTTTAAGTGATAAGAGTTTATGTTTGTAGATTTTTGTGTGATATAGGTTGATGTATGTGGTTTTTTAAAACTAAATTATTTTTCTAATCCCCTACGTACTATGCAATACTATCTTTTGATCCTCAAGACCAATACCACATTTGTTCAGCAATTAACATACTGAAATTGATTTGTTTGGTCCACAGAGGTGGTTTTTAGGTAAGTCTACGAAAAAATTGGTCAAAAATCTGTAAAATGATCATTATACCCTTAGGTTTACAACAAAATAATAAAAAATCTATAAAATGAATTCAGGCCAATTTGAGAAACAGCCACTGGACAACCTCCGCCACTGCCGGAGAGAAGCTCAGATGGTGCAGCCGCAGATCGAAGAGGAAGAAGAAGCAGAGCATGGAGACGAGCGCGACAGACTTACAAGCGGTGATAAATGACCAGAGGACGATGACGACTGACAGGCGCGGGCGGTCGTCGCGCCCGCGCGCCAAAAGATAATTTATAAGCCCTCAATGCTTACTTTCTACACTAGGTAGATAGTGGCAAATCGGGGTCGTCCAAAGAGAAGAGGGATCTTCCTAAGCGTCTAAGCACACAAATGGTTGATATACTAGGCTAGGAGTAAATATATATACACACACTTAAAAGCAAGAAAAAGGGGGGGGGTTGGTTGGTTGGTTTCCTAAGTTAACAAAGATAATTAGCAACGTCAAGTGACTATGCTAATCATCAAACGAAACTAAGAAAAGGGGTTTTAAACTACAAAGATAAAATGCCTTGGGGGCAACGGATATCCACTTCCACATCTAATGTAGTTCATCGAATCATTCACACATTCCATCATTTAGCATTCATGACCCAATGCTCACACACCCCATCTAGCAAGTACCACAACACACACACCACAAGGAGTTCTAAGTTCATGCTCACAGATCTTCATGCAAAGGCGCTACGGAATTCGTCACGTTCCTACACCTAAGCAATTCAACCACACAAGCACTCCCTATGCTCAAACCACTCATGGCACACATGCAGTGAAACACACCGTCAAGAATACATAAACGCCAAATAGCAAATGCTTCAAGAATGAATTTAAATCATCTATCCAATACTTCAACTACTTGTCGTGGAGACTAAACTCCTATCCTTCTTAGTTCGTAGTTTGCGAGAGTGAGTTCGACATCTCTCGTCAAACCTCACCAATGGCTCCCGAGTCGCGACCACGACTCAAGGTGTCATTGGTGGCATTTAGCACGAAGGACCAACAAGCTTGGCAATGCCGATGACCACTACACCGTGACTAGGCATTGAAACAATTCATGCAATTACACGAGATTGGATGAACGTGCAACGCACATTCATCCGCGAGCATATGACTCTCTCGTTTGCTACACAAACGAACATGACGAAGAGTTCGACATCAATCACATTCGCCTAGCACATTGTCAACACACTAACACAATCAAAAGCTCTAATTCACACTCATACATTCCTAACAAGAACAGGGGGGAAATTAACCCAAATCCCCCAAACCCTAGCTAGCAATTCATACAAGCATTCATATCATCAAGCTCTCAACAACATCAATGCAATCAACAATTAACATTCAAAGCACAATAAATGCACAATAGCAAAAACATCAAATAGATAGATATAAATGAATCTCAATACATAGAAGTGGAAGCTTCAATCCTTTGCTCCCAAGTACAAGAACTACTCTAGAACAAGAAAACACATAAAAACTAAGAAAAGAAGAAGAAAAGAAAGAAGAGAAAAAACCTAGGTTTGGCGCCCAAAACAGAGAGAAAACGGGCTGGGGAAAGCTGGAGAAGAAGAGGGAAAAAAATGGTATTTATAGTGCAAAGAAAATAAGAATGATTTCTGGCCGCCCGTTGGTCGCGACTCGCGACGGGGTTCGTCGCGACTCGCGATGGTGCCCCGACTCGCGATGGTGTCGCGACGGTGTCGCGACGGGAGCCAAATTTCTGCATTGTTTCTTTGTCTTCTTCATAGCCATCCCTCTCAATCTTCAAGTCTTCAACGGCTCCAAAAATGGTCTTCAACGGCCTCCGGTCTTCATGTTTTCGAAGTGAGTATCCAAAAGTCTTCGAAAGTATAGTCTTCAATGTCTTCCGGTCTTCGTTGCTTCTGTGTTCTTCCCTTGTCACACAAAATCCACTTAAAAGAGGTAAAAGAGTACAAAGTTGCCTTTACCTCTCCTAAGTGAATTTCAAGGTAAAACACAAGCTCGATAATAAAAGAGCACAAAAGTGATCCTAAATACTACTAAATAATGCGCCTAAAATGGACACATCAACGACGAAAGAGAAATCTGGCAGCGACCACCGGCAAGGCGCCAGGGCGGAGAAGTCGAGGCTCTGATTTGAGAGCTCCGCCCTCTCTCTGATTCACCTCCACGTCGACACTTCCTACCCCATCGCCTACACCTCAACGTTACTCCGCCCCGACTAGGTCACTTCGTCCCCGTCACCTGCGATGCAATCAAACCCTCTGGCGACACCATTGACTTCCTCTTCTCCTCGACCCCATCAACGCCACCTTCATCCCTGACCCAAATTAGATGGCGAAGCCATCGAATTCCTCTTCTCCCCGACCCTATCACGCCATCGAATTCCTCCATTAACGACACCTTCGTCCCCAACCCCGTCAATGCCATTGAATTCCTCTTTTTCACCCACATCGACCTAAACCCTAAATCAAATCCTTCGGCAATATGTTACCCCGACTCGGATTTAATGTCTTATCCGAGTAGGGATCGGATATGGCAACACTTGAATTTTCCATTTTGACCGACACGATGATTCGTCAATTGAGTGTCTTGACTATTTTTTTGACAATTCTACCATATATAAAGTGTCGTAAAATATATTTTGATACGCCTATATTTTATTATTTTACAAATAATAATAAATTTAATTAACTTATAAAATACAAAAGCCTATAAATGAAAGCAATAATATAATTAAAATTTCAATCCTGATAATATAAGTCACATCATGATAAAATAAGTACTCTTCTTAAGTGCTTATACATTTAGTTCACTTATCAAAATTCCAAACTCTAAAATATAACCCAACAAAATTCAAACTTAAAATCACTGCTTTAGTGCCTTCAAAATATGAGCAACAAAATTCCAACTTAAAAATGTAAGCCAATCCACTTTACTCGTACATAATTCAAGCAGCCACAAGTCATATATCATCACCATATTATCTATAACATAGTATTATATATGTATAATATTGTGTTTTTTTTATTCCATATAACATTGTGATCATATTCTAGATATTCTTATATGTATACATATATATATATACATATATATATATATATATATTATTTTGTTCTTATTCTTTTATATAATATTGTGGTATTATCACACATAAAAATATTTACAAAAATGTTCTTATTATATATGTTTATTGTGTTATATTATTACACTAATTACATGTGTTCTTACTAGTGTCAAACCGATAAACTTCTAGTCTTTCATAACCGTGTGTACTCTTTATTTCGATACCCACACCCATTTTTTGATTCGTTTATCGACACACAACTCGGCCAGATTCGACGTATGTGTGCCATGCGTCGTCGTCACGTGTCGTGTCGTGTCGAATCGACACATGATTCCCCACCTATTCTTAGGTGTCGGGGTGATACAGGTTGTAGTTGATGTTCATGATTTCCAGTTTGGGGATTATGTTGATGTTTTTTCATTTTTTATATTTATTTGATTTTTTTAAAAAAAAATTGTTGCGATTGTAATTGACGTTTTATGATTTTCAGTTGATGTTTTGTTAGCTGTAACTGATGTTATGATTTTCAATTCGGCGATCATATTGATTTTTTTGCAATATTAAAATTATTATATTTTTGATTTTTTTTTTGCAGATTGCGGCTGGAGGGAAAGTGATGGGAAAAATTGGAGAAAGGTCCCTGAAAAAATATTGGAGATAGGTCCCTGAAAAATATTAGAGATATGTCCATAGACTTAGAATATAGTTAGAATTACATAAATATCCCTGCCTAAAGTTTAGGTTGACAAAAGACCGTCTTGTAAACAAATTATGGGCCTATAAAATATTATAATATTAGGACTAAAAATGTGAGGAAGTTTCCTGGTTAGACCGATTAGTGGTTAGATTAATAATAAAAAATATCTCATTTATATAATTCTTAAGGTTAGATTATAATTATTTATAAATTGAGATGCATTATATCATCATATTAGTCATACTAATTATAAAATTAACCCAGTCTAACAGTTAGTCAATTTAAAATAAAACTTTGTGAAAAATGTGTAGTTATTTTACATATGACATTTTTTGTCCAAATATAAAAATATTTTATTTTATATACCTAGAATTCAAATTTATAAAATACTTTGAAATTTAAAGATCGATTTTTTAAAACACCACCTAATATGGTGAGGTGTTTGGCATGTACCCAGCCTGTTTAATAATATAAAATAAAATAAATACAAGAAGAGAGGGAGCTTAATTGCTAACCTCGAAATATCCTATCATTTCTTACATCAACCTATCCAGAACTATGGAGCTTAGGAAAACAAAACTAGTATAGGAAAGGTAAGTACGCTGGCAGGATGAACGAGCAAGGTGTTTACAACAGGAAACAAAGGGTGTCATCTCGCGGTACTAATCGAACTGAGAACTCGCGAAACACGTTGACCTCGATAACCATGACCCAGAGATCGTGGCCCAATTATAGGCGCCAAGGTGACACTCACGAATATGCCTTACGTGGGCACAAACTACCATGAATATAGGGAAACAAACCCTTTAAGTGCAGGAAAGATGAAAGAGCCAAGGTAAGTAATAACAACCATATTTACTAATAATACTAAAAAAAAAATAATTTAAGCATCCGAGCATGATTCCTGATCCAATTCGGGACTCTCTTGTAGGAGCAGTATTTAAATGATTACGCCACTAGAAGTTACCGCTATAGTTCTAGAAGTCCAAACCACACCAGTGGTGCTGCCAGTGGGGACTAGGTTTATTAGGTCAATATTGTTCTTCCTGAACCATAGTGGCAACCAGAAGCCATCGGAAAAGCGTGATAGAACCACTACCACCACCACCACCTGAACTAGCAACCCAGAAACAACAGTCAGTCACGACGAAAAAGACCTAAGAGTCTGAAGATAATCTAGAAGTTCACTCTCCCTTGTCGGGCGAAAAGGATAAATGAGTCTTCATATCTTTCTTGGAGGAAAACCAAGAACAGCTATACCGGAAATTCGTCAACACCCATAGAGAACCAAAAGACATGCGCGTGCCGCAGGAAAAACAAAGGCTAGAAAAGCAAGTTATCGAAGAGAGCCGATGAGATACCAAAGACTATGTCATTGAAGACAAAGCAGAGCACTTCTCGCTTGCAGAAGAACTACAAAACTCCATGATACCAAAAGGGTTCAAGTTATCAACTCAACTCAAGGCGTACGACGGAACTATCAACCCAACTGAACTCTTGCACTCTTACAAGATTAGTAAAAGGTTCTGCGATGCACCCATCCAGCTAGTATTCAAGGCCTTTTCCACCTTCCTCGCAGGAACTGCGATAATCTAGTGTGATAGCCTATCAAGGCGAAGCATGCGGGGTTGGGCTTAACTCGCGAACCAAACCATGGGAAGGTTTTAACAAAAATAGAAGTTCACAAAGACCTTCACAGACTTAGTGAACATTGCGCAACAAGTTATCAACTCAACTCAAGGCGTACGACGAAACTACCTACCCAAAGGAATACTTGCACTCTTACAGGACTTACATAAGGTTCTGCAATGCACCCATTTAGCTGGTATGCAAGGTCTTTCCACCTTCCTCACATGAACTTCGGTAATCTGGTATGACAGCCTATCAAGACGAAGCATACATGGTTGGGCTCGACTCATGGACCAATTCATGTGAAGCTTTACCATAAACAGAAGTTCACAAAGACCTTCACAAACCTAATGACTTGACCAGGCTGCAATAAGCAGCCTTGGCTGCCAATAGCCAAGGATCTGCAGGCCCACAACACAAAAATTGCATTAAGTAACCTTGGTTGCTAATAGCCAAGGACCTGCAGGCCTACAATGCAAAAGCTGCGATAAGAAACCAAGGACATGCGGGCCCACAACACAAAAGCCGCAATAAGTAACCTTGGTTGCCAATGACCAAGGACATGCAGGCTGACAACACAAAATCCGCAACAAGCAGTTTTGGCTGCTAACAGGCAAGGAGTTGCAGGTTCACGGCATGAGATCCAAAATAATCATCCTTGGAAATGCGCAGCCAGAGAAAAGCTAGGCTAGCCTTACAGACTAATGAAAAACACACTTTCACATGCTCAACTTGGGAGATGTTAAACAACCTTCATCGGGTTAATGAGAAGCAGCAAGTCGAAGTTCCACATGTTGGAAATGCTAAGATCAAGCAAAAAATAAAAAGGGGGCGAAGATCCCCAATTAGTCAAAAGATGCTCATAAATTCACAGGAAAAGCAAAAGAAATGCAGCAGTTAGACAAATTCACTGGAAATACAACAAAAGGAAACAAACCAAAGAAGGAATATACTTCCAGAAAAAATAGGTAGATTAAAAGAGAGAAGGAGAACCCCCTTCGTAGTTCATCAAAAGAGGGAAACAGATCACCCCAAACCATATCAGCAAAAGGGGGAAACATGGCACCCCAAAAATCATTGTCTTTACCCCTTATGGGGATTTACATACCAAACAAATAATTCAAAAGAAAGAGAGAAACGGTTGAAATCTGCATCAAGCCTCCGTCTTCGAGTTCCCCGCATCACCATCCTGAATGCCCTAGTCCTTGTCCTGGCGAGCTAGTTGAATAGGCTCAGTTTGAGAAGAATGTCTTGGACCTCTGGTGGAAGAACCGGCAGGTTGAGCCATAGCAACATCAAGGTTCCCAGCCTCGAGTCTATGGTAATCATCTCAGGGTTCAGGAGAATGAAGTACTCAGAAAAGCTATGATCCCGGACAGGAACAAACACTTCCCCAACAACATTGTGAAGCTCCTCTGGATCAAGTTTGGTGGCTCCAAGATCAAAATATTTCATTAAAGCACCCACCAGGAACTCGTATGCATGCCAACTTCACGACCTTAGCATAAACACTAAGGAAACCGTTAGTAAACACCCACTCACGAAAAGCCTTGTGTTTTGCATTCTCAACCTCAAGCTTAACCACAGTGAGCTGCCGAGACCCCGTCAAGCCACACGCAAGTTCCAGGCCCCCCTTCAGAGACGCGTTCCAAGCCCGACTACGTTTTTGTTCAGCAATAAGCTTCTCAACCTCCCGACGAGCCTTGTCACTCTCTGACTGGGCTGTCAACAAATCAGAATTAACTTCCTCCTGCTCCAGCTGCACAGTGAAAGTTGAACACATATGTTGCGGAAGGAGAAGATTTAAAGGATAAGTTAGAACACACAAGAAATAGCAGTAAGGAAAGCCTAAACAAAGTTTAGACCTCAATAATGGCGGAAACGCAACGATCAGAGATATCCATAGAAGACGCCACATGCAGAGTGCGCTAGAGAAGACAACTGTTGAAGTGCCTAAGGGGAGGACCCTGAGACAGAAGTTAGCCCGAGCAGCGGGCCCACGCAGAAGCTCCCCCTCTTTGGACGTTTGAGAGCTAGAGGCCCCGAAATTAGGCGAGGTAATCTTAGCAGGCGGGACGGTAAACGCTCGAGATCTAGGAGGCGGAGTAACAATCGGCGGAGGAACATACAACAATGACGGAGCAGGCACAGACAGGTGCTCCAACAATGTCTCCAACTTAGCCAAGTCGCGGCTGAGCTTCTTGGCACTTATGACCAAACGGTTCCGAAAGCATATCCAGTAAAAGATGAAGAGGCCAACGGCTATGGGACACAACATTCATTCTCAGTAAAGTCAGGAAGTGCAAGCAATACGGATGATGCCTCGAAGCAAGCTGGGTCAAAATTCTCTCTGACGCCATATTTGTCTCCGCGTCTTACTCCTACTGCAACTCCAAAAGTTGCATCTACTAATGTGTCCCCTGGGAGGTATTCTGCAGCTGGATCTCCCCAAAGAACTTCTAGTGCTACATCACCTACGAAATCTCAATACGACTACCGAGGTGGTTCACTTTCATCATGGAGAAAATTCTTTGTTTGTGGCTACAGTAGCCACAAACGGAATTTTGATGGGGAGGACGCATTTCCGAATAGCGTCCTCCCCTTTTTTTTTTTTTTTTTTTTTTAATTCAGGTCAAACTTGTCAAGCCACGAATGGGGAGGTGACACGTGGCATGATAGCCATACCGTATATCAACCTCCATTTTTAATGCAATTTCTGCCCATTTTATGTAATTCCACGTGGCGTCACCCGAGCTCACCACGTGGCAATTTCTGGTGGTGCCACGTGGCGTGGAAGAAAGTGTTTTTCTGCTTAGAAATAGAAAATGCCACGTGGCACGTCCCGGTGATGCCACGTGGCTGTTTCTGCCGACGCCACGTGGCACACACGTTAATAAATTTTTTTTTAGCCGGTCAAAGTCAAAATTTGCGGTCGAATTGTGCGTCGCCACGTGGCAAGGTTGCTACACGATATAGCGTCCTTGACCATTTTATTTTCCGTTTATTATTTATGGATAAATAGAAAATCTGGCGGCCGAATGGATGGCCGCCACGTGGCATGGCATTTTTGTTTTTTTTTTTCAGGATAAATGGGAAATCTGGCGGCCGAATGGATGGCCGCCACGTGGCAAGGTTGCTACATGATATATCATCCTCCTTTCTCTTTATATGCACGCATTTCCTTCCTCTTCCAGCATTCTCCTCTTGCTTCATCTTCCTCATCATTCCTCATTTTCTTTGTTTTAGTTGAATTGCTCTCCATTCTTCTTCAGCATTGCATCACCCGCATTCCGCCGTTTTTCGACCGGAGTTCGTGCGTTTGAAAAATTCTGGTATGCTCCCCGTTTTTTTGGTCAATTTTTGTTTGGGATTTCGTTGTTTACTATTGAGTTTCTGATGGAATTTTTGGTGTAGTTGCAAGATCCCGAGATTGACCGTGTTGACCCGACGTTGACCCCGTTGACCCGGAGTTGACCGCGCGTTGACCCGGAGTTGACCGCGCGTTGACCCGCACGAATCGACGTTGGAACCCTCAAATCGGCGTTGACCCGGGCGTTGACCGACCTTGACCGCGTTGACCCGGGCGTTGACCGACCTTGACCGCGCTGACCCGGGCGTTGACCGACTTTGACCGCGTTGACCCGGGCGTTGACCGCGTTGACCGACCTTGACCGCTTCGACCACCGCTTTGTTTCATCGTTGACCAGATTCTCGGTAAGTCTTACACTCCCACCCATCATGTTATCCGTTTTATAGTAGTTAATTGCGCCATAAATAATTGTACGAGCGGGTTTGAAGAGATTATGTGTGTATTACCTGCGGACTGTCGTTTGGTGGCTTTCGGGTTTATTTATAATCCATAAATCAACTGCGGTTAATTGTATTTTTTATGTGCGTAATTGTGTGTGTGCTTAGAATGATTATGTTTGGTCTGTTGCGTTTAGTAATCCTGTTTGACTTGACGGAGTGATTATGTGAATTGTTTAGTGACTGGTTTGTTGAGCGTCCTCCCCTGAAGTAATGTGTTGTGTTGCAGTTCCGCGATGTTTTTGGCGGTGTATATGTATAGAGGGGGTCAGATAAAGTATGATTTGAGTGTGGGGGTGTATTATGATCCTCCAATATCGGAGCGAGTTGTGGCTATCGAGAGGCGGTTGAACCACGTAGAATTGGTTGATGTGATTGCAACGAGACTGGCCATTGTGAGGGAGAGTTCTTCCCTGAAAATATATTTCCGATGTCCGGAGCTGGTTGGCTCCGCGGTATACTTTCGATGTGTTCCTGTGGAAGATGATGAGTCGACCACATTCTTCTTCAACATTGTTGATCGAATGTCATTGTCTTCTGTGGATTTTTACATTGTTGTGGAACAGTTACCAATCGAATGCCACGGGGCGCGGGGGAGCACGTTCATGTCATTGCTGGGCAACATGCATAACTCCCTACCGGTACCCAGTATACCACCAGCGCTTCGTAGCGGTGGTTTTGAATTTGGTGAGCCCAGCCAATCAGGTAGGTATGCCCAAGAGGATTGTGCCCAGCCGTCCACAAGTGGTGGGCTGTTTGTTGTAAACCATGACGTTGGCGACCACGACGCTCGGCATGACGGGAGCGCAGATGACGGTGATGAAGCAGAACTCGAGGGGGGAACTGAGGATGATCGTTCCTTATCAACCGATTCCAATCCCGGTGACGTGGAAGAGCAATTGGCGAGGACCAACAGCGTACCCACGTCGTTCCATATTCTGGCAAACCCGGATACGCAGGCCTATTACAGAGATTATGGGGGCCCCGACGAGGATAGCTATGACCCTACCCATTTTGAACACGGCATTTCTACCTATGTTCAAGAAACTGGTGCAGTGGACGTGGGTATGCGATTTCAGACAAAGCCGGAGTTGGTCGAAGCTATTTCTCGGTGGAATTCTATGATGAACAGGGAACACAGGGTTGTGGAGAGCAGGTCACGCACATGGTATGCGAAGTGCAAAGACGTCGTTGAAGGGACTGGGAATTGTGTTTGGGTTTGCAGAGCTTCGAAAAAGACTTCGCATGGTATGTGGCAGATCACCAAATGGTCTAGAAGCCACGGGTGTGTCGGGGCTGGTCGATCTACGGGTAACGTGAATTTGACGTCGGTGATGATCGCCCGTTCAATCCGTCACCACATTGATGTAAACCCTTCGTACACCGTGAATGATGTGCGAGCTCAAGTGAGCAATGAGTTCAACGTCACGATTTCCTACAAGAAGGCCTGGTATGCTCGACAGAAGGCAATTGACATGGTATTTGGGACGTGGGAGGATTCGTTTGAACAGCTCCCAACTTTTATGGATGAGCTTGCAAGGGCTAATCCGAGCACTGTTGTTGATTGGGCTGCTGCACCTGACAGAATACATGGTGCCGGGTGTAGGAAATTTAAATTTGTGTTCTGGGCATTCGGTCAGGCAATCGCAGCCTTTCGCCACTGCAGGCCAGTCATCAGCGTAGACGGGACTCATTTGAGAGGTGCATATAAGTCCACCCTGCTGGTGGCCGTGACCCACGATTCAAATGATTACATCCTCCCCATCGCGTTCGGGGTTGTGGACGAGGAGTCCAACGAAAGCTGGAACTGGTTCATGGGGAGACTGCGTCGCTACGTTGTTGGTGATGATAGCAGACCTATCTGTGTAATATCAGATAGGCATAAAGGACTAGTAAAGGCGATGACGACTATGGAGGAGTGGATGGAGCCAGCCGGATACCACCGGATTTGCTTGCGGCATTTCCAGTCCAACTTCTTGTCACACGATGGTGGAAAATTCAAAAATGCGCTCATGAAGACTCTGGTGTGGCAGCTCGGTAGTGCCAAGCGAGAGAGCAGGTGGAGGGAGTACAAGGAGGAGATGGAGAGCATGGATCCATCTGCTTGGGATTGGCTGGAACAGCAGGATAGGAGTAGGTGGTGTCTTGCCTTCGATGACGGTGACCGGCGTTGGGGAATTTTAACGACGAATATGTCAGAGAGCTTCAACAACTGCTTACGGCGCGCACGCCATCTCCCAATAACAGCGTGTGTCAAAGCAACGTTCGAGCGGACGGTTCAAATGTTTGTAGAAAGGCTTACCGACGCTACGTCCTGGAGGTATTTTCTTCGTTAACTGAATTAAATGAGCTTCACCTGTATGCCGGTCTGCTGATAAAAAGATATTTCTCGTACATCCAGTTCTGTGTTCCCTAGTAGGATCTGGAAAAAGTTCCGGAAGCAGGACGCATTAGCACAGGGACATGTCGTCACCGTGTTCGGGCATGCGTCGCAGACTTACAGGGTTGTGGCGAGGAACATCGACGGGAGCATAAGTGAACGACATTACAAGGTCAAATACCGAAGAAGAGAGTGCACCTGTCGTGAATGGGAAATTTATCGGTTTCCTTGCTCCCATGCCTTGGCCGTTTGTCGCCACCGCCGTGACGATCCTGCAAGTCTATGTGACAGGGTGTATCACACGAGCACGTATGTCCAGCAATACAGTCATGATTTCATGCCCGTGAGAGACCCTTCCCTCTGGGAGCGTGCCGGGTGGAGGTTGATTCCAGATGCAGAAAAGTTTCGCGAGCGGAGGCGTGGACAGTTTGCGGAGAGGAGGATAAGGAATCAAATGGATGAAAGGGTTCCGGGCGATAGCAGGGCCGTGCGTAGGCGTGGCCGAGGGCGTGCCTAGTATCTAGGTGTCACAGGGCGTCTGTAGTAGTACCTCTAACTGTCGTTGGGTTTGCATTGCACTGTTGTCGATAGGATATGGCATGCTTAGTCTGTCGGCCGTAGAGTGATCTAGTATTTCTTGTATTAAATTATATGTTAAAAAGATTACGCAGTATTACTTATATTTGGGAAATATGTCTCACATTACTTATATTTCTCTGTGCTATTCTTCCAGAAAAAACATCTAACTACGGTTGTTACTTGATTGCAGGAAAAAACCATGTACCATCCGGGACCCATTGAGGAGGACTTGTTGTACCTCCATCAGGAGCACCGTGCTCGTGCCCTATACAATGGGTGTTTAGTCGATGAGGCACTGCAGGTCCGACGGTGCGATGGGGCCTGCTGGACCAACGAACTGCCCCAACAGGTCATGGGGTATGTACGTGCAGCGGGATTTCAGGGACTCATTGACTCCGCCGCAATACAAATTGACCACTCCCTAATCACCGCCCTAGTGGAGCGTTGGCGCCCGGAGACGCACACGTTCCACCTACCGATGGGTGAGGCTACGGTCACCCTGCAGGATGTAGGGGTCCTGTGGGGTCTACCCCTCGATGGCATCCCAGTCACAGGTGTTAACACCGTTAGGAGTAGGGAGGAATGGCAGCTAATCTGCAACGACTACCTGGGAGCTACACCAGACACCGAGTGTATCAAGGGGGGTCGCATTAGGGCCCGGTGGTTAGGAACGATATTGAACAGTCCTCTCCCCGCTGCTCCAACTGATGTTGACTACCAACAGCGGGCCAGGGTTTTCCTTCTTCTGCTTCTTGGGGGAGGGCTGATGTCGTCGACGTCCCCCCACCTCATCCCGTTACTATACTTATCTGCACTTACTGATCTGGGTGCAGTCCACCAGTACAGTTGGGGTAGTTCCATTCTTGCATGCTTGTACAGGTCATTATGTGACGCGGCAATCCCCCAATCTAAATCCATATCTGGGCCACTCGTCTTGCTACAGGTAAAATTGTTGATCACTATAGTCATTTGTACATACCTTGACTTCATATTTACTGGCAGTTCCATTTCATTTACGTACAGCTGTGGGCATGGGAACGCATTCCATCCATCCGACCTGCCAGGGCACCACGGGTGACAGTGCCGCTCAGTGCTCTTGGATCCCGGTACATGTCTTACTCCTCAATCCACGATATTCATAAGTCCACATGGTATTCCATAGTATGGCTAATGTATTTCACTTGGTACCTCATAGGTGGAAGTCCCGTTACGATTGCTCACAGTCACCAATGCACGTTCTTAAAGTGTACCGTGACCAACTGACGTCTCTCACTCATAATCAGGTATGGGAATAGCTGGGTTTTGATTTCTGAACTTCGCACGAAAAATGGTTTCATTAACAAAACTGCAACTCATGCATGTTGTCTCAGTTCATCTGGCAGCCATACACGGAGGACGTCCTGGAGCAACTCCCGAGGTACTGTACAGATGGTAGAAACAATTGGCTGCTATGCGTCTACCTCATCTGCTGGCATGCCGTCGAGTTCCATCATGCACATCGTGTTCTCCGGCAGTTCGGCCTCATCCAAACGATACCCATCCAGTTGATCAGTAGGGACGAGTACAACTTAGTCCATACTGGCGACCGTCGAGGAAGGAATGGCATGGATTGGCGTGTCGAGCTCAGAATATATCTCGACACTTGGGAACATCGGACCACTCGACAAGCACCTACACTGGGGAGCGCGGATCCTTACCAACCAAGCCGTGATTATTTGGAGTGGTACTTCCGCAAGACGGTGTCCTTCATTGATCAACCAGGGCGGCATGTAACACCCACTGAGGGTTTCCACGGAGATGGTGCAACCGCGGAGTACTTGGTATGTCCTAACTTTCAAATACTGTCAAGAAAGAATACAACATACCCCCTTATGACATTATATATCTGACATATTCACCTCGATTCCGTAGTTGCAGGCAATGACACAGTTGCATGGCATGTCAGACATTAATTTGGATGGTTGCCCCCCACATTTTGCTGACGTTATAAGGGGGATGCATCACGTTATCACACGTAGTCTACAACATGCGCATCAGGCCTCCAGGCTGCAACACAATCAACCGTTTGTGCACTGCGAGGAACCGCCCCCTGGTGTGAGGTACACTGACCTCAGAATCCATCGTCAGGCCCCACCTGCTCGACAGGGAGGTCGCAGGCCTCGTGCTAGGGGGCAGGCGGAACACACTGGTCCATCACAACCGGGGACCTCATATGCGAGTCCACCGGGGCCCTCACATTGCGGACCATCATCCGCGGAACCCTCACAGTACGACATGGATGCATCGGACCACAATGCATATGTCACTCCAACGTCCGGTCATCCGTACATGTCGCACATCACTCCATCACATTCGTGTACTATTCCATATGTCTTGCGTGATTCGAATGAAGAAGCGGGATACGACATGGAGGAGGACATGCCGGGGGGGGCTCCACATGAGGAAGAACATGTACCTGCGCAGCCGGTTGTACCGCGGCGGACATCCAGGACCATACGTCCTCGCCCGTGTGGAACGGGGGGAAAGCTATGCATGGACCATCTGTAGGACAGCACGTGCTATTCGACGCTAATTGGCATTACATTTCACACGTACTGTTTCCCACCGTACATTTATGCTAACTTATACCCGTTCTTACAAACAATATTAGGCTGCTTCCGTATAAATATAAATATAAATACATAAATATAAATATAAATATAAATAAAGATATATATATAATTATAAATAAAGATATATATAAATATAAATATATACCATTCTGTAAATATAAATAAGGACATAAATATAAATATAAATATAAATATAACTATAAATATAAATAAAGATATATATATATATATATATATATATATGAACAACTATAAATACATATATATATATATAAATATAAAAACAGATATTTATATATATATAAATATAAAAAAAAGGCGTGCTATGAGGTAATTTATACCTTCAAAAAACCAATTCGACGGATCTGAGGAGTTGTTCCCAAAACGCGTGCTATGCGAATCAACAAGTGAAAATTAAAATGTTGCCATACCAATCATTATTTGATTTCAGAAATGAGTCCTCTGACCGATGCTGAAAATAAAATAGTTACCACACTGTTCTCTACTTCGTTTCATAAACGAACAAATAAATCGTAAATACTTCCGGAACAGAAAAGTGACAGGACAAATTACTCTAAAAAAATCCAACAAAAAAAATGTGGAAGGGGAGGGAGTCCTCCGAAAAGGACAAAAAAAAATGGTGGAGGGGGAGGACGCTACTCCATGTAGCGTCCTCCAAAAAAGAGGAAAAAAAAAAAACCTGGAGGGGACTCCATGGCATTCAGCAGCGTGGAATGCAAGAAGGGGAGGACGCTACATGGAGTAGCGTCCTCCAAAAAAGATTAAATAAAAAAAACATTGCTACAGGGGAGGTTGCTATATGGTAATGCATTCTCCCCCCCCAACGTCCAGAATTTAGACTTGCCCTATTTACGTCCAACTTGAATTTTTTTGGCACACAAAAATCAACAACTCTTTCATCATGGTATCCATCAAGCCAGCGCTCATCGGCAGCAAACTCCCCACCTCGTGAGTTCTTGATTTTAGTATAGCAAAAATTTGAAAGTTGGCATCAAATACCGTGGTTTGTGAAATTGGCCAACAATATAGAGGACGCATTTACAAAATGCGTCCTCTCGGAAATGATTTTTTTTTCGATTTGAGCTGGTTGAATTTTTTTTTGGCAGAATAATTAGAGGACGCATTTACAAAATGCGTCCTCTTGGAAAATAATTTTTTTTCATTTTTCTGACAAGTTTTATTTTTGACTGATTGGTAGAATAAATAGAGGACGCATTTACAAAATGCGTCCTCTTGGAAACTAATTTTTTTCCTTTTTCTGACAAGTTAAATTTTAGACTGATTGGCAGAATAATTAGAGGACGCATTTACAAAATGCGTCCTCTTGGATATTAATTTTTTTTCCCATTTTCGGACAGGTTTTATTTTAGACAGAGCCGGTCAATGTGTGGATGTACACACACGTCAATGTGTGGATGTACACACACGTCAATGTGTGGATGTACACACGTCAATGTGTGGATGTACACACACGTAAATGTGTATAAATATATACATAAATATAAATATAAATATATACACATATATAAATATAAATAAAGATATATATATATATATATATATAAACATATATATAAACATAAATGAAGATATACATATATATATATAAATATATATAAATATAAAAAATATATATAAATATAAAAATATACATACATATAAATATAAAAATAAATATAAATATAAATATAAATATAAATAAAGATATATATAAACTCTAATATATATATATATAAGCCACGCATTTTAATGGAAGTATAAAAAAAATCGGTAATATAATAGTATTTTTTGTAGCTTTAAATAATGGAAGACGCATTTGGAAAATTAATTGTTCGGTAGACCGGGTATCGGCATCGGCCGGAGAATTTTAATTATTGGGCGAAATGGTTATTCTCGTGTTTGTCTGATGATATGTTGTGAACTAGTTGAACGATAAATTAGGACAGCGTGAGTTGCTGTTTGGTAACTAGTCCTGAATAAGGGTGCCGGAATGAAGTATTGCATAGTTAGAATGAGTATGAATTAGCATAAATGTACAATAGCCGAACAGTACGTGCGAAATGTAATGCAAATCAGTGTTTAGTGGCATGCTCTGTCCTAGTGACGATGACGATCCCTGCAAAGCTTTCCGCCCGTTCCACACGGTGGAGGGCGTACGGTCCTAGATGTCCGTCGAGGAACAGCCATCTGTGTAGGTACATGCACTTCCTCAAGTGGAACTCCCTCTGGTATTTCGTCCTCCATTTCGTCTCCCGTATCCTCACGATAGGCATGTGGAACACTACCCGTATGTGATGGAGCATCAGGTGACATGAATTGATGACTCGATGTTGGAGTGACATATGCAGTGTGTTCCGATGGAGTCATGCCGTAATGTGAAGGTTCACCGTGTGATGGGCCGGCAATCGGTGGACTCGCATGTGATGGGCCAGCTTGTGATGGACCAACGTGTTCCTCCTGGCCCCTAGGACGCCGCCTCCGACCTCCCTGTCGAGCTGGTGGAGCCTGGCGGTCGCTTCTGAGGTCTGCATATCTGACACCAGGGGGAGGATCTTCACAGTGCACAAGCGGCTGATAGTACTGTAGTCTGGAGGCCTGATGCGCGTGTTGTAGACCCCGTGTGACAACTTCATGGATTCCGCTGAGAGCGGTCGTGAATTGTGGGGGACATCCATCCAACGGAATGTTCGACATGTTGTACACCTCAGTGACTATCTGCAACTATAGAATCGAGATAAATATGTTAGTTATGCAATATAGGGGAAAGCCGTAGCATTATTTCTTGAGAATGTTATGATTGTAGGAAATACCAAGTACTCTGCAGTTGCACTGTCTCCATGGAAACCCTCTGTAGCCGTGGTAGGCCGTCCTGGCTGATCAATCATGCTCACCGTCTTGCGGAAGTACCACTCCATGTATTCACGGCTGGGACAATATGGATCTGCATACCCAAGTGGGTGTACTTGTCGATCAGATCGTTGCTCCCACTCAACGAGAAATCTTCTTAGTTCGGCACGCCAATCAGTGCCAGACCTGCCGCGACGGTCTATATCATGAAGCAGTTTATACTCTTCCCTACTGACCAGCTGGGTGGGTATTGGCTGGATCAGGCCGAACTGCCTGAGAACCCGATGTGCGTGGTGGAACTCCACTACATGCCAGCAGATGAGGTCGACGCACACAAGCCAGTTGTTACTACTAGCAGTACAGTACCACGGGAGTTGCCCCACGATGTCCGACGTGTATGGCTCCCAGATAAACTGAAAGAACATCATAGTGGTCCCGTTAGGTATTGAATACCATTTTTCGCACGAAATCAGGAGATCGTAATCCAAGATGGCCCATACCTGATTCTGACTGAGAGATGTGATCTAATCGCGATACACTTTCAAAACATGCATCGGTGAGTGTGATAAATCGTGAGGGGCTCTCCACCTACGGGCGGTGATGAGTGAACTATATTAGCAAATATATGGAATTGACCACAGTTTCAAAAACTGACTGCTAGTGTTATTCGGCACCTACCGGGACCCAACAGCATTCATCGGCGCCGATATGGGTAGAGCTCCTGCGGGTCGGATGGATGGGATGCGCTCTCATGCCCACAACTGTTCCACAAATTAAATTACATGTAATACAAAGTAACAGAGTGGACATTATGTACGAATGAGTGGAGTGACAGATTACTTTACCTGTAGCAGGACAAGGGGGCCAGAAATGGATTTAACTTGTGGGATTGCAGCGTCACATAAGCACCGGTACAAGTGTGCAAGAATGGCACTCCCCCAACTGTAGTGACGTGCTGCACCTAGGTCCATCAGTATCGACAGGTAGAGCAGTGGAATTAGACTACCTGATGTGTCTGACATGAGCATTCCCCCAACCAGCAGTAGAATGAAAACTCTCGCCCGCTGTTGACATTGGACCTCAGTAGGGTGAGTAGGGAACGGACTGCCCAACAAATCTCCCAACCAGCTCGCCCTAATGCGACCCCCTCGGATAACTCCGGGGTCAGGTGTAGCACCTAGGTAGTCCGTGCAAACTACCAGCCATTCCTCAGTACGCCTACGGGTGTCGATTCCTGTGACTGGGATCCCATCGATCGGAAGACCCCATAGCATCCCCACATCCTGCAGCGTGACCGTAGCCTCCCCCACCGGGAGGTGAAATGTGTGCGTCTCGGGCCGCCACCGCTCCACTAGGGCAGTGATTAGTGAATGGTCTATCCGTATCGATGCAGAATCAAGGAGTCCCTGGAATCCTACGTCACGCACGTAGCTCAGAACTGTGTCAGGCATATCTGCGGTCCAGCATGCCCCATCACAGCGCCGGACCTGCATTGCCTCATCCTGTAACTGTCTGTTGTACACTGCCCGGGCACGATGCTCCTCGTGAAGGTACAACAAATCATCCTCCATGGGTCCTGGATGACAATGGTCCATCGTGTTGCCCCTGTACACAATTACGACATATGAAAATTAGTTACTGAAGCGATTAGAGTGGCAAACATATTTGGCAAATAAAAGCTATAACATCACAAGTAACAAGCTATAATATTCCGATGGACGAAAGTACATGTGCAAGTAACATATGACCGAGGTACCATTACAGACACTATACGACAACATGACACTAAGTACGGCCACGCCTACGGCGGCCCCTGGATTCAACCGGCACCCGCTCGTCCATCTGATTCCTTATCCTTCTCTCTGCAAACTGTCCACGACGCCTACTGCGGAACTTCTCCCCATCAGGAACCAACCTCCATTCGGCACGTTGCCAGAGCGATGGATCTCTTACAGGCATGAAACCCTGACTATATTGTTGCACATATGTGGTCGTGAGATACACCCTGTCACATAGACTAGCCGGATCGTCACGTCTATGCCGACAGACGGCTAAGGCATGGGAACATGGGAAATGGAAAATCTGCCACTCACGACAAGTACACTCTCTTCTTCGGTATTTGACCGTGTACTGCCGTTCACTGATGCCCCCATCGATGTTCCTAACCATAACCCTATAAGTCTGCGATGCATGACCGAACACGGTCACGATATGTCCCTGCGCCAATGTATCCTGCTTCTGAAACTTTTTCCAGATCCTGTTGGGAAACACGGACCTGGACAAACGGGCAACATTTTAGAATACATTAACTGTTTTGCAGACACTCAAAAAAGGGTACGTAAGTGACAAATTACCTCCAATTCGTGGCGTCCATAACCCTCTGGGCAAACATTTCAACTGTTCGCTCCAACGTCGCTTTGACACAAGCTGTGATCGGCAGATGGCGTGCGCGGCGCAAACAGTTGTTGTAACTCTCAGACAAATTCGTCGTGAGAATTCCCCAACGTCGATCACCCACATCGAATGCAAGACACCACTTACTCCTATCTAGCCGTTCCAACCAAGCCCAAGCAGATGGATCTGTACTCTCTAGCTCCTCCTTGTACCCCCTCCACTTGCTCTCTCGCCTAGCAGAACCAAGCTGCCACACCAGAGTCTTCAAAAGCGCATTCTTGAACTTCCCGTTATCATATGATAGGAAGTTGGATTGAAAATGCCGCAGGCAAATTCGATGGTATCCAGCCGGTTCCATCCACTCCTTCATATGCGTCATCGCATTTATGAGTCCAGCATGCCTATCGGATATGACATAGATTGGCATGTTATCACCACCAACGACGTGAAGACGCAGTCTCCCCATGAACCAGTTCCAGCTCTCATTCGTTTCTTCGTCAACAATAGCGTAAGCGATGGGGAGGATGTAATCATTTGCATCGTGCGCCACGGCGACCAGCATTGTGGACTTATATGCCCTTCTCAAATGAGTGCCATCCACGCTTATGACATTCCTGCAGTGGCGGAAGGCTTCAATTGCCGGACCAAATGCCCAGAACACAAATTTAAATTTCCTCGACCCGTGGCCGTGTATTCTATCAGGTACGTCAGCCCAATCTACAACGGTGCTCGGATTGGCCCTGACTAGCTCATCCATAAACGTTGGGAGCTGTTCGAAAGAATCCTCCCAAGTCCCGAACACCATGTCAATTGCCTTCTGTCGAGCATACCACGCCTTCTTGTAGGAAATGGTTACATTGAACTCCTCCTTCACTTGAGCTTGCACATCTTTGACTGTGTAAGAAGGGTTTACATCAATGTGGTGGCGGATTGAACGGGCGATCATCATCGACGTCAGATTCACGTTACCCTTAGATCGACCAGCACCAACACACCCATGGCTAGTTGCCCATCTGGTGATCTCCCACATGCCATGTGAAGCCTTCTTGGAAGCTCTGGCAACCCAAACACAATTCCCAGTTCCTTCGACAACGTCCTTGCATTTCGCATACCATGTGCGTGATGTGCTCTCCACAACCCTGTGTTCCCCGTTCATCATGGAACTCCACCTAGAGATAGCTTCAACCAATTGGGCCTTCGTCTGGAATCGCATACGCACATCCACTACACCCGTCTCTCGATCGTAGGTAGAAACTCCGGACCCAAAATGAGTTGGGTCATAGCTATCCTCATCCGGCCCACCATAATCCCTATAGTAGGCCTGTGTATCTGGATTCGCCAGAATATGAAACGCCGGGGGTACATTGTTCGTGCACACCACCTGTTCTTCATCGTCCCCAGGATTCGAATCAGTTGATAAGGAACAATCATCCTCACTTCCACCATCAAGTTCACCCTCGACATCATCGTCTTCGCCACCATCATCCCTACCAACAAGGTCACGAACGTGTCCCACATAATCATCATCCAAGACATTCTGCTTGTCACGGGCCATACCATACATACCACCACTTGTGGACGGCTGAGCACAATCCACGGGAGCATACCCAGAAGCAGAAGGTTGGCTGGACTCACCAATTTCTAAACCCCGGCTACGAACGTGTGGCGGTACGCATGGTGCATCAGCTAAGTTCTGGAAGTTGCTCAACAACGACATGAACGTCATTGGCCGTGGCCAATCATTAGTGCTTGCCAACTGTTCCATAACAACGTAAAAATCCGCGGACGACAACGACAATCGATCAACAATGTTGAAGAAGAACGTCGTTGAGTCATCATCTTCCAAATTATAACACCGATAGTATACAGCCGAACCAATCAGTTCAGGACATCGGTAATATATTTTCAACATATACCCCTCACTCGCAATGCCAAGCCTCGTGACAATTACATCAACTAATTCTGAGTGGTTCAACCTCCTCTCGAGAGTCAGAACTCGCTCCGGTATTGGAGGATCATAATACACACCCACGGTCAAATCAAACTTGATCTGACCGCCTCTATACATATACACAGTCAAAAACATCGCACGACTGCAATACACGAATACATAACTTTCAGTTCATTTTCATTCTACATTCATTTCATTGCACCCTCAAATACGTACATGCACTCACTAGACCACATCAATAACACTATTAACACAGACATAATACATTAACAAGTAAACGATTATGCAAAGACATCACTTCTATTTTATTCTCACCCGACATTCCTTCCCGTAGTATCCTCAAAAGTCATTATTATTGCTACAAACTAAATACATTTATCAGTCAACAATTCACTTCGTCACTTCATTTCATCACGCATGAGCATTAAACGCTATAAGAGCATCGGACCAAACTTAATCGCTAAAACCACACACAATCATACAACACATCCGAATTAACTAAAATATTTCCAGATCTCCGCAACTTACAATTTAACAAAAATATCAAAAACTTTCTTCGTGGAACACATTCGTGGAACACATTTGTAACCTTATTTAGGGTTCAATTGACATCAACAAAATGAAAAAAGAGGGGGGTGGAAGTCTAACACTCACAAACAAGGTGACAAACGTGGAAGTCAACGGAGGTCAACGGCGGGTCAGCGACGGGTCAAGGCCGGTCAATGCCACGAACTTCAGGCCGTTTGAGATATCTACAACCACAAATCCGTTGCAAATTTTACTCATACAAAATCTTGACAAAATAAAACAAGAGCAAAATGTAGGATTTTTCAAAACATAAAAACACATTACCGATAACGTGAACAGGCGGAAAGGCGTAGAACAACCGGCGCAACGACGGACGGAAAGGAAGATGGGAGAAATGGAGAAAATTTTTCGGCCAAGTAGATGGGAGAAATGGGGACAAAACTTTCGGCAAAAACAAGGGGGAGATAAGAAAAAAAAGAGGAGAGGAGAGTGGGATAAATAGGCGGAAGAGGAAGGAGGAGAGGACGGTGCAGTCTTCATTGACCGAGAGGCCGCATTTGCTAAATGCGGCCTCGTCCACATGCGTTGTCAGACCCGCCCGACGCTGCGTTGTCAGTCTTCATTGACCGAGAGGCCGCATTTGCTAAATGCGGCCTCGTCCACATGCGTTGTCAGAGACGCTGCTCCCCCAGCTTGACCGAGAGGACGCATTTGCTAAATGCGTCCTCTCCGCCACGTCAACTTCGCACCATGCACCACAAAACTGGAGAAAAATTTTAAAAAAAAGACAGAGAAGAGGACGCATTTAGCAAATGTGTCCTCCGTATTGTGGTCCACTGTGTAACACTGTTGCAACAGAAATAGAAATTTCTCCCACCTCGTGGACGTAATATGCCTGCTCGCACTCCTCGAATTGATGGGAAAGAATTTTTCCGCCAAGCCAGGAGTCGCCTGTCGTATGAGCAGTTTAGTGCATTCCTGGCTAACATAAAGGAACTAAATGCACAGAAGCAATCCCGTGAGGAAACTTTGAAAAAAGCTGAAGAGATTTTTGGGATGGATAACAAAGACCTGTACCTCTCATTCCAAGGTTTGCTCAACCGGAATGTACAGTAACGTGGATTTGCAAGAAGCTTCTTTGCAGATAAGAACCATAAGCTTGGAGAATAAATCATCGTGGATTGCTTGAGTCGAAATTCATGAGAAGCTAACTATTCATATTCTATGACTATTGACATTCTTCCATTGTTACAAGGATGGTAAAACAAGTTAAATTTTGTCAGCTTTTGGAATTTGTTTTGAGTTGGGCTCGAACTGAATTAGGGTCAGTGAGCTGTCAATTTTGGATTCTCCTCGGCGAGCACTATATATGGACTGTTTAAACTCTCAAAACGGATAAAGGGTGATGAGACATGGATGTTGTCACTCTTAGAATGGAAACTTAGACGGAAATTCATTCGCATGTAATAAGTTTTCTATAATTTTTGAAAGTTTGGATCGTGTGGAAGTTTCTAGAAAGTCCAAACCGCGTAACAAATATTCTTAAAATCACGTGTGGAATATATGAGATTTGGATGATATTCTTATCTTCCCAGAATCTATTCAAATATTTGTAAAATATTTGGTGGTTAGAGAATATTTTCTGGGAATCAGATCTTCCGCGTATCTTTCCATAGGGTTTCTTAGACATCTATAAATAGAGCCTCTATGCCAGACAGAAACCTCGCATCATTCTGAAGTTCCTCCTTACTTCTAAACTTGAGTTTTATCTTCTGTCTTTGTCGGTGATAGTGCTTCGGAGTCACCGAGGTAATTTAACAAGTAAAATTACCTTCGATGGTTTTATCCTAGGGAACGATGTCCACGGCGGGACTCATTCGTTTCAAAGACAGCGAGTGTATCCGTCAATAAGTGATATATGTGATTGCTTGAAACATGCTCATTAATTGTATTTTAAGCTTTCTAATTGTGCGCATGAATAATTAATACAATTTCATTATTCTTGTTTATGTTGAACTGTTCGTGTAATTTCGTTATTTAATTTCCTCATGTTTTATCAATATACGTTCAACCGTCATGAAACGAATGATTTTTTGTTGGGTTATATTGATTAAATTTAGTTGTAAAATTACACGCTGAAATTAATGCCTATGTCGATGAAATCGCATGCCACAATATGCCATGCATGCTATGACAATATGAAATGTATGTCTTATATGCCGCAATACCATACATGTCGTAGCCGAATTATATTCCTATTAACAATATGCAATGCATGTCCTATATGCCACAATATAAATTAATGTTATGACAATATGAAATGCATGTCTTACATGCCGCAATATGCCATACATGACGTATGCGAATTATATGCCTAGTTTGGATTAATCGTATATATGTAGTATACTTCGTAAATAATTAGAATTTGCATGTCATAATACTCGACTAAATAGTTTTTCAAAATTTATGCATGCCAAAATGAAACTATGCATGTCGATTAAATGGTTGTTCGAAATTGTGTATACCTTATATCTTATAATTTGCATGCTATATGTGCTGCAATTTTTTGTTGTTGATGGAGTATAGCTTAATATCACGCATGTTGTATTCAATAGTTGAAATTGGTTGATGAATTTGAAATGAAGAATTCAAAATTTGTATGCTACAAACCATGTCGAGCGATGAGACTACCCATGAGACGACGCCTCTTGTGATTGTTCAGGCTAAGACTACCCCAGGGGCGACGCCTCTTATGGCTGTTCCTCATGCTAAGAAACCCGCAAAGTTCAATCATGGTATGAACTTCAAGATGTGGCAATAGAAAGGCTCTTCTACTTGTGCACTATGGGTTTGGAATGCTATGTTTGCGAATATCGTCCAGTTGCGGATGAGACTAGGGATGTGGAAGTCCAAAATGCTGCGGTGGAATGGAACTCTAAGGAGTATATTTGTCACAACCTCATTTTGAATAGCTTTCACGATGCCATTTGGAGTGTGTATCAAGTGAAGGAGCCTTCTAAGGTGCTGTGGGAAACTCTTGACCAAGAGTACAAGGGTGAGGGGGTTGGATCCAAGAAGTGAGTCGTTGGCAAGTTCCTCGACTACAAGATGGTTGATGCCAAATCTGTAGTTAGTCAAGCTCAAGAACTGCAAATGATGATCAATGAGCTGATAGCCGAGAAGATGATGATAGGCGAGACTTTCCAAGTCTACAGAATCATTGAGAAGTTGCCTCCAAGCTGGAAGGACTTCAAGAGTTACCTGAAACACAAGCGAAATGCGATCACCCTGAGAGATCTAATCCAAAAGATTCGTGTTGAGGAGGATAACTGCAACTCTAAAAGGAGGATCAATGGGTCAGTGCCTATGGCAAGAGCCAATCTTATATAGGCAAGTGGAAGCTCCAAGTCGAAGAAGTTCAAGGCAAAGAAATGATCCAAGTTGGGAGCTAAGGGTGGGGTTGCTAAGAAGTTGAAGTTCACTGGTAAGTGCTACAACTGCAACACCATTGGCCACAAGTCCTCCTACTGTAGGAAGCCAAGGAATGCCAAGAACGAGGCCAATATGGTTGACGATCTTGCATGTGATGTGGAGGACATTGATCTTTGTGCTGTGATTTCTGGAGTCAACATGGTGGACTCCAATCCAAAAGAATGGTGGATTGACACTGGTGCTACCAAGCACATTTGCTCAGTCAAGGAAATGCTCTCAAACTTAAAGGCAATTGAAGATAGCGAAAGCATCTACATGGGCAACTCTGCAACTTCCAAGGTGAAAGGTCGTGGTACTGTGGTGCTAAAGATGATGTCTGGGAAGGAATTAACTTTGAAGAATGTTCTGTATATGCCAGACATTCGCAAGAACCTTGTGTCTGGTTCTATGTTGATCAAACATGGCTTTAGGCTAGTGTTTGAGTCTGATAAGTTAGTTTTGTTTAAGCAAGGTATGTTTGTAGGCAAAGGTTATGAGCTAGATGGTATGTTCAAGTTGAACACGATGGTTGTACCTCTTAAGAAAAATGAAATGAATGCGCCTTCTTCTGCTTACATGATTGAGTCTTCCAATTTGTGGCTTGGTAGACTAGGACACGTTAATTATGATTCGATAAGAAGATTGATTAACATGGAGAACAAACCTAACATGAAAATTGATACAAATCATAAATGTGAAACTTGTGTTGAAGCCAAGATGACTCGAACATCTTTCAAACAAGTTAAACGAAACACGAAACCTCTTGAGTTGATACATACTGATATTTGTGATCTCAAGTTCGTCCAAACAAGAGGAGGTAATAAGTATTTCATCACCTTCGTGGATGATTGCACAAAGTACTGCTACGTGTACTTCCTGAAAAGCAAAGATGAGACAATTGAGAAATCCGTACTCTACAAAAATGAAAGTTGAAAATCAACTTGATAAGAAAGTCAAGGTGATTAGGAGTGACTGTGGAGGTAAATATGTAGAGCCATTTAAGGACTATTGTTCTAAACATTGCATCATTCACGAGGTCACTGCCCCCCTACTCGCCATAATCGAATGGTGTGGCTACGTAAAAATCGCACTCTTAAGGAGATGAAGAATGCAATATTGATAAGTTCTGGGCTACCACAAAGCATGTGGGGGGGCATTTTGACGGCCAACTATATTTTAAATAAGATACCACGAAAGGATGAGAAGGCAACTCCCCATGAGTTGTGGAAAGACACAAAGCCGTCCTTTACGTACTTGCGAATGTGGGAGTGCCTTGCAAAGGTGTTGATACCAACCCCTAAGAAGCTAAAGATAGGACCTAAAATGGTTGATTGTATCTTTATAGGGTATGCACATGAAAGTAGTGCTTATCGCTTTCTTGTACACAAATCTCATCATCCCGAGATTCACAAGAACATAATAATGGAATCAAGAAATACGAACTTCTTTGAATATGTGTTCCTTCCGAAGGATAGGGTTGGATCATCGAAAAGGACCATTGAGTCTGTAGACAAAGATGTAAGAATTCCCAATGATCTCGAGGATCGAGAGGAAGGGGATTAACCTAGGCGAAGCAAACAGATTAGGACTGAGAAGTCATTTAGTCCTGATTATCTAACGTTTATGCTTGAAAGTGAGCCACAAAGCTATAAAGAAGCTGTGAATTCGTCTGAGGGTCCTATGTGGAAAGAAGCGATTAAGAGTGAAATCGACTCGATTCTACAAAATCATAGGAAGACGTAGTTTAATTAGAATTATAGAAAGGTAGAAGATTTTAGTTGCAATATTAAAAATTTATTTTGCAACATGCAGTAGTTATAAGTTTATGACCCGATTAATGCAATTCAAAAATTTTATCTTGATTTTTTTGTAATTTAATGTTCAAATCTTGATTTTTCTATAACTTATGGAAAAATTATCTTTAAAGTGACAGACTCTAAAAAGAATAGTACTCCCTCTGTTCCAGGGGATTCTGCAGAGAGAGAAATTCTCTCTCAGAATTTCCCCCGGGTGAAATTACCGAAAGCCCCTGCACCTCTTCTCTTCCTCCTTGCGTTTTCTCCTATTGTCCCCTCCCACTGCCACCAACAGCCACTGTCCCCTCCCACCATCACCAACAGCCACCAGCATCCACTGCCCACACCACCCCTGCAACCACCAATCTTTACCATAACCCAAACCCTCGTTTGAAAACCCAGAAACACAAACAACTAAACCCCGAAACTCAAACCCATAAACACAAACAACTAAACCCAACCATCCTTTCCCCCGGTCTTCAGAATTTTTGCCGAATTTGTTGCTCCACACAACCGCGCGTAGATCCACGACTGGCCTCTTTGGTTCTATCAATCGAAGGGATGGTCTTCGACGAAGAGGTGTCGAGGAAGAGAGGAGGAGCCACGAAATCCGGTGGAGGAGCCACAAAATCTAGCGAAGGAGGTGGCGGGGACGGAGAGGAGGAGGAGGGGTGGTGGCGGAGGCGAGGGAAGGAGGAGGAAGTAGGTCTAGTGTGGCGGAGATGGGCTAAAATAGGAGGAGGCGGAGCTGGTGAAGTGGGAAGGAGGAGGTGGCGCTGATGGGGTAGCGGAGATGGGTGGTGGAGGTGGTGGAGAGAATTTGAGTGGTGGTGGAGAGATTTGAGCCGTGGGTCTGAGGATTTAAGTGGTGGTGGGGAGATTCGAGTGGTGGGGATATTTGAGCTGTGGGCCTAAGGATTAAGTGGTGGTGGAGAGGATTTGAGCGGTGGTGGAGAGGATTTGAGTGGCGGTGGAGAGAAAATGTTAAAGGAGATGAAGTAATTTGGGGTGAAAAAGAAGTTGAAGTGGTGGGCTGGGCTGGATATGAGGGTAGAGTTTATATGTAAAATTTTATTTGTTTAAGGGTAAGTTAGCTTTTGTTAGGTTCATTTTTTCCTAAAATGGAAAGTGTGCAGAATTGTCCGGGACAACCCAAAAAGGAAAGTGTGCAGAACCGGATGGGACGAAGGGAGTAGTAACTTAAGAAAGAAGAAGAATGTCCCATACTGCCATATGCGGAAAATGGAGGGACTACTCTAAATCAAGGCTGCACAAGTTCCAAATTCCAACACAACTTTTATTGGGGGGGGGGCGTCTAGCCAATTCCCACTCGCACGACTCCGACCAGTATTTTCTTCCCTTCCCAAACAATTGAAATTAGAGTAGGTCCCCTGATTGGTGGCCTGTACATAAAATTATGAGTAGTGTATGTATTTTTTATCTTATATAATGTAATTGTTAAATTACCTAAATAGAGTCCGTCTCTTGAAAGACGGTCTTTTCATAAACTATGAAAATATCAAGGTTTAAAGTGCAAAATAGAAGAAATGAAGATAAAGTTTTCGGGTACCATGAGTTGGGTTATAAATTTTATAAAAACTACACGTTACATAATAAATTTTTAATATTGCAACTAAGACCTGTAACTTTTATTATTTTAATTGAACCCCATTTTCCCATAAACTTATGGAAAGACGATCTTTCCCAAGACTTTACCTAAATATTGTAATGTTTAATAAAATTTAAATACCATAATTTAAAAGTTAAAATAAGTATTAAGGCAAAGTTTTGGGAAACACCATATTTTTATAAGATTTAATTCAAAAAAATAAAAGGTAAAAGCTCTTAGTTGTAATATTAAAAATTTAATATGCAACATGTAATAGTTATAAAGTTTATAACCCAATTTATGGAATTAAAAAATTTTATCTTCATTTCTTCCATTTTGCACTTTAAACCTTGGTCTTTCCATGACTTATGGAAAAACCGTCTTTCACGAGCTCCAATGTTTAAGGTAAAAACTATTGAGGAAGAAAAAATCTGGTATAAGACCGTCTCATGATGAGACCATGGATATAATTGCAAATGTGGTTTCTAATTGAAACTATAACAGTCTAGGGGTTGGAAGTGAAATTTCACTATTTTACATTTAATTCCATGTATAAATATCAACATAACCTCAATATTCTCTCATATTTTCTGAAACTTTCTCTCTCATATTCAACGAGTCTCCTCCTTTCCTTCTTATTCTCCCTCCTCTCCATTTCTCTTCCACCTTCTTCAAGTTCATTTTCTTCCATTCAACCGCTCATTATCTTCGTTTTTCTTCCTCTTTCTTGCGCAGTGATTTGTTGGAATTTTTGGAGTTTTCCGGCAAATTTTCTGGCAGATAAACACAATAGAGCTTTGTTTTGTGATTATCTTTGAAGGTAATATTTTGCTTAGAGTTTTTATGCATATTTTGTTGTTTTTAAAAAAAATTATTTGTTTTTTTTGGTTCATGTGATTTTCTAAGGTTTATATTGTTTAATGTGTTAATATTTGGGAATTTCTCTATTTTTTGTGTTTTGTGAATTGTTCTAATGGAGTTGTGCTAATATTTGTGTTGTTGCTGCTTTTTGTTAGATTTCTAAGGAGATTTGCATCACTGCTGCTACAATCGAGAAGGAAGAATGATTTGTAAACTTTCTAAATTTTCGGCTGTGATGTTTCAGGTACGGTTAATGATGTTTCTCATTTTCAATGTGATGTTTCAGGTTTTAGACTTTAAGTACTGTTATAAGTGTTGTTGTGATGTTTTAATTTCAGTGCTTGATGCTTGTGGTGTTTTCATGCTTAAGTGTGCAATTGATGTTCAGTTTTTGATTGTGTGTGATATCTTAGGGTTTTGTTATGATTTGTGCTAATTTTGTTGTTGTTGTTAATGTTCCTCAGATGTCTAAGAATGCTTTTTTCCATTGTTGCTGCAATCGAGAAGGAAAGATGATCTATAAATTTTATAATTTTTAGATGTGATGTTTTAAATACCGTTGATGTTTAGATTTTCTGTGTGATGTTTCATATTTAGGGTTCAAGTAGTGATATTTGTGCTGGTGTGATGATTTAATTTCAGTATTTGATACTTGTAGTGTTTTAAGTGTGCAATTGATGTTCAGTTTTGTTGTTTTGATTGTTTGTGTGATATCTTAGGGTTTTGTTACGGTTTGTGCTAATATTTATGTTGTTATTGATGTTGGTTAGATGTCTAAGAAGATTTGCTTCGTTGTTGCTGCAATCAAGAAGGAAGAAGAATTTGTAAGCTTTCTTATTTTTCAGTAATGATGTTTCAAGTACAGGTAATGATGTTCATCGTTTTTAGTGTGATGTTTCAAGTACAGGTAATGATGTTCATCATTTTTAGTGTGATGTTTCAGGTTTTAGGCTTTAAGTATTGTTATCAGTGTTGGTGTGATGTTTTAATTTCAGCACTTGATGCTTGTGTTGTTTTCATGCTTAAGTGTGCAATTGATGTTCAGCTTTGATTGTGTGTGCTATCTTAGGGTTTTGTTATGATTTGTGCAATTTTTTAGATGTCTAAGAACGCTTGCCCACTGTTGTTGCAATCGAGAAGGAAGTAGGATCTATAATTTTTGTTATGTATTCAGATGTGATGTTTTACATACTGTTGTTGATGTTTCTGATTTTCTGTGTGAGTTTCATGCTTTAGGTTTTAAGTACTTTTATCTGTGTTGGTGTGATGTTTTAATTTCAGTATGTGATGCTCGTAGTGTATTCACATTTAAGTATGCAAACTGATGTTCAGTTTCGTTCTTTTGATAGTTTAGTGCGTACTAATTGATGTTTTAAAATTTTGATATTGATGTTTTAAATACTGTATTTGATGTTTCACAATGTAGTTGTCAGTCATGTTATGTGTGCTATTGCGATGTTTTAATTTCAGACAATGGAGTTTTTATTACTGTATGTGATGTTTTATGTTTTTTACATGAACACTTTCCAAGGTAGAGCTTTACGATGCCATTGCTGGGTAATAAAAATATGCTTTGAGGAATCATGCTCCTGAAGATGTTCCCTTGAGCAGAGGACCGGAGCTAACCTTTGATCTTGGCGTTGGTGGAGTAGAAGAGCCATCCTCTTCAAAACTAGCAAGAGAGAAGACAAATTCGTGAACAAGCGCGCAACGAGGGAAAATAAGTTGTGGGGGGGGGGGAGATAGAATTTGATTGATTGGGATGTACTGTTTGAGTGATGTTTTTAAAGTAATGGTTTATTTGTTAGAGATGGAGCACTAGATTGTTGTTGATATTTTAGGTTTATTTGAATTTTTAAAGTTTTTTATTTTAGCGATGTTTTAGTGCATTTGAATCCTTTTGTACTGAATGATGTTTAACAAGTTATTTAAAATGCAATAACAATGAAATGTATAAGTGTAGTGAAGTATATGATTATTTTTTTTAATCAATATCTTCATCGATGCTTTTGTAAAACATCACAAACAAAAAATTGAACCATCGCAGCATTACAGTGTAACATCTTAGTATGACAGTAAATAATAATCAAGTCCCGACAAACTAATTTTAGATGAACTAAGCATTATGTGTATTTTAGTTTTGTATTGGATGTTGTTTTATTAATTTTTGAACTTTGAACTTATCTATTTGATGGTTAACCTTGATTTTTCATAATTTTTTAACCTTGATGTTTTAATAATTTAATATGATGAATTATAATTTGAAGAAAAAAGTGCATTTCTAACCCTACCTTTTTGACATAAGTACCATTATAATCTTTCAATATTCGGAAGTGCCAATATAACCCTATCTAGTTAGTGAAAGTGGCAATATAACCCTCACCGGCAACTTTTAGCCAAAATTTATAAAATTACATGTTTGGCCTTCTGAAAAAAAATCAAAATACAAAAAAAAAGGAAATGACGTTAGCCGGACTGCCGCCGGACCAGGGTTATATAAACACATTATGAAAATTGGTAGGGTTAAATCAGCACATTCCTAAAATTTATAGGGTTATATCAGCACATTAGTAAAAAAATATAGGATCATATCAGTACATATATAGAACATATGAGTTTTAATGATATTTTGTTTATTTTGTTGTGTTTAGTTCGAATTGATGATTGGATGATCTTTGGTGTTGTGTGTGATTGTTATTTTGCTGTGTTATTCGACTTAGGATTTTTAATGTTGATAAGTTTTGAAATAAGGCTATGATATGTGATAATGGTGTTTAATATTAATGATGGTGTCATGATGTGCTGATATAACCCTACCTGTTTCGGCGGCGGTCCGACAAACTATGAGGGTAAAATTGTCCACATAATTTCAGAATTAGCCCAAAGGGTATTTTGGTCAATTTACATAGAGTCAATGCCACAAAATTGAGGTCAATGCCGAAAATGGGGTCTGAGGGTTATATTGGCATTTGTATTAACTAGTTAGGGTTATTTTTGCACTAAAAATTATCATAGGATTATTTGTATTAACTAGTTAAGGTTATATTTGCACTAAAAATTATCATAGGATTATATTGACACTTACTCAAGTAGATAATGTTATATTGGCATTTATTCCTAATTTAAATGTGAAGTTTTAAAAGTTAGTCTCAACTAAAGACAAGGTCTAAATAATCAGGCTCGAATGATGTTTTAATAATTTAATAGGATGAATTATAATTTGAAAGTAAAGTTTTAGAATTTAGTCCAAGACAACCTAAATAATCAGGCCTAAATAATCATTAGATAGTCCAGATGACTGCTTTTTGGATAAAAATTTGGGTCAGGGAAACATTGGCGATGATATTTGGCCAAGAGAATCTCTAAGTGACTCCACTGAGCATTGTACTGGTTCAATTCACATATGGCTTAGGCCTGATTCTCTTGGCTTTTAAGTAGGGGTGTTCATGATCCGGTTTGGACATGTAAAATGGATTGGATCAGATCAGAAATGTAAGGACCAAAATTGTATAAATGAAATTTTGGTCTGGTCCTCGGTTCATGTTTTTTTTAGATTCCAAGTTCTGGTCCGATCCAGTCCAAAATTGATTTTTTTTTTGGTCTGGACCGGATGGACCGGTATTTTATTTCTATATATATTTAATAAAATGATAATGAATTAGTTTAACATACTAGTTTAGATTTATTCGTGACATATAATATTCTTCTATTATTTTGAGGTGAATTTTTCTAATAACCTCTATTTTACTATATTTTAAAGGGAAAAAAAAATATTAATTTGGCATTTTTATAGCAAAATATAAAGTAAAAAAAAAAGTACACTAGAATCCGATCCAACCGGTCCGGATCGATCTAAGATCGGAATTATTCCGATCCGGTCCCAGTCTAAAATACCACTAACTGGTCCGATCTTCGGTCCAAGATTTTTGGCAATTCCAATTCCGATCCTAACCGGTTCCGAGCAGGTTTGGTCCGGTTTTGGACTGCTGATCACCCCTACTTTTAAGTGACTTCACAGCATTGCCTTCTCAGTTCAATTCACATGCAGATGATTCCACACAAACTGATAGTGACACTAGTGTGCATCAGTGTTGGATGATCCATCGAGAGGGTCGAACACGACAATGTAGTTGCCGGAGTAACTCTCCTCCACGGCCACCGACACATCCTCCTCTTCTGAGGCTATGATCCCGGTCCTCCCGCTTGATCTCAAACAATTGGAGAAAACCTGTGTATTTTCAACAACCAAAATTGTAGAACTCAAATCATCTCAATTTCATTGCTCAGCAATTAATTGCACATTTTCATTACAATCGAGTGCAGTTGACACTTCTAAGGCAAATTATCATGCTTCAGAGATACTGTAAACATGGTATTTCCATAGATAAATCTGCATTTAAAACTATTCAATCGTGTATATCTTCACATGGAATTTGTAAGCTTCATCATGACACAAACTGAGGTTGAAGGGTTGCCACTCAAAGCTGCTGTCCCTGCAATTCCAGAGGAATAAGGTGTTGTATATGAACAAGCTACCTAGAGGCAGAAACAGTATTAACTCAAGCAGGTGCACAAGGAATAAGGCGTCGTATATGAACAAGCTACCCAGAAATGCTGCTAGCAGAAGAAGACCTAGCACCAGCTTCACAATCGCATTCCGGCCGTCTGAAACCCTGACCACCGGAATCCCTCGATCGCCAACGTCACCATCAAATCCGGCGACACGGTTTGAAGCCGGCGAGAAACTGAACATGAAAGCCGGAGTTACGAATCAGAGCAACCTCAAGCCTCGACGGAGTTCGAATCTCTAAAACTAGGGTTTCGACGGCGGAGAAGGCAAGGTTAGGGCGGAGAAGGCGAGGAGGTTAACACCATCGGAATCGTTTTCCACTTCCGGTCGTGAATCCTAAAATTCGAGCAATTTTAGGTTTGCTTGATGCAACGTCAATGGCGAGGCGGTGGCGAGGCGACGTTGATGGCAATGCGAGGCGAGCAACGGCCACGCAGTGGCAACGTCGAGGCGAGCAGCGGCGACGGTGAGGGAAGCTGCGAAGACGTTGGGGCAACTCGATGCGACGGCGAGGCGGAGGAGACGGCGAGGTGGCGTGATGCAACGGCGAGGCGGAGAGGAGACGGCGAGGCGGGGACGGGAGAGGGCAAGGCTGATGTAGGAGGAAGACGCGTTGATCGTCAAAATTTCTGATATTTGCTGTTCGGTCCTCCACGTCTTTCGCGTTTTTCTTTCAATACCCCGAGTCCAAATTAGTTCAATTTTTACCCCAAATTTAGTTTCCTCTTTTCTTATTTTGCCCTATCCTGATCTCGTGACACGGTCTAGACAGGAGGAATAACTCTCTTATAAAATTACAAATCCATTCCTGAAGGAACCTAAATAAAACCCGTAAAACACCTCCACCTTCCTCCAAATTCGACGAATTGACTTTTCTGATACACCCACACCCACACCCACACCCACACCCACACCCACACCCACACCCACACCCACACCCACACCCACAGTCTTTCTGCAATTTTCTTATTAACAATTGAATCTTGGTATTGAATCACGGGGAAGAAGATGTTTAATGGTATGATGGACCCGGAATTGATCAAGCTCGCTCAGGAGCAGATGAATCGGATGTCACCGGCTGATTTAGCTCGCATGCAGCAGCAGGTACCTTTGCCCTATTTCAATGGTGTACGATATCACCTTTCTTCCCGATTTGTAATTTTTCCGGAATCCTCATTGGTTTAGCCAGTCTTTGTTTTTGGTTGTTCCTGTAGAATTATAAGTATCAATTCTTGTACAGTATGTAACTCAGGTATAATTCAATTCTCTTGTTGTTCCTGTACAATTATAAGTATCAATTCTTGTACAGTATGTAACTCAGGTATAATTCAATTCTCTTGTGATGGTGTCGGGGATTATAAGTAGCCAATGGTCATGGCTATACGCCAATACTGTCTGTTTATTGTTTGGAGCATACTTTAGTGTTTAGCTATTTTAAGACCATCTTTAACTACATTTTAATTAAGTACGGTTTGGTTTCCCAAATTTGCGTTCTTGTTTTGAGGGATTTGCTGCAATTGTGAGACTGGACAGTCATTCAGGGTAGCGTTGGGGTTCCCAGTGAAAAAGAATGGTGTTCTTGACTAGTTACTGTTGTCCTTTCCTTATTAATGGCCCGTGTGTTTCTTGCACCAGAAATCTTGTTGATACTATCTAATTTCCTTTACATGACATGGATATGCAGATGATGTCTAATCCTGAGTTATTGAGGATGGCTTCTGAAGGTATGAACAATTTGAGGCCCGAGGACATTAAGAAAGCTGCCAATCAGTTGAAGCATACGCGTCCTGAAGAGATGGCCGAGATTGGAGAGAGAATGGCCAATGCATCACCAGATGAGATTGCAGCTATGCGCACTCGCCTTGATGCTCAAGTTACCTATGAAATAAACGCTGCTCAGATGCTGAAGAAGCAGGTATCTCTCTTAAGCCCACAAACTGCGATTTGTTTTCCAAGCAGAAAAGTCTCCACTACTATCTCCTTTATTAACTGCATAGATGTGATAAGTTGATGTCAGCATAAACTAATATTGACTGCATAACTTGATTCCACTTTCCTTCAGGCTTTTACTTAAGTTGTCTGTGTTTAAGGCAGTGATTTCGAAGTTTGTGCATTTCTCTCTCTACAAAGTAGAAAATAAAGCACACAAGAGAAGTGAATGTAGCATGAAAAGTTGCAAGATATAATTACTTAATGCCTCTGAGTCTGATATATCCATTACAGTACTGTGTTAATTCATTACTGGCTCCTAGTTTGTTAATTTGCGCTTTTAACTTTACTATGTGTAATATATATCTCAGAACTAATGTATTGTTTTTCTCACGACTACAGGGTAACCAGCTCCACGGCAAGGGAAAATATGGAGAAGCCTTACAGAAATATTTACTGGTGAGTAAAAAGTATGATTTTTGTATCACTGGTGTGCTTATTTTGAGTCTAGTTTGATTCTTTGTCTGTGGTTCTTAGGCAAAGAATAACTTGAAAGGGGTACCTGCATCAAAGGGCAGAAGTCTTCTTCTGACTTGTTCTCTTAATCTTATGTCCTGTTACTTGAAAACTGGCCAGTATGACGAGTGTGTAAAGGAAGGTTCGGAGGTATGGCTCGTTATTTTTATTGATGTGTGGGGTTGCATGTTTTCTCTGCTATAAGTTGTGCTCTTTGGGACTGGTCTCACACAGATGCTTCATTTAGGTTTTTCATGCATGTTATTTACAGTATCCTTGTTGCATAGCTGAGAGTCAAGCATTGTGCATAACTGCAGGTTTTAGCATATGACACAGGGAACGTAAAGGCTCTCTACAGACGGGGTCAAGCCTACAAAGCACTGAGGCAATTTGATGTAAGTAAGCGTGTATAAATTCTGATGCCAGAGACAGTTTGGTTTAGTTATCTTGTTTTGTAGCCCAGCTCTTCTCTTTCTCTTCCTTTATATATCTTTCTAACTTTTCAAACACGTCAGAGTGCTGTGTCTGACTTGAGTAAAGCACACGAAGTTTCTCCTGAAGATGAAACTATTGCAGATGTTTTAAGGTACTGTACATTGTGCTTACGATGACAAAGTTGGTCTTTATACTCATAAACTGTGTGCAATTAGCCTAATAAACCTATATTTTCTTTTCCTTTAAATTTTCTTTCAAAGCTTTTGCCCTCTTAGACTATACTATTTGATTTCTTTCATAGGGATGCTAAGGAGAATCTGGTAAAAGAAGGTGGTGCTCAAACACAAAGAGGTAGCTAATGCTTGCATCAGTAATTACAGTATCAACTTGCTGAACAAATGCAGTCTTCTTAGCAAAGTTTTCGAGTTGTATATCTTGGAGCTTAAAGGCAGTCATTATTTAAGAAGCTTTGACTCAATAATCATTATCTTATCTAGTACGTTGGATTAATTTCTTCCTAATACTGCAGGTGTGATTATAGAAGAAATAACTGAAGACGAGCCAACAAACTCATTTACAAGAATTGAGAGTCCTGAAGATTCGTCTTTGCCTAAGCAAAAAGAAACCTATGCAACCTCTAAGGTTCAACCTGAAAATTGTGTAAATCCTCCTATGAAAAATTCTGAATACTTGGAAGCGCTAAAAGACAATCCAGAATCAATCAGGTAAAGTCTGAATCCAACAGTAATCTGTTAGGTGAAAGTTTTCTTAAAGCTTTACTGACTAAATCTGGGTGGAGGAGGACATAGATGATGCCATAGAGTTCTATTGGAGAAGATCTGAGCACTTCATATTTCATGCCTGTTATTTGTATCTATCCTTTGGTCTGTGTTTATGACTGTAAAAGAAAAGAAAGTAGAAAAAAGAACAATCAGCTAGAAAGTAACTTTGACTGGTCTTGGGATATTTTTGTTATAGAAGGAAAAGTAGGCATTTGAACATCACTCGTCCAAAATGTGATTGTTATATCCATATGCGACTTTAGCCACTACTTGTACAGTTTGATTTGCTGACCATGTGCATCCACCTGGATAGATATGGTTGATTGTGCTTTGCATATTTGGCGTTTGTTACTGTACCATCTTAAGTTGTTAGAGTGCCTTTTCTTGTGATTCTCCTTTCATTTATATCAGCCTTCATTGAATTATATCTTGATTGTTTTTCTTTTCATTGCACTGTTTTCAGGTCATTTCAAAAACTTATTTCTCAGACAGATCCTGAAACACTAGTTGCTATGGGTAATGGACAAACTGAAGGTATTTCCCCTGATATGATTAGGGCAGCTTCGAATGCTATTGGCCAGATGCCCCCCGAGGAAGTTCAAAGGATGATCAAGTTAGCTTCTTCATTTCAAGGCGAAAACCCCTTCTTAGATAGAGGTTCCTCTAATCCATATAGATATAGCTTTAATCCAGGCTCAACACCATCCGATGTAACACCTGACATGCTTAAGATGGCAACGGATATGATGACTAAGATGTCACCTGAAGATATTCAACGAATGGCTGAAATGACATCATCCTTGAGAGGGGTTAATGGATCATCCTCATCCTCATCATCTGCGAGAGCAGGTATTGGGAGTCAAGATTATCATCCAAGAACTCGTGGTGCTCAAGATAATTTCAATGATGGTAATGATGCTGGAGAAAGTAGTACTACTTCTCAGCATCTTTCAAGCACAAGACCTCGGCAAAGTATTTCAAGTTCAATTGTCGATCTGCAAGAGCAGATGGGGAACCAAATGAAAGATCCAGCTATGAGAGAGGTGCCTCTTTTCTTCCTATGATAGATTTTTTTTGTTTTCGAGGGTATTCTTTTATTCTTCTTTCATTGCCTGAACTTCTTGTTGAAAATATAATTTTCTTGTATTCCTGTCCATTTTCCAAGCTAGAATCAAGATTTGAACAGTAGATCATACCTGTGTTCTTCCAAAAACTGCTTTGTTAGATTCATTAGTTATGACTATTTTTCCACCTTATTGATTAGTGTGGACAGTTTCTTAGATGGGTAATGAATTTTGTTTGAGCTGCAGTTCTTGTTGCTTTTGGTAATGACAGGGATTTGTGCTTTTTTAATGAAATAAATTCATGCATAATTGATTTGCAGATGTTCACGTCAATGATGAAAAATATGAACCCAGACATGATGTCAAAGATGAGTGAACAATTTGGATTGAAGCTATCCCGGGAGGATGCGGAGAGAGCTCAACAAGCAATGTCATCGTTGTCGCCAGAAGACTTGGATAGAATGGTATTCTTGCACTATCAAGTCTTATCCATTTATTTTCTCGCTTTTTCTGCCTGCTTTGATTTCCTTGCCTGCTTCGATTTACTTTAGAGAGTAATTAAGCCTTTATCCCACACTATGTTGTGGGTGTATTGACAAAGATGTTCTGAATGCCTTTTCTTGTAAGAAGTTTTACCATTATATAGGTAATAATACCTAGGATATACAAGGAATCTCTTCAGAATTAATGTTTAATTCTAAGCCAATTACATGGATTAATCTGTACCTAGACATATTTACATACCAGTACACTAATTAATGTTAATTATAATGACTGGACTAAAGGTTTCAAATTAGAAGCTAATTATGGCCAGATTAGGAGGTGATTATGGCATGACATGAATCATGTTGATCATAAATTCCCATTATGTTCAGTCAGTTAATATCACCTTGTTTTATTTAGGGATAAGTGCCAATATAACCCTATCTACTTGAGTAAGTGCCAATATAACCCTATGATAATTTTTAGTGCAAATATAATCCTAACTAGTTAATGAAAGTGCCAATATAACCCTCAGACCCCATTTCCGGCATTGACCTCAATTTTTTGGCGTTGACTCTAAGTAAATTGATCAAAATACCTTTTGGGCTAACTTTGAAATTAGGTGGACAAGTTTACTCTCATAGTTCGCGGGACCGCCGTCGGAACAGGTAGGGTTATATCAGCACATTATGCAATCTTATTGGGTTATATCAGCACATTCCTAATGTTTGTAGGGTTATATCAGCATATTCCTAATGTTTGTAGGGTTATATCAGCACATTTCTAATGTTTGTAGGGTTATAGTATATCCTTAAAACTTATAGGGTTATATTGGCACTTTCACTAACTAGACAGGGTTATATTGGCACTTTCGAATATTGAAAGGTTATATTGACACTTATGTCAACTAGGTAGGGTTATAAAAACACTTTTTTCTTTTTATTTATATTTCAATGTATCATTTCATTAACCTAAGTCTTTGGAGTTCTTCCCTTTCCCTTATTGATTTTTTTGTTACATTCGTACACAAATTTTGACACACTAACATTGGGGGGCCATGAGAGGGGAAGGGTGTATTTTCTAATCCCTAGGACTCACACCTAGCCAAGCTCTTTCACCTGTTACTTGTGGTGGCCAACTGATCTAGAGGACAAGTGACAAAGGCATCCTCGGGGTCTTCACTTTTGTTGCTTTTAGTAAGTCACATGTGAAACAGTTTCCAGTCGAGGTTTATTTAAATGTCCCAGCTAAGAGTGCATTATGTTTTACCAATGTGAAAATTGTCTCGCCTAGTATTCTTTTACCATTAGTGCATTTATTTAGACAAGAATGATGAAACTTCCACTCAGCATAATAGATATCTTCCACTCAGTATGTGCTATGTGTCATCATAACACACACAGTTTCATTTGTGTCTGAAACCCGTTACTTGTGCATATTACAACCTTTATAACTTCCAACCTTTAATTGCAGATGAGATGGGCGGATAAGCTTCAAAGAGGGGTAGAAGGAGTCAAGAAGACTAAGAATTGGCTTCTCGGAAAATCTGGTATGATTTCGGCAATTGTCATGCTCCTTCTGGCAGTCTTCCTCCATTGGTTAGGGTATATTGGCAAGTAAATTTGAGATTCTTCCTGCTAAACCCAAGGAATCTGAGAAAAAAGAGCTGATCACCTGATGGAAAAGTTTTGCTCCTTGGATCAAGGTAGACCACTGTTCATACAAAAATGTTTGGAGATCCACTCAGTGGAGCTAGAGAGAGTTTTACGGTGCTAATCATATGTCTAATCTTGTGTTGGAATTTTTTACCTTGTAAGTCTAATCTTGTGTTGGAATTTTTTACCTTGTAAGTCTAATCTTGGGCGCTAGGTACTTGTCCTCCCTCCTTTTACCCTATATTGACAGATTTGTTTATTTGTTTACCCTGTATTGACGGTAGGGACTGGCTGTCCCTACCGCCTTCTTTTTAGGATCCATATCAGCAATGCAGTTCATCCAACGATAAACCTATATCCGAATTTTATAATTATGACAAAATCAAACCCGAACGAACACTAGGGGTGAACGTCGGTTCGGTTTATTCGGTTTGGGTGATTTGATTTCCCCCCAAAAAAATAAAAATAGAATCCGACTTGAATAACTTGAAATATCTGAACCGAATTTGAAATTTGGTTTTGGTTTGAAATCGAATTCAACCAGAATAAATCGAATTGATTTTAATTTTTGTAAAAATAATTACTAAAATCATATAAAGAGTCCGTCTTTTGAAAGATGACATTTCCATAAAGTATGGAAAAATAAGGTTTAAAGTGTAAATTAAAAGAAATTAAGATAAAATTTTTGGGTTGCATGAATTGGGTTATAAACTTTATAACTGTTACATGTTGTAGAATGAATTTTTAATATTGTAATTAAAACCTTTTACCTTTCATTATTCTAATTAAATTATATTTTTTTCATAAATTTATTTAATTAATTACAATTCAATATTCGGTTCGGGTTTCGGTTTGAGTTTTAATATAAAAAACCGAACCAAAAATCATATTCAGAATTTGGTTTATTCAATTCGGATATTCGAAAATCATATACTAAATTCAGTTTGGGTTATTTAAATTTGAAAAATTCATTTTTTGATTTGATTTTCAGTTTTTACCCCTAACTACCACCATCCCCTGCCTCCCGTTGCCATTAACCAAAATCCCACCCTTCCATCGCTACCACGAACACCACCTCACGTCGGCCACCACAAACTCCACCACCTCCACCAACACTTGCGCCCCACCACCACCACACTTATGTTTAGCTCCTCCCCGCCACCTAAACCCATAGTCACCATTCTTCCCCCTCCGCCACCTAAAACCACCACCAGCCCTGCGGAACCCTACCCCTCTCCCCACTCTCCACCCCCACAGCCCCACGCCACCTCCGCCACTATCGGCTACCATTTTCGGAGCAGCTCAGCCAAGTGCCGGAAAATTGAGACCCATCCTAGTTCCGACTCCTCCTTTTCCCTAGCTTCCCATCACCGCCTCCACCACCTCTTTCCGCCTCCTCGAATCTGTGTCGCCGTCCCGTTGTTGCTCAGCAGATTGCGCTCGGCTCACGAAGCTCTGCACCGCTAGAGTTATCGGCGAACCAGAGTTATCGCCAGGGCGGTGCGAGGAAATCGAAATCGAGGAGTTGAAGTTTGGTAGCAGAGGAAAGAGCATGACGTTTGGTAGCAGAGGAGTTGGCGTTTGGTAGCAGAGGACAGAGAACGACGGGATGAGAGGTTGAAGTTAGGGTTAGGGAGTTTGGGTTACAATCGTAAATTTACTTCTTTTTTGTTTTTCTTTTTTTAGAATGATAAATTTGTCTTTTCACCTAATTTCGGCATCAAATTGCCGGAAAAAGGTTATATTTGCACATAACCAAAATATCTAGAGTTATATTTGCACTTTCAATCATCGCAGAGTTATAACTGCACTTTCGTAAATTATGTAGTGTTATATCTACACTTTTCTATTCTTCCTTTTATTAACGAAAGTTTGAATTAATTACACTATTGATCCAACAACTGAAACTTTGATCTTTGTTTATTTTTGAAAAATCACAAAACTATACAATATTCACGGATCTCTCCATAAGTATATATAATTAATAAATTAAAATACATTTCTAAAATAACTTTCTCTAGGGAGTTAATCCCCCATAAGACCGTTTCATGGTAAGACCGGAGTAAATTGTATACTGTATTAAGATAAACATAAGTTGAGATATTTTAAATTCAGGGGTTAGTTTAGAAATACTTTAATTCGGGGTCTTTTCTTGAAGGAAAGCAGAACATCAGGGACCAATCTGCAAATTCTTTATAAAAATCAGAAACCCCCGTTGCCGGCTTTCTTTCTCGGAGAAACCGTTGCAACCTGTCCTTCTCAGTAGGGTTTCACCGTCGCCGGGAAGAACGCAGTAGGCATAGCAATTTTCTCGAGAGCGGAGGTGAATCGCAGCTGAGATATGAATTTTGTCTGAGGTCTGAATTGTGGCTGAGGTCTGAACCGCGACTGAAGTCGGGGCGGTGGTGGCCGAATTCATGACGACGGAGGCTGAGGTCGGGGCGGTGGTTGAGCATCGCGACTGAAGGTGGTCTGAATCATCTGCGGCGTTCGCGATGTTTTCGACGGAGGTGAGATGGCTGAGGTTCGCGGCTCCAGTTTCACGATATTCACCTACTTCATCTGTCGCCACCATGAATGGTTTCTGGTTCTCCAGTGGAAGAACAGATGCGACACAGAACGTCGCGCGGCGCACCCACCGGCGACGCTAAAGGAGTTTTCCGGGCATCGAATTCGCTGCCGGTCCGTCGGAATAAGACGTTTTACGGTAGCTGCGAATTTGGGTTGAAGATGAGCCATTTGGGTGTGTTGTTTTGGGTTTGTTCAGTGGGCTTAATTTATGTTTGGGGTTGATATCTTGAACATACTGTCGTGAATCTAAAATCAGCCAAAGGGTAGAAGCGTCATATAGGTTTGCATCCACAAAATCACACAATCAAACTATCCGTTGGGAATGTTTGCAATTTGGAGAGCTTTCTTGTTAGCTAATCAGCAACTGAATCAGTTAGAGAGGTGGTTAGAGTAGTTGTTTGCCAAATAAATAGTCATGTATTGGGAGAGGGAGGGCATCTGTGAGGATTTGTGTTGTTTTACAGAGTAGACTTTCTCCTCTCATCTTATTTTCTTTGCTTTCTCACCCAAATCTCAGTTTCTCTTTGTAAATTTGGTTAACAAATGACTGTTCTGGAGTTGTTAATATTTTGAGTTCATTACAGTTAGTATCAAAGCCAAAGATCTCTCGGATTTAATGGCAGAAAACACTAAGATGAAGGCGTATGAGCAACAATTGAAGGATGTGGATGTGCGATTGGCAGAGGTGGTCAAAACTCAACTATTCCAAGTTGAAGGCATTTATGCAATGGATGCTAAAATGGAGGAGATGAGGATCAGTTTTGAAGCTCAGATGACAAGGATGTGTGGATTGATGGAGAATATGGCTGCTTAAAACAAGTATGAGCAGCAGAAGCAGAAGAACAATCCACCGACATCAGCTAAGGCTTCTCAAACATCTCAATCGGAGGAGCAACCAGTCCGATCTCTATCAAGCAAAGGTGAAGCAACGATTAAACCTAACTCTTCGATTATGGTGAATCCAAAGGTGAGGAACTTGGAGGCTGAGATTGGTGGCAATTGGAAGAATCACCTCGCACCAGGAGTTGGCAATGTGGAACTGACAGCCTTCTATGGTGATAAGCCAAAGGATTTGCTCAGGAAGTGAAATTCTTCAAATATTACCAGATTCTAGAGGTCCAAAAAGTGGAAGCGGTGGAGTTATATTTGGAAGGAAAAGCAGATGTGTGGTTTCAAGGAGAAAAGCTACGCAAAGAATTATAGAATTGGACAAAATTCTTGGATGCATTGCTGCTCAGATTCATAGAAATTGGAGGAAGGGATCCAGTGGAGGAATTCAACAAATTATACCAATTAGGAACAATGAGATCTTGTCAGGAAGCATTCGAGGAATTGTGGACTTTGATGCAAGGTAAGGATTCAAAATTTTCTGAAAACTATTTCATATCCAACTTTATTAGTGGATTAAAAGATGAATTGCGGCTTATGGTTAAGTTGTTTAATCCTAATTCATTGCATGAGACCGTGGAAGTTGCTGTTCTAGTTGAATTGAACTTAGATCTAATTCATAAAAGGGGTAGGAATGCGGTAGGATCAGGTCAGTTGAATTTCAAAAATTTGCCTGAGACTTTAGTTGTTAAACCTGCACTGAGTGATAGGAGGAATGACGGATTTAGAAGAATTTCCCCTAGGAATTGAAATACAGAAGAGAAAATAATCTTTGCTATAAATGTGGAGATAAGTTTGGCCCTAGTCATGCATGTAAATTTAGGCAAGTTAAGCTGATTACCGGTCAAAAGAAGAATAAGAGTGATGAGGAAATCTGTGTGATTTTGTGGATGCAACTCTAAATGATGCTTCTACCATTGAGCTGATTTTAGATTCATGACACATACTATCGGGTTATGTTCTCTTCAAACTTAAATTTAAGAGTAAAGTGCTAAAATGATAATGACTTTAGGTTGAAAGTACCAATATAACCCTGCAATATCAGAAAGTGCCAGAATAACCCTTGACTCTGCTGACTTTTTAGTCAACCATTCAATGGTCGGATTTTGTTAAAATACCATTTTGCCCTTGTCAAAGAAAAAGAAAAAAAAAATCAAATTCTTCCATTTTCTTTCTGGCCGCAAGATTGAACTCTGCCAGAAGAAGGAATTTTACCGCCAGATCAAATTCTTCGTCTTTCTTTGAAATTTTGCAGCCAGAAACCTAGGGATTCCGATGGGGTGGCGGGATGGTGATGCGTCTGTCCGGGTTGAGAGGGATTTGGAGAAGTATCAGTGGGGCTACGGGGGATGAGATCATGAGGGGTGGCAGCAGGAGGAGGAGATCGGCAGGGCTAGATCGGAGGAGATTGGGAGGGGCCCATCGTCACTAGAGCAAATCGACACCTTATGGGCAACGTAGATGGCCATCTCGCAGAACATCAGCATCTCGTGGGTCATGTGCAAGCAAGATGATACACTAGATCTTGTGGTGGGTGAGTAAAATAAAATTTAATTTTTGCTGATTCTCTTGAAAGGTGTCTGTTTATTAAATTTGCTGCTGCAAACTTGGATTTTCAGTAGTGTCAGCGGAGGTAACGTCGGAGGCGGCAGTTTCTGAGAAAATGGATTGCTAGAAGAAGCAATTAATTAGGGAAATATGTAAATATAACCCTATATAATTGAGAAAGTGAAGGTATAACCTTGAGATAATTTTTAGTGCGAATATAACCCTAACTATTTAACGAAAGTTCAAATATAACCTTCTGGTGACATTTCCGGCATTAACTTGAGTTTCTTGTAGTTGACCTTATATGAAATGACAAAAAAATCCTTGGACGAAATGTTGAATTTGAATAGACAATTTTACCCATCTCTCTTGCAAAAATTAAAAAAAGAAAAAGAAAGAAATTCACATCTCCAAAAACTCACCGCCGCCTCCGACAACTAGCCGCCGCCGACATCGTTAAACTAATCACTGACTAGTGTTAGGGATGTGTGTGTTGGTTTGTTAGAGTCCAGATAAAAGTGGGGAGGACCGGAGGATCATTAGCTGCCCAACAACTTTGTGTTACTGGGATTCCATAAATTCTTATGGATTTGTTAAACAATCTTGTGGATAGTTCTTCTTTATTAGGTGACCAGTCTGAGAATCAAATGGGTCTTTCACCTTTTGGAGTTGTTTGGGCACTTTCCTTAGTATGCCAATGTCTTCCTGGTGGCGTGTCAATCTTCCGACGAGTTTTTCCGAGGAAAGAAAATATCAAGTCCATTAGAGAATGGAGGGGATGGTGGACTCCAGCAATGCCGTGGTGGGGATGGCAGATTCCGGAGAGGTGTGAGTGGTAGGTCGGAGGTGCATATCGGTCTCGTACGCTAGCAAATTGGTAGGGTCTTCTCTTTGGTCGGTGATGGAGTTCGTTGGCGGCGGTGATGGGGATGGAGAGGTTGCAATTCGTTGAGTAGAGAGGTTGCAGTCCGGAGATGCTTAGGGCGGCGGGGATGGAAATTAGGGCTGGAATGGAGATTAGGGTAGCTGGGATAGAGATTAGGAGATACTCGTATAGATTAGGGTGGAAAAGTAATTTCATAATTTATGTATTTTTATATTTTTTTACAGAGGGGTAATTGGTCTTTTCATCTAATTTCTGCCTCAAACTGCTGGAAAATGTTAAATTTGCACATAAACTAACTATCCAGGGTTATATTTGCACTTTCAATTATCACAGGGTTATATGTGCACTTTCGTGAATTATGTAGGGTTATATATGCACTTCGCTCAATTAATTATGATAATCCCTCATTGTGATTGAAATGAGGTTGTCAGAAAAAATCCTAAAAATAGTCATTTTCATCCAATGGAAAAACTAAAACCGCATCGTATCACATAGTGATTGTGCCATACTCCTTCCGTTTCACTAATAGTGACACCATAAGTTTAGGTGCTTGGATTTAGGTGAAGAAAATAAGAGAATGAAATTGAATGTAGAAAGTAAAATGTAGAATGAGTGGATGAAATAGAAGAATCTTGCCAAAAAATAGAAAATGTGCCAATATAAAAGAAACAACCCAAAAAGAAAATTGTGCCAATATTAGAGAAACGAAGGGAGTACTAATTACTAAGTTCATTTTTTTCATTTGCAATATACTTAAGTGGTTTCCGGCAGTGGAGGCAACATTTTCCAGCGGAGCAGCAGTGAAGAAGAAGAAGAAGATGATGGTATTTAGGTATCAATTTTTTAAAACTTTTTAGTCAAGGGTATTTTCTTCATTTCACTTCTTGTCATTGCCAGAATTTCATGAGTGAATGCCGAAATTAGGGAGTTCAGTTATATCGGCACAAATTTTTTGAAAGTTAGGGTTAGATCGGCCCATGCAATAATTAGTTAGGGTTAAATTGGCACTTTCTCAGATTGCAGGGTTATACTGATATTTTACCCTAAAGTTAGGGTTATAAATTTATTTATCCCTAAATTTAATAACTAGAAGTACATCATATTAAAAATAGTTAAAATCAAGTGAATATTGTAAAAATTCAATTCTTAAATGTAAAACATAAAAATAAAATTTGTTAAAAATACTGATTAAAATTAAAATAGTTAAACATCAAATTAAAATTTAAATAAAAATATATAATTAAATGTCAAATTAAAACACTAAAATAAATATGAAATCAAATATATTTAAACATCAAATTAAGTTAGTTAGAAATACATTTCAAGTTAAAATATAAACATCAAACTAGAAGTATTTAAACATCAAATATAAATATTAAAAGATATACATCATGTTGAAATATATAATGGTGTATACCTAGCCCATGAACTCCATAAGATTGGACTTCAGGCCCTAACTGTAATTGGGCTCTACACTAACCTGCGGCGCAAATCGGAAGAAAAGACGGAATCAAGACAGGGCAAGTCAAGCCACGAATCGAGAAATGCGGAGACCACGATTAAGCTTTAGGCACGAACTGCCTTTACTGGAACCACGTTACAATCCATGATGGGGAACCCTAATAAGGCGGAACCACGATCCTAACACACTATAAAAGAAAGAAGAAGAATGCTAGTCCAGGTAAGTGCAACTGAACTAAGAAATCTTGATTCTAAAAGAGATAAGCTAATAACTTGAGCATCAAAATCTTTCCCCGGAAACACTTCTGGGATCTCTTTTGGAAACACCACGGTAAACAAAGGATGCTTGGGAAAATTGGGGATACCACAACATTTGGCGCCGACTGTGCGGACGAGAATTTTTTCGGTCTTACATTCCCGGAAAAGTTGACAATGGTGTTCACCAGAAGCAAAAGAAGCTAGAACATCATACTCAAGAGAAAACAACTGGATAAAACAGGAACATGCATCCTAGTCAAGATCAAGATTATGTCCTAGCAGAGAACATGAACGTAGTAAGAACGACACAGAAGATGAGGAAGATGCAGAGTCTCCTAACACAAATAAAGAAAAAGGAGAGAATTTGTGTCGTTTCTAGAAGCAAACAGAGAACAACTGTATAATCAGTCCTTAGCCACTCTCAAACCGGAGTCCCCAAGGGTAAGTAGAAAATTGAGCCAAAAGAATGAGTATCTTAAATATGGGGACGAATGAAGAGATATAGTGGTAGTCGACGATGCGGATAAGTCACTGCTAGCACCACATCTTCGTGATCTCAAGATGCCGAAAGACTTCAAATTTCCATTACATGTCAAAATTTATGATGGAACGACTGACCCCAAGGAATTCCTACATTCCTATCGTAATAGCATGAGATTCCGCAATGCTGAAATTGAGTTGGTGTGTAAGGCTTTCTCTAACGTTCTGTTGGGAACACCGATTGCATTGTATGAGGATTTACCAAACAAAAGTATTTCATCTTGGGCACAGATTTCAAATTTTTTTTTGGGAAGCTTCTACCAAATTTTTTTTACCAAGACAATAGCGGACCTAAACAATATAGCTCAACGAAGTGATGGAAGTTTGGCAGAGTATCATAGTAGGTTTGTCACAGAGAGTTTACAGGTTTGTGACCTGTCTTTTCAATCTTCCTTGGATGCGTTCACATGAGGCATACGATCAAGAGAGTTTTATAAGGAACTCACAAAGAATATGCTGGAATACCCAAGAGAGCTAAAAAAATGATAGAGCAGTATGTACGAATCGAAGAAGCAAACAACCGCAAAATAGAGTTGGAGCGAGGAGATAAAAGAGCAATGGAGAACTCACAAAGTAATTTGGCAAAGAAGGGGAAGAAAAGTCTCCCTTTCAAAGGAAGAGAAGCGGGAACACAAAGCATCTTGTCTCAAGAGACACTGCTAACGAAGTCACGAAAGGAAATATGGTAAGCGAATAGAGATCTATTCCATGTACCAACATTGATGATAGCACCTCCAGAGAAAAGATTAGGATAATACTATTGTGCTTTCCATAAAGATCATGGTCATGATATTGAATATTGCAGAGATTTGAGGAGGCAAATAGAGGAGAACTTGATAAGTGACTACCTAATCCAGTACAAGAAAAAAGATGGCGGAAACAGATACAATGAAGCTAACAAGGCAGGAACCTCCATGGCTAAAATCCAAGCCGCAACAAAGACTCAGAAAAAAAATAAAATCAAAAGATGGCAACAATGGTGGATTATGAAGAGGACATATCTAATGTGGCTTTAGGGAGAGTAGTCTTCTCGATATATAGGTCAATGAAGTCTTTATCAAATAATGCTTGGAAAGCTAAGGCCAGGTATTCACCACTACAGGAGCCTATAGACAAAAGATTGCGTGTGGATGAAACAATCACGTTTAACAAAGATGATGCATTCCCTAATGCTTCACCTTACAATGATCTAATGGTCATTATTGCTAAGATCGGGAATGTAACAGTTCACATAGTGTTTGTAGATGATGGGAGCGCGACAGAAATTCTTTTTGTAGACTGCTTTGACAGATTGGGATTCAAGAGGACCAACTTGAATAAGTCCTCGTCCTCACTCGTAGGATTCACGGGACGAGCAGAGACACCGTTAGTCAACATATAACTACCTGTAACAACTGGCAAAAATGATAGGAACTGCACTATCATTTGTGGCTTCGTTGTTATGGATGCACCGAGTTCGTTCAATGCTATTATTGGTAGACCGTGGATGAGTAAAACAAAGGCGATAAGGCCTCCATACAATTTGGTCATGAAGTTCCCAACCCCAACATGGATTGCAACGGTGAGAGGAAACCAACAAACAGTCAGACAGAGTATGGTTATCGCGATGAGAGCTATGAAAGAATGTGGAGCAAAACAAAGATGGTTAGTACTATCACAAACACTGGCTCACTCAACCAAGTGGATCCTCCAGTAGATCTAGGAGAAGAGACCAAAGATGTAAATTTGGATTACAATCGTACTTCTAAGTGTGTCAAAATAGGAAAGTGTCTTCCAGACCTGGAGAAAATAAGGCGATACAAATCCCGCGAGATCACAAAGACACATTCGCATGGAGCGTAAAAAATAGGGGAGGTGTCGACCCGGGCATTGCAACTCATCGTTGAATATCGGTGATTCGATCAAACCAGTCAAGCAGAAACAAAGAAGCTTTACTAGTGATAGACAAAAAGCAATCGAGGAAGAAGTAAAAGCATTACTGCAAGCTAGCATCATAAAGGAGGTGATCTGCTCGAAATGGCTAGCTAACCCAGTGAAGTTGAAGAAGGCAGATTCCGGGTGGAGAATGTGTATAGATTTCATCGATTTAAACAAAGCATGTCCAAAGGATTGTTATCCATTGCCAAAGATCGATTATATAGTGGAAGCAATTTCTAGATATGAGATCCTGGCTTTCTTGGATGCGTATAATGGATATCACCAGATATTGATAAACTTGGAAGATGAAAAAATAGCCTTCATAGAGAGCTTTGGGATATTTTGCTATGTGAAGATGCTATTCAGCCTGAAAAATACAGGGGCAACATATCCGAGAGTGGTTGACAATGCATTTCACAGTCAAATATGGCAAAACATAGAAGCATATGTTGATAAGATGGTCATAAAAGGCAGGAGAATACGTGATTTTGCGCAGGACTTAAAGGAATTTTTGGATACATTAAGTGCGATTGGAATGAAGCTGAATCCCAAAAAATGCACGAGGTAGGCGTAGGAAAATTCGTGGGATACAAGGTATCCTTAAAAGGAATTGAAGGTAATCCAGAGACAAGCGATAGTTAAGCTCTCCCAGCCACGGACAGTTAAGAAAGTTCAAATTTTATTGGGATCGCTAGCATTGCTTAGTAAGTTCATTTCTAAGGCGTCCGAATGACACTTTCCACTCTTTGAAGTCCTTAAGAAGGCTAAAACATTTAGCTGGAGCGAAGATTGTCAAAAAGCATATGAGTCATTGAAGGAGCAACTTCAGACATTGCCAGCGGTGAAATCACCAAGTCCTGGAGAAACATTATATTTATACTTGGCGGTTTAAAAAAATGCGGTGAGCTCAACTTTGGTGCGACAAGAAGGCAACAAAATACTATAACAGGCTGAAAGAGCGTATTTGCCAATTGAGAAGTTGACTCCAGCTTTAATATATTCAGCAAGAAGACTGCGAACCTATTTCCACAGTCATAGGATCGTAGTCTACACTTACTACCTAATCAAGAACATCCTGAGCAAGCCCGAGTTATCCGGGAGAATCACCAAGTGGGCTCTGGAATTGGGGCAATTTGAGATTTTGTTTCAACCACGAACTGTAATTAAAGCACAGGGTTTGGCAGACTTCATCGCGAAGATAACAATTGTAGGGGCACAACAGGTGAAAACACAGCAGTATCTTGACATGGACAAAGGAAATTCCAAGTGGGAAGACATTGCTTGGAAGCTATTCGTTGTGGGGCATTTAGCAAGGAAAGATGTGGAGCATGACTGCTATTGATCAACCCAAAAGGAGGAGAACATAGATACTTGTTTTGATGTTCTACTCACCAACAATGAAGCTGAGTACAAAGCGTTAATACGTGGCTTAGATCTCATAGTAAAGATGAAGGTCAAGAGCGTTCGAGCATGTAGCGATTCACAGATAGTGGTTCAACAAGTACGAGGAGACTATGAAGTGCAAGAGGAACAATTGATAAATTACTTAGTTAGGATTTGTCAGCTCATCACTCACCTATAATACTTCAACATCCAGCATGTCCCAAGAAGTAAAAATAATAAAGCAGACACCATAAGCAAGCTAGCAACAACTGGGTTTGAGTCATTAGCCGAACACAAGGATGTGAAGGTGGAGGTCATCCTAGTTAGGAGCACAACAAGGAAAACCATGTCAGTGGTTCAGACAAAAGAGGTAAACTGGATGACACCGTTAATTGATTACTTTGAAAAGGGAAAGCTGCCGATAAACAAGGTACAAGCCAAGAAGTTAGAAATGCAATCTCACAACTATGTTTATGAGGAAGGGACCTTATACAAGAAAGGATTGTTGTCTCCGTGAATAAAGTGTGTGGGGCCATCACAAGCAAGTGAGATCTTGAAGTAAGTACACGAAGGATTATGTGGAATGCACCAAGGGTCTCAAACAGTCGCGAAGAGATCATTCGAGCCATATATTACTGACCAATCATGTTTAATGACACATACAAATTCATCCTTAAGTGCAAAAGTTACCAGATTAATGCCCCAATGTTGCACAAGCCATAATATGCTTTAATGGGAATATATGGAGCTTGGCCTTTCGATAAAGGGGGATCGATCTGGTCGGAGCTTTCCCAAAAGGTGCTGGCAGTGCCAAGTTTCTAATTGTGGAAATTGATTACTTTACGAAGTGGGTGGAAGTGAAAACATTAGGAAGAGTCACAGCTGAAGTAACAAGAAAGTTTGTCTTGCAGAATATAGTTTGTCGCTTTGGAGTGCCGCAAACCATCGTCACCTACAATGGCACACAATTCACAAGTGGAATCTTTACTGAATAGTGTTTGAAACTGGGAATTTCTTAAAAACTAACCTCTGTAGCTCACACTTAAGCTAATGGTCATGTAGAGGTAACAAGCAGAATAATTGTTCAGGGTATCTAGAAAAGACTGGAAGGAAAGTGAACAGTCTAGGTCAATGAGGTACCCAATACCTTATGGTTATACAGAACAACAGTACCTAAAAGGAGAAACACCATACAGTCTTGTATATGGGCACAAAATGGTAATACCAGTGAATATCGGGAACTTAAGCCTTCAAGTAGAAAATACAAGAAGGACGATAATCGTGAGATGATGAGGTTGGACTTGGACAAACTCGAAGAAAAGAGACAAAGGGCGACGACCACAGAGGCAAAATAGAAGGAAAGGATGACAAGAGCATACAACCAGAAAGTCAAAGAAACACAATTTCCAATTGGTGATCTGGTGCTAAGGTAGAATTAAGCCATCCTAGCAGAGAAGAAAGGAAAGTTGAACCCAAAGTAGGAAGGACCGTAAAAGATAACGAAGACACACAGATCCAATAACTACAAATTAGAGAGAATGGATGGCAACATCGTTCCCAACACTTGGCATGTGATCAACTTGAGAAAGTTTTATGTGTAGGATCAACGAAACCATGACATGATCTAGTTGATCAACGAAAGGCAGGAGAAATCTAGTTGATTGTATAGAAACCATGACATGATCTTTGGTGATGTTCGTTCCCTTGTTTTGTTTCGAAGGAGATATTATTGCAATATAAATATTAAAAACCATCTTTCAGAACATGTTACCTTTTTACCTACACCATGCCTTGCAATCGCAGTACAAAATTAGAAAATCATAAAAGAAAAGTGCATGATTACAATAGTACAAATCTTCAATTAGCAAGCTATTGATCTTACAATAAGGCAGATATACCTACAAGGTAGTGACAAAAGCAAGCGATAGATCTTGCAGCTTCAGACAATACAAACTTTCAAGTAAGAAAGCTATAGATCTTACGATCAGGAAAACATGCCTTCAAAACAGCGACATAAGCAAGTAATAGATCTTGCGGCTTCACGCAATACAATTAAAGAAAGCTATAGATCTTGAAATAAGCTAGATGCGCTTACAAAAAAGCGATGGAAGCAATAAAAAACTTCGCAACTTTTCAATTTGCACGCATATGTGCAAAGATTTTTTCTAAGTAAAAAATGGATAGATCTTCAGTACAATGAAAAGATCAGGCAAGCCAAAGTGCAAGGACCATAAAGTGTGGTATTATTACAAAGAAAAGACAAAAACTTCTAGAAGCTTGAATGATAAAAAAATAGTACTCGACACATTCAAAGGGAGACTAATGATATTATAAATTATCCATGCCTCGAGGTGCAAGAAAACCTAGAGGATGATGAACCACCGCAGTGAAAAGAGTGCAAAGCCTGATGCTTTTCAGCTATGATACGATCGTAACGCCATTTCATATGCAAGTAAGAAGGATGCTAAATCTGATCGCTTCGCTCCCTGCGATCGAGATATTGAGCATATTAAGCTTTATAATCGGTTATAGGACCAAAGTCTTCTTGATCAAGTTGAATACTCATTAGGTTAACAGTCTCCTCATAACTCTTATTAGCTTCCTCCAAATTGTGAATTTCATCTTGTAGATAGCGAATATGAGACTGGACAGCCTCAGACAAGTTGACCCTCTGGCTACCAATATTCACACTCTAATCACCCCGACCAATGGACCTACGAGAACCAGGAGATACGACTTTTAGCTCATCCTTATAATTAAAACAATCTTGCTCAAGTTGATGAACACTCGAATCAAGACGTACGCACTCTGCACGAAGGTGATTGTTATCGCTATATAATTGGATATTCAAGGCAACTTGTTTGTCGAACTTGCTTTGCCACTCTATGGAACAACTAGAAAAATGGTTGCATTCATCCCGTTTCTTTTTCAAACAGTTAAATAAGTCATCAATGCGGGAACACTGCTTGTCTATGATACCAGTCTTCTGATAAGCTTCACGCGATTTACTTGCAGCAAAATTCTTCGCATCTTCTTGCTGACGAATCATCTTAATCAAATTCAGCAGGTAACGATGGGTACATTCTACCTTGAACATAGCCATTTCATTTCACGAATATGCTCTTGACTCTCCTTAAGAGTTTTCTTCAATTCAAGCTCTAAATCATTAACACCAAGGAGCATATATTTCAGACGGAGATCCAATAACATCACCCACCCTTCAACGCGTTCAGGGAGCTTAAATGAACGAACATAAGCCCCAACGAATTCCATATCAGCTAAAGTACGAATGCTGTCTTTACCAAGAGACTCTAAGTTATAACCATTAGGAATAAACTTACTACATGGACAATCCCTAGAAGATGATGTATCCACTGAGGGAGTAAATTTATCCCTTCCAAGATATAAAACTCTAGATTTTAAATCTGAATCTCCAATGTTGGATAAATGAATACCAGAAAATAGCTCAAGATACTTCAAGGATATAGAGCTAGATGCTTCAATTAGCATGCTAGGATACCAAGTTTCAGAAGACATAGATCCAAGAGGATACCCAAAAATGATCACTAGACCCAAACAATCCACGAAGATTCAAAAACTTTTGGTCAATGAAAATATCAAAACCCTGCATACGAGAAAATTTTAAATGAAGTATAAAATCAGAATAGGAAAATTAAACGATGTAAAAAAAACACACAATTTGAAGATACATAATAATGCCATTTAATATTACAGAAAAATGTTAATAGTGTTTAAAATAAAATCACAGCTCTAGAATGCAACTGACTTCTTATGAGAGAGGGGAGTGCTCTGAACAGCAAGGGTAATTTCTCCCTGGCTTGCATCCTGGATAGGTTTCTCTGCTTGTACTTCAGACTCTGGGAGGGGGGTCGACATAGCATCAGGAGAAGCGAACAGAAGACCTTCCAAGTAATCAACCTGGAAAACTTTGAGCTCGGGGATAGAGTGTAAGGAAATAAGACCCACAATATGTGACAACAACATGTAGAGATGCCCACCATCAGAAATATTTCCAATAAAACCATCATTGAGCCTTGCATTGCCTTGCATTTTGCTAGCGCTGCAGCTGATTTGCCCAAAGAAGGCAAGCTCTTCACCGTCGCAGTTGGGTTCAAATCATGCAAATCTTTGATCACCTTGCGGTATCCAACGTTGCGAGCAACACTAGAGACATCTTCAAAAAACTTAAAGAAGGAGTTTACCTTGCTAAGCCGGTCGACCAAAACTTGGGGATAATTCGGGGAAGCGGGACCATTCGTCCGCATTTCCCTCAACTCAGAGCGAAGCTTTGTGGTTTCTTCCTTAATGACATTCACATACTCCTGAGTAGTCTTCACATGCTCCTTAGTGACTTTAAGGGAAGTTTATAGAGTTGTGCATCTCTTTTCCTTAGCCTTGTACTTCTCCAAGAGAAACTCATCTTCCTGGGAGAACTTCAACAGTCGCTCACTCACAAGGTGAACACTATCACCAACCTTATAGAATAAGACACATATAAATGATAGCCAATAGTCTAAATAAAGAGTATCAAAATAAAAGAAGAATCACTATGACTTCCTAGCCAACTTACCACAACTAAAGTATCAGGAAGAGAGAGTTTGGAGAGTGTATCAGGTATCGTCCCCTGAACCAATGAGTTATCAGTTTGCACCAGAGCCTTAGAGCGAGGCTGGTTACCATGCTTTTTTTTCACAGGAGATGGCTAATAAGATGAGGATCCATCAATTCTTTCCCCCTTCTTCAACTCACCAGTGGTGCAATCACCACCCGCCTCTCCACCCTTAATTTTCTTGATGCACCCCTATTTACCGCCACAGCTGCTCTACCGTGGGTGATTGGAATCTGCAAAGACAAAGCCCTTGGAGGTTTTCGGGGGGGGGGGGGGGAAGAGGCTCCAATGGCCAAGTAAGAAAATAGGCTACCAAAATATAATTAGGAATGAATAGTTGAAAAGTGTAGGTTTACCTTTGGCCTTTATATAGGTAGGTAGGTAGGGCAACTGCTTTGTTTTCTTGTGGAGCAAGTACTCTCACCTTGAGCCAACCTAAAATGCTTTATCCGATGGACAAAACTATGGACTTAAGGTTGGCTACATGCATATTTAGGCCCATACAGATTTACACATTATCAAGAACCCCCTGGAAAGCTTAGGGTTCGGCATTTGAATTCCTCCCGGGGTCATGGGATCAAATCCATGCCTGAGTCCACAGGTTTGTCACGACTCCCTCTTGACGGGGGTGCTTCAAACTGACATATGAGCAAGGGTTTACCCTCCAAAAATATTTAACGCATCCTGGGGTACGATGATAATACCCCTAGTGATACATTTGAGGGTTCGTTCTAGGTTGATGCTTTGAACTTTCCGTTCGAGCTAAACAATGTGTCAAGGGTTTGACCCTTGGCTTTCTATTTTGTGTTAGCACCCAAGGGCCTTAATCCTGCCTCTTTTTATCTCTCCAGGGGCCGTCAGCCCCATGATAATTCTTCCCGAGGGATATGGTCTTTGGCTCTTCTAATCTGTGTTAGAGACCCATGGAACTCCAAGCCCCAATGGTGGAAACATGAAGTTTAATTTCCTATCTTCTAATCTGAGTTAGGAGACATGGAACTTTTAATTATGTTGTACTTAGGAAAATATAAGGTGCCTTAAAATCTGGGGCTTCTAATCTGCGCTAGAGCCTGAGATCATACCAGTCTTATCTTTTCAACCCTAGAGGGTACGACTTAGGTCTCTAATTTTGTGTTAGAGCCCATAATCGCTCGAATTCATGGAGCCCAGGATAGATTCAGATGTCGACCTTCCAATCTACGTTAGAAGTGTGATACATCTGAATATGATTTTCTGATTGTATAGGGATTGAATTCCCACCTTTTGAACTGTGCCAAAATCCAAGGATTTTGCATCCTTGGTACAGTGCGTTCATCCTTCGAGCGTCTGGTCTTACTAGAGTTTGGAGGGTTTGCACTTGTGTATTTAAGCATAATGGTTCTGGGCTTCCAGGATTCTAATCTGTGCTAATGTTCCCGGAGCTCGAATCCGCGTGTTTAATCAGAGAGGCTATGGGCTTCCAGGGTTCTAATCTGTGCTAGCATTCTCGGAGTTTGAATCTAATTATAAGAAAAATGAGGGGTTTGGCCCCTGAGCTCCTAATTCTGCATCACAACCTGTAGGGTTCAAACTCATAGTGGGAAGCGAAAAGGTTACGTGAGATTTCCTTGATTTCTGCAATTCAAATTCAAGACAGGAAGTGGAGGAGTCACGAGCATGGAGTTAACTCTCTGCTTTTGGGGTGCGTGAAGCCCATGTTGGATTCCACGTGCATGCCATTTTCCCCATAAATGCCTTGGGTTTGGCTCCCCCACGTAGTCCGTTTACCCATAAAGTTAATTTTTGCATGGCGGCCCAAGGTAATGATTACCTTTTAATGTCCTCTATATAAAGAAGAGGTCTCCACTTTTCATGCTTTACTCTTTTCTCTCAAATCACTTCCCAAGTCTTAGAAACCCTTTTTTTCACTTTGAGCAATTATCCGACAATCTTTCTCAGAAACGTTCAAGTCCCTTTTCCCCGGTCACTCTACCAGTAAGTTCCTTTTTTCTTAACCTCTTATTTCAATTTTATAATATCACAAACACCATCGTCAGGGAGAAACTCCATTCCGGTCTATTTCCCAGCCATTTCTGTTGCCGGTGGCATAGAGAGTTCTCGCCTTTAGGACTCCGATGCTGTTCCTTCGTCAACGGCCAGTTCCCTTCCTACGGGTTCAAATGTTGGGGGAAGTTCTACTAGCTGCTCGGCACCGCCTCCGGGTTATCATTGAAAATGAGTCTTTTTGAGGTCCCAGGTTCCGAGTTGGGATAAAGCTTAGGAGGACAAGGGTGGTCGTCCCTATTTCTTCAAAAAGATTCTGACTCCCATCCTCTAAAGTCCTCCACACCCCATGGATTTAGAAGTCACTGAGCTGTTGAATATGCTACCTTTGTGGGTTCGGCTCCCAAAGGATGTACAGTTGAAGGTGCTTTGAGAGAATGAAAATCTAAAGAATACAAGGCTCGGTCGATGTGCCATCCACGACAGTCACCTTTGGTTTGGCTTGTGTTTCCCCTTGCCCCCATCCTATCTCATCTTCTCGCGAAGCATCGAATAAACCTAGCCCAAGTGCATTCGAACGTCATTCTACTCATCATGGCCTTCCTGACTCAATGTAATAGCCTGGGCATCAAGCCATGCTATGAGGTTTTTCGATTTCTGTTCTATCTCTCCGGGAGTAGAGATGTGGCGCATTCAGATGGGGTAAAACCTGTGCAACAGGTTTTCAGATCATCCTGTAAAGCTCTTCTCTAACTGTAAAGGGTGGCATCTATCCCACATTTACACGTTCGAGAAAGCGGTTAAGGAGTACTATGTACCTGATTGGAATTTGAAGCCCAAGTTCGAGAACCCTTCCACATATGTTGCTCCGGAGGATATGATAGCTGATATTGATCGACTGCTGAGTGAGCTGCTAGAAATTTTGAGGAATTTTAACTTTGTCTGGCATGAGGAGGTATATGACTAAATCTATTGCCAGAAGCTAGTCCTAATAGAACCCCTTTCTTCGGAGGAGACCGATAAGCCCCCTTCCGACAAGGGGAAGAAAAATAGTAGTTTGAAGGATAAGAAGTGGGAAGGATCTGGAGGCGCTCAGCCTAAGAAGACAAAGGCAAAGAGGAATACCTCTTCGATTGATGGTGAAGAGGCTTCGAAAAAGGGGAAAAAATTGAAAAAGAAGACTGATAGTTTGAAAACTTCTGGGCCTTCGTCGAAGCCCGTGGGGGCGGAACCGGAACCCACCCGGGTAAGAAATTTTGGGGAGTCACCCATTGGGATTTCTTCCTCCCCTTCCGAAGGTGTTTGCGGCACCCTTAGTTTTTACTTGCCCTTGCTTTTTTATCTTGTCTTCTTTTTGCTTTCATCTGTTGGCTATTTTTTATTTTTCCCTTTTTTCTTTTGCTTAGTGGATTTTGCTGCAACTCTTGGCTTTGACATTGAAATGGAGGCCGAGATATAGTTCGTAGAGGCCTCTTCGAAGGCCTCTCACAGTCACCCCACTTCCAGCCCCGTTTGACCGTAAGCTCAGTCCGAGGTTCAGTCGGAGCTTAAGGGTGAAGATGGTTGGAGCAAATGGCACCATGATGGTGCCTCGATGCCGCATCCTTCCCCTCAAAGACCAAGAACCAATTTGGCCCCCCTCAATTCAACCACCCGGCCAAACCTAGTCCCCCCGGGAACACCAACTCGGAGACTGCCCCCCCTCTCAAGTAGGAGTAACTTGTCTCCTCTAAGTGGGGAGGATCGCTTAACCCTTGTCCTGGAGGAACCTTTCTCCGTTGCATTGGACTCTGTTGTCCAAGCCTATTTAATCAAGGTTCAAGAGGCTAAGAAAGCTATGGCTAAGTCTAAAGAGCTTGAGGGGGAGTTGCACGAGGTTGCTTCTCATTACAAGGAAGACCTGGAGAAGGTGGCCTCCGACTACGAGGCTGAATGTGCTATCGATACCCTTGCCCATCAGGTGGAACTGTAGAAACAAGCTCTTGTTCTTAAAGGAGAGCTCGAGAAATAGGCCCTTGTTCACAAAGGGGAACTCGAGAAACAGGCCGCTAAAAAAGACAATATTTTGAAAGGGCTCGAGCTGAATCTCTTGGAGGCCAAGGCAGAAATTTCTAGACTGTCTGGCTTTTTCTCTCCCGAGAAATATGATTCCGCTTTTGAGGCCTATACCAATAGGGTGGTGAAAACCTAGGGGTTCCAGGATTTTTTCTCCTCCATCTCCATGGTTTTGGTTAGGGCTACTCGAAACAATTTGCCTTGTTCTGTCTCCAAGGATCTCCCAGCTGAGTACACTACTATGCTAGATGTTTATAAGAATAATTTAGTGCCCAAACAGCTGAACCATCTTTGGTGGAAGTCTATCAAAGATTGGGGGATCAAACTCTCATTGCTCGACCATTTGAAGACTTCTGGAAAGTATTTCTCGTTGGAGGAGATCCGTAGCCTGAAGGTTGATGAAGATACCAAGTGGAAAAAGCCGGATCCCCTTATCGCTCCGAGGTCTCGATACAGGCCTGCCCCTTTGAGTTCTTCTCAAGAGACATCTAGCATAGGAAAAACTGTATGAATTTTTTTCCCTTTGGGGCTCCTGATGTAATTCTTTTCTTTTTATTAATGAAGAATTTCATTTTATCGTACTTATCTATTTTTCCTTTTGTTTTTCATAGAATTTAGACTTGGTACCCTTTCGCCCCCCCATCTGCAAATGGGTACCTTCTTCGATTTCTTCTTTCAAATCATGAAGGAGTGGTATCACCAGATTGAGAAATAGCTTGGGAGCATTGAATCGAGGCATCTTGGTTTTGGTACAAGTCTGTCCGGATCGAAGAGGAGCTTCGAGCACCATACGAGGAACTGGACTTATAGCGCAGTGGTCTTCACGAAAGGCAAGAGAAACTCTTCAAAGCGAGGAGCTGTTCGAGAGAGGAAAAAGATTCCTTAGCTGCTGCTAAGGATGAAATTTTAGGATATTTTTGATCTCTTGAAGCCCAGCATAATGAAGTTCTCGAAGAGATAACTACCGAGGCCGGGTATACCTCGATGTATGAATGTTTTTTGGCTACTAAAGCCTACAAAGCCAGTGGGGTAGCATCAACTTTTTGACCAAACGAGTCCGTCAAAAGCTACCATTGTCAGGCTCAGGTGGCCTAAGAGAATGTAGAGGTGGCTCGAGTGGTCCTAACAACCACTACCAAAAAACTTAAGCAGTGGAAAGTAGAAGTCCGGACATATCAGCGAGACCTGGTTCCAGCGTTGGAACGAACCATTAAGGAGAATCAGGCTCTAATTGCTATCATTTGAAGGGACAAAGAGAAGGTTGATAAAGAGCTTTCCAAACTATATTTAACATATGAGGCAACGACCAACAACCTTCGAGTGTAGGGGCTCCGACTCGGGACAGTTGAAGTTCCACTGATTAAAGATTTTGAAGGCTTTCTTCAAGAAATTATCAATATCATGGAGAAAAAAACATATTACTCAGAATCCCAAGTATTGCGAAGCATTTGAAGAGGCTAGGAGGTGGCTGGACAAAGTGCAGAAAGTGAAAGCTGGAGCTTCAAGTTCCCATACTGCCGCTAGGAGAAGCGAGGCTTTCGGATCAGGTGAAACCCCTCCTCCTATGGCTTTAACTCAAAGAACTAACACAACTCAAAGCCACTCCACCGTTGGCCAAGGAAGAGGTTCTTCATCCACTGCTGCTCGAAGTCGACCACGGTCCTTCGCGATGAAGAAGAACCTTTAGTTAGGAGACCTTGACGCTAGGCCTTAAGGTTCCTAAATTTTCCATCCAGAGTCCTATTAGTTATCCAACTTTGTAAAATAGTTGTAATTTATTTCTGTGTACTTGTAAGACATACTGGCCTAATAATAATACGTTCTTCTCTTCGTTGTTGTCAGAGCATTTTTTCTTTTCTATTTAGGGCCATTTCCCCCAAGCTAAATTTCTCTAACTTGTTTCTCTGACTTTTTTGAGTGACTTATGAGGTTTAAGTCTTGTGTGGTTTATACGATAGGATGTGGCTTTGTTAGCCCTTCGTACATTTTACAAGATCTATACCTTGGGTGCTTGTTGCATGTTCGATAGTCCTTTGTTGGCCCTTCATACAATTTACAAGGTCTAAGCCTTGGGCGCTTATTGCATGTTCAATAGGGCTTTGTTCGCCCTTCAAATATTTTACAAGGTCTCTGCCATGTGCGCTTGTTGTGTGTTTGATAGGGCTTTGTTAGCCCTTCAGATATTTTACAAGGTATGTGCCCTGTGCACTTGTTGTGCATTCGATAGGGATTTTTTAGCCCCTTGAGTATTTTACAAGGTTTGTGCCTTGTGCGCTTGTTGCGCATTCGATAAGGCTTTGTTGGCCCTTCGAATATTTTTCAAGGTCTGTGCCTTGTGCACTTTTTGTGTGTTATATAGGGCTTTGTTGGCCCGTCAAATATATTTTACAAGGACTGTGTCTTGAGTACTTATTGTGCATTTGAGTATCAACTACTCCAATTTTAGGAGAGTGGGAATCAAGAACTTGTTTGAAGGTAACACGTTCCGATACAATATTGTCAAAGGCAGAGGGACCCTCTCAGCTTACAATGTTATTGGGCCGAGGGCATTCTCTGAACCAAAGATACCTCTAAGCAGGTCTTTTTTTGAACTTCCCGAGTCTATTGGGATTTTGGAGAGTAATACCTCCTAAGGTTGGAGACGTTCCATCTGCATGGAATCGATTCTCCTCCTTGGAGGGTTTCTAACACATAACTGCCCCCAGGTCGGCTTCAACAACTCGGTAGGGTCCCTCCCAGTTTGCTGACAGCTTTCCCCCTGGCTCTCTACAACTCTTCTCATTTATCCTCATTACGAGGTTTTCTGGGGAAAACTGGACCTTTCAAACCCTCCGGCCGTGATACTGCTTCACCGTTTCTTTTGCCCTGACTTCGTGGAGGTTTTCCTTCTCCCTTTTTTCTTCGAGGAGGTCTAAGTTTAAATGGCGATGCTCGTGATTGTCTTTCTCTCATTCGCAAACATTTGAAATGGCAATCTGGGAAAGGTCCCACCAAGTCGATCCTCCCATTTTTCAAATGGCAAGGAACTGTTAATGTTCATCATTTCCTCCTGGGGAATGTGGGTGATTGGTGCATGCCTTTGGAATTGGTGGCAGGCTTGGACATGCTTGTTTACCTCATCAAACATGTTTGGCCAATAATATCCAGCCATAAGAAGCTTCTTAGCTACTGACCGAGCCCTCTATTAATTTCTATAGGCCTCTTCATGGGTTTTGTGGAGCAAGTAATCAGCTTCATGGGGGGCTACACATTGGAGGAGTGGTTGGAGATGGCCTCAGCGATATAAGACGTCTTCATGGATCACATATTTAGACACCTTTAACCTGACCTTCCTTATTTTGATAGGGTCCTCCGGGAGAGTCTCATCTCAAAGGTAGCTCATGATAGGTGCCATCCATGACTTTTGTTCCTTAAACCACCTTTACCGTTGCCTCATCCTCGAAGCTACACTTACTTAGCATCTCTATTATTAAATGCCCCTAAGATTCCAAGTCCAAATCCGACAAGGCCAATTTGCTTAAGGCATTCGCCTTATGATTCTTTTCTCGAGAAACTTGATTGAAGGTATAGTGGTGGAAATGTTTGAGGAGGGGTTTTACCACTTCCAAATAGCATTGCAAACTTCTCTCCCTAGCCTCATATTCCTCCTTGACTTGAAGGACCACAATTTGGGAATCACTAAAGATGTCGAGTTTTCAAACTCCCAAATCTTTGGCAATTCGAAGGCCTGTGATTAGTGCTTTGTATTCTGCTTAATTATTCATGGCCTTGAAGTCAAAGTGTAAGGCATATGGGTAATATTTCTGATCGGGGCTCGTGAGCAGAACTCCTTCCCCACTACCTCCAGAGTGAGAGGATCCCTCAACGTACAACTGCCATGTCTCACCTGGTTCATTGTCGTCTTTGATCTCTACCGGTTTAGTGGTTTTGACAATGAAGTCTGCTAATGCTTGGCCTTTGATAGCTGTTCTTGGGCAGAACTAGATGTCGTGCTCACCCAGTTCAATTGCCCATTTCATCATTCTCCCCGAGGCCTCCGACTTTAGAAGCACCTACCTGATTGGATGGTTGGTAAGCAGGATTATCCCCGTGGCTTTGGGAGTATGGCTGGAGGTGTTTTGCAGCATGGACAAAGGCTAAGATCAGTTTCTTGAGGTCAGTGTAGCGGGTCTCCGGGCCATGAAGTGTCCTTCTTATGAAGTATATTGGGCATTAATATTTTCCTTTTCTTTTACCAGAACGACGATTATCACTAAGGGGGATTCAGAGATGTATAAATACAAATCTTCCCCCTTTTCTGGTTTTATGAGGGTGGGAAAACTTCGTAAGTACTCTTTCAGCTCCTGGAAGGCTTAAGGCTTTGTCACAGTCATTTGTCCATTCAAATTTCTTTGATTTTCAAAGCACATCAAAGAATGACAGGTGTTTTTTAGCCTCCTTCGAGAGGAATCGACTGAGTGCCGACAACGATCCAGTAAGCCTCTGGACGTCTTTGACTATTTTGGGGGCCTTCATGTAGACCAATTCTTTGACTTTCTCAGGATTGCCATCGATCACGCTCTCGGAAACCATAAATCCTAGGAATTTACCTGCTCCGACTCTGATGACGCACTTAGTAGGGTTTAGCTTCAAATTAGCTTCTTGGAGCTTTTGGAAGGTCTCTTCGAGGTTAGAAGAAATTGGCTGAAGCCCCATACTTTAACCACCATATCATCAAAATATATCTCAATGTTTTCGCCAATTTTCTTTTCTAAGAGCTTATCAACCAACCTTTGATAGGTAGCCCCTGTGTTCTTCAATCAGAATGGCATTTTCTTGTACCAGAATGTTCCCCCATCAGTTATGAAAGAATTTATTTGCTTGTCCTCTTCTGCCGTGAGTATCTGGTGATAGCCCCTATGGGCATCGAAAAAATCCAGGACATCATATCCTATTATGGATTCGACCAGCACATCAATTGAAGAAAGAGGATAGATGTTCTTTGGGCAACACTTATTAAGATCAGTAAAATCGATGCACATTCTCCAAGTACCATTGTGCTTGGGGACCATCACAAGATTCACTATCCATTTAGGGTGGAATACCTATTCGATAACGTCAGCTTTTGGCAATTTTTGAACCTCCTCTTTTATGACAGGAGCGAAAGATATACACTTCTATTTGATTTGCTTTTGAGAGGGGTCCACATTCAGCTTGTGGACCATCAATTGCTTAGGTACCTCGGAAAGATTGAAGGTGTCCCATGAAAACACTTCGGTTAAATTGTCTAAGAGGTCCTTCAGCTATTGCTTTGTTGTGGGTGGAATGATTTTTCCTACGAGCACCATACCCCTGTCCCGAATGGCCATTGGCTCAGTGACCATATGTTTAATCTCTCCCTCAATTGAAGCCACCCTGTTCTCCTTTCTAGCCTTTTCGAGGGCTAGAGCCAAACAACTTCTGGTCGCCAGTTGATCCCTTCTAATAACTTCTATCCCCCTTTTTGTGGAGAACTTCATGGTCAAATGATAGGGGAACCATACTGCTCGTGCCTGTCACTTCCAAGGCCTTCTGAAGATCACATTGAATGGGGGAAACAACGTTAACTACTGCGAAGCTACAGTCGATTGTGATTTCCTTATCCCCCTCAGCTACTTTAACCAGGAGGGTAATCACCCTTAGAGGTAGCACCAGTTTCCCTGTGAAGCCAGACAAGGGAGAGGTTTTTCTCCTTAGGCTTTCACGTCCGAGCCCTAATTGGTTGAAACAATTGGCAAATATTACTTCGACCCCACTGCCGTCGTCCACAAACACCTTTTTGACATAAAAATCTCCTATGGTTGCATAGATCACCAAACAATCCGTGTTAGGGGTTCGGCTGAGCACCGGGTCAGTCTTCGAGAAAGTAATTACTTCTTTGGTTTGGAAACGTTTTTGGCAAGGTTCTCCAGGAAGCACATATCGGAAATGGGATTTGATGATTGTGTTTGAAGCTTGATTGCCTACAACTCCGTTCATGAAGTTGATCACAGGATCTGGTTGTCCCTTCAATTCCTGTCCGGCCGAGCCTCAATTTCTGCTCGGACCCCTACTTGGTTTCCGACTTGGTCTCCGTCATTTGCCTGGTGTTCTCTGCTATTTTGGTTGGCTCTTGGGAGGTCGTCGCCGTACCTCTCAAAGTTAATACTTTTAAGCCCTAATGTTTCCTATCTATAATAAAGTGGATAATAGCAAGTAGGGGTCGTCCACGAGAAGAGGGATCTTTTCAAGTGTTTAAACATATATAGGAGAAGACATACTAGGCCTATACACACACACACACACACACACACATATATATATATATATATATATATAAGCATGTAAACAAGGGGGGTTTTTGGTTGGTTTGATCCTAAGTTATCAAATTAAAATATAACAACTAGCAAAGCAAGAGAACTATGCTAATCATGCAATACAACTAAAGATACGATGTAAATGATAATTAACGGAGCCTTGGGGACAATAAATTTCCACTTCCAAACTTCATATAGCTCATTGATTCATTTACTCATTCACTTCTCATTTAAAGATCAACATTCATTCCTCCTTAAGAGTAGTTTGCAAAGACAAACAACGACTATTTGCAAACCTCATTGATGATCACCCTAGACAAACAACATCATAGGGGTGTTTCATCAATGGAATTTCACCCAAAGGACCATAGATTTGATAATAACAAGCCTTCTACAAAGACATAGTCATTTAACAAAACAAAGCACTCATTAGATTAAACTTAGAACAAACAACATTCAAGGTTCAACCTTTCTATGCATCTATATGACAAATATGAGAACAAGCCACATTAACATACTCATGTAGCAAGAATTACCCCACATTATACACATGAAGTTCTAAATCCATGCTTTTGGATTTCCATATCAAATGAGTTAAGAAATTTGCAACTTTCCTAACACCCTCCGGTCTTCATGTCTTCGAAGCAAGTCTTCAAAAGTCTACGAAAATGTGATCTTTAATGGCCTCCGGTCTTCATGCCTCCGTGTTCTTCCCTTGTCATGCAAAATCCACTTAGAAGAGGTAAAAGAGCGTAAAGTTTCTCTTACCCATCCTTAGAGAATTTCAAGGCAAAACAAAAGCTCTTGATAATAAAAGAGCACAAAAGTGACCCAAAGCAGTATTAAATTATGCATATAAAATAAACATATCAAACATCCCCACACTTAAACCTTACTCGCCCTCGAGTAATAAAAGATCCAAGCATACGAAGGAAATGACGTATCCACATCCTAACTACTATTCCCCCAAATCAATACCTCACAAAACTCTCAATATCACACATCCTAATGTTAAGGTCCAATGAGAAGTTTCCCACAATCCCTATTCCTAAATTCACCCAAACCATATCAACCCATCAATTCATTGATATCCCTAAAACATCTCCAAATCCCGAATTGATAATCCCAAATCCAATGATACAAGGTGAAGCTAAAGACATGTATAAGGTTTAAAACACATGCTCCACTTTGTATCAATATATCAACCTAAAAACGAAGCATATTAACGATCAAGAATTTCATAACTTACTTCGTCTTCTCCCGCTAAATTTTCCACTCCCAAAAGGTCCTCAAGATGTCAAGGTACCCGATCCATCCGTATGGTTACCACAACCTTATGACTCCAATGCTGGCAAATGAGTGAACACTTAATGTTTTTCAATTTCTCTCGTTTTCTCTCATTTTGCCTAGGAGCCCTTTCGGGTTTTCATCCTAGCCACACATCATGTTTCTTTGGCTCACATCTTACCTTTTTCCGCACATTTAGCCTCTCATTTTTGCTTAGGTCTCCCTTTCGGGTTTTCGACCTATCCGGGACCCCAATATTGCCTAAGTTGCCCTCTCGGGTTTTCAACTTAGCGGGATTCTTTTTATTCTTCATTTTTTTTTTCAAATTTTTTAGCAATTTTCACATGTCTCCAATCCAAAAAGTAGCAAAGTGCTTTCCAAATGTTAAGGCTAAGAAGAATCAAAGCCAACATTATCCAAGTACATCAAAAGAAAAACATCCCAACACAAAAGGGAAAAATATCCAAAACCAATCAAAAGAGTTATGCAAAAGTATCTTCAATCCCAATCCTCTCAAAGTAGATACCCCTCCCCATACTTAGAACACTACATTTTCCTTAATGTAGACAATAGGGTAAACACGTACAAAGCGAAGTATGGAAAAGGTAAAGATATGGTGCTCACAAAATCACTGTTGTGATGAAGAAGGGCCACCGCCAAAATACCACTGCTGATACTGTGCTAGCTGCCTCCGTGCTCCTCTGCCTCCTAGCTCTCTGCATCTCCGCTCCCAGATCGGGGCCTGAGACACCGCCTACCTGGAACTGTATCTCATGGATGCGAGCTGACAAGTGGTCAATCTCCTCATCCATGTCAATCAAGGTCTGGGAGATAAATACATTATGCTCCAATATTATGCCGTCTTGGCGGCGGAATCCAACATGCATAGTCTGCATCATCCGCTCATAGAAGTCCGGTGGAGGCTGGGAATACTGAGGTGGCACATCATCCTCCTGCATCGGCTCTGTCTTTGGTGGAGGCTGCGTGGCGTGCTGCTGCTGCTATCGCTCGGAGGGAGGTAGACTGCTATCATCAAGCTGGATAGGAGCTATGCTAAGGTCCTGGAGCTCGTGCTGGAAATGATCTCTACATGAGGAGTCTGGTGAAATTGCCAGGTCTCCTAGAGGTGTGTCAAATTCCAGCTTCGTCTTGTTGGGCTGAGGAAGTGCCATGAATGTGACCTTCCTCGGACCATACAACCAATGAAAGATTTCCGTGGTCTGTGTGGCACTGAGCATCTCAAATCTAACTAACCTCTTAGCAGTGATAAGATAGGACGTGCACGTCCCTAAGCGTGGAAAGTCAGCCGGAGGAACCAATCCCAAGTACTCTGCTAAAAGGCCTATTATGCCTCCGACTATAATCTTCCCCTTGGATTTTCCTGCCACCTCCATGATTCTCTTCATCCACAATTCTGCTCACAGCGCATATCCTGGTCCCTCACTCATTAAGTGCCACAGAAAGTGAATGTCATTGTCTGGCACATTCATTGGCTCCGTGGAGCAAAATATTGTGCTTGCCAACAGACGGTGCACATAATGGAGTACATGGTGGATAATGGCGCTACTCTTATCATGGGAATTCTTCAGCCTCATATTGATGACATTCCAAAAGTGCATGTCATCCTCAATTGATCGCTCCAGGGCCTATGGATCTTGCCTGACCCGTATATCTACGGTGTCAAATCCAAAGGCCTCCTCAATGTGCGAGATGGTCATTTGCCTAGATATATCATCTAAGTGAAAAAAATGTACCTCTCGCATGTTTAATCACCTCTCATGCTGCTTATACGGACCGTGGACAAGATTTCCAGCGTGTACCTCCGGTAAGAGGGCGCACTCATACTCATAAACCCTTCCATTCCCCTTTTTGCGAGGAGGCATCTGACAGGCTGAGTGAGCCTGAGAGCATCTAATATGGGCACATCAACAAAGCTTATCTCCTTGAGTTGGCACCTCTCCAGGGCCTCCCACCTTTTCGCATAGGACCCGGTGATCCGGGTCAAACCCATGTACCTATCTGGAGGGGGAGGTGCATGGCTCAATTTCAGAGCCGATAGAGGAGGCAAAAGTGGAGCGGTGGTGTGCCCGCCTCGAGGGGGGGGGGAGCCCTAGGTATCTTCGTGGGAGCCATATCTAACAATCACAGCAAACAAGTCAAACGCATAAGAATATGAGTATATGCTATATTGCAAACTTATACTCAACCTTAAACTAGTTCATCATCACAAGCAGAATCAAAATCAAGTCAACTAGTTCAAGTCCTAATCACAATTGCATATACAATCCATACTATGTCCAACAAGCCCATATTCTCAAGTTCATGAAGTTCTCACATAGTTGAAATCAATATGCTATTTCTCAAAACCACAGTTGTGCTCAACTAGTTTAGCCACCATTAGTACATTCACAATGTCAAGATTCATGTCTCATGGCTAAACTACCCTAAGCAACATAACACTGCAAAGCGCAATAACATTTCGTCCAAATAACAACTATGTTTAATCAATGGCCAACATGCCTCCTATCTAGCATAAGTCACAATCTATTCTCAGCCAAAACAACACAAATGCATATAATCCAAACTCAAACAAGCATAATACAATCCAATCCGCAACCACAAAATATACACACAATACCCATCAAATTAAATTGCAGGCACAATTTATTCACCAAAATCAACCAAGATCCAACAATTCAATTTCCTAAGGCAGGACACATAATCTACACAATATAAAAAAAATAGAGTATACATTTGTAATCATAACTGAAGCTCAATAAAGTGAAGAAATGTACCACCAAGATACGTAGGAAGAATAAAGGAGGAAGCCCACAATCAATTCAAATTCAAATTGCCCAAAGTCACAAAACCCCCAATTCTAGGGTTATGGAAAACCCCCAATTCTAGTGTTCTTCAAAGATTTTATGGCAATTTGTGGGTGGAGATTGGGAAGAAAGGATGGGGTATGGAGTGGTGGTTGTGAGCGGCAGAGAGCGGCTGTTAGCCGCGGTGAGTGGCAGTGGTTTGGTGGAAGAAAAGTTGAGGACGGTGAAGAGGAGTGGGAGAAGACGAAGAGCAGCAGCAGATTGTGGATATATTTGTGGCAAAATGGGTTTAGCCCATCATTTAAAGTATATTTGTACAACCGTCATGACTCGCGACGTGTTCGTTATGACTCGCAATGGGTGGTTTTGAGGGGCGTTAGGTCTGGCTAGGCTCGAGGATGAAAGATGACACCTCGAGGGCTCGCGACTTCAAGGTCTCGAGAGGAGGTTTGGCTCTGGCTAGGCTCGAGGATGAAAGTTGACACCTCGAGGGCTTGTGGCTTCGAGGTCTTGAGAAGCTAGGCTTGAGGATGAAAGATGACACCTTGAGGGCTCGCGGCTTCGAGGTCTCAAGAGGCTAGGTTCGAGGATGAAATATGATACCTCGAGGGCTCATGGCTTTGAGGTCTTGAGAGGCTAGGCTCAAGAATGAAAGATGACACCTCGAGGGCTCATGGATTTGAGGACTCAAGAGGCTAGGTTCGAGGATGAAACATGAAACCTCGAGGGCTCGAGGCTTTGAGGTCTCGAGAGGCTAGGCTTGAAGATGAAAGATGACTCCTTGAGAGCTCGCGGCTTTGAGGACTTAAGAGGTTTAGCTTGCGACCCGATTCGAGGGCTTGCGGCCTCGAGGACCCAATGTGGTGATGTCTCAAGGACTGGCCTCGGGAGGGTAATGGATTTTCAAGTTTGGCTCGAGTCGAGGGTTTGTTTCCTCGAGGTCTCAAGGTGGTGATGTCTTGAAGGGCTGGTCTCGAGAGGGTGATAAAATTTTTGGTTTGGCTCGAGTCAAGGGCTTACGGCCTCGAGGTCTCGATGTCTCGAAGGGCTAATTTTAAGAACTGGCCTCGAGAGGACAATGAACTTTCAGGTTTGGCTCGAGTCAAGGGTTTAGGGCTTCAAGGTCTCAAGAGGATGATGTCTCGAAGGGCTGGTCTCAAGAACTGGCCTCGAGAGGATGATGGACTTTCAGGTTCGGCTTGAGTCAAGGGCTTAGGGCTTTAAGGTCTCGAGGGGATGATGTCTCGAAGGGTTAGTCTTGAGAACTGGCCTTGAGAGGATGATGGACTTTCAGGTTCGGCTTGAGTCAAGGGTTTTGGGCTTCAAGGTCTTCAGGGGATGATGGACTTTCAGGTTTGGCTCGAGTCGAGGGCTTGCTGCCTTGAGGTCTCGAGGGGTATTTCTCGAGGGCTCGCGACAAGGCCCTCGCAAGGCCATTGTGGCTCTCGAAAAGTGGAGGCCAAGACCTCCATTATAACACAATATTTTTGAGTACATCGCGAGTCGCGACCACTCCGTCGCGAGTCGCGATGAGGCCCTCGCTAGGTCATCGCAACTTGCGGAAAGTGGAGGTCAAGACCTCCATTTCTACAAAAAGTCCCTGATTTGGTCGCGATTTGCAACGAGGCCCTCGCGAGGCCATCTCGACTCGTGACGATGCCCTCGTGAGGCCATCGCGAGTCGCGACCACTTCTAACCTGGTACTAAGAATTTTTTTGATTCCTTCTCTTATCCAAGTCTTTCTTTCTTGGCTCCAAGACATTCTCCCTTCAAAAGTCCAATTCCTTGGCTTCAAAATTGCTACAAAATCATGGAAAAGAAAAAAAAACCCGTGAAAAGCATAAAGCAAAACAATGAAACTTAATGATAAAATCCAAAACCAAACAACATCAATGGAAAGTCACGAATGACGATCCGGATGATCAAAACCTAGTTTATTTAACGTTTTCGGCACGACTTACTCCCTTTTCTTGGGGTTTTCTCACAAACCGGATTGAGGAGATCAACATCCTCTCCTTTTTCTAGCACAAAATTCTCGTGGTAAGGTTTCAAACGTTGTCCATTAACCTTGAATGTATTGGACTTAGCTCGATCTAGAATCTCCACCGCGCCATGTGGGAATACCTTAACCACCTCAAAATGACTGATCCATCAGGACCTCAACTTACCTGGCAATAGATGAAGGCGAGATTGGAATAGGAGGACCTTTTGACCAACGTCAAAATCCTTCCTAATGATCATCTTGTCGTGCCACACCTTTTTCTTCTCTTTATAGATTTTTGCGTTCTCATAGGACTCCTTCCGGATCTCATCCAGTTCATCCAATTGTAACTTCCTATGTAAGCCGGCCTCATCTATATCAAGATTGAATTCCTTGACCGCCCAGTAAGCCTTATGTTGAATTTCCACCGGTAGATGACAGGGCTTACCAAACACTAACCGGTATGGTGACATACCGATTGGTGTCTTGTAAGAAGTCCTATATGCCCACAAGGAATCATTCAACCGAGAACTCCAATCCTTCCGATTAGGGTTAACCGTCTTTTGAAGGATGGACTTGATTTCCCGATTGGAAACTTTGGCTTACCCATTGGTTTGCGGGTGATAGGCGGTAGATGTCTTGTGAGTGTCGCCATACTCCTTTAAGAGTGCCACTATGGCCCAATTGCAAAAATTGGTGCCACGGTCACTAATCTAGGCTCGGGGTACCTCAAACCTAGAAAAGATGTTATCTTTTAGGAATTCTGCAACCACTTTAGCGTCAGTCCCAGTGGGTTTTGCTTCAACCCACTTCGACACATCAATAGCAAGAAAAATGTATGTAAAGCCATAAGAGCTAGGGAAAGTTCCCATGAAGTAAATACTCCAAACATCAAAGATTTCACAATATAGCATAGCTTTTTGGGGCATCTCATTTCTAGATGAGATATTTCCTACTCTTTGACACTTGTCACAAGCCTTACAAAATATGTATGCCTACTTATTCAAAGTAGGCCAATAAAACCACTTTCCAAGGCTTTCCTAGCAGTTCTTTAGCTCCAAAATGACCCCAAGATGCATGAGAATGACAAAAAGTCAGAATTGAATGCACTTTATTATCGGGGATGCATCTCCTAACAACTTGGTCTACACAATGCTTCCACAAAAAGGGATCATCCCACATATAATATTTAGCATTGCTCTTTAGCTTATATTTCTGTGCTTTAGAAAAGTGAGGAGGAAATTTACTAGAGACAAGAAAGTTCACAATGTCGACATACCATGGTTGGAGGTCCCTGATAGCGAACAATTTTTCCGTCAAGGAACTCCTCCCGTAATTTCTCCTTCATTAATAGATTTACCTCACTGTCTTGGCAGGGTGCCAACCGGCTTAGGTGATCAGCCACGAGGTTCTCCGCGCCTTTCTTGTCTTGTACCTCTAGCTCAAATTCACTCAGGAGTAGTATCCACCTAATCAATCTTGGCTTGGCCTCTTTCTTCGCCATTAAATGATGAAGTGCTGCATGGTGTGTACACAATAACTTTTGTACCAAGCAAGTAAGATCGAAATTTCCAAAGAAAATACCACTGCTAGCAACTCCTTTTCGGTGGTGGAATAGTTTCTTTGGGCTTCATTGAGAGACATAGATGCGTAGTAGATGGCATGAGGCACTCTCCCCACCATTTGACCAAGCACCACTCCAACGGCATGATCACTAGCATCGCACATAATCTCAAAAGGCAACGACCAATGTATCAAAGGCCCCTTTACAACTCTCATCCATCACAAATCCCACCTCTATTTTCAACAACTTGCATAAAGGGGATGCTATCTTCGAGAAGTCCTTGATGAATAGGCGATAGAATCCTGCATGGCCAAGAAAAGAGCGCACTTTGTGCACATTTGTAGGATAAGGCAAAGTTTGAATTGTGTCTATCTTTGCCTTGTCAACCTCAATACCCTTAGAGGAAACAACACGGCCTAAAAAATACTTTTCTCTACCATAAATTAACACTTCTCAGAATTTAACGCAAGATTAGTATCAATGCAACGTTGAAGAACCTGTGCCAAATTTGCTAAACAGTTGTCAAAAGAATTACCATGAATGATGAAATCATCCATGAATACCTTGAAAAAATTTTCAACAAATTATGAGAAAATGCTTACCATACACATTTGGAAATTTGTGGGGGCGTTACATAACCCGAAAGGCATGCGTCGGTAAGAAAACGTACCAAAGGGGCACATGAAGGTGGTCTTTTCTTGGTCGTCCAGGGTGATATCAATTTGAAAATACCCCGAGTACCCATCCAAAAAGCAATAGAAGGGGTGGCTTGCTAACCTTTCAAGCATTTGATCTATGAATGGCAACGGGAAGTGATCCTTTTGGGTTTCCGCATTTAGCCTCTAGTAGTCAATGCAAATGTGCCACCCATTATTGAACTCGGGTGGGCACCATTTTTCCCTTATCATTTTCAACTACATTCACCCCACTCTTCTTGGGTACCACTTGAGTTGGACTCACCCGCTTGCTATCCGAGATTGGATAGATCATGCCCGCTTGGAATAACTTGAGGATTTCTGCCTTCACCACTAGGAGGCCATCGCCGTACCTCTCAAAGTTAATATTTATAAGCCCTTTATGCTTACTATCTACAACTAAGTAGATAGCGGCAAGTCGGGGGCATCCACGAATAAGGGGGATTTTCTCAAGCGTTTAGGCACAAAAGGTTGCTATTAGGCTAGGAGTAGATATATATACATACATATAAAAGCATGTAAATGGGGGTTTTTTTTGGTTGTGGTCCTAAATTATGAAAGTTAAAAGACAAGACAACTAGCAAAGTTAAGTAACTATGCTAAATCATCAAACAAAACTGAGAAAAAGGGTTTTAAAACTACAAAAGATAAAGCCTTGGGGGCAATTGATATCCACATCAAAACCAATTGTAGATCATTGAACCATTCACTCATCCTAACACATTTGTTACCTATGGGGAATGCCAATGGAAGATCAACATTCATTCCTTCTTAAGAGTATTTTGCAAAGACAAACAACGACCATTTGAAAACCTCGTTGATGATCACCCTAAACAAACAACAACCATAGGGGTATTTCATCAATGGCATTATACACGAAGGTCCATAGATTTGACAATGACAAGCCTTCTACCAAAGACATAGCCATTTAACCAAACATAACATTCATTAGGTTAAACCTAGAACAAACCACATTCAAGGTTCAACCTTTCATTTCATCTATAGGATAAATATGAGAACAATCCACATTAACATACTTATCTAGCAAGAATCACAACACCTTATGCGCAAGAAGTTCTAAGTTCATATTCCTAGATTTTCATGCCAAGGAGCTAAGGAATTCGTCACTTTCCTAACACCCTAACACTTCAATCATACAAACACTTCCTATTCTCAAACAACATATGTCATAAATAAAGTAAAACATGGCATCAAGAACACATGAATACTAACTAACAAAGGCTTCAGGAACGAGCGAAACAATCTATTCACTACTTCGACTACTTGTTGTGAAGATAAATTTTCCACCCTTTTTAGATAATAGTTTGCAAGAGTGAATTCGACATCTCTTGTCAAACCTCACCAACAACTCCCTTATTACTAAGAGTATCCCAGTTATGGCATTTAACACGAAGGATCAACAAGCTTGGCAACACTTATAAACACTACACTGTGTTTAAGCATTTAACCAATTCATGCATTTACACAAAATTAGACAAGAACGATCGACATTCATAGACCTCTCTCATTTGCTACCTAAAACAAACATGACAACGAGTTCGACATCATCACATTCATCTAGCAATTATCAACACACCAACATCATTTAAGAATCTCTAACTCATGCTCTTGGATTCCACATTAAAAGAGGGGAGAATTAGCTACTTTATCCCAACCCTAACAAGTAATCATACAAGCAATTCATATACTCAGGCTTCCAACAACATTAATACCATTAACAATTCATATTCAAAGCTCAATAAATGCACAATAGAAAATCACCAAATAGATATATAAATGGTTCTTACTACATAGAAATGGAAGCTTCAATCCTTTGCTCCCAAGGTAAAACAAAGCTAGACAATACAAAGACAAGATTAACCTACAAAAACTAAGAAAAGAAAGAAAGAAAAACTAGGGTTTGAACCCACCAAAAATGCAGGAAGAAGAAGGTGGAAAAGCTGATGAAGAGGAGAGGATAAGATGAATATTTATAGTGCCAAAAACAAGAATGGTTTCTAACCCCTCGTCCATCGCGAGTCGCGACGACCTCGCAATGGACTCCAAGTCCAGCACCATTTCTTCTTTCTCCTTTTTGTTTCATATCCTCCTCTTCTCTTCACTTCTTAAATTCTTCAAATCTTCAAACGATCAAATACAAGTTTTCAAATCTTCGAAGGTATTCTTCAAAGTCTTCAAACAAATTACCTTGTCACACAAAATTCTCTAGAAAAGTAATAAAAGTGTAAAAGTCACTTTTAACCCTCCTCAAAGAATTTCAAGGCAAAATGTCACATTTAGAGCACAAAAGTGAACCCTAAAAGTCCTAATATAACCGTATAAAATGGGCACATCGACCACATCCATCATCGGTGGGTTTAAACGGCGTTGTGGTTGCCGGACTGGTCTTGCAACCTCTTCCAACAATATTCTATGCATGCAAGTGGATGAACTTATGCCTTTGATGTCGGTAATAGTCCATCCAATTGCTTCTTTGTTCTCCTATAACACTACCATCAACTTTTCTTCTTGCTCCTCAGTGAGCTTGCTTGAAATGATGACCAGAAGTGTCTCCCCTTCCCCAAGAAATACGCACTTGAGGTCACTTGGCAAGGGTTTAAGCTCAATCACTGAAGCCTTCACAAGTGATGGGAGGAATTCCGGTTCTTTGGGTTCCTCTAAGACTATAGGGCCAGTACTTTGCACCACTTCCTCAAGAATTCTTAACTCATCAATTCTTTCCTTCAAGTTAGTACTCATGGAATACACAAGACATGCATTTTCAACATCATTTTCGAAAGCAACTAACAAGGAATCATCACCACTCAATTCAAAAACATCTTGCACCACATTGTCAACAAAATTAATAGCATGGAAAGAATACTCTTCAAGAGGATACTTCATGGAGTCGTTTATGCTAAAATCTACTTTAATCCCATCAAATTCCATGGTGAGGGTACCGTTATGCACATCAATGATGGCCCTAGAGGTCTTCAAAAATGGCCTCCCCAACAAGATTGGGGCGGCATGTTTATCATGCTCCATATCTAGGACATAAAAATCCATGGGGAATATTAAGGAATCCACCCTAACCAACACATCCTTGATGATACCCTTAGGGTATGCACTAGAACGATCGGCTAGTTGGATCACCACCCCGGTTTTGTGCAAAGTACCAAGATTGAGGCTTTCATACAAAGAATAAGGAATCACATTTATTGATACATCTAAGTCAAGCATTTCTTTTTCAAAATGTGTATTTCCTATCATGTAAGGGATTGTGAACATGCCGAGATCGCTATATTTAGGGGGTAACTCCCTTTAGCACAAAGCGGAGGCATGTTCACTTCTCCCATTTTTAAGCTTGTTCTTCATTCTTTGTTTCTTATTTACTACACATAATTCTTTCAAAATTTTTGCATAGCTAGGAATTTGTTCAATCGCATTCGAAAGAGGGATATTTACCGCACACCTACGAAATACTTCGTAGATGTCCTTGTTGGATTCCTTCCTCCTTTTGTCTTTTAGAGCTTCCAGGAAAGGTGGCTCCGGCACATATGGAGGAATCTTCACTACTCTTGCCTTCTTGTGAGGGGGGGGGGGGGGAAGGGGGATGAAGGTTTAGAAATGGAGGTTGATTTCTCAACGGTGATCTCCTCTTCCTTCCCCTTTCCCTTCCTTGCTTACTCCTTGGCTTCCTCTTCATTCTCCTCTTTCCCTTCTTTCTCAAGAATTTCAAGCTTCCTAGGTTCGTCCTCAAAAAATTCACCAACCGTGGGAGAGTCAACCTTTTTACCACTTCTCAAAGTGATAGTACTTGCATTTTGTCAAGGGTTGATCTCCGGTTGGGCTTCCATCCAATTCACCACTTGAGCTATTTGGCTCACTTGAGTTTCTAAGTTCTTGATACTCGCCTTGGCTTCCTCTTGGAACTTCTCACTTTTTTTCCGCACACATGCCCAATTGGTGAATGGCTTGCATCACCTCATCCTTTGTTAGCCCCGAGCTTTCCCCTTGGTCTCGGGGTTTGTCTTGGAGCCTTTGAAATTGTTGTTGAGGTGGCCTATATTGTTGTTAAGGAGGCCGATATGGTTGAGGTTTTTGGCTTCCTTGAGGGTTTCCATACCGGAGGTTTGAGTTATCACAATTTCCCAAATTGTACGGCTGATTTTGGTACCCTTGATAATCTTGGTAGCCTTGGTTACCTTGGTAGCCTTTCCTACCTTGATATCCTTGGTTGCCTTGGTAGCCTTGTTTCCCTTGATAACCCATGGCACTTACCTCTTCAACATAATCCTCTTGCAAAGTGGGGCAAGTGTCCGTAAGATGCGCCTAGTAACAAATTTCACATGATTTAACATGTGGTGAATTCCCGGGCTTCATCATCTACAATTTGACCATAGATGCAAGGGCCGGGACTTAATTCTCGGGTTTTCCTCTATTTGAAGAATCACTTGCGGGCATTGAATTTCTCCTTCTCAAATTGGCCCTTGAGCTAAAGTTTCTCGATTCCTCTGCTAGCTCTTCATACAAATGCATAGCTTTGGAGGATGTTCTGTTTCCAAGGGTGCCACCTCAAGAACTCCTTACCAACCTTTGATCTATTGTAAAAGTAATAAACCAAATCCCCCTCCGAATAACCGTGATATGGGCAACTCGCAAGAAGCTTCTTGAACCTCTCCCAATAGTCGAAGAGATATTCTTCATGCCATTGGAGGATGTTGCTTATGTCTTTCTTCAAGACGGCGGATCTAGAGGCCGGGAAGTATTTGGCTAGAAACTTCAATTTCATATCAAGCCAACTATTAATTCTCTTGGGCGATAGGTAGTGAAGCCAATCTCTTGCACCATCCCTTAGTGTGAACGGGAATGCCTTCAACTTGTTGAAATCTTCATCCACTCCATGGGGGACCATACCACCACACAAGAAGTGGAACTCGGTGAGGTGTTTGTTGGCATTCTCCCCTTGCTTACCAAGGAAAATGGGTAGCCTTTAGCTCAAAGTGCCCATTCAGTCCAACCAAGGGATACTCGATGCACATCGGTTATAGATCGAGGTTGGGGGCCATGATGTCTCTTAGCAAAGCTTGCCCCAAAGGAATCTCTATTTGGTGGAGAGGAGGAGCTTGCCCTTGGAGAGGAGGATGCTCATCTTCGTGCTCAATTTGATGCTCTATAGAGGGAGATGTATCCACAAAATGGTCACTAGGAGGGGTGTTATTCACACTTTCCAAAGAAAGCCTCCTAGCCCATCTCAAATTCAACTCTAACCCGAGGTCGTAGTGTAGGGGTTCTTGTGAAGAGGATCGTGTACAATACGTCGAACAATACGTCTCCAAGCCAAGTGAAAATGAAAAATCAACTAAAAAATAAAATAAAAGCAAACAAACAAATATTTACAATTAGCATATGATCACACATAATATGCCCAAACACTTAAAAATAAATGCCTCTTCCCCGGCAGCGACGCCAAAATTTGGGAGGTCATCGTCGTACTTCTCAAAATTAATACTTTTAAGCCCTAATGCTTCCTATCTACAATAAAGTAGATAATGGCAAGTCGGGTCATCCACGAGAAGAGGGATCTTTTCAAGTGTTTAAACATATATAGGAGAAGACATACTAGGCATATACATACATTGATATATATAAAAGCATGTAAACAAGGGAGGTTTTTGGTTGGTTTGATCCTAAGTTATCAAATTGAAATACAAACTATGCTAATCATGCAATACAACTAAAGATACGATGTAAATGATAATTAACAGAGCCTTGGGGACAATTGATTTCAACTTCCAAACTTCATATAGCTCATTGATTCATTTACTCATTCAATTACATCTATCGTCTATAGAGAATGTTATCACTTCTCATTCATAGATCAACATTCATTCCTCCTTAAGAGTAGTTTGCAAAGACAAACAACGACCATTTGCAAACCCCATTGATGATCACCCTAGACAAACAACATCACAGGGGTGTTTCATCAATGTAATTTCACCCAAAGGACCATAGGTTTGATAATAACAAGCCTTCTACCAAAGACATATTCATTTAACCAAACAAAGCACTCATTAGATTAAAATTAGAACAAACAACATTCAAGGTTCAACCTTTGTTTGCATCTATATGACAAATATGAGAACAAGCCACATTAACATACTCATCTAGCAAGAATTACCCCACATTATACACAAGAAGTTATAAATCCATGCTTTTGGATTCCCATATCAAATGAGTTAAGAAATTTGCAACTTTCCTAACACCCTAACATTTCAATCTTACAAACATTTCATATAATCAAACAACCCATGGTATAAATGAGGTAAAACACAACATTAATGGAATAATAAATGCTCTCCAATAAATGTTCATAAATGAACAAACATAGAATCTTACTACATAAGCTTGGAAGCTTCAATCAATTGCTCCCAAGAACTAGATTTAGCTACAAGAGTTCATACTAATTAATGCTAAACAACTAAACATTATAAAAGAGAATCCAAAGATGAAAATGGAAGAAAATATGGTTCTAAACAGTAATAAAAATGCAGGTGAAGAAGATGTGAATGAGAGGAAAGAGAGTGCTATTTATAGTACAAAAAGGATAAGGTGAAATTCTGGCCACCCATTATGGGCTCGTCGCAACTCGCGATGGGCTCGTCGCGACTCGCGATGGGCCCGCGACGAGACCATGGTGACTCGCGACGGGTGCCAAAATTTTATCTTGTTTCCTTTTCTTATTCTTGTGGTACACATTCATCTTCATAGCAATTCCTCTCATTTTTCAAGTCTTCAATGTCTCCAAAAATGGTCTTCAATGGCCTCCGGTCTTCATGTCTGTGAAGCAAGTCTTCAAAAGTCTTTGAAAATGTGATCTTTAATGGCCTTCGGTCTTTATGCCTCCGTGTTCTTCCCTTTTCACACAAAATCCACTTAGAAGAGGTGAAAGAGCATAAATTTGCTCTTACCCCTCCTAAGAGAATTTCAAGGTAAAACACAAGCTCTTGATAATAAAAGAGCACAAAAGTGACAGTATTAATTTATGCATATAAAATGGACATATCAGCTCTATTTTTTCCTTTCCAATGTCATTTCACTTGACCCTTAGAAGAGGATTCTCTTTTTGGACCCTTGACACTGTCAGGGATTAAACCCTCCCTTGCACATCTTTCCACTTCCTGTCTCAAATGGATACACTCAATTGTGTCATGGCGCTGTTCATTGCGGTGATCACAAAAAATTGGGGACTCTTTCTTCCAATGGTAGTCTTTTCCAGGAGGGGGGCTTCGAAACATCCCTTTATGGATGAAGTGTATCTCCATTAGGGACTTAGTTAAGGGAATAAAGCTTTCGAACCCTTTATTGGATGGTCAAGCCTTTTTGACCTAGACTCCTAGTGTTTAGGTTCCTTTTTAAGCCATCTATCTCCCTCCCATTTTCTCTTCGTGGCCCTTTCAATTTTCAAATACTACTCTACAATATTTCTGCAATTGTTGCAGGGTCTCCGATTTCTTCGAGACCAACTTTTTGTACAGGCCGAGGTTTGGTATTCCATTCATATATCCAAGAATTACCTCTTCCTCGGTCTGATTGGTTACACTAAGACTCTCATCCACATATCGATGGTAGAACACCTCTGTCGACTCGCCCAACCACTGCTTGTTTTGGTAGAGCTCTATTAAGGTTTTTGTGGACCTCTTCTTTTGAAAAAAAAAACTGGCTTAGAAGGGCCTTTCAAAGTCTCTGTACAAGTTTAGCATCCCTCTACCCAGCTTGTTGAACCATTCTTGGCCTTTCCTTTGAAGGTAACTTCTGACCAACTTGCATGTTTGGTGTTCATTGAAGTTCCTTGAGTTCATCAAACTAAGGAACGTCTATATGAACTAGCGAGGGTCCAAGTCTCCACTGTGTATATGGAGCCTTTTGAGTGGTTTCATTTTGCTGGGCCATCGGGCAGTCATTATTGTAGGACTGAAAGGGGATGCTGCAATCTGGCCCGAAGGCCCAATCAGCCTACCAAGTTCTCTTGTCAAAGAGTCGCTTAGTCCCCCTCCCATCTGTGGGTCTCCGTATGGGCTGGGCCAAACTGAAGCATTAAAGCTTGGGGGCGTAGGGAGGAGATAATTTGAAGCCATGTACCCTGAGTGCGACCCTTCCCCTTTCAGGCCATAATATAGCCCTGACTAGTAAGGGTCTTAGGGGGGAACCTTCGGACGGAGTCCCGGATATATTTGGCTTTCGAACCCGGGAAAGCTCTCATTGGCCTTACCATCAAACGTGGAATAGTCTATCTTAGTGTTGAGGGCATTGAGGTCGACGCAGAGTATACTATCATTTGCGATATGCTCGAAAGTGTCGGTTGGGGCCACGTAAGGGCACCAATGTTAGCTTGATATGACACTCTCCAGGGGGGGTGGTGTATGACTGGAATCTTGGCTGTAACACCAGGGGCATCAAAGGGTGGAGCCCCATCTGCTGGTGTATCTCCCTATGGTAGAGCATATAAGGCTCCACCTGATAGCCAGCAGATCTGAGGGCCTAAGCCCATAATGCTAGATCTTGCTGCAATGGGGGGACCCGAGGCACGCCTTGCTTGTACCCCCTTGATGCTTGAGCAACCTATCTTAAGATATCTATTTTTGAATTCACTGTAGCCTCCGTAAATTGTGGTTCGTTCTCCCTTTGTCGACGAGCATGACTTTGCAAGGTATGAGCTTCAACTTCACCTACCCAGGGTTCCATGCTAACCTCCATAATTTGTGAGGGTGCGCCAGCTTCTTCGCGAAGAGCTTCCGGACCCCTTGCCTTCTAGGACCTGGTCCTGGGAAGCTTCCAGAGGCTTATTGCTGACACTAGAGGGAGTGAGGTCTGGAGCATATTGGATCTACGCCCTCTCTTTTCCTAGTACGGGGATTGTACCTCTTCACCGATGCCTAAATCCTTTCCTTCTAACCGTTCACTCCTATGGAAGGCGCTTGCAGTAGATATGGATATAAACAGCAAGTATTTGATCGTAGATCTGACTGATGGTCACACTGGGGGTGCCACTTGGTGCGCTCCTATTTACCACTTCCGCTGCTCCACCGTGGGTGATCGGAATCTGCAAAGACAAAGCCCCTGGAGGTTTTTGGGTGAAAGAGGGTCCGACGATCAAGTAAGTAAATAGGCTACCCAAATGTAATTATGAATGAGTAGATGAGTTGGGCAGGTTTACCTTTGGCCTTAATATAGGTAGGCAGTTAGGAAAACTGTTTTGTTTGCTTGTGGAGCAAGTACCCTCACCTTGGGCCAGCCTAAAAAGCTTTACCCAAAGGCAAAAGCTATGGACTTAAGGTCGGTCGCATGCATATTTAGGCCTATACGGATTTACACATTATCATGTCTTACCCTTACCATGTACAAAATTATAGCCACTCTTGCTGACATCTTTTTCGAGGACATCATTTGTAGTTGCATCATTAGGGTGGACAAGGATCTCAGCTTCCCCCTCATCACTGTCATTAAAAAGCAATATGTCAGGAGAATCTCCAACTAGGTCCATGTTTACAAAGGAGTAAATATCACAGATTAGATAAACGCACAAAAGATGTAAACATTTGTCAAAAATAAAAGAATATATAGATCCAACATGGCAAAACAATAATGAACAAAACACCTTTAACATCAGAATTAGCATGGCGGAGATGTTATGTATGAGCGCGGGGTGTTACCATGATCTCAAATTTAGCAGTAAAACGAACACCCATACTAGGAAGATAAGACTTGGAAACATTGTAGTTCCAAGACAAAATGAGCACTTTGAAATTTTGGTTCAGTTTTACAAAATTTTTTTGCGCCAATGACCAAAATTGATGGAAAAACCGCTCACAAGATCAACCCCAAAAATCACAAGATAGAAGGTGTCATCTATGGTATTTTTTTTACTTTGCAAAGATGATAAAAGTTTCGAAAATCAAGGGTGAAAGGAACGTCTGCTTTTTAACACACCTGGAAAAATCCCATTATAAGAGCGATACCCTTGGGATGAAACTAGGAAAAAGAAATTTTGTACAAATACAGAAGGTCAACATGTTGATGAAGGGGAAAATAAAGACCAAAGTTTGAATAGGCTAAATAGCATGATATATAGCCATGAGGAGGATTGTGAACACATTTAGAGTTTGCAGGAGCCCAGAGGTCAAACGAGGAGAAAAAAGGAAAATAGTTCTTTTAATCTTTCAAATATAGACCAGACAACATACTGCTAATAGCAGGGATCCGGTGACATGACCGGAATCCTCATCAGAGTGAATATCTTCTACAGGAGACTCGATATGGTTAGAGGAAGACATTTGGACAGACAGGGATCCTAGAACCAAGAATAGAGACCTTAATAAGAGTTACTAAGCTTGGATATAAGCTTTTCAGAGCAGATGTTAAGGAAATTAAAAAATGTTACATCGGAGAAGATGACCGAAAATTTGTTATTCAAGACCACAAATGGTAAATCGCCAGAAAACGAAGAGGATATACCCTATTAAATGTAGAACATGCAACAAACAAAAGAGAGACAGAGCTTAAACAAACTTATTCTTATAATGGAGGAAGAACAATGATTCACAGAAGGACTAGGAACAACCGGAGAAGATGAACGTTTCAACGACTAAGGAGATAAACTGAAAGAAATAAATTTTGGTATTTAAACAAAAAATAGAGAAACGGAAAAAAAGAGGAGATCAATCAGTTCCAAAGCATAATGATGACAGTCTGACACAAAGTAGGTTACCTTTTACAGATATTGAAATGTCGACAGAATTTGAGTAGACAACACACTAAATGATGGAATTAAATTAATTGATTCAAAATTCCTCATTTAAGAGATGGAACGATAACAAAAGTCAGGAAAAATAGGAACAATATAGCGAAGAATAGGGATCGAATCTCGGTCCTTGGAAACAAAATCTAAATAGATGGGCTTATCACAAAGACGACATGGATGAGGAAAATTCAAAATTAAAATTTTGAAATCAGGAAATTAACGAGGTCACAAGTATAGCCAAAGAGCCAACGTCACTTTGCAATGATAAGAAGAGTAATATTAATGATGAACATGCTTTGGAATACAACAACAATTCGCATTTATTTCACAAGTAGTGCCATCGCTTTGTGTCTTTCATGGCTAGGGGGGCTTGTGGTGTATACCTAACCCATGAACTCCATAGGATTGGACTTCAGGCCCAAACCATAATTGGGCTCTACACTAACCTGAGACGCAAATTAGAAAAAGATGTAATCAAGACAAGGCAAGTCAAGCCATGAACCAAGAAAGGTGGAGACCACGAACCACGAAAGGTGGAAACCACGAACCGCCTTTATCGGAACCACGTTACAATCCACGATGGGGAACCCTAATAAGGCGGAACCATGATTGTTACACACTATAAAAGAAAGAATAAGGATGCTAGTCCAGGTAAGTGCAGCTGAACTAAGAAATCTTGATTCTAAAAGAGATAAGCTACTGACTTGAGCGTCAGAGTCTTTTCCCCGGAACCACTTCCGGGATCTCTTTTGCAAGAACACTACGGTGAACAAATGTCGCTTGGGAAAATCGGGGATATCACAACATATAAACATCATATTAAATTGACAAAACATCAAATGAAATAAAATAATAAAAATTCACATCAAAATAAATAGTTTAAACATCAAATGAAAAACTAAAATACATCCAACCAAATAGTTAAAAATAAAACAAAAACACATCAAATTTTAATAATTATACATCATATAAAACACATTTTAATTTAAAATATCAAAGCGTGCACCAAAATATGACACTGGTATTGAAAAATAAAATAAAATATCAAGAATAAAATTCAAAAATCAATTTACACAATAGTCAAGGCATGCATTAAGTAAGAATCTAATATTTGAAAAAAAACGATACATCAATAATAACTTTTAAACATCACGTAGTGTTTAAAAATTAATGAAATGAATTTAAAAAATATTTTTTAATAAAAAATATCACTAGTTAGTGTGTAAATGTATAAAATGTCAAATACTTAACTAGTAAACATGAGATTTACATTAAAAGATCAAAACGTAACTTTAAAACACATCCATTTAGTGGAAAAGAAAGAATTATGAAAACAAAATCACATGGATTGGTTAAAACATCAAGTCTGGTAGTAAAAACTCGTGCATTGCTTGAAAATGGGGGAAAAATTGATTCGGTAATTTCTCTGACCCGGATCTTGACCCACAAGATTCTTATGACTCGGAATCATTAATTTCCTAATTAATTATGCCCCACAACCCCCCCCCCCCCCACACACACACAAAAAAAAGTGGTATTTGTATCCAGATCCATCTTTCCTATCCCAAACTTTCTTTAATTATATTTGGAACCCCATCTCTAATTAACTTCATTATGTTTCACATTAATCCTTGATCTTGCTATGAGATGGTCTCACACAAGACTTTGTCTTCTCTAAGTGATGTCAAAATAACTTAAGCTATTAAATGTTATATCCATTGTATTATAGTATATTAGATCAAAGTTCAGGTTCTCTAAATATTTCTTCAAAATGGATCGGAATTTTATATTCTCTATGATTTTTAGCTCAAACTCCCTCTGACATCCTATTTTATTGAATTTGACATTTTACACACTATTGATTACTGAGGCGCCCCAATTTACCGCCGCCGTTGCACCGCCATCTTGGCCAAAATCTTCAAGACAAAGCCCCCAGAGGTTTCCTGGGGGAAGGGGCTCCGACGATCAAGTCAGCAAAAAATAGTGCAATTGCATAATTAGGAATGAATAGTTGAATTACTAGCATTACCTTTAGCCTTTATAGAGGTTGGCAAGTAGGGAAAATATTTTATTTTCTTATGGAGCAGGTACTTCTCCCCTGGGCCGGCCCAAAGGATATTACCCAAGGGGTAAAATAAGAGACTTGAGCCTAGTACAAATTTACACATTATCAATAAGCCCCTGGAAAGTTGAGGGCCTGGCCTTCGAATTTATCTCAAGAGCCTGGGCTATAATTCATTTCCGCCCCTGCAAATTTGGTGATTTGCCTTCAATGAGGGTTCTTCGAATTCACTGTTGAGCAGGGGTGTGACTTCCAAGATCCTGCACTACTTTAGGGGTACGCTTTTTGAGCCCCTACAATGATTTTGGGTTTTGATTCTAGGGTGGATATGAGATCCTCCAGGTTAGCTTTGAACTTGTCCTTCGTGTAGATTAATTTTTTAGGGGGTTCAACCCTTGGATTTCCAATCTCTGTTAGAGTTCAAGGGCTTGGCTCTGGCTCGATTTATTTTACAAGGGCATTCGAGCCCCAATAGTTAGGAATAGGGGGTTTGACCCTTAGCCTTCTAATCTGTGTTAGAGTTTGAGTGTCTAGGAAGAAGGCGCCAATCCCGCTTATTTATACGGGGGGCCTTCAAATTATCGACTTGCAGTTTGAATCAGCTTTGGACTCATTTTGTGAGCAAATTTATTAACTACGGGTTCAACTCTGGGCATTCTAATATGTGCTAGATCCTCAGTGTCTAGAATCCAATGTCTAATATATGTTTGTTTCCTGCTTATTTATGCAAGGACTTCGGGCTTTGCCAACAAGGAATAAGAGTAAGGGCTCTGGTAAGGGAAGTGGAAAAGACATGAGTGTGTTGCTCACCTAGGCCTTTGAGCGTGTAAGATCCGTGCTAGATCTCACTCACACCACTTTTCCCATTGATTTTGGGAACTTTATGCCCATGCGGTCCATTTTCCCACGTCCTTCTTTATTTCTTAGTGACCCGAGGTATTCATTACTCTTTATTCCCTCTATATAAGGTGCTTCCCAATGCTTTACTTTACTCTTTACCTAAATTTTCAAACTTCAAGTTTCTCAGAGCACTTTTCCTCTCTGAGAGCATTTTAACTCTTTGTCAAGTTCCACCAAGAGCTCTGACCAAACATTCCAACCGGAAACCAGTAAGTCTGCCTTTCTCCCCTCTATGCAGCCTTTTTTTTCCGCTTTTCATAAAATGTTGCAAACACCTCTAGGGGGAAAGAACTTAATCTCGGCCAATTTTTGGCTGTTTATTCTACTGGCAAATTTGAGCACTCCTGCCTTCAAGACTTCGATGTTGTTCAGTCGTTGGCTGCCAATTCCAATTCATATGGTATGGGAGGTGGAGAGAGCTCTGCCCGATTTTCCAGCCATGCCTAAGGGCTACCGCCAAAAATGGGTCACCTCGAGGTCCAGGTTTATGAAGAATGCCAGAGTCTAGAAGGATGAGGAAGACCATCCTTTCTTTTTTGAGAATATTTTGACCCCAATTACCGAAAGCCCCAAGCCAATCCCTGAGCAAATCTTATGCCTGCTATCGACTGTTCCCTCTGCTATCGGGGTTTCAGAGGACCTGAGGTTGGAGGACTTTCGAGAAGACAAAACCCCTAAGGATACAAGGCCTGGAAGGTGCGCCGTTTACGAGCGCCATTTTAGATTTGGGCTTTATTTTCCCTTACCACCTATCCTCTCTCGGCTTCTCGAGGAGTACCAGGTTAACCTAGCCCAACTCCATTCTAACGTCATACTTATTATTATGGCTTTCAAGACCCAGTGTAATATCTTAGGAATAACCCCCATCTACAAGCTTTTTATGTCCCTCTATTACCTTTCTACTAGTAGAGCCGTGATGCACGGGGATACAAAAATTGAAGGGATTTTGACCATTAGCAATAGTTTCATGGACCATTATATAAAAATCTCTTCAAACTGCAAAGGGTGGCACAAAACTCTCATATACAACTTCGATAGTGAGGCTGAGAACTATTATGTTCTGGGGTGGAATACGAGGCCTAAGTTTGAGAACGTTGCTAGTTATTCCGCTCCTGACAGTGTGGTAGCGGATAGGGATATGCTGTTGAGTGATCCCTAACATCTCAAAGAATTTTAACTATGTTTGGCCGGAAGAGGTCTATGAGGAATGGGTTTACAAACAAGAGCCTGTTTTAATTAAGCCTATGCTCTGGGAGATCCTTCGAAGGCCCCTTCCGCGGATAAAATGAAAGGGAAAAAGAAGATAGCTGAGGGTGATAAGCCCAAGAAAACTAAGAGAAAAGTCCCCTTAGTTGCCGATGATGGGGCCACAAAGAAACCAAAGAAGATAAATGCCGTTCCTTCGAAGCCCGTAAAGCCTATTTCGAGGCCTCACAAAACTGTTTTGGTCAAAACCATTTCGAAGCCCCTAGGGACTGATAATGCCGCAGAAGTCCCTCTAGGAGTTCCTCCCCACCCAATAAATGTGCTTGCGGCATATTTGATTTTTCCTTAACTAATTTTTAATTATTATTATTTATTTCCTCGACTGACTTATCTTTATTTTGTGTTATTCAGTGGACTTCAATAGCTTCCTCAGTCTTAGGAATGGGGAGGAAGAAGAGATATTCTACGAGGAGCCTTACCTGGGGGTCCAATCAAAGCCCTAGTTCCAGGCGCCGGTCCAGCTGGAGGTTCAGCCGAAGGCCCCTAGTAGCTCAGAGACTAACAAACGGCTTCGTGAGGGTACTTCTTTGTACAACCTTTCCTCCCAGATGCAGCGGACTGACGAGTTTGTTGTCATTGAGTCCCAAGCTGGCGGTACCGAGGTTGTTGAGCCCCAATGAGGGCACACTTTAGGGGAAGGAAACCCCACCCCTCAGGGTACGGTTGATCCCACCCTTGCTTCTCTTCCAAAGGTGGCCATCGCTGCGACTGCTCTAGACTCTGTCTTTGAGACCCTCTTGGCGAAGGTTAAGGAGGCTCAAGAGGCAGCGGCCAAGTCGAAGGCCAACGAGGCCAGAGTGAATGAGCTCAAGAAAGAGTTGAAGAAGGCTGCCTCTGACCACAAGGAGGAATTGAAGAAACTGGCCTCCGGTCATGAGGGGTAGCTGACGAGAATAACCTTCCAGCATAAGGAGGAATTGGAGAAACCGAGCTCCAAGACGGAGAGGCACTTGTAGAAGCTCAAAAAGAAGCTGTCAGAGGTCCATTGAAACCCTGACCAGGAAGAATGCTAAGCTAGCCAGTCTTTACTCTGTCGAGAAGTAGGCCTCTATCTTCGTAGCTTACACCAACAAGCTTGTGAAGACCAAAGGGTTTCTGGAGTTCTTCTTGTCTCTCTCCAATGTCTTGGTGGGGCTCACTCAGAACAATCTTGCTCATTTTATGTGTAAGGAGCTCCCCGCCAAATATGCTACCATGGTGGACTCCTACAAAATCAACTCTAAGCCAGAGTAGCTAGACCACCTTTGGGGGAAATCCGTCCAGGATGGGGACATCAAACTCCCATTGCACGATCACCTGAAGGCCTTTGGCAAATTCATTTCCACAGAGAAGATTAGAAATCTGTAGATGGGTGAGGACAAGGAGTGGAGTGAGTCGGACCCGCTAACTTGGGCGAAGCCCCGATGTAGGGCCAACTCTTCGATCTCTAACCAAGCGGATCGTAGCATAGGGGAAATGTATGAACTATTTCCTTTACAAATTTTGAAGTACTCCATTTTTTCTATAATAATGAAACCTTTTATTTCTTTACTTATGCGTTATGCTTTTTGTCATTTGTAGATTCTAGATTTGGTGCCCTACCGCCCTCTTCAACTACAAAGAGGTCCATTGTGACTTCTTTTTCAAAGTCATGAAAGAATGGTATTACCAAAATGAAGAGTGGGCGCGGGAGCGCCGAATCGATGCCTCTCAATTTTGGTATAAATTTTCCCAGCTCAAAAAAGAGCTTCGAGCTACCTATGGGGAACTTAGCCTATGGCGCAGCGGTTTTCTTGAGAGACAAAAAGAACTTCTTGAAGCACTTAGCCATTCTAGGGAGTAAAGATACCTCTTTACCACGGCTAAGAATGGGCTCTCGGAGAACTATCGCCTCCTCGAATCTCGGCACAACAAGGTCCTCAAAGAGATCATCTCTAAAGCCAGGTTTAATTCGATGCATGAGTGCATCGTTGCTGCTAAAGCTTTTAAGGCTTCGGGGGGGGGGGCATCATCTTCTCAGCCTAACGAGATCATTGAGCGTTACCGTTGCGAGGCCTAGGTGCATCGAGAAATAAAGAAGTGGCTCATGCGGCCCTTGTTACAACTACCGCCAAACTAGAGGAGTGAAAAAAATGGAATTGGGACTTCCAATGTTTAGTTCCCTCCTTGGAATGGGTGGTTAAAGAAAATGAGGCACTTTGCATAGCCGCCTATAGGGACAAGGAAAAGATCGGGAGGGACTATGCCGAGCTACATCAGCCTTACATAGAAACTGTGACCTGCCTCCCCCCAGGGTGGTTAATTGTAGCTAATTAACCTAGGTGGAGGATGTGGTTAAAAGATAAGAATTTATAGTTCTTCACCCTGTTCTCACTGCTACGCTACCTAGAGGGTAGTTAGCGGTAAGCCCTGGGTTTGTACATAGAGATGCTAGGTCTAAGTACCAATCAAAACACAACCTTGTGTGGGTCATCAATCTGTACGAGTGAAAGGAACAACAATTAAAGAAAATGTGCAAGGGGGTAGGGTTGGATTTTTCAATCTAACTACTACAAAGCATAAATTTTAAAAAACGTAAGCTATTTAACTAAGCACTTAGGGAGTCATTGAGCAATATGGTTAATCTAATGTTTTGATCCTCAATTCATTCACATAGAAATTTAGGCAAACCTAATAGAGAGTTCATAACACGTGGTGTGACCGATGTTATACACTTCCCCGTCCCTGTCATGATGGGTGCACTCGCAACCCTCCATCGATACCAACATCATAATTAGGGGAGTGCAACAAGGTCCGACCATTGTTGTATGTCTGTTTCTCCCCTGTGTGATTACGTCTCGGGCATCCACCACGAATGCACTACTTCCCAATGGTCCTATCATTTAGGCTAAAGGGTTGTTGGCACCTTATCTATGATTTAAGGCCTCTTACAACCCTAGCTTGCTACTATTCTCTATCTCTACCTGGAACTTCTCAGACAACTTTACAAAGTTAGCTAAGACTAGTGCGATGGAAAATAAGTCAGAGCATTCTCGAATTCCCCATGCACACACCCATGCAGACGCGTTCTCTCTTACCCATTCTAACATCCAGGTTTCCCTTCCCAATGGGGCATCGATATTTACACCATACATAAATACATCCCAAAGTGTGTGCTTATATGTGGTGTACTATTCATGCAATTCAAATAATCAAGAACAATCATAATAATATCATGAACACAAATATTAGGATGAACTAGAGAATCACACAAAACATGTAAATTAAACCATGCTCCTACAATTTATCCCCAAGCTATAGAAACTACTCCATAGATATGGAATTCAAATAAACATTTGAATTCCACATCTTAGGATCAAAGAAAAATAAAGAAAATAAAAGGAGAGATTTTTTCTCTCTCTAGAGTTGCTCTCCTAACTACAAAACTAAAGATATGATATTGAAAAGAAAAGAAAAGAAAAAGAGAAGGAAGAGAAGAAAAACTCTATAGAGAGAGCTCTCTTCTTCCTTCTATTTAAACTAGAGAGAGAAAGAAATCTACATAATAACTACTTAAGGTTTACTAGAAGACTAAGGCTCATAGGTCAAAACCCTAATCACCTTTCCTTCTTGTGGTTGAATGTTTCTTGAATAAATTCCTCAAATCCGTGAATCTTCTGGAGATAAAATTTAGTTCGTTGGATAGAGCTGGAGAGATGAATATTTTGATATATGGTAGAGGGAAATCAGATGAAAATTGAGAGAGTTATGACCAAAATAGTGAGAAACCGCTGCCTGGCATAGGCCGTCACGGATGGTGCAGCCCGTGGTGTGTCCTTGGTGCGGGGTACGAGATCTGGTGTGAGTTGTGGCACAGATCTTCAAGTGGCGCGGGGCGCAGAGCCTGGTGTGGGTCGTGATGTTCCTCTAGCACGGGCCACATCATTTGGTGTGGGGCACCATCAGAGTGCTAAATCCGAGGCTTCTGATCCGCGCCCATGGCCAGTGGCACGGACTGTGGTTAGGAAGGGTGCTTGACTTAGAAACCTTGGCGTAAGCCTTGTGATTTCCCACACCATACCAGGTGGTCTTGGCACCTTGGACATGGAAAGGCATGGGACATCAAAAATGGGACGTCCCCCACTTATACTTAGCCGTTTGGGAGGGGATTTGAGAATCGCTCTTACGGCCCGTAGAGTTTGGTACGGTGGCGCCAGTGCCTCGCGCCAAACATTTTGGCACAAATCGTTACCTTGTGCCGATCATTTTGCCATAGGATAGTTCTTTTGGCACGGGTTGTTGGTGACATCTATGAACGTCCCACACCGACCTATGGTACCTTGGCCGACTGAACTTGTTTCCTTTGCGATGGGTGAATTGGTAGTTCGATTGTAGAGTTCTAGTAGTCGATTTTGTAGTGCTCGAGAAGTTGAATCCAATGAACCCAGCTTTGAAGGCTAGTTCTTCTCAGATCATTCTCGAACTTAAGCACAACTCATCAGACCATGGCTCATTGTTTCTCTCTTGGTCATTTTGAACTCCAATGCCACCTATCCTTGGCTCCATCCTTCTACTACCACGATTTGATATTTGTGGCTTTCATCTTCTATCATTTTAGTGTGAATGTTCTTCGATCTATTCAACTGTCCTTGTGAATAGCCTATACATAGAATATAAATAGAAAGTACCCATGGGTGACCCACCAAGAATGATCACAAGGAAAATCAAGGAGCCCGAGGATACAAGATGTCCATTAGTACCTATTAAGTATACAAAAGGCATAATTTAAACAAAAAAACCAAACTTGGCTATCTAAACCCCTTGCCACATGAACTTAACTAATACTAGCAATCCAGCAAATAAAACTAGCTAAAAACTATGCCAAATGCAATGGTTAACGCACACATACTAAAGCAGATTAAACTGTTAATAGTCTTTGGGCATGTGAGCTCTGACTTGGGACTATTAAGGAAAACTTAATCAAAGACTTTGAAGTATTTCTTCAAGATACCATCAACATCATGGAGAGGAAACACATTACGAAAGGACAAGAAGAATAAGAGCGGGGATTAGAGCTCCCATTCTGCTCCGAGAAGGAGTGGGGTTCCCGACCCCATAGAGGGTAGCCCCCCGGGACTTCCCACAGAAGGGAAGGCTCTATCTTCTCTCGCTTAAGCCATTCTTTTAGGATTCCTACTTTGCAAACGGATCCCTTCCTGGTAGCGGCTGCTAGCTCTCGATCTGCTCCTCCCGAGGCTCTCGTTACGAGAGTTAACCAAGCAAGTAATCAGGCCAACACCTCCGGTCGAGGGAGAGGTGTCCTTACTTCCACTGGAGGGCTTTTTTCTAGCACAGGGGTCGGCGTTGCTGGCAGTAGAAGTTGAGTGGCCCCCTCCCACATTAAGGACGGCGATGATGTACCCCTAATGAGAAGATCTCGAGGTTTACCCCATGGGCCATCAAGCGCTGCCTAGAGGCCAGAGGCTAGGGACTTGGAAGAATAAGAATCTCCCATTCCTTAGGATATGTTTTCCTTGTATGTATATAGTTGTTGTAATTCTATCGATTTACCTGTAAGCCATTATGGCAATTTTTATAATTGAAATAAAATTCCTTTTCCCCCTATTCTTTTTCGAGAAATTGACATACAAAGGGGATTAACCCTTCTAATCTAGTTGAGTATTTAAACTCTTTCATTTCTTTTTATTCTAAGACATTTTTATACATGTAAAAGAGGGAGTTTTAATCCTAAGAGTCTGATAGGCCATCTTTCGATTGCAAGGTTTTATCCTTTGACGATTACATGTATTAAGGGGATTTCAGCAACTTGAGAATTCGATGAGCTATGGTGGCCCCTGGAATATTTACAAGGTTTATTCATTGGGTGTTTTTACACGCGTTGAGGGGATTTCAACCTCGAAGCACTTAATGGGCTGTGGTGGCCCTTTGAATATTTGCAAGGTTTGTACCTTGGGCGCTTTAGACTTGTTAAGGAGATTTCGACCCCAAAGCGCTCGATGGGTTGTGATGGCCCTTCAAATATTGCAAGGTTTGTACCTTGGGTGCTTTAGACGTGTTAAGGGGATTTTGAGCCCAAAGTACTCGATGGGTTGTGATGACCCTTTGAATGTTTTCAAGGTTTGTACCTTGGGCGCTTTAGACATGTTAAGGGGATTTTGACCCTAAAGCGCTCGATGGGTTGTGGTGGCCCTTGAAATATTTAATTCTCCAATTTGAAAAGGATGGGGAATTTTCATTCCCTCATGATAGGGTTTTTTAATTCTTAACAACAACAAAAAGTAATTATAAGAAACAAACTTCAATATATAGTTAACAAAAAACAAAGGAAGCCTATCAACTTTAACACTATTTCATCGAGGGTGTCTTCTGACCAATAACTACTTTGGGGCTGGCTATTTTTTGGCCTCACCAAGTCGATTGAGATTTAGAGGAATAGTACCTCCTAAGGTTGGAAATGTTTTATCTGCGTGGAATCGGCTCACCTTGGGGGGTTTCCAGTAGGTAACTACCTCCGGGGCCGGCTTCAACGACTTGGTAGGGTCCTTCCCAGTTTACTGTGAATTTCCCCTCTAGCTCCTATTGGATTTTCTCATTTCTCCTCATTACAAGGTCTCTTAGGGAAAACTAGATTTTTTGAACCCTCCAATCATAATACCGCTTGATCCTTTCTTTGACCTTGGCTTTGTGGAGGGATGCTTTCTCTTTTTTCTTTGATAAGGTCCAAATCCAAATGGCGTTACTCATTGTTGACCTCCTGGTTTTCATTGCTTATAGAAAACCTTCAAAAGGTGGGAAATCTTATCTCCACAGGAATAACCGCCTCCAAGCCATGGACCAGGCCTCACGGGGTTTTTCTTGTGGCAGATGATTCCATTCTTCGAAATGATCGAAGAAAGTTGGGAAATTCGTTAATCCAATCCCGCCTGGCCCTTTGAGCCTTGACCGGATGCCATTGCGATGGTTTGATTTGTGACCTCCACCTGCCCATTAGCTTGGGGCTGGTAAACGCTGGTGACTCTCTGACAGATCTTGTATTTCTTACACTAGCTTTTGAATGGGTCATTGACAAACATGGCATCATTGTCAGTTATGATGGTTTGAGGGATCCCAAAATGGCAGATGATATTCTTCCAGCAAAAACCAATCACATATTTCCCTTTTACGCCAGTAGAGCTTCAGCCTCAACCATGGCCCACTTTGTAAAGTAGTCCACAACCACAATCAGGTATCGAAATGGCCTGGGGCCTCTAGGAAAGGACCCACCAGATCGATCCCCCATTTGTTAAATGGCCAAGAGCTATTTATGCTCATAATTTCTTCTTGGGGTACATGGGTCATTGGCGCAAGCGTTTGGCATTGAAGGCAGACTTGGATGTGCTTGTTAACCTCATCGAACATCTTGGGCCAGGGGTATCAAGCCAGAATGAGCTTTTTAGCTATTGATTACGCCTCTTGGTGACTTTTGAATACTCCTTCATGAGTCTCACAGATCAGGTAATCAGCTTTGTGGGGAGCCACACATCAAAGAAGCGGCTGTAGATGACCTCGCCCATAAAGCACATCCTCTTGGGTCAAATATTTGGGTGCTTTCAGCCTAACTTTCCTTACTTCGATGGCATTTTATAGAAGAGTACCATCTCGAAGATAGCTCATAATAGGTGTTATCCACGAATTTGGTTCTTCCAGCATCATCATCATTGTTTCTTCTTCGAAGTTACTCTTATTTAGCGTTTCCACCATTAAGTGCCCTTGGGATTGTAAATCCAAGTCCGATGAAGCCAACTTGCTCAGGGCGTTGGCCTTGTGGTTTTTCTCTTGAGGGACTTGATTGAGGGTGTAATAGTGGAAATGTTTAAGGAGGGATTCACCACTTCCGTGTAGCGTTGTCCCTAGCCTCATATTTCCCCTTGACTTGGAGAACCATGATTTGGGAACCGCTGAATATTTCCAACCTTTGAAATCCTAAGTCTTTGGCTATTTGAATGCCTGTGATCAGTGCTTCGTATTTTGATTCGTTGCTCGTGTGTCATTGGAGTGTGTCATTGGAGTCGGAGCTGGAAAATTCATCGGATTTGCTATCCATTCAAGGTAAAATACTTCTTTGATAACATCCGCTTGAAGAAGTTTGTGAACTTCCTCCTTTATAGCCTCCACCCTTTGGGGACAAATGACATATTTTTTTGTTTAATTGGCTTTTAGGAGGGGTCCACATTTAGCCTGTAGACCGTCAGTTGTTTAGGTACCCCTATGAGGTTGAAGGTATTCCATGAAAACACGTTGACATAGTTGTCCATAAGGTTCTTCTGTTTCTCTTTCGTTGCAGGTGGTATAATTTTTCCCACGGGCACCGTTCCTTGTATTCGAACAACCATTGGCTCCATGCCTATGGTTTTTATTTCTCCATTGACCGAAGCCACCCTATCCTCATTTTTAGCCTCAATCAATGCTATCTCCAAACAACTCCTGGCCGTAGGTTGGTCTCCCCTTATGACCGTTATCCCCATCTTGGTGGGGAACTTCATTGTCAAGTGATAAGGGGACCATATGGCCCATGCCTGGAAAATCCAAGGCCTTCCCAGTATCACATTATAGGGGGATACAACGTTGATTACTGCAAATTTGCAATCGATCATGACTTATTTATCTCTATTATCCATTTCAACTGGGTGGATTATGACCCCTAAGGTAAGCATCATTTTCCCCGTGAAACCGGATAAGGGGGAGGTTGTCCTTCTCTAACTTTCATGCCCTAGCCCTAGTTGATCGAAGCAATTGGCAAACATCACTTCTACTCTGCTGCCGTCATCCATAAACACTCTTTTGATGTAGAAGTCTCCAATAGTTGCATGGATTACCATCGGGGTCTGTATGGGGGGTCCGGTTGGGCACTGGGTCTGCTTCCAAGTAGGTGATGGCTTCTTCTGCTTGAAACTGCTTTTGGCAGGGTTCTCCGGAAGGCACGTACCGGGATTGTGCTTTGAGGATGGTGTTCGAACACTGGTCACTCACCACCCCATTAATCAAATTGATCACCTGCTTAGCCCTGTCCCTTCGATTTCTATCCGGTTGAGGTTCAGCGTCAGGTCTGACATTTTCTCTCACTTGATTTCCAGCTTTCTCCCAATCATTTCCCTACTATTCTCTGCCACCTCAATTAGCCCTTTTCTTGTTGCCTTTCTAGAGGTGCTTTCATTGTCCCTTTGAGGAGGCTTCTCCTCTTGGTCTTTTGACGAAGTCTAGGAGCAAGCCTTCTCTTGCACATCTTTCAATTTCCTTCTTCAGGTGGGTGTATTCATTCGTATCATGGCCATGCTCTTTATGTTGGTCACAAAGTTTAGGCGATCTCTTTTTTCCAGGGTAGTGTTTGACAGGAGAGGGAGTTCAAAACAGCCCCTTGTGGATGAAGTGTATTTCCACTAGGGATTTGGTTAGGGGGACATAGCCCTCGAAGCCTTTTTTTTAAGCTTCCTACCTTCTTGGTCTTGATTCCTAGGCCTTAAAGCCTTTTCACGCCACCAGTCCCCCCTCGTTTTCTCTTCATGGCTTCCTCGATCTTCAAATATTGTTTCACAATTTCTTGTAATTGCTGCATTGTTTCTGGTTTCTTCGAGACCAGCTTCTTGTACAAGTTAAGGTTAGACATTTCATTCATGTAGCCAAGGATCACTCCATCCTTAGTGCGATTGATTACACTGAGCCTCCCATCCACATATCGATGTTAGAACGCCTCAGTTGATTCACCAAACCTCTACTTTCTCTGATAGAGATCAATCAGGGTTTTTGTAAATATTTTCTTTCGGAAGAATTGGCCCAACTGGGCCCTTCCAAAGTCTCTGTACGAATGTAACGACCCACTGCCCAGCTTGTTAAACCATTCTTGAGCTTTTCCTCAGAGGTAGCTTCCTACTAGCTAACACATCAGCTGTTCATTGAAGTCTCTGAAATTCATCAGACCAAGGAAAGTCTATATGAACTCCCGGGGGTCTAAATTTCCACAGTACTTAGGGAGTCCCTCGGGTGGTTTCACTTCGCTGGGCCATCGAGTGGCTATGATTACATGACTAAAAGGGGAGGCTGCGACTTGACCCGAAGGCCCAATCAACCTATCCAGCTCTCTCGTTAGGGCATCGCTCGACTTACCTCCCATTTGCGGATCTCCATATTGACTTGGCCTGAAAAAAAAATTGATGCTAGGGATCTGGTTCGAGGCCACGTATCCAAGACGCAGTCCTCCCACAACAGAGTTGTGATACAGCTGTTGCTGCCCCTGATGATAGGGGTCATATAAAGGGGTCTCTGTTCGGGGCCATGAATTCATCTGGTTCTCGAAACCTGGTAATGCCCTATTGGCTCAGCCATCGAATAAGGTTTTGCCTGGTTCAAAACATGCGGTATTGAAATATGCACAGAATATACCAACCTTTGGCCCATGCTAGGGAATGTCGATTAGAGCCGATCTTGGGCCCCTATCCCTATATCCGCTTGGTAGGATGTTCTTAGGGTGGCGTGCAACTGGAATCTTGGCTGCAACACCAAAGGGCATTAAGGGTGGGGGCACCACCTACTACTGGACCATCCTCTAATAGAGTATTGGGGGCTCCATCTGATAGCAAGTTGATCTGTAGCTTTGAGCTAGTTGCGCCAGGTCCTGCTGTAATGGGGGGCACTTTATTTGTGCCCCTTGTCACTAGAGTAGCCCCCATCGTAGCTTCTGTTTACAAATCTGCCGTAGCTTCTGTGAACTGCGGCTCATCCTCCCTTGGTCGGTGCGTCTGGCTTTGTAATGTAGGGGCTCCAACGCCTCCTACCCAGGGATCAACACTGACCTTCATCCCACTTAGAGGTACCACAGATTCCATTCGAGACCCATCTGGTACCCCTGTTGCTGGGATCTGGTCTCGGCCTACCTCTGGGAGTTTGTTACTGGCACTTGAGGGGGTAGGATCCAATTGCATCTTGTTCCTGCGCCCCTTTCTCTTCGGTAGGGAGATTGTACTTCCTCGTCGGTGCCTAAGGTATTTCCTTTTAGCTATTCACTCCTGCGCATGGTGCTTGCCGTAGAGGTGGACATAAACATCGAAAATACGCAGATCTGACTAACGGTCCCACTGGACATGCCAATTTCATGTACCCCAATTTACCGCCGCTATCTTGGCCGGAATCTGCAAGACAAAGCCCCCAGAGGTTTTTTGGGGAAAAAGGCTTCGGCGATCAAGTCAGCAAACAATAGTGCAATTGTGTAATTAGGAATGAATAATTGAGTTTGTAGGATTACCTTTAACCTTTATATATGTTGGCAAGTAGGACAACTATTTTGTTTGTTTGTGGAGCAAGTACTTCTCCATTGGAATGGGCCAAAGGATATTACCCAAGGGGTAAAATAAGAGACTTGGGCCAGCTACACTAGGAACTTGGGCCAAGTACGAATTTACCCACTATCAATTACTTTATAAATTACATCATTATTTCATTAACTCTACAAAATATTTGATTGAAAATTTTTATTTTGAAAAATGACTGGTTTTATTGGTTCATCTGTAAAGGATATTTTAAATATTTTGTAACTATTTTATTTACTTTAATAAATAATAAATTCCGACTATTGAATTCATTAAAACCAATGCAAAGTTTATGTTACGGTTTAGGAGAATAAGAAATCTCTTGGACCAAAAATTAATGATGTTGAGTTTTAAAGCATAACCCTTTCGATATCACTATTTATCATCGAGTAAATAAAAAAGGTTTTAACTAATTTATTAATATCAAATTCATGTTAAGTATTATACAAAATCTTATTTTACATCGGCTAATTGGTAGTTAGGGTCTTTTGATAATTGATGTAACTGAGAAGGTGATTTGATGTTTGTTTTTATTTATTGTACTCCCTCCGTCCCAAGGGAATCTGCACACTTTCCTTTTTTGGGTGTTCCAGACAAATCTACACAATTTCTCTTTAAGGAAATATTTAACCTCTCAAAAGACATATTCACCTTTAAACATCTAAAATTTTACAAAAATCCTACCACCCACACCCACCCATCTAACCCCTTTCTCCCTCTATCTATCTTTCAGATATGGAGCCAAAATGTATCCCTACCGAAAAGAGAGGCCTACTGGCTGCCACCATCAACTCACCTCCGATATCATCTTCGATACATCGAACAATCCTATGTCCAGCCACACAATCCTATCTCCCTCAGCCACCTCCCTCAGCCGGGGAGTTGATTAGTGGTGTCCGATAGCACCACCACCACCTTCCTATCTCCCTCAACCACACAATCCGGTGAGGGGAGGCGGTGAGGTGGCAGATGGAGGGCGCGGGAAGTGCAAGGAGGTGAAGAGGAGATGGATGGATTCGGGAGGCAGGACTTGGGCGGGCTGGAGGCGGAACTTGGACGGGAGGCGGAGGTGGGAGCTGGGACTTGGGCGGGAGGTTCAGATCTGGGTTCTTGTTTGGGTGCCACTTCATGGCGAGTTTCCGGTAAGCTTTCTTCAAATCGTTATCATTAGCACTCATGTCCACATTCAGAACACTTTAGTAATCAACACCCATGTTTTTTGGCTATATTTTTTTTTCTGTATGCAAATTGCAATCGATTGTAGAGATTTGATTTTGGTTGAAAATAATCGATGGTTGTCGGAACAAGGCTGAATAAAAAGGGTGGGAAAGAAGAAGAGAGAGTAGGAGAGGTTCTAGAGGAGCGGAGGGTTTTTGGAGGAAGGAGATTGGAAAGGGGCATATTAGTCTTTTCACCGGGGACAAATTTGCAGAGAGATTTTCTCTTTGCAGATTCCCCTGGGACGGAGGGAATAACAAAATTTTCACCCATTTTCTATGATTGTGTACTTTGTTATGACTGGTGCAGGAGTGTAGACAAGAGGAAAATTCATTCGCATTTGCATTTCCTGTTAGTTCCTCAGTGTGACATTTACCATGTTCGAACAATGGGGCAATTCCAGTCTCAAAGTACTTTGTTAGAACTTTTTTTTGATGGAAAACACCCGAGGGTGAGGGTTGTTATATTGGTATCCCAAGCCAGTAATAAGCAAGCCATAGTAAGATGACATTAGTTTTTACAAAAGGCAACATCATTGCCTCCAAAAGAGATATCTACTACGAAGGATCAAATCTATACAAGATCGATGGGAGTACCTAAATGAGTTAGTTACGATTCCAAAGTAAACGAATCTCCACACCCCGTGTTAATTCGTACTTTGGCCAGGCAACTACCATTAGAAAATCTATCAATAAGTTAGCATGCTAGAGATATTAGCTAGTGAACTGTCAATGGTGATATTCTGGACAAAATCCCCAAAATCTTTCCTCTTTGCGCCGTTGCTTTGGGGGTGATATTTGAGTGAATGAACCTCCTTGTGTATAGCAAAGGAGATCGCATTGGATCAGTTGTGTATAGAACCGAGGTCGTACCTGCATTAGCAAAATATAACATCAGTAGTATCAATCCTCAGCATAGCTGTTTTTATGCAATCTTTAATGCGGAATTTGTTCCTTGTCTAAGGCTATGAGACCTTTTATATGTACAGGAACATTAGAGAGATTAAGAGCCTGATTATGAGAAGAGTGATGTTTAGTGATTGCATACATGTTTAAGCACAGCACCACGTAGAAGCCTTTTAACTTTATAAGCAGAATTGAAAAGTTGCCAGTGAGCAGAGTATGGATCATTTATCATGTTAACTGCTAACAGGGAATCTGATTCAATAATAAATGAATCATCTAACTGTTGGAAGTTTTGGCAAGCAAATTGTATGGCAAGTATTTCAGCATGAAGTGGAGATTCTGCAGAGATGGTTACTGAGTTAATCATGAGGGGAGTACCAGAGATATCCCTAACAATCACCCCAACTTTGTTAGAACTTAGGAAGATGAAAAGTAAAAGCTTTTGCTCTTGTTGGGATCATGACAAGGTTTGGCCACAAGAATAATAGAGAAGCAATCCGTAAAGCTTGGATGTCCGCTGGTAAACCATTGAAGGTGGGTAATGAGGTTGAAGAAAGCGAACATCGGTTTAAACTATACTCCTGTGGGACAATATGGAATTTGATTATTTCAACACTGATACGTTCTTTTAATATTGATTTTTGGCGATTGTCAAACTTTATGTAACCAATCATCAATCTTTATGTAACTCTTGAATTAATGCGATTGAGTGGATGGATTATATAATTTAGCCGTGAATTGGCATTTATTGGAAATGTTTAAAATTCATGATACGACCAACATGTTTTTAGGATAATAGGCAGATATAACCTTATATAATTGAGAAAATACAGATATAACTCTAAAATAATTTTTATTGTAAATATAACCCTAACTATTATGCATAAGTGCAAATATAACCCTAAAGTCATTATTCCGACATTGACTGGCCATTTCTAGTTATTGACCTACCAAAAATAACCAAAATGCCCTTTGGGCCAAATACAAAAATCTAAAAGATAAAAATAGCCTCTACCTACCACCACCACTAAGGTTTCCACCAGTCACCAGTCCACCACCTCCTGACCACCACTTACCACCACTCACCACCACTACCATGAAAAATATGAGATCGACTTAACCACCCACCACTACTACCATCATCTTCTTCGTTTCTTTCTTTTTCATATAACCCTAATCACCCGCCACCACTGCCACCATTCCCCGCCACCACTACCACCATCCCCTACCTCCCGCTGCCATCAACCAAAACCTCACCCCTCCAGCACCACCACGAACACCACCTCATGTCAGCCACCACAAACTCCACCACCTCCGCCAACACCAAACCCACTACCACCGGAGCCCCGCCACCACCACACCTCTATTCATCTTTGCCCCGCCACCTAAACCCATTGTCGTCGTTCTTCCCTCCTCCATCACCTAAACCCACCACCAGCCTCGCAGAACTTTAGCCCTCTCCCCGCTCTCCTCCCCTACAACCCTACGCAACCTCCACCACCATTTACGGTGCCGTTCAACCAAGCGCCAGAAAATTGAGACCCATCCTAGCCCTGACTCCTCCTCTGCCCTAGCCTCCCACAGCTGCCTCCTCCACCTCCAGGGTTTCCACCTCCTTGAATCTGCATCACCGTCCCTTCGTTGTCGTCCCATCGTCGCTCAGCAGACTGCGCTTGGCTCAGGAAGCTCTGCGCCGCCAGAGTTATCGCCAGGGCGGTGCGAGGAAATCGAATTCGAGGAGTTGGAGTTTGGTAGCAGAGGAAAGAGAACGACATTTGGTAGCAGAGGAGTTGAAATTTGGTAGCGGAGTTATTGTCAGATTTGACGTTTGGTAGCATGGGAAAGAGAACGGTAGGAGAGGTTGAAGTTAGAGTTAAAATCATAAATTTAATTTTTCTTTTTAAGAAATGTGTATTTTCACCTAATTCCGGCATCAAATTGCCGAAAAGGGTTATATTTGCACATAACCTAAATATCTAGGGTTATATTTGCACTTTCAATTATTGCAGGGTTATATCTGCACTTTCATCAATTATGTAGGGTTATGTATGCACTCCGCTCTCTTTTTTTTAATAAAAAACGTGTTGATATAACTCTAGAAATAAAGATTATGTGCTGAAATAACCCTAGAAATTAAAATTAGTGTTGATATAATCCTATAATTATTATTAGGTTACTAGTTGGAGTCCTACCGTGCAACATTAAAATTAATTATCTAAATAAAAATGTATTATTTATGTTTCAGAGATAAAGTAAAAATTAAAATATAATATTTTTATATTAACTAATAATTATAAAGTAAAAATAATCAATTGAGCTGGAATTTATTCAAAATGAATGAAATAAAATGATAATTGTTATAACCTTTCTAGAAATAGTTTATAGTAAGAATATAAAGTAAAATATAAAAGAAATAATCAAGTTGGAGAAATATAAGTTGTTAGTTTTAAGAAAATGTAAGGTGGGCCCTAATTTCCCTTGTGTTGAATTTTAAGCTTTCCTTTATTCATTTCCATCTTTTATGGTTTAATTTAATCATTTGTTTGATAATTGTTTAAAATTTTCACTTTCACTTTAATTTCAAAGAGAATAAGTTTGCTATCACGTTGATAATAAAACAAAAGATTTTGTATAGATATATCAATATATCGTCCAAATAATGTGGTTTCAAAGTTGTGATTGCTTTGAGGGCCTTTTTTTTGTGTCTGGGACCATCTATTTTGACCATTAGTCCGAACGTATTTAATTGGAACCGAGAATACGGAATGGAAAAAAATTCATATGCGAAAGAATAAGACACAAATTTTTTCTAAATAATGCCACATAAGACAAAAAACCTCTACAATAATACAAGTAAATAATGTAAAATATTAAAATAATGGGTTCACTATTACAAAAATTGTAATCTCATAGTTACCTAACAAATTTATAAATGTGAAAATAAATAATTGAATCATAAGTTTGCTCCCTAAATTTTTTAAGATAAGAAATAGATAAATATATTGGAATCATGATCATACTCGACAATGGATAAATTTTGAAGCCTATGTTATCCTCCTTGTATTTGATTTTGATTGCTTTTCATCTTCACTTTCAAGCCTTGACATCAAATTAAGTTGCCCCTCTTTACTTCTTCGTCTTGAGTTTTTAATTTTGTAACAATAAAGACACAAACTATTAGCTTATGAAAAAGATATTTGTATTAACATATTGGTTTAAGGATTTACCTTTAGAATATTTTGGTGTATCATAAACTTGTTTAATTGGAACTTCATCTTCTAATTCCAGTATGTCGGCTTCTTCTTCAGTTTCTGCCTTGTGTCAGAGAAATATAATGGAGTATTTCGATTCAATTTCACATTCTCTCATAACAACTTTTACTCGAACTATTTATTCAGTATTTGCAATTTTATTATTGTGTTTCTCAATATAATCCTATTAAAAATAAATAAGTATAGATACAGTTGGTAAGTAGATCTAAAAATATAACATATGTAATGTACCAAATTATGATGAATTTATCAAACCTTAGTAATTTTGTTCATTGCTTATTAAGCGGTGATACCCAATAATTTTTCTATATTTTCACCCAAAAAGGATGCTGTGATCTTTCCACTCTCATCTGTTATGTGAGATTGAAATCGACACCAAAATAAAAAAAGTTAACTTGTTATGACATCCACTATATGGACTAATATACAAAAGATATTCAATATATGATAATTGAGAAAATTCGTCAGATTTGTCATGTACATGATATAAAAAGAAGAATTAATCTTCTTATTAAAGGAAAAATGGATGTCTGGTCCAAATCAAGTAAATGGATGCACGGTATTGTTGATTAATTTTTATGCCTTTATCTCACATTTAAATTTAAAACAAATAATCTTGCTAAATTCTAAAATTCAATCATCTAAAAAGAACTTACAATATAGTATTAAATTATGGAATACATTTTTATTAAACTTTTGTTGAATGTAACTTATTAAGATTTAAAAGGTTAAACTTTTCTAAAACTACATTTGAAAAGTTTATAGTTTAACATAGGACGGAAGTATACACAATCAGTTCATATCAAATATTAAAAAAAAAATAGTAGTAAAATAAGAATATTTTCCATGAAAGTAAATCTAAGTTAAAAAAAAAATCACAAGATACAATTTCAAAAATATATACTACTCCATGAAAAATTTACAATAGTTTAGAGAAAGTCTACAGTTAGACCAACTAACGATTAGACAAATAATGGAAAAATATTGTTTCAATAACTTTTATATTCAAATTATAATTATTGCCTGGGAAATCATTGCCACTGACCTTCTTTCTGCTGTAAATAATTTTCTTTCTGGTCATGATATTCCCAGAGGTGTTGCAAGTACCTGGATCACTATTATTCCTAAAAAGGATATACCTATCTCTTTTGATGATTTTAGACCTATAAGTCTTTCCAATGTTTTGAACAAGATTTTCTCTAAATTATTAATGGAAAGACTTAAACCCCTGATGTCTAAAATCATCTCTCCCCATCAGACTGCTTTTATGAAAGATAGGGACAATCTCTGACAATGTCATCTATCTACAAGAAATGGTGAGATTTTTAGATAGGAAGACTAGGGATCATAACTGTATAGTTAAATTAGATCCAAGGAAGGCTTTTGATAGGGTGAAATGGTCCTTTCTATCTAGTATTCTTTTCAAATTTGGCTTCCATGAGTTTGTGCATAACATAATGAAAAATCTGTCCCAAGCATGGTTTTCAGTGTTATTAAATGGAAAAGCGGTAGGTTTTTTTCAGGCATCAAGAGGTATTAAACAAGGTGACCCCCTCTCTCCTTTTCTCTTTAATATCTTCACTGAAGCTTTTACAAGAAGTCTTGCCTTCATCTTTGAAACTGGTAAGCTTCAGTACTATGATTTCCCTTCAAATGCTCTCAAAATTTCCCATCTTAGCTATGCTGACGACACTGTGGTATTCCTTAAATCCAACACCAATACTCTTGTCAGACTTAAAGCCTTTTTGGTTATATTTAAGGAAACCACTGGACAAAAAATCAATTTTGAAAAAAGTGATGTTTTCATTAGCAAGCATGCTTCTGTTTCACGTATTTCTCACATCAAAAGGATTTTAGGCATGAAATCGGGCTGTTTTCCTTTCAAATATCTTGGTGTTCCTATTTTTAAAGGTGCTGTGAAAAACATTTATTTTCATCCACTAATTGAGCAACTTGATAAAAGACTCAATAATTGGAAAAATAAATGGCTTTCTACGGGAGGTAAGATCACTCTTATTCAATCTTGCATCTATTCATTGCATCAACACATTTGGTCTGTCCTCAAACCTCCAAAACAAATCATTAAACAAATTGAAAGGAGGTTGAGTATTTTTTTCTGTGGTCCGACTGAGTTCAAGCCTAAAAAATCCTGGAAAAAGTGGGATGCTTTATGTTTCCCTCTTGACCAGAATGGATTAGGTTTTAGGTCAATTCATACTATCATTAATGCATGTTCTGTAAAACTATGGTGGAAGTTTCAAACTGCGAAGGCCCTATGGACTCATTTTATAGCATCCCTGCCTAGATCTTTTCAATGCTCCCAAACCTGGAAGAGAATTTGTTTTGTTAACTCCTGGTCTGAATCTCATACCAGAGTTATTCATGGTGTTGGTAGCTGTAATTTTTGGACTTCAAATTGGTTGGATAAAGGCCCTATCATGGATCATTGTAACCCTGATTTACCTTTCATTCCTGAGGATTGTACAATAGCCTATTTCTTTCACAACAGGGGCAATTTCTTACCCCAACTTATACCTTTTCTTAATCCTGACATTATTATTCTTTTGCAGGATTTCAGTTTGTCTCCTCGCAGAGAAGATAGACTTATTTGGAAGCCTGACATTCACGGATCTTTCTCCTTTAAATCTGCCTACGGATTGCTCAGGGAACAAAGAGGTAGTATTTCCTCAATTAATCATATTTGGAATCCAAGGCATGAGAAGAAGGTTTCAGTGTTTATGTGGCGAATGATTAATTCCCTCCTGCCTTTTGATAATATTCTGAAATCTATGAAATTCAATCTTCCTTCCAAATGCTGTATGTGTGAGAATGAGGATTCCCTAAATCATTTTTTTAACTCTTGCATCTTTGCTGTGAAAGTGTGGAAGGTTATACATAATTTTATGGGAATTGTTGATAGACTTTTTTCCTCACTTTGGGAAAGATTATCTTTCTACTTTACTGTTCCTGGCCTGTCTAGCTTTCATAACTTGCTCTTGCATTTGAATCCATCAATCACATGTTGGTTTCTCTGGAAAGTGAGGAATAGATGGTTGTATGATAATGTTAAACCTCACACATCATCAGTCCTTAAACAGATTAAGGAGTATCTTTTTTATCTCTTCTCTGCAAAGCCTTTTTTCATTTCAAATCAGATTGATGCTGAAATTGCAGACCACAGTTTTCTCCCCACTGCAAAAAAACTACCCTTGTCAAAGTTGTTTGGTCTAAACCCTGTTCTGGTCTAAAACTAAATGTTGATGCCTCTTGGTGTAAATTATCTCAGAAGGCAGGGATTAGTGTGGTAGTGAGAGAAATGCCATGGGTGCTTTCATTTCAGCTCAAGGTTCTTATATTCATGCCAATTCTCCTTTAGAAGCTGAGATGAAAGCTATCAAATTAGGACTCCAAGTTGCTTGTTTTTACTCTGATCCTATCATTATAGAATCTGACTGTCTTAATGCTATCTCTCATGTCTTTTTTTTTTTTTAAATTTAACCATCCGAAGATGGGGGGAATATATTAGGCTCCCCTAACCATATTGAAATAAGCCATAAAGGCGCAACGTGAAAGAATTCATTACAAAAGATCATCCAATTGATAATCCAATAGCCGAAATAAGCTCTTGAAGCAATTGAGCACTTCCTTCCAAAAGCGGTGATTCCACCAATTCAAAGCTAGAGAAAAAGACTAGAAATACCACGAACAGGTCGGGGAGTCGAGAGATCGAAACCCCTGTTTGTCAATGGTATGCAGTCGAATGGAAATGAAGAAATTATTTGCAGTAGACCTCCTGAGTAGCAAAAGGATTGTTGCAATCAGTGGATTTGACTAAAGGGGAGTGGTGCAAGCAATCAGCAGGAACTCCTATACTCTCCCTTCGCCATCAGATGAGTGGAGAAGAGGAAGTAACTGCATCATTTTGGCAACAGATCTGCACAGCAAAGAAGAAAAAAGGCAGCAGTTTCTATTCTAACCGTAAAGAAGGAGATTATATGATTAACTAGAGGATGCCCTTTAGAAGAATTTGATATCAGCAAAATTAGAAACATACCCCAGCAAAATCACAGAACCTAATTCATATTATTGTCCGATGGAGTTCTAATTCGAACCCCAGGAAATCCATTGGTATCAAGGAGAAAAAGACCCCTAAGAAATATGGGAACATTATCTATATGTAAATCTCCCTGTAAATTATTTTCCATGGCAAATTTTGCTAAGAAATCAGCAGCAGAATTAGCTTCCCTGGGAGTGTGTTGAATTGGATACGTAAAATGTTTTAAATTTAGACCGCTGCAAATGGAGTAAAATCTCCACGGGCAGCGGAATGGATTCTGAATTCCTTTAACAGCCAATAGACAATCAGACTCAATCACACAACAATTAAGATCCAGTTCTGAGCACAAATCATAGCCACTTTTAATGGTTAAAAGTTCAGCATGAAGTGGGGAAAAGGATTGGAAAGTGTTAACTCTCATTTTAACCACCTCACCCTTCCAATTCCTAACTATAACAGCAGATGAAGATAGACCACCAATTTTCCATGTAGCATCTGTATTTATTTTGTAACCATTTAGTGGTTTATTCCAACTGACAGCAATAATCGATTTTTTCATTTTTGGAAGGATTTTTGGAATGATTCTTGCTTGGATCAAATCCTTATGCTTATCTATATTACCTTTCAATTGATGAGCTGAGAAAATTAAGTATATCAGTTCTTTAATGTTCAGAAAACATGCATCAATTGAGAAAGATAGATTGTCGAAAAAGATTTTATTCCTGTAGGTCCAAAGAGACCATGTTGTGACTAATAGGGCAGCAGTAATCAAATTTGCCTGTATCTTAGTATTAGCCCTAAAGGAGAGATAGAAATCAACTCTACTCTTGAGGTTTCCAAAAAATGATTGTTGAAATTGTAGCAGATTACTAACTCTTTGCCATATAGCAATAGAAGAAGGGCAGGAGTTAAAAAAGTGATCCAAAGAATCTGAATGGTTCATGCATATAGGACATTTGGAAGCTAAAGAGTAACCAAACCTACAGATAATATTATCAAAAGGAAGGATTCCATTGAGTGCTCTCAACATAAGTACAAACATCTTTTTAGGAATGAAAGGGGACCAAACCTTGTAAAGATGTCTGATTGGTAATCTTTTTTGTCTGATTATTTTGTATGCAGAGCTTATGGAAAAGTTCCCATCCGATGTTGGGGTCCAGACAAGCCTGTCTGCATGAGAGTGAGCCAGTTTTACTTCCTGCAAGAAATTAAGTGTATTGGTAGCCAGGTGAGGCTCCAGATTTGGAAGGATATAAGCTTTGTTAATTATGATTGACCTGAGGGAAATATCCACGAAGGGGATATCCACCTCATGGGGCCATTCATAGCACAGAGCTCCATCACCTTTCCAGTTAGCATTCCAAAAAGAACATTCTCCAATACCATATATAACTCTGGAGAGACTGTTAGCCTTGGCCGTGATTTTACAAATTCTATTCCATGTGTGAGATTTTTTGTAAGATGCAGGGAGTGACCATAAATGAGTAGACCACTGAGTATTGTTTATTTGAAGTTTCCACCATAGTTTACAATAAAAAGCATCTACTATAGCATTTAGGTCTCTGAAGCCTATTCCATTTTCCTCTACAGGAAGGCTCATTCTTTTCCAGGATCTCCACTTTTTTCTTTCTATGTTATCACAGTTCCCCCAAAAAAGGCCAGAAGCTAGTTTTTCCATTTTTTAAAAACTATCTTTGGGGGACTTAAAACCGCAAACATGTGTGTGGGAATTGAAAGAAAACAATGGTTAATCAGTATGATCTTGCCTGCAGTATTTAGCCATCTATTCTTCCAATTATTAATAGATTTCTCCATTCTTTCCAAGATAGGATGATAGTGGACCTGTAAATTACGACCTGGAAAGATAGGGATTCCTAAATACTTAAAAGGGAAGGAGCCTTTCACCATTCCTAAAATCCTACATACAGATTGAACACTTGCCACTGAAGTGTTTAGAGCAACAAAAAATTCAGATTTTGCAAAATTTACCTTTTGACCTAATGTTTGCTCATATGCCCTCAGAAATTTTTTAAATCTTTTCAAATTGTTATGATTAGTGTTCAAGAAGACAGCTGTATCATAAGCATACATCAGATGGGAAATGGGGGAACAGGGCCTAGGCAGAGAAAAATATTGCAAATATCCTATATTAAACAGTTTTTTTAAGCCTCTGGAGAAGGCTTCAGACAAGATATTATATAGAAAGGGAGAAAGTGGATCCCCCTGTTTAATAGCCCTAGAGGATGCAAAAAAACCTGAAGTTATTCCATTTATTAAAACTGAAAAGTGAGCTGCAGCAATATTATGCATGATGCGATGCACAAATTTACCATGGAAACCAAATTGGAGAAGGATTCAATTCAGGAAAGACCATGAGACCCTATCAAAAGCTTTTTGCATGTCTAGTTTAACTATCAGATTAGAAGCCTTAGATTTTCTGGACAGAATTCTGGTCATCTCTTGCATTTGGATAACATTGTCAGATATATCCCTACCTTTTATGAAAGCACTCTGCCCAGGGGATATAATTAATGTTATTAGGGGTTTAATCCTTTCCATTAACATCTTTGAGAAAACTTTATTCACAAAATTGGATAGGCTAATGGGTCTGAAGTCTGAAAAGGTGATTGGGATTGGTTTTTTGGGGATCAAGGTCAGCCAGGTGCTAGAGATGGCCTTAGGGATATTACCACTAGTTAGGAAATCATTCGCAGCATCTAGAAGATCATCCTTAATAGTGTCCCAGAAAGAAGTGTAAAAAGCACCAGAAAAACCATCAGGTCCTGGAGCACTAGATTTATTTAGGTTAAATACATCAAATTTAAGTTCCTGGTCCGTAATCACTTTAGGAATTTCTTTTAGGAAATGATGTAGACAAGTTCCCATTTTTAGAGGTTCCTCTTCATTAAGTAATTCCCGAAAAAATCTCACTCCTTCTTCTTTAATCAATTGTGGTTCTGATATCCAGTTCCCACTACCATCCTTGATTTTACTTATTCTAGATCTTTCTCTCCTTTCCCTAATGGAGTGATGGAAGTAACTAGTGTTTGCATCCCCATATTTAAACCAATTTAACCTAGCCTTTTGCTTCAAGAAAATATTATTTTCTTTTTGAGCTCTCATTAGCATGTCTTTTGATTTGATTAGTTCAGCTAGGATTGATTCATCCTGTGTTTGCTGGAAAGAAATTTCCAGATCATTAACTTTGTTCTCAGAGAGTAGCAAATTTTGATTGACATTACCAAAGTGTGATTTATTCCATTGTTTAATTTCCAACTTTATCCTCTTTAGTTTAAAAACAAAACTATGCATTCCACAGAATGGAGAAACTAGTTTCCAGTTTGAAACTACTAAAGCCAGAAATTCTTGTCTATTTGACCACATCTCTTGGTATCTAAAAGGCCTAGGAACTTGTTCTTCAGCTGATTGAACAGATAAAAATAAGGGGGAATGATCCGAAGTCATTCTATTAAGCACATGTATAGAGCTATTGGGAAATAGTTCCAACCAGTCTAAATTAGCAATGCCCCTATCTAGTCTCTGAAATATTAAATCTTTACATTTATCCCTGAATCTATTATTGCTCCAAGTGAATGTGTTTCCTACTGTAGGGATATCATGCAAGTCCATATTATTTATAAATCCATTAAACTGTTTCATACTTTTTTTTGGTGTTGATTTCCTTCCTTTATATTCAGATACTGAAGCAACCGTATTAAAATCCCCAATATAAATGGAAGGATCCTGTGTTGGAGTCTGTAAATCATTCCATAATGCCTACCTCTTTTTTCTACTTACACTAGCATATATGAAAAAACAGTTCCAGCTGACAAAATTGGCAATACCAGAAATTTTGACTTGTAGAAATTGATCTGTCTCCCTTAAACTTAGTACACTGAAAACATGGTTCTATAAGATCCAGATCTTAGCACTCTGAGCAGGAAGGGCATATTTGTATCCAAGGTCATGCATCAAAGTATTTAAATTTTGTTTATCATGCCAAGGTTCTATTAAACATAAGATGTCAATCTTATGCTTAAGTTTTAGGGCCTTTAATCTATCTAGTGATGTTCCATAACCTCTAACATTCTAGACTAATATGTTCCCTATTATGGTGTGTTTTATCATTTAAGAACTGTAGGGGTTGCTTTTTGTGACGATCTTAGGTTTCTAAGTGTCTTACCAGAGTTCTTACTTTTGGTACCAGACTTGCCCTTACTATTTTCCATGTTATCCAAAGTAGATATCTGTTTAGAGTTGCTAACCTTGACCTGAAGTATATGCTCTACTTTAGAAATCAGATCGGATGTGTTAGATTCACTAACCTGATCTCCAACAGTGATTGCTGAGTTGGTAGTTTGCTCTGTGGGGCCTATTTGTGCATCCTCAGAGATAGACAAACATGCTGTTAATGGTGTTAACCTATCATCCGAAGTAGAGTGCACCAAAACTTCCTGTGTTTCCAAAGACTCATGGAATATTTCTACAACATCATCTTCCTGATCATCCTGTAAGTCATTTAAGGTTTGAAAAGCATTTGATATTGTGACCATGTTATTTTTAGTTAAATCTTCCCTGATAGGAGAAATTTCTGATTGTTGATTCTTTTTTCTCCAGAAAAAAGTGGTTATTGGTTTAGAAATGTCATCCAAAGAGTAGAAAGGAGGATTTCTTTTCTTATGACTAACATTGAAAGAGTTGAGATTATTTTCCTGTTGAAAGCCTGTAGTCATTTTTTGAGTTTGAAAATCTTTCTCTTTTTGTGAGACAGATAGAGTTGAGGATCCTTCTATGTTTAGTTTCCCTTTTGGAGGGACTTCTAAGACTTTTTGAGTGTCAACATGTAATGGATATTTTCTTTCCTTATGCTCATTGATTTCAGATTTATTAGCATTCTTTTTCTTCAATTCTGGGTGCAGAAAGTTGCAATTAACCTGACTATAACCAATATCCTACAGTGAGTACAGTATGTAGGCAATTCATTATATTCGATAGGATATTCTGCTACCTTGTTACCAATTCCTACCACAATTGTAGATGGAAGCTGGGATAATAAATCAACCTCAACACATACTTTAATAGCAGAGGGTCTAGTTAAGGCATTTGTGGCTCCATCCATCTTAAGGTATTTACCTATCTGGCTGCTTATACCAATAATTGCAGAAGTGTTATAAAAGTGAATAGGAAGTTTGTGTACTGTTACCCAGGCTGGGACAATGGATGATTCCGCTGTTGGAGAGAAGTCGAGAGACCACTTCTAAACCTTCATAGTCGATCCTTGAATCATCCATTGGCCCTTCATCCAGCATCTTTGATAATCCTCGCTTTCCTGAAAATGAATTAAGACATGGCAGTAGTCAATAGAGCCTAGTTAGAATTTTGATTTAAAACCAATTGATTTGAAAGCCGATTGTAAAGTTTCCATAGGAGGTTTCCCTCGGTTAAACTTTCCAATAAGGGCATTTTGATAATGCGAGGCTAGAAGATCGCCTTCCTCCGGAGGAAGGATGTAGGCAATCTTGCCCTTAAATTCCGTGATGGGGTACAAGTTAGGCATATCGGGGAGAGATGACAGGAGCAGGGAAGGTTTTGTACTGAGGGCTTGTAAGAAACTTTTGTTAGCGGGAATGGAGGTCTCAGGTGAAGGGTTCAGCGTTGGAGCCGCCATGGTCGGCGGCCGGAATGAAAAAGTAACCGTTATCAGAGGAGGAGGAAAGAGGTAGAAGAAGAGTACATTTTCAGTGTGTGTTTCACACACTATTTCGCACGCATGTACAGTAGATCAGAAGCCGAGATCATTGAATTAGTATTTTATCTCTCATGTCTTGAATCCTATAACAGCACACCGGAAACTTTTTCAGTTAGCTGATGAAATACATCACATGCTCAAAACATGCTCTTTAGTCCATATATACAGAGAAGAAAATAAAACAGCGGATGCACTTGCTAAGTCTATTTTGTCATCAAAATCCTCAAGAATATTTTCTTTTAAGTCTCTTCCCATACCTGTCCAGGGTATAATTAGACTAGATCAAATGATGACTCCCTCACTGAGAATAATTCAGAATGGATGCTACTGATTATACTTGTTTTAATAGGTGCTCATTCTATCTGAAGTTTCCATCAATGGTGAACTCTAAGCATATGAGTATAAACCCTTCTGGAAGCCAAGCAACACAAGGATCTTCACAACGAGGAGTGCTTACCAAACACCCAAGAAAACAAAGACAAAGAAGGCCACCTTTCATAACTGAATGTAGGAACGTCATGCTTACCTGTCCGGCCAGCAGAGTAGGCAAGTCTGAGAATCGTCGAGGGGGATTCGAGTCTTCTTGGGGGCTTTGTGTCCTCGAATGGGCTTCGAGTCCTCGAGGGAGATCAGGGTCCTCGATGGAGTTTCAAGTCCTAGAGGGGGCTTTGAGTCTTCTAGGGGGCCTCGTGTTCCTCGAGGGGATTTTGAGTCCTCGAGGGGGTTCAATCCTCAAGGGGGCTTCGAGTCCTTGAAGGGGGCTTCGAGTAATCGAAGGGGTTTCGAGTCCTCGAGATGGCATCAGGTCATCGAGAGGGCTTCGAGCAATTCAAACTGCCTATCAAAAGCACCAGGATGACATACTGAACAATGGATTTTGGAGTTTTACTTGGGACTTACCATCAAATACCAACTGGTTAACATACCATTGACAAACTGGGGTTTCATTTTTTTGATTTGCCGATCTGTTCTTTGGTCTTTTTTTTAGATGGAAACATCACTTTTGGAAGCAAGTGCTATTTTCTTCAAGAGTTCATTACGGTTCTTGGATCATCATTCTGGTTCATCCTTTGTATCAAACAATGCCTTCGAGGCCAATTCATTTTTTGTTTCTTTTGGTTTGGGGAGCCTAATAGATTCCCCCCATCTTCGGATGGCTTTAATCTAAAAAAAAAATTCAAATTATAATTATTTTTACATTAAGATACATTTAAAAAAAATTAAAGTTATAGAACATCGTTGCAATGAAATAATAAGCATTGTAATTATATTCTAACAGTTAGTTATGATCAAATCACACCATTAATTACATCCTTTATAAAATAATCTCGTCTAACAGTTAGTCGGTCTAAAACAAAACTTTGTATAGAGTTAAGTGATAAGTATTATAATTATATTCGAATACATATTTATATATAGAGAGAGAAGTATTTTGTGTGTATATATATATAGAGAGAGAGAGAAGTATTTTTTCTATCAATGTAAACGGAAATAAATCTTGATTGATACTATATTGTATGTTTATATGAAAAAATAAATTTCAAAAAAATACAGTCGAAGGTTAATATTTAATATAGTCTAGGTTGGTGGCTAGATATTGGATGACCCTCAGTTGTATCATCTGGTTACTATATAAAAGAAATACTCTGAAACTGCACGCTTGTGTCAACCGTCGTCAGGGGCATAGTGGTCATTTTGCAGGCAAGCCGAACATGTGCCCCTGCATGTGCTCTCAAGTGGCCACCCAAAACGACGTCGTTTTAGGCACCATTTTTTTCATTTTGTGCATCCCCTTTGTCAAACATTGCGGCACCGCCATGTGCGTCTACATGTGCTGCCAGGTGGCTGCCCAAAACGACATCGTTTTGGGTGTCTATTGGAGGGGTACCCATTCGAGTTTGGAGAGGTGAAGGTTCCAGTGGAGATTCGAGAGGTGAGAATTCAACTGGGGGGTTCGAGAGGTAATGGTTCGAGAGTTACTGATTCGTTAGCCGAAGGTTTAGGTGGAGAGGTTCGAGATGTGAAGGTTTAGTTCAAGAGGTTCAAGTGGAGGGGTTCCATTGGAGGGGCTCGAAAGGTACCCATTCAAGAGGTGAAGGTTCAGGTGGAGAGGGTTCAAGTGGAGGATTTAGAGAGGTAGCAATTCGAGAGGAGAAGGTTGAAGTTCAGAGGGTTCAGGTGTAGCGGTTTGAGATGTGAAGGTTCCAGGGGGGATTCGAGAGGTTAGAGTTCAAGAGGTACCCATTTTGAGAGGTACACATTTGAGAGGTTCCATTTCGAGAGGTGAACTTTCAGGTGGAGGGGTTCCATTGGATGGGTTCTAGAGGTACCGATTTGAGAGGTTCCATTTGAGAGATACCCATTCGAGAGGTAAAGTTTCAGGTGGAGGGGTTCCTTTGGATGTGTTCGGGAGGTACCTATTCGATAGGTGAACTTTCAGGTGGAGGAGTTCCATTAGACGTGTTCTAGAGGTACCCAAACCATAGGTGCTGATTTGACAGGTACCCTTTCGAGAGGTACCAATTCCAGAGATGAAGTTTCTGGTGGAGGGGTTCCATTGGATAGGTTCGAGTGGTACCCATTCAAGAGGTGAACTTTTAGGTGGAGGAGTTCCATTGGATGTGTTCGAGAGGTACGTATTCGAGAGGTTCCATTCGACAGGTACCCATTCGAGAGGCGAACTTTCAGGTAGAGGAGTTCCATTGGATGGGTTTGAGAGGTACCATTTCGAAAGGTGAACTTTCAGGTGGTGGGGTTCCATTGGATGGGTTCGGGAGGTGAGCATTCGAGAGGTACCATTTCGAGAGGTTGATGTGTCCATTTTAGATGGTTATTTTAGGCTTTTTAGGATTAGGTTTTGTGCAATTTTGTGCTCTACATGTGGCATTTTGCCTTGAAATCATCTAAGGAGGGATAAAGGCGGCTTTGACGTTTTTATCACTTTTTAGATGATTTTGTGTGACAAGGTGATTTGTTTGAAGACTTTGAAGATTTATCTTTGAAGATTTGAAGATTTGAAGACCTTTACATTTGAGCTTTGTGAAGATTTGAAGAAGTGAAGAGATGAAGAAAGGAGAGCAAAGCAACGGATGAATGATGATCCAGGGTTCTCAGAATTTTCCGAGAAGAATCAGCCTTCAAGAGTGGCACCATTGGATTCCTCTTCTCGAGCACTATAAAATCGACTACAAGAACTCCCGAAACGGATCAACGGTTCACCCGGAGGAAGCAAAACAAAACAGCAAGGCTGAGTTACTGATCTGGTCGCGAGCTCGTCGCGAGTCGCGACGGCAGCGTCCAGTCAGCTCTGCTTCAGCGTTTTTCTCCCCTTTTTCTTCCACTATAAATACCTCTTCCTCCCCTTCATTCCACAGTTTTTTTCCCTTTTCTTCTTGCATTTTAGGGCTTGAAAACCCTTGGTTTTCTTCTCTTTCTTTTCTTAGTTTTTGTAGTTTAATTATGTCTCTTGTTATTCTAGAGTAGTTTTTGTTCTTGGGAGCAAGGATTGAAGCTACCATTTCTATGTAGTAAGGAGCATTTATATCTATCTATTTGGTGTTTTTGCTATTGTGCTTTTATTGTGCTTTGAATGTTAATTGTTGATGCCATTGATATTGTTAAAAGCTTGAGTATATGAAATGCTTGTATGAATTGCTAGCTAGGGTTTAGGGGATTTGGGTTAATTTCCCCCCTGTTCTTGTTAGGAATGTATGAGTGTGAATTAGAGCTTTTGATTGTGTTAGTGTGTTGACAATGTGCTAGACGAATGTGATTGATGTTGAACTCTTCGTCATATTTGTTTTGTGTAGCAAACGAGAGAGTCATATGCTCGTGGATGAATGTGCTTGCACGTTCATCCAATCTCGTGTAATTGCATGAATTGGTTTAATGCTTAGTCACGGTGTAGTGGTCATAAGCATTGCCAAGCTTGTTGGTTCTTCGTGATTAAATGCCACCAATGATACCTTGAGTCGTGGTCGTGACTCGGGAGTCATTGGTGAGGTTTGACGAGAGATGTGGAACTCACTCTTGCAAACTACGAACTAAGAAGGATAGGAGTTTAGTCTCCACGACAAGTAGTTGAAATATTGAATAGATGGCTTGTACTCATTCTTGAAGCATTTGTTATTTGGCGTTTATGTATTCTTGATGGTATGTTTCACTTCATGTGTTCCATGAGTTGTTTGAGCATAGGGAGTGTTTGTATGGTTGAATTGTTTTGGTGTTAGGAGCGTGACGAACTCCGGGACTCCTTTGCATGAAAATCTATGAGCATGAACTTAGAACTTCTTGTGATGTATGTGTTGTGATCCTTGCTAGATGGGTATGTGAATGTTGAGTCATGTATGCTATATGATGGAATGAGTGAATGATTCAATGACCTACGTATGATTTGGAAGTGGATATCCATTGCCCCCAAGGCTTTTTATCTTTGTAATTTTAAAACCCCTTTTCTTTAGTTTCGTTTGATGATTAGCATAGTCACTTGACCTTGCTAGTTATCGTGTCTTTTTATCTTTGTTAATTTAGGAAACCAACCAACCAACCCCCCCATTTACATGCTTTTATGTGTGTGTATATATAGTTACTCCTAGCCTAATACCAACCATTTGTGTGCTTAGACGCTTAGGAAGATCCCTCTTCTCCTTGGACGACCCCGATTTGCCACTATCTACCTAGTTGTAGAAAGTAAGCATTTAGGGTTTATAAATTATCTTTTGCACGGAGGGCGCGACGACCGCCCGCCTGTCAAAATGGCGTCGTTGCCGGGGAAGAGGCATTTATTCTTAAGTATTTAGGTGTATTTGGTTGTGTATTGGCTAGTTGTTTTTATTTTCCACTACTTGGTGGTTGTTTTTGTTCGGAGTAGGTATTGCTTGAGTTCTTGGTAATTTATTTTATCGAGAATCCTTGCACTATGATTCCGAACTTTTGAAAAATAAAAAATAAATTTTTTTTAATGGAGCGTCTCACCTTGAGGGAACTCATGATGAGAAGAGAGACTCAACAAGCAAGGTTTTGTAGGATGTGTCATTCCGATCATCCTACCGAATCTTGCCCTTTGTTGTGGGAAGAGCACTATGACCGAGAAAGAACCCTTGGTTTCCAAAACCATGGGTACTATGAAGAGTGCTACCAAGAGGTAGGAGATATTGGTTTTCAAGGGCAAGAAGCTCAAGAATGGTATCCGTACCACAATTCTTACAATCCGGAATGGAGTGGTAGTCCGGATTTGTGGTATGAGAATGAGCCGGAAAACCAATATTACGAGCTACCTAGTTGGCCATCACCACCCTATACCATACCCCAAAACCAAGCCCAACAAGGAAGTTCAAGTTTGACACGTGAGGATGTCTTAAATACCATAGCAAACTTGAACTCCTTTACTAATGAGGAGCCGGATACCCAGCTCTCCTCTAGTGTTGAGGCCATTGAGGGGCATGTGAGGAACATATTAGAGGTATTGGCCCGAATGGAAGCTCGTGATTCCGAAAATACACCATCCCAACTTGAACTCGATGATTCGGTGAGTGAGGTCACCAATAAAAATGATTTTGAGTTTGAAAGGGATGAGGAGTTGGTTGTAGAGGATAGAAAAATGGAGGAAGAGGTGATAGTGCTACATCCATTAGCATCGTCACCCCTTCTCCCACCTAGTGAACCAACTCTAATATTTTCGGAAGTTTTGAGGGAAACAAGAGAGGAGCCAAAAGTTTATCCCAAGGTCCCTAACCACTCAATTCCCTTTGAACCATCTCCACCTCCACAAGACTTTCCTCTTGGAAGTTTTGTGCCCCCACCTCTCGTATTTTGGATGCTCATGGTGAAGAGCTTCAAGCCTTCACCATACGGATAACATTAGGGTCGTGCCGACGACCTTAAAAATACGGAGCTTCGTCGTGCCGACGACGTTAAATAAATTTGGCATTTCTTTTAGTTTTTGTTTCTTAATTTTTGTTTTTTTTAGTCTTTGTTTCTTAGTTTTTGTTGTTGTTTTGTTTTGTTCTTTTTATGGCTTGTTTTTCTGTGATTTTGTAGCAAAGTGAAGTGCATTGCAATGAAGGAGATGAAGGAACGAGATCAATGAACGAGGGAAGAAAGCTTGGACAGTTGGTAAGCAAAAGAAAAATTTTAAGCCTGGGATACCCTGCCGTCGTGAGTCGCGATGGGCTTCATCGCGAGTCGCGATGAACAGGGGAGAAAAATCACTCCCAGCGCCAACTTTCCGCGAGTCGCGATGACATCGCGAGGCACCGTCGCGAGTCGCGATGAACACCGTCGCGAGTCGCGACGTGCTCAGAAATTTTTGAGCTTTCGGACTCAACTTTCCGCGAGTCGCGATGACATCGCGAGGCTCCGTTGCGAGTCGCGATGAACTTCGTCGTGAGTCGCGATGTGATCAGAACTTTTTGAGCTTCCGGACTCAACTTTCCGCGAGTCGCGATGACTTCGCGAGGCTCGTCGCGAGTCGCGACACACTTCGTCGCGAGTCGCGATGAGCTCAGAAAATTTTGAGCTCTCGGACTCACCTTTCCGCGAGTCTCGATGACTTCGCGAGGCTCGTCGCGAGTCGCGACGAACCTTGTCGCGAGTCGCGACGTGCTCAGTAACTGTTGAAAATTTTTTGAGCCCGGATTTCAAATTTCCAAGCTTCCAAGTTTCCAAATGATTTTAAACATTGCATGATCCTACCTTCTTCTCCACCCAACACTCCCAAGAACCACCACATACCCACTCATTCCTCCACCATCCTACATATGTTGACATATGAACATTCTTGCATCTTTATAGTACATTTGTTGATTGTAGTATGCCGACTACATCATTGTGATCGTAAGTGCATATCCTATAATGATGCTTGTATACATGTCAATATATGTTGGATATTTTTCATGATTATTCTTATAGTGTTGGTTGAGTGTGATTTGGTTGTTCTTTGAAAATACTATGGTTATTAACTCTTGATGCTAAACCTAGTATTACATATCCTTATGTACTTCTGAGTTTAATGTGTTCTTCGTGGTGTTAGTCTTGATCAAACGGCGCCATGGAGACAATGCTTTTCTCGAGGGGTGAGTTCTTCTACGGCATCTTTGCTCCCCCTTCCGGTTCCGAAACCAATTTCGGGACCATACAAGTGCTTGGATTGTGCCATATCACCAGCGAATTGCGGAGACACGGGTGTCACTCTACCCCCTTACCTTGATTTTTATTATTCTTGCCTTATATGTTTACATTGAGGGCAATGTAATGTTTTAAGTGTGGGGAGGGGTTAGAGGATTCAATGCATGCTAGCTTGTTTTGGAATGCTTTTTGCTACTTTTCATCGGAAAAACATGAGAAAAAAAATAGAAAAACAAAAAAGAAAAAAAAATAGAAAAACAAAAAGAAGAAAAAAAAAAGAAAACCCGCTAGGTTGAAAACCCGAGAGGGCAACTTAGCCAACATTGGGGGCCCGGATAGGTCGAGAACCCTTAAAGGGCGGCCTAGGCAAAAATGAGAGGCTAAAATGTGCGGAAAAAGGTGAGATGTGAGCTAAAGAAACATGATGTGTGGCTAGGATGAAAACTCGAAAGAGCTCCTAGGCAAAATGAGAGAAATTGAGAGAAATTGAAAAATGATATGATTTCACTCATTTGCCGGCATTGGAGTCATAAGGTTGCGGTTGTCACACGGATGGATCGGGTAGCTCAACATCTATAGAGCTCTTGAGATTGGGTAGCTTAGTGGGTTAGGAAAACGAAGTGTGGGTATGAAATTCCTTATCTTTTTCTACTTCGTTTTTGGTTGATATATTGGCATTTAGTGAAGCATGTGGTTGAAACTCTTATATGGTTTTAGCTTCATTTTATGTCATTGGATTTTGGTTGATATATTGGCATTAGGTGTAGTATGTGCTTAAACCTCTTCAATGGTTTTAACTTCATCTTATGTCATTAGACTTTGGGAATATCAATTCAGGGCTTTGAAATATTTTTATGGGTAGTGAATTGATAAGTGGTAGGTTTGGTTAGATTTAGGATTGGGGATGTGTGTGTGAAAAATTCTCATGTGAGCTTTTATTTTGGGATTTATGATATTGAGAGTTTTTGTGAGGCTTTGTTTGGGGGATTAGTTTAGGATATGGCCATATGAATTCCTCCGTGTGCTTGGATCTTTTCTTACTCGAGGGCGAGTAAGGTTTAAGTGTGGGGAGGTTTGATGAGGCCATTTTATGTGGTTATTTTTAGGGTTTTTAGGATGTGGATATGTCATTTCCTCCGTGTGCTTGAATCTTTTCTTATTCGAGGGCGAGTAAGGTTTAAGTGTGGGGAGGTTTGATGTGTCCATTTTAGATGGTTATTTTAGGCTTTTTAGGATTAGGTTTTGTGCAATTTTGTGCTCTACATGTGGCATTTTGCCTTGAAATCATCTAAGGAGGGATAAAGGCGGCTTTGACGTTTTTATCACTTTTTAGATGATTTTGTGTGACAAGGTGATTTGTTTGAAGACTTTGAAGATTTATCTTTGAAGATTTGAAGATTTGAAGACCTTTACATTTGAGCTTTGTGAAGATTTGAAGAAGTGAAGAGATGAAGAAAGGAGAGCAAAGCAACGGATGAATGATGATCCAGGGTTCTCAGAATTTTCCGAGAAGAATCAGCCTTCAAGAGTGGCACCATTGGATTCCTCTTCTCGAGCACTATAAAATCGACTACAAGAACTCCCGAAACGGATCAACGGTTCACCCGGAGGAAGCAAAACAAAACAGCAAGGCTGAGTTACTGATCTGGTCGCGAGCTCGTCGCGAGTCGCGACGGCAGCGTCCAGTCAGCTCTGCTTCAGCGTTTTTCTCCCCTTTTTCTTCCACTATAAATACCTCTTCCTCCCCTTCATTCCACAGTTTTTTCCCCTTTTCTTCTTGCATTTTAGGGCTTGAAAACCCTTGGTTTTCTTCTCTTTCTTTTCTTAGTTTTTGTAGTTTAATTATGTCTCTTGTTATTCTAGAGTAGTTTTTGTTCTTGGGAGCAAGGATTGAAGCTTCCATTTCTATGTAGTAAGGAGCATTTATATCTATCTATTTGGTGTTTTTGCTATTGTGCTTTTATTGTGCTTTGAATGTTAATTGTTGATGCCATTGATATTGTTAAAAGCTTGAGTATATGAAATGCTTGTATGAATTGTTAGCTAGGGTTTAGGGGATTTGGGTTAATTTCCCCCCTGTTCTTGTTAGGAATGTATGAGTGTGAATTAGAGCTTTTGATTGTGTTAGTGTGTTGACAATGTGCTAGACGAATGTGATTGATGTTGAACTCTTCGTCATATTTGTTTTGTGTAGCAAACGAGAGAGTCATATGCTTGTGGATGAATGTGCTTGCACGTTCATCCAATCTCGTGTAATTGCATGAATTAGTTTAATGCTTAGTCACGGTGTAGTGGTCATAAGCATTGCCAAGCTTGTTGGTTCTTCGTGATTAAATGCCACCAATGATACCTTGAGTCGTGGTCGCGACTCGGGAGTCATTGGTGAGGTTTGACGAGAGATGTGGAACTCACTCTTGCAAACTACGAACTAAGAAGGATAGGAGTTTAGTCTCCACGACAAGTAGTTGAAATATTGAATAGATGGCTTGTACTCATTCTTGAAGCATTTGTTATTTGGCGTTTATGTATTCTTGATGGTATGTTTCACTTCATGTGTGCCATGAGTTGTTTGAGCATAGGGAGTGTTTGTATGGTTGAATTGTTTTGGTGTTAGGAGCGTGACGAACTCCGGGACTCCTTTGCATGAAAATCTATGAGCATGAACTTAGAACTTCTTGTGATGTATGTGTTGTGATCCTTGCTAGATGGGTATGTGAATGTTGAGTCATGTATGCTATATGATGGAATGAGTGAATGATTCAATGACCTACGTATGATTTGGAAGTGGTATCCATTGCCCCCAAGGCTTTTTATCTTTGTAATTTTAAAACCCCTTTTCTTTAGTTTCGTTTGATGATTAGCATAGTCACTTGACCTTGCTAGTTATCGTGTCTTTTTATCTTTGTTAATTTAGGAAACCAACCAACCAACCCCCCCATTTACATGCTTTTATGTGTGTGTATATATAGTTACTCCTAGCCTAATACCAACCATTTGTGTGCTTAGACGCTTAGGAAGATCCCTCTTCTCCTTGGACGACCCCGATTTGCCACTATCTACCTAGTTGTAGAAAGTAAGCATTTAGGGCTTATAAATTATCTTTTGCACGGAGGGCGCGATGACCGCCCGCCTGTCAGAGGTCAAGTTCCAGGTTGAGGTGTTCCATTGGATAGGTTCGAGAGGTGCACACTCAAGGGGTCCCCATTCGAGAGGTGAAGTTCCAGGTGGAGGGGTTCCATTGGATGGCTTCGAGAGGTACCCATTCGAGAGGTGAACTTTCAGGTGGAGGAGTTCCATTGGATGTGTTCGACAGGTATGCATTCGAGAGGTACTCATTCGAGAGGTGAACTTTCAGGTGGAGGCATTCCATTGGATGGGGTCTAGAGGCACCGATTCATGAGGTTCCATTCGAGAGGCACCCATTCGACAGGTACCCATTCGAGAGGTTAAATTTCAGGTGGAGGGGTTCTGTTGGATCCATTCGAAATGTACCCATTCGAAGGGTGTAATTTCAGGTGAAGGGGTTCCATTGGATGGGTTGGAGGGTACCCATTCAAGAGGTGAACTTTCAGGTGGAGGTGTTCCATTGGATAGGTTCTAGAAGTATCGACTCGAGAGGTGCCCACTCGAGAGGTCCCCATTCGAGAGGTGAAATTTCAGGTGGAGGGGTTCCATTGGATCCATTCGAGAGCTACACATTCGAGAGGTGAAGTATCAGGTGGAGGGGTTCCGTTGGATCCATTCATTGAACTTTCAAGTGGAGGAGTTCCATTGGATGTGTTTGAGATATACGCATTCGAGAGGGACCCATTCGAGAGGTACGCATTCCCGGTGACATTGTTCCCCTCAACGAATAAATAAACTATGCAGAAAGTAAATATTATAAACATTGTTCCCCCTTTTTTGCCCCTAATCCAAACTATTTCCTCAGAATTTGGAATCGTACTGTTCTGAAATTGTGTTCTTTGTTCTTATCCCGGTAAATGCTTGTGGGTTTTTGAATTTCAGTTCTTTGGCCAAGTTTATATAACATTAAGATTTTTTTGGTTATAAAACCTAGAAATATACCGATGGAGGCCGTTGATTGATTAGATAGAAATGCTAAGAGGAGGAAGGCTTATGCTGAATTAGCACTTGAGGCAAAGGGAGAATTGTTGTAGAGGAGAAGAGAGCATGATGCTTTAAAGTGTTTTTTTAAGTCAGTGGAGGGTATAATGGTAAATGATATTGGTATGTGTTTTTGGTCGTAATTATTTTCCCCCAGTTTGAACACTAGTGTCATGATTACTGCTGATATCGCCACTGCCTGCTTCCCTTGTGAGCTCAATTTTCCATTATTTTAGCGAATGGTCATCGTACAAGGGGTGTTTTGGTTTACCACTGTCACATATATGCAGCAATGGTATTATGAACATTCATATTAGAATCAAATTTACTAAAAGTTTTTCTACAGGGACTGAAATTGAACAGGTTGTAGGAGATCCATCAGCTATCAACTATGAAATTTCTAAGAGAAGAAAGGGTTATGGTCAGATCCCTAGCGAAAAAAATTACTAAGGCTCCAACGGAAAAGAGAGTAAGCCACACTAAGACGTTCATCTCAAACATCCCATCAACAGACGGTGGCAGGTTTGTGTGTACAATTTTAAACTGTATTTATTTATCTTCTTCTGTTTATATAATCGGTTGTTTGGATTTATTGGTTTCAATTCATGGAATGCAGGTTCAAAGAGGAAACCACAAGCATCTTCCTCTGGCCAATTATCCACTGATGGTGCATTCCCATCGAGGAATTTGATGGATAATAGTAGTTATGGCAATGCAGAGCCAACAGGATCGGTGACTTCTCATGATTATTTATTATTCATTGAGTCAAATGATTTGAGTGTCCATCAAATTTTGAATATGAAAGCTAATGCACCGTCGAGGAATTTGATGGATAACAGTAGTTATGGAAATGCAGAGCCAACAGGATTGGCATCCTCTCATGATGATTTATTAATCATTGAGTTAAATGATTTGAGTGTCCAGCAAATTTGGAATCTGCGAGCTCGCTGTAGGGGTCAGTTCCTGTTTACATGTTCATTGTATTCCTTTGTACCTACCTTTGTAGCATTATGTTTTGTCAGAGATTTTGATTTGTATCTGTGGCATTATTTGGTCAATGTGAAACTTTCTTGACTGTTATATATAGTTAAATTGATTCACAATGATTAGTATATCCATTTTTCTATGTTTTCTTGGCAGATATTTACTATGCATCCTTGCCTGCAGCATATGCTTCATTTTCCAATTCTGTTGCATCTTCGCGAAGAAATATTTCAGCTGATATTTATGCTCATGGTCACCACGCAATATCCTCTTCTTCGTATGTTCATTTCCCCAACACCAGCTCTGCAGGTCTATATATATTTGTGTATCATTCATCGTTCTTTCTTGACATATATAGCATTTTCTTTACTGTGTATTCCAATATGCAACATATAATTCTTTTTCTTCCCGCGATGCTTTCTCACGAGGAAATTCTCCAGTTTATATTTATGGTCATGTTCACCAAGCAGGGTGTTCCTCTTCTCATACTCATTTGCCAATTATCAGTTCTGCTATTCTTCACAGTACAAGGGATGGAAACTTACCTTCTACTTCTGCAGGTTTGTTTTTTTAATTTATCATCAGTGCTACTTTGATCTTTATCAGATATTTATTTTAACTCTATGTCAAAATTTACATGTAATTAAATGGCTGATATCCAAATGTGATACTCTTCTATAAAATAGCTGGTATTTATATGTGTGATCAATAAATTAAATTATATCTTTACTGATTCAACAATTGCAGCAAAACAATGAGATTAGTTCAGGTTTAACTGGCTGGTGGTTATTTGTAGTATATTTAATTTTTTTCCTTTCAGGTCTACTAAAAAAGAGAAAGTATAAAATATTACTCTGGGAGATGATATTCCCACCTCTGCACGGACATTACCTGTAATGACCGATTGTGCTCATTGCAAGGCAAATAGATTTAAGGGAGAGTCAAATCTATTATGTTGTTCTGGAGGGGAAATTTACTTGCCATATGTGCCTATGCCAGACCAATTAAGAGCTCTTTTTGTTGGCATCACACCGCAGTCTATCCATTTTAGGAAGAATGTTCGGACCTACAACAATAACCTAGCATTTAAAACTTTGAGTGCAGGTTATGATCGCAACTTAACTACTAATGCCGGAAAAATTTATACCTTCAAAGTTCATGGTAAAATGTATCACTACCTGAAACCTTTGAAAGGTTCTGAGGGAGCTGAACCTGCTGGTGTTCAGCTGTATTTTTTTGACACAGACTTTGAGTTGGAAAAGAGAATGGGGTTTGGATGTGCTGACAAATTCGATGAGATAACGATGAAATTGTTGATGGATATATTGAGAGATAATTCGTATTGTCAGTTCTTTAAGCACTTGAAAAATATTGACAGCATCGAGACGAAGACTATTGTTCTAAGTGCAGACCCAAAACTTGATCAGAGGCGATACAACATTCCAACGGTGTCACAGGTTGGTAGAATATTTGTTGAGTCGTTCGAGGAAGACGCGGTGAGGACTGTACCTGTTCAAGTCTACAGCACTGATGGTAAAACTTATAATATCAAACATTATTATGGATGTTACGATCCAATGCAATATCCTTTAATTTTTTGAGGGGCCAATCTGGTTGGCATTTGAATATTAAAAGGATTAGGAAGAGGCATATGGTCTGTGAAGAGTCCGGAAGTGAAATGATGGTTTTTGATTGTCCTCAATTGCTAATAGATTTTGAAAGTAAAGGTCTGTAATCAACTTTTAAATTCAATAGGTTTGTTGTTTTGATTTTTTGACAATTTACACTACTACATATTTATGTTTTACTTTCCTTACAATTGTCAGGGATGGAAAAAAAACAAGGATGCAGTTACTGCAAGGGAGTACTACTGCTATAAATTACAAATGAGGTCAGATGATGAATCGACGTTTCTACATGTTGGACTCCTCTTACAATAGTTTGTTGTTGATGCTTACATTAAAATAGAAACCAGCCGGCTGGAAATATTTTAGGGACAAACAGGGGCAGTTCCGAACTGAAATGGCGCAGGGTCTTATGGATGGTATGAATGTTGGTTTAGCAGAGGGATCCGCACTTGGTCGTCGGGTGGTACTTCCAGCTTCATTTATAGGTGGTCCTAGAGATATGCATCATAGGTATCTTGATTCCATAGCCATCGTTCAGAAATTTTGTAAGCTTGATATATTTCTGACCATGACTTGTAATCCCTATTGGGCAGAGATTCAAGAAAACCTTTATTTTGCTGAAGCTGCAAATGATAGGCCATATTTATTTGCAAGAGTTTTCCGAGCTAAAGTTTATGAGCTGAAGGATGACATTATTCATAAGGAGATTTTTGGTACCGTGCAATCTTTGGTGTACGTTATTGAGTATCAAAAAAGAGGTCTGCCTCACTGCCACATGTTAATCATTCTAAAACCTGGTTGTAAATCTTTGGGACCGGATGCTTATGATAAAATTGTTTGTGCCGAGCTATCAGATCCAGACAAGGAATCATATCTTTTTGGTATTGTCATAAAAAATATGATGCATGGACCATGTGGTAGATTGAATCCTAAAAGCCCATGTATGAGGAACGGGAAGTGTAAATTTGGATTCCCTAAACCATTTACACAGTCAACATGTCATGCAGAGGATGGTTATCTATAATATAGAAGGAGAGATGATGGTAGAAAAATTACCATAAATAAACATGCTCTAGGAAATAACTGGGTTGTTGGCTATAATAAATACTTATCCACGACATATAAGTGTCATATAAATGTGGAGATTTTCTCAACTATTTGGCTTATCAAGTATGTTCATAAGTATATCTTTAAGGGCAGTGACCGAGTTGGCTTTGCATTACAGGGTGGTGGACATGATACAATTATTGATGAAATCAAATTGTATTAAGATGGTTAACGATTTTTTTCTAAAAGCGATTTCTCTCTCTCTGAAAATCGATTCCAGTGAATAGTACCACGCGACTGTTATTTCTCCTCTTCCCCCTTCCGCCGGTAACAGCTCCTTCGCCGGCAACGCCAATTGATAGTTTTGGTACAGCTACGGTGCACCAATTGGTAATACCAACTGAGATGGCGCTCCCACCGGCCACTCAATTCCCCACCAAAACGTACGCCACAGTTCTTCAAGCCAAAGCTCCTCCGCTTTCGAAATCCTTACCTAACAACCCAGAGCTCATTCCCAAATCACAGCACCTGGGAGAGCCCTCTTGCCTGTATTCAGATGATCAGATAGCAACTCTCTCTGCCCATTATGCGAATGCACTGGTTGGAAAGTTCACAAGAGGCAGGCTTACAATGGAACAATTGGAACAGGCATTTAAAACTGTGGGATTCGAAGGTAAGTACCAACTTGGTTCCCTTGATTATAAACATGTTTTGATTCGGTTTGAACATATAAATGACTATCAAAGATGTTGGATGAAATGTGTTTGGAACTTCAATGGGATCTCTCTGAAAATCCTAAAATGGACACCTGAGTTCTCTACTCGTAAAGAATCACCAATAGTTCCTATCTTGTGTACTATTAAGGAGCCCCCTCTTTACTACTATAACACAACTTTGATTGAAGCTATTGGGAATAGCATAGGCAGTTTCATTAAAAACGATCAAGCTACTGAGATGCTAACAAGACCATCTTCAATTAAATTTTGCGTCGAAATTGATCTCCAAAAACCCCTGAGTAGTTTCATAAGGCTGGGCTCTGTGACCAACAATAAGAAATACCCGATTGAAGAAGAGGATATCCCTCTTTACTGTGGTCATTGTTCAAAACTAGGCCATTCTCTGGTTCAGTGTAAAGCTAACTTACAGAATGAGAATGTCACTCAGGACCCTAATTTGAAACATAATCTACCTCAGTACCTATGGCAGGCAACAGGTAAGAAATTTGATAAACCACCACTACTGGAAGACCAAGCTCTTCCTGACAATGAGTATGAGGTTATGATGGAATCTCCAAAAAATTTGAACAATACAGCTTTCCCTGTGATGGTAAATCAGGAAAAATTAGATACCTCTACTAAAAACACTCAACCCCCAGATATTTCTGATAACTCTATTTTGAGGTTGATTGAGGACACTTCACTTACTAAGCCAGCAATTTCTGCTTATGCTAAAGATGATATACAAGTTGGTTCTGGCTCATTATCTATGTACAGTCCTTTCCACAAGAACTCTTTCTCCCAACCTGGGAAAATGGGGAATAGATTTTCAGTATTGCAGATTGCTGATAGCTTCAAGGAAAAGGAATTGCAAACTGAGACATCGGAGCTGCTAGAGGAGAACACATCTATACAGCAAGAAACCTCCTGTTCTGCTCTACCAGGTAATATCCAAGGTAAGACTAAGTCTAAGAAAAATAATTATCTAAGTCAGTTAAATAAGATGATGCTTAGGTCATCTACAAAAAGTTCTAAATCAAGTGAACAATGATGACACACCTTAATGTCAATTTTCTAGTGTGGAACCTAAGAGGAATGGACACTTCAATGCTTAGGCTAACTAATTTGTGCAGGATCAAAAAAATTCATTTGTTGTGTATTATTGAACCTATGCATGATAATTCCCAATGTGAAGATTACATGAAAAAACTGTCATTCACTCATAACTTGACACTGCCTAATGGGAAAATCTGGATTATGTGGTCTAATTTGTTAACTATCTCTCTGAATTCCTTTCATGATCAGTTTATGCATGTAAATATTTTGCATCATTCTGTTAATCTGTACATGGAGGCAGTTTTCATATATGCCTCAAGAACTAGAGATGGTAGGAAGGTTCTTTGGTCTGACCTTCAATCAATTCCAAAGGGTGACACTATCTTCATAGGTGATTTCAATTCAATAACTTCATTAGATGAATATAGAGGGCCCTGTTCTCCTGCCTTAGGTAGTATAAGAGACTTTAACTCCTGGATCTTCTCCAATGGAATCCAAGAAATTAATACGGTAGGTAACATGTTTACTTGGTGTAATTCTAGGCTTCGGAACCCTACTTCGAAAAGACTAGATAGAGGCCTATGCTCAATCTCTTGGATCACTAAGTTTCCATCTTCCTCAGTTCAGATTTTAAATAGACAAACATCGGATCATGCACCTCTTCTCCTACAGGTTTCAAATCTTACCTCTTCTAACCCTAAGCCATTCAGATTCATAGACGCCTGGTTTCTAAGAGAAGATTTTATGACTGTTATAAGAGACAGCTGGGAATCTCCACTGTCAGAAACTGGAATGCTGAAGTTTTACCTTAAGCTTATCAGACTTAAAAGAGTTCTAAAATCATGGAATAGGGATAAATTTGGAAACATTGATCTAAATGTGACAAAAGCTGAAGAAGATTTAAGAACTCAGGAAGCTAAATATGATTTGAACCCTTCAACTTTTGAGAGAATTAAACTCAATGAAAAAAATGCTTTGCTGCTAAAAGTCTTAAAAGAAAAAGAGAAATACTGGAAGCAAAAAGCTAGATTAAAGTGGCATAAGCTAGGTGATAATAACACTTCTTTTTTCCACAAGGTTGTGCAAGAAAGAAACTGTAAACTCCACATAACCAAACTAAAAACTAGATCAGGTCAATGGATTAATTCTCAGATAGACATACAAAAGGAAGCAGTTGAATACTTTACTGATTTGTTGACTGAACCTGATTTTATCTTGGATGATACTTTTGACACTCATTTTCTAAGTCAGATTCCTGGTATCATAACTGATAGTGATAATCTTGAGTTAGCAAGGCCTGTGACTGAGGGTGAACTGGAAAAGGTAATTAAAAGCTTAAACAAGAACAGCAGCCCTGGGCCAGATGGATACTCTCCAAAATTTTACACCAAATGCTGGCAGATTATTAAGCAAGATTTGTTAGAAGTGGTAAATGAGTTCATTTCTGGTGCTGAAATTCCAAGGGGGATTTCTAGCACCTGGATTACTCTAATACCAAAAAAACCAACCCCAACTTCATTTGATGACTTTAGACCTATTAGTCTATCTAATGTGTTGAATAAGAATTGTTCTAAAGTTCTTCTGGAGAGAATGAAGCCACATATGGAGAATCTGATATCCTTGAACCAAACAGCATTTATGAAACATAGGGATATATCCGATAACATTTTGTATTTACAAGAGATTATTAGATTTTTGGATAAGAAACATAGAATTCCTAACTGCATCCTTAAGCTTGATCTGAGGAAAGCTTTTGATAGAGTTAGATGGAGTTTTCTCAAACAGATTTTATCTAAGTTTGGTTTTATGGGAATTTTTTAACAGCTTTAATGAACAATTTGTCTCAAGCCTACTTTTCAGTCATTATCAATGGTAATCCAGTTGGATTTTTCAGTGCAACAAGAGGAATCAAACAAGGTGACCCCCTATCCCCCTCTCTTTTTAATCTATTCTCAGAGGCTTTCTCCAGGAGTTTAACCTTTATCTTTGTGAATAAATGTTTGTCCTCATACCAGATTCCTGGTTCAATTCCTGTGGTTTCTCACTTGATGTATGCGGATGATACCATAATATTTATGCAAGCTTCTAAACCTAACTTAATTAAGATTAAGGCCTTTCTTGAAGTCTTTGAACATTGCTCAGGTCAAAAGTTTAATTTTGAGAAATCAGACTTTTATTTAAGTAGAAAGGCTACTGTTGCAAGAAAGGTTCAGGTGAAAGCAATTTTAAAAATGAAAAAAAGGACTTTTCCATTCAAATACTTAGGATGCCCTATTTTCAGAGGAAGAACTTTGAACAGATATTTCTTTCCACTGCTGGCCAATGTAGATGCTAAGCTACAAAATTGGAAAAACTGCTGGTTAAGCTCTGGGGGGAAAATGATCCTCATTAAATCAGTCTTGTACTCTATTCCTCAGCATACATGGATGGTTACAAATCCCCCAAAAGCTATAATTAAAACATTTGAAAAAAATTGGCTCAATTTTTCTGGGGTAAGACTGAAGGTAAACAGAATAAGATTTGGAAAAAATGGGCAAACATTGCCATACCTACTAACAGGGATGGTTTGGGATTTAGATCGGTAAAAGCCATTATTGATTCTTGTTCGGCCAAACTATGGTGGAAGAGCCAATTGGGAACTTCATTGTGGTCTAAACTTCTATGGTCTCTACCACCATCATACAGGAAATCAGTTACTTGGAGGAGAATTTGTTACATCAATGATTTTGCTGTTAACAATTCCTCAATTATACATGGGAATGGGAGATGTAATTTTCTAAATGCCAACTGGTGTCCGCATGGACCTCTCCTCTCTAAAATCCCTGATAACATTACCTCTACAATGGATGACATATCTGTGGCTGATTTCATTAACAACAGAAATGCTATTCTGAATCAAATTGCATCCTTTCTTGAACATGACACTGTGCTTTTTCTTCAGGAGGCAGTACTTACTGAGGACAGGGAGGATAGAATCATCTGGAAGCCAGAACCATCGGGTAAATTTACATTTAAGTCGGCCTATAGAGCTCTAGTTCTACCAACAGGTAATTCTCCTGTCTCTAAGTTCTTATGGAATCCACTGTTACTAAAAAAGATCTCAATCTTTATCTGGAAACTCCTACATGCTTTTCTTCCCTTTGATGATGTTCTTATTGCATGCGGTTACAGCCTAGCTTCAAAGTGCCCTGCTTGTTGTCAATCTGATTCTATCCAACATTACTTTATCTCCTGTCCCTTGGCCCACTCAGTTTGGTTGAAACTGACACCTTCAATACCTTTTACTCTTAATACATCACATTCCATTCCTCAAAGATTCTATCTGTTTTGGGACTGTCAAGACTTAACTAAGTTCTATCAAATATATTGCATGTTTCTCCCATCTGTGATATGTTGGAGTCTATGGAAAGCTAGAAACAACTATTTACATGACCACAAGCCTTTATCCATGAATGTTATCTGTACTGAGGTGGAGAATTTGATTAAATTGACAGTTAGTGGTTGTCCTCCAACAATTTTATCCACAGTATCAGTACCACCATATTTTCAGCATCTCATTCCATTGCTAAGGCCTCCCCCTAAACCAAATTTAAGGACTGTTTGCTAGGAAAAACCTAAACATGGATCCATAAAAATCAATGTAGATGCAGCCTGGTGCCCTAACAAAGCCTCTGTGGGTCTTATAGCTAGGAACAGTCTTGGCTTACCTGTTAGAATTAGTTCGGCAACAATTACAGCTTCATCCCCCCTACATGCCGAAATTGAAGCAATATTATATGCTTCAGAATCTTTTCACCATCTGGAGTGTAACATTATTGTGGAATCAGATTGTAAGCTTGCTGTTGATATGATACAGAATCCCTATGAGGCACAGTGGCAAGTTTTTGATAAGGTATACAAAGTGAAATCTTTACTTGGTAATGCTGAACTGATCCACACTTTCAGGGAATGCAACTCTGTAGCTCATGCCATAGCTAAACATCACTTTGATTTGAACCAAGGGCTGGATATGACTAATGTTACACCTCGAATTCAGGGTCTTATAGATATGGATAGAGGCTGTGTTCCTCATATTCGAGTTGCTAAAAGTCCCAGGTTTTAGAATATGATGCTGCTGAATATCTTTTTGTTTTGTTGATTTGCAGAACAAGGGAACTCTAGCACTACTATGAGGGGGAGATTGCTCATGCTTAGATTGCTGCTACTATTCTTAGCCCAGATGCTCCCTTGCTGTTTGGCTTTTTTGCTTCTGGCTGCTGCTACGGAAGGGAGTCTTGCACAGATCAGGGAGTGGGAATCCTTCTCAGATATGCTCAACTTCAAAGCTACAAGGCTCAGCATACTTGTGACTATTTTCTTGTCTCGTGATTGAAGTTGCCTGGCCATTACAGAGGATTAACACGAGGGGTGGAGATCCTCTTGTTTTGGATCGCAACTTCGACACCTATCCATTCACTTAGGATAGCTGTATTCACAATATTAGCAAACACTTTTAGGTCTTTTGGAAACAACCATGTTGTTTCACAATCCAACTCTAATTGTATATTCGATCATTTGAAAATTAAGGCTTGGGGTACCTATAATAAAATAACCCTCACCCTCGGGTGTTCTCATTAAAAAAAAATTGTATTAAGATGGCTGTTGGATTGGCCCATCTGAAGCAACTTGGAGAATGTATGGTTTTAAGTTAAACCATATGCAGCCTGCTGTTTACTCTCTTCAAGTCCACTTACCAGGTCAGCAATATATTACATTTCACAATAATGCCACTCTTGAGTCGATTACTGCAAATGAGTTTCTTAGTAGAACTATGCTTACATCTTTCTTTAAAATGAATGCATGTGACCCCGATGCAAAAGGACTGAAGCTCTTTTACAAATAATTTCTAGAACACTTTGTGTGGTCAACATCGAACAGGACTTGGGAGAAGAGAAAATCCAGGAATGTTATCGGTAGGCTGGTCACAGTGAGTCCCACAGAAGGTGAACGCTATTACTTAAGGATTCTTCTATCTCATGTTAAATCACCAACGTCCTTTGAAAACTTGAAGAGTGTGCAAGGAAGTAAATACAATACTTATAGAGAATCCGCAATTGCATATGGTTTGTTAACTTCAGATACTTATATTGAAGATGCCCTACAAGAAGCTTCTTCATTCGAGATGCCATCAACTTTGAGATCTTTATTTCCTGTTTTCTGGTATTTTTCTCACCACATGATCCGATGGAATTATTGCTCAGGTTCAGAGATGAACTATGTTTAGATTTTCTAAAAAAATTAACAACACAGCCCCATCTCACTGAAGCCTTTATAAATACAAAGGTTTTGAATATTATAAATGGATTTTTGTTTGAAATGGGTAAGGATATTGAACATTATGGTTTGATGGATAGTATTGCTGGTGTATCAGTTGATGAGGTATTAACACGTGAAATAGTCAGTGAGAGGAGTATTCAAATTTCCGATGAAGAATTGCTACTAAATGTTGAGCAAAGGCTATCATATGATCAAATCATGCAAATTGTTATGGAAAGTAGTGGAAAATTTTTCTTTATTCATGGACCTGGTGGTACAGGAAATTTTTTTTTGTATACAGCTTTGCTTGCGACATTGCGGTCTGAAGGTCATATTGCACTGGCTGTTGCATCTTCTGGAGTAGCTGCCTCTGTGTTGCCTGGAGGAAGGACTGCACATTCCCATTTCAAGTTTCCATTTGATTGTTCCAACATCGAAGTTTGTCAATTGAGCAAGCAGTGTGGTTTGTTAAGCAAAGTTAATAATAGAAGCTAAGTTGACTGTTTGGGATGAGGCCACAATGGGAAAACGTCAACCGTTAGAAGCTTTGGATATGTTACTAAAAGATCTCATTGATACCGATACTCCATTTGGTGGTAAGGTTGTTCTTTTAGGAGGAGATTTTAGGCAGACTTTACATGTTATACCAGGTGCATCAAGAGATGGAACAGTTCAAGCATCCATTGTATATTCTCATTTGTGGCCGAAATTAGAAAAGTTCCATCTTCAACAAAATATGAGGGCCTTAAATGATCCTTAATTTTTTTTTAGTACGTATACGTGAAGGGACAGAGCATATTGATTGCAATGAGGAGATCGAATTGCCAGCTCACATTGTTATCCCATATATTGGGAAAGAAGCAACCATCCAAAAGTAAGACAATTTTATCCTTTTTGCACAAGTCTTCTACATAATGAATGGATTATTAATGGAGACATTGACAATATTTGAATTGTTTACAGGTTGATTCAATGTGTGTTCACAGATTTAGCTGCATATCCAGTAAATCCAATTGATATGATAGGAAGGTGTGTTTTGGCTGCAACAAATGCTGCTGTTGACAACATGAATAACTTTTTGATTGATGCTTTTCCTGACACCCTGAGATTATATATTAGTACAGATAGAACTTTGGGTGAAAACAATCAGAGTGATCATGAGGATTTTCTTAATACACTTAATCCAAAAGGTCTCCCACCCCATAAATTAGTGTTAAAACCAAATTGTCCTATCATGCTCATACGTAATTTAAATCCAACTGAGGGACTGTGTAACGGAACTCGATTAATTTTTTGTGAGTTGTGTCAATCAACCATTAGGGCTGAGATAGCTTTTGGGCTTTATAAGGGCAAACAAGTATTTATTCCTAGAATACCAATCATTTGTGACCAAAGTAGTAAGACCTCCATCCCATTTAAAAGATTTCAATTCCCAGTGAGACTCTGTTTTTCTATGACAGTCAATAAGTCCCAAGGGCAGACATTAGATATTGTTGGACTATATTTAGAACAACCCATGTTTTCCCATGGTCAGTTGTATGTTGCTTTATCCCGAGTAAAAACCTCTGAATCTATGAAGGTTTTTTTGACACCTCCGACATTTGAGGGCGTACGACTAAATAATAAAACTAAAAATATAGTTTACAAGGAGATTTTTGAAGAGCTGTAGTTATTCTATTTTTGCTCATCTTGTGCTCCTCGTTTTGGATCTGCAACATTCTGCCTTTTTCTATTGCATATTTTGCAATATACGGGTTGATTTTGTCTTCTCCTTTTGGATTTGGTAGATTTTTTGGAGCTCCCTCATTTTTGAATTTGCAGGTATTTCCTTATTTCGTTTTCTATAGATGCCTTTAAGAACATTCTTCAGGTCTAAATTACTTATACATCTTTCTTTCATTATTTTATGCCTATATACAAGGCATGTAATTTTTTAATAAAGTTTTTCTTCTGTGCGGTTAATGTTAATGTGCAGATTTCAGATTCAGAAACTATTGTCCAATATAATGCATTGAAGATCTAGTTATGTATATCTCATTGGACCTAAATTAAAGGTATATGTTTAATAGTTCTTCAGATAATCAGTTGTAGTAATAAAATATTCAAATTCTTTCACCTCCAACGGAGAGGGTTCTGCTGGAGTAGGTCAAATATGTCAGTAACACTTGAGTAAACACATCAGTCAAATCAGGTTCCATTGGAGTGGAGAGCTTTGAGTCAAAATGGTTCGAGTAGAAGGTTTGAGTGTTAAGGTTCGACTCTAGAGGGTTCAAATGGAAGGTTCGAAAGTTAAGTTTTTAGCCCAGAGGGTTCGAATGGAAGAGGGTTCGAATGGAAGGTTTGAGTAGTAAACATTTCATTAGAGTTCAAGCGGTCAAAGTTCCAGTGGAAATTCAAAAGTTGAGAATTCATTCCTCAGGTACTAATTCGAGAGGTGAGCATTCAAATGCAGAGGGTTCAAGTGGGGAGGTTCCATTATATGAGTTCGAGAGCTAATTATTAGAGAGGTGAATGTTCAGGTGATGAGTTACCAGTGGAGGGATTCGAGTGATACTGATTCGAGAGGTGAATAATAAACTGGACAGATTGAATTGGAAAGGTTGGAAGGGTACTGGTTCGAGAACTGAACGTTCCGGTGCTGAAGGTTACATTTGAGGGGTTCCACTCGAGGGGTTCGCCAGGTACTGATTCGAGAGGTGAAGATTCAGCTGGAGAGAGTTTAAGTGGAAGGGTTCCAGTTGAGAGGTTTGAGAGGTGCTTATTCAAGAAGTTAACTCCAGGTGCACTCTCTCTCTCCAATGGAGAGGTTCAAGAGGTACTCATTCGAGAGTTGATGTTTCAGGTGTTCCACTCCAATCACCACCACTCAAACCTCCAATGGAACCTTCACCTCTCCAACTTCCAATGCAACCTTCACCTCTCGAACCTCACCTATCAAACCTCCAATGAAAGCTTCACCTCTTCTGGAGAGGGTTTGACTGGAGTCGGTCAAACATGTTAGCAACGCTTGAGTCAACACATCAGTCAAATCAGGTACATTATATTACTGTTCCACCATCTCTTAAAACAGGTTGTTGACCGGAATGTTTCATCGGGTACCGTGTTGTCGTGTTTTAGCTTTTCCTCATCATTTGCACAGTTTCCTATACTCTTCCTTGTTATCTTCTTATTTTATATATTTTTATATTATATATATATATAAGTACAATCTATTACTGTTCCTCCTTGTCTTAAAACTGTTTGTTCACCAGAATCTTTCCTCGGGTACAATGTAGTACTGTTCCACCTTCTCCTCATCATTTGCAAAATTTCCTATACTCTTCCTTCTTATCTCCTTATCTTATTATTATAAGAATATTTCCTCGGATACAGTGTAGTACTGTTCCACCTTCTCCTCATCATTTGCATAATTTCCTTTACTCTTCCCTCTTATCTCCTTATCATATTATTATATTTTATTATATATATAAGTAGAGTCTATTGATGTTCCACCTTCTCTTAAAACTGTTTGTTCATTCACCAAAATGTTTCGTCAGGTACAGTATACTTCTGCTCCACCTTCTACTCATCATTTGCACAATTTCCTATACTCTTCCTTCTTATCTCCTTATTTTATTTTTATATTTTATAATATAATAATAATAATATAAGAATATATATATATAGATATATATTTTTAAATATCATTATATATATTTATTTATAATACATTTGTGTACATATACTTACCTTTCTTCCCTACCTTCGTCATCATCATCATCATCATCTTCTCAGGTAACAACAAAAGAAGAAGAAAAAGACTCAGAAACTGCTCTAAATATAACATCCTACGGCTGCTCTAAAGATAATGTCCTTTAAAAGATTAAAGGAAGATCTTCCACTCCTGGTAACTTCCTTTAATCCCCTTTCCTTATTTGTTTTCACCTTTTTAATGTTATTACACAATTTCAAAACACTATGCTAATGCTGTTCTCCTTTGTTGATTTATAATAACATATAATTACACCAGCAACGTAAATGCTCTACAAGTATCGAATCTAAAAAGTAAATACAACTATACATGTATTATACTCTGAATTTCCATACTTCAAATCTTTACTGAAATATTGAATCAGTTAGAGATGTCATTATATGTGATGCAAGAACTATGGCATCAAAAAAAGCCATTGATAAACTACGCAATACTGATCGCCCTTGGATCAGAGTCGTTACAGGTGACGAAAAATTCTCTGTACTTCAAAGCCGAAAGAGTCCTACAAAAGTCCAAAAATTTATGAATCAACTCTTTTTTATATAATAGTCTATAATATTATCATTTCTCATACTGATAGGTTTACTGGTGATATATGGAGCTAAAGTGGAAGGTATAATGTTTAACAAAGCATATGAAACCATGAGCCAAACAATCCAGGTTTATAACAGGTACAAGATATCGAATGCAAACATAAGAGAAATCGATCCCAGATATAAAAAGGGCGATATAGCAATGCAGTGGATCATCGACACCAGTACAGTTATTGAAGAAATGCCTGATTCCGACCATCTCATTTCAGCTCAACATTCCTATATACCATTTGAAAGAATCCCTGAACATGTCAATAAACCTGAAGAACTGATAGGTAATCATTTCCCAATGTGTCTCTTTACCTTAAATCTGAACATATTTTTTGTCTTTACTAATGGTATAAAATTACAGATGTTATAGGGGTTGTTGCACAATGACTCCCAATTTGCATTGTCAAAACACCGAGTGGATCTAAGAAAATTCAAAAGTTTGTTCTTATTGATGAGAAGTAAGAAAAATAAGTTTTTGTTGCAAAATTATTAGATAGTTATCTTATACATTTCAATTTACCTTAATGTTTGTCATCCATGTTTAGATTACAAGCTTTGACTTTCACTATATAGCAAGAATTTATTGAAAATGAAGGAAAACAATTGCAAGCCACTGTGGATGACCTGCCAGTACTAATTTGTCGTCGACTCAAGGTTGATTCCTTTCAAGGTATTATATTTGTAAAACCCATGTGCCATCACTTTCTAACCTCTACTTCATTATCAAACAACTTCTATTAACATTTTCACTTTTGCTTTATTCAAGGATAGAAGTATCAGTACATTACAGATCATCCATTTTAATTAATGGCACTAACCGTCAATCTTTGGAATTGAGAAAATGGTACTATTTTTTCCCATTTATATTATATGATGATAGGTATATTCAAAGCAATGCTAACATTTATTGCTATAATAAGTTTTCAGGGAAAAATAGCACCATAGGGAGATCACAGATACCATCACTAGCTTTAACCAATCTTTGGCAAAAATTACACCAACAACTTTGGATGCTGTCTACACTTCAGTTGGTTATATTCTACCAACTCAAAAGGTAAAAATAATGTCCCATTTTTCTCCAATACCATGTTTTGCTCTTTTGTTTGGCCGTTATTTGTGACTGAACAATTTCTTGATAAATAGATGGTGACTTCAGAGGTGAAGATATCTTTCAAGGAAATCTCTTGGAATTATTACTATATGGCTTGCGTAAAATGTTTTCATTCAACAAGTGCCTCCTTACATTATGAATTCACCTGCAATTTATGGCAAGAGAAGTAGCTTGATCAACCAAGGTTATAAACCAACCAACTCCTTTCATTATTTATTGTCAATGTCTTAAGAATATATATTTGTTTAAATACCACATAGTTACTACATTACTCCTATTCTAATTCTAAATGTGTTATTTGCGTAGGTGTTGCTTCGAAGCATATTTTATCGATGACAGTGGTATTATCACTGTTACCTTCTTCGGTGAACCTGCTGATAGATTATTAGGGTTGACAGCAATGAAAGATATTCATGGAGTTACGCAGGTTAGTGCCTTCTATTTTGACATATGAATCAGGACTTTTAATTTATCATTCCTATAATTATTCTGCTTTACTCCATATGTTTTAAAAAAACCATTCCAGAAAATGAAAACCCATGCATTGGGTTTAAACATAACATAGTTTTTATATTGATAAATTTGTAAGAATACATTGAAGATCGACATTCTATCATTGACAATGTTGACTACGTTGTCCAAATTCAAATCACCAAATTAAAGGGTGGCCAGCTTACCCCGAGATATACTGTGTTTAATTTTGCTAAAAAGCAATGCTTGCAAGACCAGGTTTCAACTCTTCATTTGCCCAAAAAAGGTGATGATCAATCATATTTGGAGATTAAACTCCACCTTCTGCAACACAACTTACTATTCAAGGTATAACTGCATTTAATTTGATATAACACTCCTACCTTATCATTACATTTCCTTACTTCCTAATAAAAATATAATTCATGCTCCTTCAATCACAGACTCTGTAGATTGTGAACCACCTTAACCAAAGGCAAAAAAGAACCTTTTTCCCCAATCTGAAAGTGAGGACTTACAACTATCAAAGGTAGAAGGGAAGAAACCTAAATTAGGATAACTCCAACGAAAACCTTTTGTTGCATTATTTCTCAAATCAAGTGACCTTTTTTTTTGCAGTGTTACCTTTTGTCAGATCTTTAAGATATCTTTTGGTGCAAGTAACCTCTAAGGCTGATAAATTAAAGTTGTAGTGCTGTGTTACAATCAATTCAGCAACAATTCATTTGTTATCAGCTCTGTTGTACAAATTTTTTTCAATGTGTTTGCATTGCATGCCTAAGAGATGTCGAAATTATTACTATATCACTGTCAAAATTATACATTTCTAGGTTGTATACTTTTCAAAATATTTTACAAGTTTTTCAACAACGGCATTTTAAATTTAACCGCCATGAAATAATACATTGAAAGTTGAACCAGCATAAATATTGTACATTTCAAGTTTAACCGGCATGAAATAAAAGATATAAAATTTTAAACTAATCATATTTAAATTTAACAAATCCCTGTGGAAGTTCAACAGATGAAGGTACTCTTCGAGAGGTACCCTTTCAGGCAGCACCCATTCCAGAGGTGAAGGTTCAAATGGAGAGGTTCCATTGAATAGATTGGAGAGATGCCCATTCAAAAGTTACCGATTCGATAGATGAAGGTTCAGGTGGAGGGGTTCGAGAGGTACCTATTCAAGAGGTAAAGGTTCAGTTGGAGAGGGTTCAAGTGGAGGCTTTCCATTGGAGGACCTCGAGTGGATGGTTTCGAGAGTTAATGGTTTGAGAGTTACCGATTCGATAGGTGAAGGTTTAGATGGAAGGGTTTGAGAGATACCACTTCGAGAGGTGAAGGTTTAGGTGGAGAGGGTTCAATTGGAAGGGTTCGAGAGGTACCCATTCGAGTGGCAGAGGTTCTAGTCGAGAGGGTTCTATTGGATGGGTTTGAGAGGTACCCTTCTGAGAGGTCCCAACCGATAGGTTCCCACTCGAGAGGTACCCACTCGAGATTTGAAGTTTCAGGTGGAGGGGTTTGATTGGATGGGTTTAAGAGGTGGCCATTCGAGAGGTTCCCACTCCAGAGGTACCCATTCGAGAGGTACCCATTCGAGAGGTACCCACTCGATGGGTACCCATACTAGAGGTACCCATTCGAGCAGTACCCATTCGAGCTGTACCCATTCGCGATGTGAACTTCCAGGTGGAGGGTTTCAATTGGATGGGTTCGAGAAGTGACCATTCGAGAGGTTCCCACTCCAGAGGTACCCATTCGAGAGGTCCCCACTCGAAAGGTACCCATTTGAGCGGTACCCATTCGAGATGTACCCATTTGAGATGCAAACTCCCAGGTGGAGGGGTTTGATTGGATGGGTTCGAGAGGTGGCCATTTGAGAGGTATCCACTCTAGAGGTGAAGTTTCGGGTGGAGGGGTTCCATTGTATAGGTTCAAGAGGTACCATTCGAGAGGTACCCATTCGAGAGGTGCCCATTCGAGAGGTACCATTCGAGAGTTACCCATTTGATAGGTACCCATTCGAGATGTGAAGTTTAAGGTGAAGGGGTTCTATTGGATCCATTCGATATGTACCCATTCAAAAGGTGAAGTTCCAGGTGGAGGGGGTTCGATTGGATGAGTTCAAGAGGTACCCATTCGAGATGTACACATTCGAGCGGTATGCATTGGAGATATACCCATTTGAGATATGAACTTTCAGATGGAGGGGTTCGAGAGGTGGCCATTCTAGAGGTTCCCACTCCAGAGGTACCAATTCGAGAGGTACCAATTCGAAAGGTACCCATTCTAGAGGTACCGATTTGAGCGGTACCACTTCGAGATGTACCCATTCGAGATATGAACTTTCAGGTGGAGGGGTTCGATTGGATGTGTTCGAGAGGTGGCCATTCGAGAGGTTTCCACTCCAGAGGTACCCACTCGAAAGGTACCCATTCGAGCGGTACCCATTAGAAATGTACCCATTCGAGATGTGAATTTTCAGGTGGAGGGGTTCGATTGGATTGGTTCGAGAGGTGGCCATTCGAGAGGTTCCCACTCCAGAGGTACCCATTTGAGAGGTACCCACTCGAAAGGTACCCATTCCAGAGGTACCCATTCAAACGGTACCCATTCGCGATGTGTGCTACTAGGTGGAGGGGTTCGATTGGATGGGTTCGAGAGGTGGCCATTCTAGAGGTTCCCACTCCAGAGGTACCCATTCGAGAGGTACCCATTCAAAAGGTACCCATTCCAGAGGTACCGATTCGAGCGGTACCGATTCGAGATGTACCCATTCGAGATATGAACTTTCAGGTGGAGGGGTTCGATTGGATGTGTTCAAGAGGTGGCCATTCGAGAGGTTTCCACTCCAGAGGTACCCAATCGAAAGGTACCCATTCGAGCGGTACCCATTAGAAATGTACACATTTGAGTTATGAATTTTCAGGTGGAGGGGTTCGATTGGATTGGTTCGAGAGGTGGCCATTCGAGAGGTTCCCATTCGAGAGGTACCCATTTGAGAGGTACCCACTCGAAAGGTACCCATTCAAGCGATACCCATTCGCGATGTGTGCTACCAGGTGGATGGGTTCGAGAAGTGACCATTCGAGAGGTTCCCACTCCAGAGGTACCCATTCGAGAGGTACCCATTCAAGTGGTACCCATTCGAGATGTGAACTTCCAGATAGAGGGGTTTGATTGGATGGGTTCGAGAGGTGGCCATTCGAGAGATTCCCACTCCAGAGGTATTAGTTTTTTTATAAATAAAAATATTTTGTAATACCATATTTTTATTTCTTTACAAATTGTTACAAAGAATTTAGTTTTTTCCTTGAAAAATTTTAAAAATAGAAAATATATCTTTTTGCATTTTCAAGTGGAGAGGTTCCATTGGATGGGTTCAAAAGGTACCCATTCAAGATGTGAACTTTCAGGTGGAGGGGTTCGATTGGATAGGTTCGAGAGGTACCATCCGAGAGTTACCCTTTCAGGAGGTACCTATTCGAAAGGTGAAGGTTCAGATGGAGATGTTCCATTGGGTCCATTCGAGAAATACCCATTCGAGATGTGAAGTTTCAGGTGGAGGGGTTCCATTGGATGGGTTCGAGAGGTACCCTTTTGAGAGGTACCTATTCAAGAGGTGAACTTTTAGGTGGAGGGGTTCGATGGATCCATTCGAGATGTACCCATTCGAGAGGTGTTGTCCAAGGTGGAGGGGTTCGACTGGATAGGTTCGAGGGGTACCTACTCGAGAGGTACTCATTCGAGATATGAACTTCCAGGTGGATGGGTTCGATTGGATGGGTTCCAGAGGTGGCCATTCGAGAGGTGCCCATTCGAGAGGTACCCACTTTAGAGGTGAAGTTTTAGGTGGAAGGGTTCCATTGGATGGGTTCGAGAGGTACCATTCGAGAGGTGCCCATTCGATAGGTACCCATTCAAGATGTGAGAAGGGGTTCCGTTGGATCTATTCGACATGTACCCATTCAAGAGGTGAAGTTCCAGGTGGAGAGGTTCAATTGGTTGAGTTCGAGAGGTACCCATTCGAGAGGTACCCATTCGAGGGGTACCCATTCAAGATGTGAATTTCCAAGTGGAGGGGTTCGATTGGATGGGTTCGAGAGGTTCCAACTCCATAGGTACCCATTCAAGAGGTACCCACTCGAAAGGTACCCATCCCAGAGGTACCCATTCGAGCGATACCCATTCACGATGTACCCATTCATGATGTAAACTTCCAGGTGGAAGGGTTCGATTGGATGGGTTCGTGAAGTGACCATTAGAGAGGTTCCCACTCCATAGGTACCCATTCGAGAGGTCCCCACTCAAAAGGTACCCATTCGAGCGGTACCCATTCGAGATGTGAACTTCCAGATGGAGGGGTTCGATTGGACGGGTTTGATAGGTGGCCATTTGAGAGGTTCCCACTCCAGAGGTATTAGTTTTTTTATAAATAAATTTTTTTTGGCAAACCATCTATTCATTTTTTTTTCAAATTGTTACAAAGAATATTTTTTTTCCTTGAAAACGTTTTAAATAGAAATATATCTTTTTACATTTTAAGGTGGAGGGGTTCAATTGGATAGGTTCGAGAGGTACTATCCGAGAGTTACCCTTTCAGGAGGTACCCATTTGAAGGTGAAGGTTCAGATGGAGAGGTTCCATTGGAGAGGTTCCGTTGTATCCATTCAAGAAATACCCATTCGAGATGTCAAGTTTCAGATGGAGAGGTTCCATTGGATGGGTTCGAAAGGTTCCCTTTCGAGGGGTACCTATTTGAGAGGTGAACATTCAGGTGGAGGGATTCCGCTAGATCCATTCGAGATGTACCCATTCGAGAGGTGTTGTCCCGAGTGGAGGGGTTCAACTTGATAGGTTCGATAGGTACCTACCCGAGAGGTACCTATTCGAGATGTGAACTTCCAAGGGGAGGGGTTCGATTGGATGGGTTCGAAAGGTGGCCATTCGATAGGTGGCTATTCGAGAGTTACCCACTCTAGAGGTGAAGTTTCAGATGGAGGGGTTCCATTAGATGGGTTCGAGAGGTACCATTCGAAAGGTGCCCATTTGAGAGGTACCATTCGACAGGTGCCCATTCGATAGGTACCCATTCGAGATGTGAAGTTTCAGGTGAAGGGGTTTTGTTGGATCCATTTGACATGTACCCATTCAAGAGGTGAATTTCCAGGTGGAGGGGTTCGATTGGATGAGTTTGAGAGGTACCCATTCGAGAGGTACCCATTAAAAGGTACCCATTCGAGCGGTACCCATTCGAGATGTACTCATTCGAGATGTGAATTCCAGGTGAAGGGGTTCGATTGGATGGGTTCGAGAGGTGGCCATTCGAGAGGTTTCCACTCCAGAGGTATTAGTTTTTTAATAATTAAAAAATCTTTGACAAACCATCTTTTTATTTATTTTCAAATTGTAACAAAGAATTTAGTTTTTTCCTTGAAAAATTTTAAAAATAGAAAATATATCGTTTTGCATTTTCAAGTGGAGGAGTTCCATTGGATGGGTTCGAGGGGTACCCATTCGAGATGTGAACTTTCAGGTGGAGGGGTTCAATTGGATAGGTTTGAGAGGTACCATTCGAGAGTTACCCTTTCAGGAGGTACCCATTCGAGAGGTGAAGGTTCAGATGGAGAGGTTCCATTGGATCCATTCGATAAATACCCATTCGAGATGTGAAGTTTCAGGTGGAGGGGTTCCATTGGATGGGTTTGAGAGGTACCTTTTCGAGAGGTGAACTTTCAGGTGGAGGTGTTCCACTGGATCTATTCAAGATGTATCCATTTGAGAGGAGTTGTCCCAGGTGGAGGGTTTCGACTGGATAGGCTCGAGAGGTACCCATTCGAGATGTGAACTTCTAGGTGGAGGGCCTTATTTTTCCTACATGCATGTTTTCCATTAGTAACATTTCCTAGAGATGTTACTACGTATTTTGCTTCATATTTATCTTTCCTTTTATTTAAAGTTTTAATGTTTCAAAATCATTTAGGAATTTGTCATTAAATGAGCTCATTTAGTAGAAGTTGATTTAGTAAATTGGGATATCAATATTATTCGGTCTGAATCCTTTTTTTGACTTTGCAACATGGATTCCAGGTGGAGGGGTTCGATTGGTGGGTTCGAGAGGTGTCCATTTGAGAGGTACCCATTCGAGAGAAGGTTCTTGTGGAGAAGGTTCCATTAGATGGGTTTGAGAGGTAAGGATTCGAGATGTGAGAGTTCCATTGGAAGTTGGAAAGGTGAAGGCTCCAGTGGAGATTTGAGAGGTGAGAAGGTTAAATTGGAGGGGTTTGAGAGATGCCAATTCCAACGGTGATGAAGGTTCCATTGGATTGGTTCGAGAGGTAAGGATTGAAGATGTCGGAGTTCAAAAGGTGAAGGCTCCAGTGGAAATTCAAGAGACGAGAATTTCCAATGGAGGGTTTCAACACTTAATGGTTTGAGAGGTACCGATTCGCTAGGTGAAGCTTCAGCTGGAGGGGTTCGACAAATACCAAATCCAGAGGTGAAGGTTCAGGTTGAGAGGGTTCAGTTGGAGGAGTTCGAGAGGAACCCATTCAAGCGGTGAAGGTTCTGGTGGAAAAGGTTCCATTGGATGGGTTCAAGAGGTAAGGATTCGAGATGTAAGAGTTCCATTGGAAGTTAGAAAGATGAAGGCTCCAGTGGAGATTCAAGAGGTGAGAGCTCGAGTGGAGGGTTTTGAGAGTTAAGGGTTCGAGAAATACTAATTCGAGAGGTGAAGGTTCAGGTGGATAGGGTTCTATTGGAGGGGTTCTAGAGGTAGCCATTCGAGTAGTGAAGGTTCTGGCCAAGAGGGTTCCTTTGGATGGGTTCAAGAAGTAAGGATTCGAGGTGTAAGGTACCGATTCGAGAGGTTCCATTCGAGAAGTACTCATTCAAGAGGTGAATTCTCAGGTGGAGGGGTTTCATTGGATGGATTTCAGAGGTACCCATTCGAGAGGTGAACTTCCATTCTAGAGGTGAAAAATTAGGTTGAGGGGTTCCATCCATTCCATTCGAGATGTACCCATTCGAGAGGTGTAGTTTCAAGTGGACGGGTTTCGTTAAATCCATTCGAGCAATGCCCATTTGAGAGGTGGATTGGATGGGTTCGAGAGGTGGCCATTCGAGAGGTTCCCACTCCAGAGGTACCTATTTGAGAGGTACCCACTCGAAAGGTACTCATTCCAGAGGTACCTATTCGAGATGTGAACTTCCAGGTGGAGGGGTTCGATTGGATGAGTTCGAGAAGTGACCATTCGATAGGTTCACACTCCAGAGGTACCCATTCGAGAGGTCCCCACTCAAAAGGTTCCCACTCCAGAGGTACCCATTCGAGCGGTACCAATTCGAGATGTACCCATTCGAGCTGTGAACTTCCGGGTGGAGGGTTCCATTGGATGGGTTCGAGAACTGGCCATTCGAGAGGTTCCCACTCCAGAGATATTAGTTTTTTATAAATAATTTTTTTTGACAAACCATCTTTTTATTTCTTTTCAAATTGTTACAAAGATTTTAGTTTTTTCCATGAAAACTTTTAAAGATAGAAAATATATCTTTATGCATTTTCAGGTGGAGGGGCTCGATTGGATAGGTTCGAGAGGTACCATCCAAGAGTTACCTTTTCAAGAGGTACTCATTCGAGAGGTGAAGGTTCAGATGGAGAGGTTCCATTGGATTCGTTCGAGAAATACCCATTCGAGATATGAAGTTTCAGGTGAAGGGGTTCTATTAGATTTCGAGAGGTACCTATTCGAGAGATGAAGTTTCAGGTTGAGGGGTTCCGCTGGATCCATTTGAGATGTATTCATTCAAGAGGCATTTTCCCAGGTGAGGGGTTCGACTGGATAGCTTCGAGAAGTACCCATTCAAGATGTGAACTTCCAGGTGGAGGGGTTCGATTAGATGGGTTTAAGAGTTGGCCATTCAAGAGGTGGCCATTTGAGAGGTACCCACTCTCGAGGTGAGGTTTCAGGTGGAGGGGTTCCATTGTATGGGTTCGAGAGGTACCATTCGAGAGGTGCCCATTCGAGAGGTGCCCATTCGATAGGTACCCATTCGAGATGTGAAGTTTCAGGTGGAGGGGTTCCGTTGGATCCATTCGATATGTACCCATTCAAGAGATGAAGTTCCAGGTGGAGGGGTTCGATTGGATGAGTTCGAGAGGTACCCATTCGAGAGATAGCCATTCGAAAGGTACCCATTTGATAGGTACCCATTCGAGCGGTACCCATTCGAGATGTACCCATTTGAGATATGAACTTTCAGGTGGAGGGGTTCGATTGGATGGGTTCGAGAGGTGGCCATTTGAGAGGTTTCCACTCCAGAGGTATTATTTTTTTTATAAACAAATTTTTTTGACAAACCATCTTTTTATTTCTTTTCAAATTGTTACAAAGAATTTAGTTTATTCCTTGAAAACTTTTAAAAATAGAAAATATATCTTTTTGTATTTTCAGGTCGAGGGGTTCCATTGGATGGGTTCGAGAGGTACCCATTTGAGATGTAAACTTTCAGGTGGAAGGGTTTGATTGGATAGGTTCGAGAGGTACCATCCGAGAGTTACCCTTTCAGGAGATACCCATTCGAGAGTGAAGATTCAGATGAAGAGGTTCCATTGGATCCATTCGTGAAATACCTATTCGAGATGTGAAGTTTCAGGTGGAGGGGTTCCATTGGATGGGTTCGAGAGGTACCCTTTCGAGAGGCACATATTCGAGAGATGAAGTTACAGGTTGAGGGGTTCCGCTGGATCCATTCAGGATGTATTCATTCGATAGGTGTTGTCCCAGGTGGAGGGGTTTGACTGGATAGGTTCGAGAGGTACCTACTCGAGAGGTACCCATTTGAGATGTGAACTTCCAGGTGGAGGGGTTCGATTGGATGGGTTCGAAAGGTTTCCATTCGAGAGGTGGCCATTCGAGAGGTACCCACTCTAGAGGTGAAGTTTCAGGTGGAGGGGTTCCATTGGATGGGCTTGAGAGGTACCATTCGAGAGGTGCCCATTCGATAGGTACCCATTCGAGATGTGAAGTTTCAGGTGGAGGGGTACTGTTGGATCTATTCAACATGTACCCATTCAAGAGGTGAAGTTCCAGGTGGAGGGGTTCGATTGGATGAGTTCGAGAGGTACCCATTCGAAAGGTACCCATTCGAGAGGTACCCATTCGAGCGGTACCCATTCAAGATGTACCCATTCGAGATGTGAACTTTCAGATGGAAGGGTTCGATTGGATAGGTTCAAGAGGTGGCCATTTGAGAGGTTCCCACTCCAAAGGTATTAGTTTTTTTGTAAATAAATTTTTTTTGACAAACCATCTTTTTATTTCTTTTTTTAATTGTTACAAAGAATTTAGTTTTTTCCTTGAAAACTTTTAAAAATAAAAAAATATATCTTTCTGCATTTTCAGGTCGAGGGGTTCCATTGGATTTGTTCGAGAGGTACCCATTTGATATTTGAACTTTCAGGTGGAAGGGTTCGATTGGATAGGTTCGAGAGGTACCATCCAAGAGTTACCCTTTCTGGAGATACCCATTCGAGAGGTGAAGATTCAGATGGAGAGGTTTTGTTAGATCCATTCGAGAAATACCCATTCGAAATGTGAAGTTTCAGGTGGAAGGGTTCCATTGTATGGATTCGAGAGGTGCCCTTTCAAGAGGAACCTATTCGAGATGTGAACTTTCAGGTGAAGGGTTCCGCTGTATCCATTCGAGATGTACCCATCGAGAGGTGTTGTCCCAGGTGGAGGGGTTCGACTGGATAGGTTCGAGAGGTACCTACTCGAGAGGTACCCATTCGAGATGTGAACTTCCAGGTGGAGGGTTTCGATTGGATGGGTTCGAAAGGTGGCCATTTGAGAGGTGGCCATTTGAGAGGTGGCCATTCGAGAGGTACCCACTCTAGATGTGTAGTTTCAGGCGGAGGAGTTCCATTGGATGGAATCGAGAGGTACCATTCGATAGGTACCCATTCGAGATGTGAATTTTCAGGTGGAGGGGTTCCGTTGGATCCATTCGACATGTACCCATTCAAGAGGTGAAGTTGTAGGTGGAGGGGTTCGATTGGATGAGTTCGAGAGGTACCCATTCGAGAGATACCCATTCGAAAGGTACCCATTCGAGCAGTACCCATTCGAGATGTGATCTTTCAGGTGGAGGGGTTCTATTGGATGGGTTCGAGAGGTGGCCATTTAAGAGGTTCCTACTCCAGAGGTACCCATTCGAGATGTACCCACTCTAGAGGTGAAGTTTCAGGTGGAGGGGTTCCTTTGGATGGGTTCGAGAGGTACCATTTGAGAGGTACCCATTCGAGAGGTCAAGTTTCAGGTGAAGGGGTTTGATTGGATGGGTTCGAGAGGTCCCCATTCGGGAGGTACCCATTCTAGATGTTAACTTTCAGGTTGAGGGGTTTGATTGGATAGGTTCAAGAGTTACCATCCGAGAGTTACCCTTTCAGGAGGTACCCATTCTAGAGGTGGAGGTTCAGGATGAGAGGTTCCATTGAATCCATTCGAGAGGTACCCATTCGAGATGTGAAGTTTCAGGTGGAGGGGTTCCATTGGATGGGTTCGAGAGGTTCCCTTTTGAGAGGTACCCATTTGAGAGGTGAAGTTTCAGGTGGAAGGGTTCCACTGGATCCATTCAAGATGTACCCATTCGAGAGGTGTATTTCCAGGTGGAGGGGTTCGATTGGATGGGTTCGAGAGGTACCAATTCGAGAGGTACCCATTCGAGACGTCAACTCTCAGGTGGAGGGGTTCGATTTGATAGGTTTAAGAGGTTGCCATTCGAAAGGTACCCATTCGAGAGGTTCCTACTCGAGAGGTTCCCATTTGAGAGGTACCAACTCTAGAGTACCTCTCGAACCCTTCCAACGGAACCTACACCTCTCGAACCCCTCCAATGGAACCCCTATCCTTCACCTCTCGAATTGTCCAATGGAAGCTTCACCTCTCGAACCTACTATGGAACCTTCACCACTTGAATCCGTACCTCCCCAACCTTCTGCTCCAACCAACTACTTCTCAAACTTCCACTGCAACCTTCACATCTCGAATCCGTACCTCTCGAACCCCTCCACTTGAACCCTCTCCACATGAACCTTCACCTCTTGCCATCTCCACGCTTCAATTACATGTATAATTGGTACATTAATAGCTTAAATTACAGCTCTTTTATCATTCCTATAGAATCTCTATAAATTGTTATCAATCTCACCACGCAACGCGGCGTGTAGCCATTCTAGTATACTCCATATATAGCTGGCTAGATAGTGGGAGTATGTAATATAGAGTAATGCTATATTTTGTTTCAATCTTTTGCATCCTTGGTAAAAACATTTGTGGAGTGGAATATGATTTATTTTTCACAAATGGGAATCTCATTTCAAGTTGATTAGGGTAGTGATAATTTTATTAATCAGGAGTCTATATATATATCAGAAGCTCCGTATGTTAGTAACCTATCTCAGGTGGCTTTCACTACTGGAAAACAGGTACATACGCACATGTATATATTCATGAGTACAGGTATACCGGTACGTATGTAACCAATTGCACCGGTATTTATCATGTTCACATTAATACCGATGCAAATAAGTACATACGCACTGGTATCCTATCAACCGGTGTATAGTTCACCTATTTTTGCACCGGTGTTGGTTCTATCGTTGTATAGTTCACCTATTTTTGCACTGGTGTTGGTTCTACCGATGTACAAACATCAAATATTTTGCACCAATATTATCCGAATAGGTATTTGGACCGGTGCAATTGTTAACATGTGCACCGGTACAGGATTACCAGTTTGTACTTATTTCCCTTTTTTTTATTAATTTGGCGGCAAGAGGACAACTTTTAAATCAGTAATGAGAAATTACCGGTAATGGAAAATTACCGGTGCAAGAATTTAAAAAATGCAGGAAAAATTTACATTTGTACAATGGTTACTACTAGAATCGGTGTAGGAATTGAACACGCACATGTATTTTCTTAATACCGGTGCCAAAAAATTGCTTTTTTGTAAAAATTTGGCACCAAAACTATTAGTTTTTGCACCGGTACTGTGATCGTACCGATGCAGGAGAAGAAAATACGCGGGTTTTGGCTAAATATCTACACCGGTAACTGATTTTACCGGTTTAAAAGGCTACAAATGCACCGGTAATGTCTAAATACCGGTGTAGAAAATCATATTAAATGCACACCTACCACATTTTTTAGCAGGTTAAAAATGGGATTTTTGGAAGAAAAGGTTCATTAATGGGGTTTATTGGTTGATGGAGGCATTGAGTTCTCCACAATGAAGACCCTTGAATGTACCTTTTTTTAAAATTACATTTATGGATATTAAGGATTTCATGTATGGTTTTGATTAGTAGAGATATTTACATTTTGTGTTTGATCATTTGATGGTGATTGAGGTAGAATTATAGATATTAGTTTGTGATTTATTCTCAAGGTTGATGTAGTTATAAGGCTATGGCTTTTGATTACTACAGTGTTAGACATGTTAAGAATGTTGTAATTGTAATGTGGAATATTGGTGTATATTGTGCATTTATGATGTTGCATGATTAGGAAGTCATCATGGAAAATTATATTGTATTAAATGTGTTGCAGTTTGATTGTTGGACATTTATTGATATACAGGGTTGTATCGCGTCATCGAAAGGCATAAGCATGTGTATGCCAACGTTAGTAGGCTGAACGATGAATATATTATATTCGTACGTGGGTTCTTGGAGCATTCTTTTAGTTGAGAGAAGCGAATATGATGTCCCTATCGTGATTGTAGAAATCGAATTCGTACTGATAAGAAGGATATCCTGAAACTCCATTTGTATAGTCGGGGGTTTGCGAAAGATTATGTTGTGTGAACCTTTCATGGGGGAAAATCATCACCGGAAGTGAGAATTAGTAGTGAGGGAGAGTGTTTTGGGGATTCTATGTCGAATGACATGTGTGAGGAGGTTGTTAATGAGTTTAAAGGGAGGCCCGAGGTTTTGGCTAACTTCCTTGGTGAGAAGGATACACCATTGTATCCCGGTTGCAAGCAGAAAGACACGGTCATGTCATGTTTCATGGAGCTGTCTAATTTGAAAGGTGTAGGGTCATGGAGTGATACTAGCATGAATAAATTGCTTAAGTTTTTGAATGAAAACTTCCACCCGATAACGGGGTTCCTGATAACCTTTATGAAGCTAAGAGAATTTTGTGTCCGATGGGATTGGAGTATGAAAAGATACATGCTTGTTTGAACGATTGTGTTCTATATAGGGGTGACCTTAAGGGATAAAATTGTTTTTCCAGTATGTAATGTGTCGTGTTACAAGAAAAAGAGAAATGTGGTTATCGGTGGAGAGCATGTTGTGCCGATGAGGAGGCGGGTGCCCTCCAAATGTATGTGGTATCTTCCCATTATTCTGAGGCTGAGAAGGTTGTTTAAGAATGAAAAGGATGCAAATAACTTGACATGGTGCGTTGATAGGGGAGGCTGTAAAGATGATGATATAATTCGACACCCGGCTGACGTGGACTAGTGGAAGAAATTTGACAGGACGTATCCACACCTTGCATCCGAACCTAGGAATTTGATATTTTCTTTGTGTACTGATGGTATGAACCCATTTGGGATTATGTCCTCGAAACAAAGTTCGTGGCCGGTTATGCTTTCCATTTACAATCTTCCCACGTACTTGTGCATGAAGAGAAAATATGTGCTGATTCCCATCAAGATTTCAGACCCAAAACAACCTGGAAATGACATAGACACTTATCTTGCCCCTTTGATAGAAGATTTGAAGGTGCTTTGGTCGGTTGGCGCCTTAATGTTTGATGGTTGTAGTGGTGAAGAGCTTACATTAAGGGCAATGCTTTTTTTGTACCATAAATGATTTCCCGGCATATGGTAACCTTTCTGGGTATGTGGTCAAGGGTCACAAGGCTTGCCCAGTTTGTGAGGATAAGACAGAATACCATCAATTGAGGAATGTGCGGAAGACTGTTTATATGGGTCACCATAAATTCCTGCCTGTAGGTCACAAGTTGCAGGACAACGTGGTTGCATTCGCTGGTGGGAAGGACAGAAGAAAGGCACCCAAACCTTTGATCGGTGTAGCTATTCACACCAAGGTGAATAAATTGAATGTTGTACTCGGTAAAAAGTTATCAAAGGGCTATGGGGCTGTAGACGGACCGTGGAAGAAATGGTCCATTTTCTTCAATTTTCCAAACTGGGAAAATTTGGAGGTTCGTCATTGTTTGGATGTCATGCATATTGAAAAGAACGTTTGTGAGAGTCTAACTGGAATGCTTCTGAACATTCCTAGGAAGACTAAGGATAACTTGAATGCGAAGAAAGATTTAGTGGACCTTGGTATACGATTAGATCTGGCCTCGGAGGTAAGAGGAAAGCGAACGTACCTACCCCCCGCTCCTTACAATCTGTCAGTTGCTGACAGGAGATCGGCGTGTGAGAGCATCCAAGGAATTAAGGTACCTTCCAATTATTCCTCTAATGTTAGTTGGTTTGTGAATGATGAGTTACGTCTTAATGCTTTGAAATCACACGATTGGCATGTCCTTATGCAATAACTTTTGCCCATAGCAATATGTGGGTGTTTGGAAGAGGAGGTTAGATTTTTCAGTTATGCGCTTATGTTTCTTCTTTGACTCGATATACAGGAAAAACATTAGCAAGCAACAGCTAGATGAACTGGATCAAGAGGATGTTGTTGTTCTATGCCATTTGGAGAAGTATTTTCCACTGTCATTCTTTGACACATGGTGCACCTAGTGGTACACTTGGTTAGGGAGATACGTATATGCGGTCCTGTTGGAATGCATTGGATGTACCCCTTTGAGTATCACATGGCTGTTTTCAAGGGTTATGTTCATAATCGTAGTCAGCCTGATGCCTCCATTGTTCAGAGATACGTCACTGAGGAGATCATCAAGTATTGTACAGTAAAATTGGTTGGAAGAAGAGCGGTTGGTGTTCTAGGTGGACCCCACTGCAGAAGATGAAATAGGATTCCACGTTCCAAGGGTATGCTTCATACACCCCATCAGGCTAAGTTGATGACTATTCACCTGTATGTATTGCGTAATAGTAGCGAGATTGTAACATATATTGAAGAGCATGTTTCCCTGTTGGAAGAGATTCATCCAGACTGGCCCCCAAATAAAATTTAGGTGAGCATTCTTCAAGGTTTGTTGACTGGTTTTACAATCGTTGTAATGTTAAAGGGATGCCCAGTTACCTATGAGTGTTTGCAAGGAAGCCGAACTGCACCATTAGATGATACCTTGGTTATGACATTAATGGCTATAGTTTCTCAACATTGGAGAAGAATGAGAAGAGCACCACTCAAAATAGTGGTGTATATATTGAATATGAATCCATGTGACAGGCAACCAAGAGATATAAACATCTTATTGTTGTTGTGATGCCTTCTATGGGGCGATTGAGGAAATTTGAGAGTTGGATTATGTTGTCTTCAAGGTAGTTGTCTTAAAGTGTTCTTGTTGAGAAGCCCATGGGGTTCACGTTGTTTGACTTGAATCGTGTAGGGTATGAAGATGACAAGTTCATCTTAGCTACCCAGGCACGACAGGTTTTTTACATCAAGGACCCATCAAATGAGAAGCATCATGTGGTGTTGCATAGGAAGAAGTTTTACTTTGATGAAGAGATAACTGATAGTCATGAGTTTCCATGAGTATTTCCTTGTTTAGAAGATGTTGGGGGAGCCATTGTTGGAAAGCGTTCTCATGGTGATGGGTTGTGGGTTGATGAGAGAGGTGAAATAGTAGGTGGGGACAATGTCTTGAAGCGGAGTCGATAGATTGGTCATTCCTGGCCGTTGTTTTTGTAACCATGTTTTGTGAAAAATTATATGATCATTAAGCGATTTAGTGTGTAATGTATTTAATTGACATTTTTTAATGAATTGGTTGGTATGATCTGTGATTTCAATGGAGTGTTTACGAATTGAATCAGTGAAAATGTATTTTAATTCAATTAAAATTTCTACTAGGTGCTGGTTTGTTACACCGGTAAAGATATAATTACCGGTGTTGAAAAACATGGGAGGTATTATGTTTTGTACTTACGCACCGGTACTCTTACCGATGCACACGACTTAGTTTTTTTCTCTCGAGTCTGACAATGTAAATTTTTTGGCATTTAAAGCAGCCTAACACAACAACATTTTGTTAAATTTGCACCAGTAAGAGTACCGGTGCTGGGTACTAAGAAAAAAAATTGGAAATTTACTCTCGGGTCAAACTAGATAGAAATTCTTTTTTAAAGCAGCCTAAAGCAACTGCTTTAGGCCTCTTTTTACACCGGTATATGTAGAATACTGTGTTTAAAAAAATGTTCCATTTTTCAAAAACCTCTCGGACCCCATTTTCACAGTACCAAATTTATATCTCACACTGAATACCATCTCCATCACTACCCATCTTCGTTGAAATCATACGTAGGTTGGCATATAATTAGGTAAACCACTTCAATGTCTCTATAGTATGATTAATTAGAAATTGCATATGAAATAGAATCATTGATAATGTGAAATCATGAATAGCTTGACTTGTATGTAAGGTGTTTGATGAAATGCTTCAATGTGTTTTTTAGGAAATGCCTCTCAAATCCAATTCAAAAAGGATACGCCATTCATCATCCCCATCATTGCCAAAAGTATCACCACACACTTACCCGGATGGTACCTTCGTGTCCGAGGAGGCTAGGTTGGTCCATGAATCTTACTAAGGATGGAGTCATCACATACAGAGGAATTGAAGCATCTTCCCTATTCGAACAAACTATCTGGAAGCTTGGGTGGGAAAAATTCTGCTAGACTCTGCAACCATTCAACCTGACCAGTGTAAGTGAGTTCTATGCAAACTCGAAGTGTAGGCCGAGCTATGATCATGTGTATTATAGAGATAAAACTATCCCTGTCACATCAGAATCTATAAATGGCTCGTTTGGGTTGCCCAATGTTCCAAACGATGAGGACAAGTTTCTCGCACTCCATTTTCTAGGTGATGACGGCTATATTCTACAACAACCAATTGAGAAGGAGATCGTTGAGACAGTAACTAGGGTAGGTACGTACATAGATGAGTTGGTCAAACCAGGTTGGAGCAAAATACCTAAGAAATCTCTAACTCCAGAAATGAATGGGTGGTCCCACTTTGTGGCATCTAGAATTCATCTAGTAACTGTGAACACAGAAGTTCACAAACTTTGCCTCACCTTCCTGTATGCAATAAAGATAGAGCTTCGATGGAATATTGGTCATCAAATTTGTCCTATGTTGCAGAGGGAATGAGATCAAATGGGATTTTATGCCAATTGCAGTATCATCTCTGCGCTTTGTTCAAGAGCGGGACTTAGTGCCCGTGAATATGACGTTTATGGCCAACCAATGGGTAATATTTGTGTGGACTCTTTCTATAGATAGAAATCTGACACATCTATCACTACTATTGAATCCAGAGTTGCTGCATTGGAGGTCGGTGTAGCAAACTTACTTGAAGAATCCAAATATCAAATATCCTGGCACGCACATATGGCCAAGGTTATGCCATATCAATTTCCTAACGCCGTGGAAGCAGTTGGAAATTTCCCAGCCTTCCGCGAAGGCAATTTCGAGGACATGGACGTTGGCACAAGTACCCATAATGGTGATGCAACAGGACTAGCTGACGTGGTAGAACCATTTTCTCGTTATTATTCGTAGAAAACTTGAAGTAACAGTTAGAAAGAGCAGATTTTGTACTGAAATTTGATTGTGTTGCACTTAGAAAGTTTGAAATTTTTACTTTTGACAAACATGCACGATGATGAATTGAATAAAAAATTTGTACACCGCGTTTTTGAAATTTTGTCGGACAAATACACTTATGAAGACAAAAAAGATAGGCCAAACGTAGTTGGCCTATGTGGTTTCTTTAGGACCGCCGAATTCGGTGCTTTATATTCCAAGAATGGTTAGAAATAAACAAAATTGTAGCATTGGGAGCTATGGAGGTTCCCCAAGTAAATTTGTGGGCAATAGTATAATTTTAGAAAATATAGTGCGAACATTCACTGTTGGTTTTACAGGGCCTTCCGTCCACCAGTAGGGTCTACAAATGCATTGACACGTTCATTGTGTATTGAATTGCATATATGTGGAGCCAATTTTATATTCCAAGATTCTTGGAGGGACTAAAATGTGAAAAGTAAAAAGTTTACTTGTAAATTGAAATTTCAATCCAATCGAACCGGATGGTCCACAAAACAACCCTTTTGTATTTTCAAGTTTCACATGCGGGGAAATAAATGGGTACGGACTCCGTATCTAGTTTGGAAGATGTTCGGATTACACATAGAAACATCGAAGTAAACCCTTGTCGTTTACTCTACAACACCTACTAGTGCTTTGGGACGAGTCACCCCTAGGGCACAAATATATTGCAATTATAATTTAAGCCCAGAATATTGAATTTGGTAATTTATGTAGTTTCCTAGCATGTCGTAATCGATGTCACAATTTGAGGGACCTAATTGCAATAAATGCATATAATCAATTTTTTGGGTTCCTTGGTACCATTGAGGTACAGAAACGTAACTTATTCAATCTGGAGCATCCTAAAATTTCATTTGGGCCGGTGGAAAATAGGTTCAATGGGTGGAACAAAATGTTTGGGGTCAAAATGTAAATTTTATGAAATTAAACAATGCTTATAAACGTCAAAGTACGGGGCCTATGTGTGGTTGATATTTGCATAAAACAACTAGTATAATGTCTATTCACAATAATTAAATATCAATTTGATTAATTGGGGTTGTTTGAAAAATGCACAGGAGGTAAATGCAATAAGTGGCAATTTAAATAAATAACAATCTTTTTTTACACCGGTAATATTAAACAAGTACCGGTGTATGTGTTCAAATTTTTGGCATGTATTTCAAAATTTTCAATTTCTTTGATTTTTGATAAGGCGCGAAACCTTTTACACTGGTAATTGTTTTTGCACCGGTACATATACTAGTGCTGAACAGTTAGTCTAAAATTTCAGAAGTTCCTCTCGAGTTGAATAGTTTTTTCCAATAAAATATTTATACCAGTCACACGCAACTATTTTTTGTGAAGTATTACACTGGTATCAGCATTTTCTACACCGATACTTGTTACCGGTGTACAACGGTTAGCCTAAATTTTCATATGCTCCTCTTGGGTCAATGAAAAATTCATTTAAAGCAGCTGCACACAGGTGCTTTTTTTTCCTTTCCTACACCAGTGTACGTACTGGTGCTGAATAGTTAGCTAAATTTCGTAGCCATTTTCACTACTTTTACACTGGTATTGTACATATTACCGGTGTAAAAAAATGTTTCATAGGAATCCAAAACCATTTCAAACGGCCATAACTCCCACAAATCCTTATATTCTCATCAAAAACCTTTAAATTCTCTTTCAAAACTGCTATCCACCACTCCAACCATTCAATTCACACTTAATTGAACCACCAAAACTCCTCATCAACCATTGTAACTCCCATTATCTATCCTATAAAGTGTGGGGTAACACAAGAGAAGCAACACAAGAGAAACAACAAAAATGCAAGAGAAACTTGGCTAGAGAAGAAAGTATTTGTCAAGTTCATCATCCCATTCCATTCTTGGCGAGTTCGACAAAAGGGAGTAGTAACAAAAACGTTCCATTGGTGAAGGTAAGTGTTGGTGTTTATGTTACCATGGGTTACCATATCAATTTCTCTTCAAAAAACCATTCCATCCCTCACGCAAAATGCATGTTTGGTCAATTGCCTCTATTAACAAAAACATGTAAATTGGCAAAAAAGTTGAAAAGGTAACTTGATAGGTATGTTTATACAATTGTGGGGTTAAAATGTTTTGCAGTTTTTGTGGATGGATGATGTAGTACTATAGTTTTTTGGTTGGTGATAATGCTGATAGTCACGTTAGGGGGGAGTGATAATTTTTCGGTTGCATGCCTATTTTATTAATCCAAAGACATTGGTATGGTATTCTATCAACTTCTATAAGGTTCCATTTCATTCTATATCAAGTTCCATGCCTTAATTGTTCAAGTTCTATGTCATGTTATATAAACTTTTATGCCTTACATAATGTAGTTTTATGTATGAATTGTTCAATTTATATGCCATGTCTTGCTCAAAATTTTTATGAATTTGTTGATCAAGTTGTACGCCACGTTCTACTAATGTTGATCTTCAAGTACTGTTATTGTATGGATTGAGATTTTTCAATTCTATTGTGTTAGATGCCACTGAAGAAGGAGAAATTAAACACAAAGAGGAAACGACCGGTCAATGAGGAGGTTAATGTGGTGGACCAAGAACCACCACAAAAAAGGATCCCATTGAAGATACAATTTGAGGAAGATACAACGCAAACAAATGACCCGACTAGTGAAGAGAAGGAAGAAATCGCGGAACATGGTGATGTTATTGTTGGGGATATTGAAAGAGTAGATGCCTATAAATAGTTGGCCAAAACACCAATTCGTAAGGGAAAGGGAAAGAGCACCATCAAAGGAAGTCCAACTGTTAATGAAGCGGACGACGACTTGACAAAAGCTGGAGGGAAAAATGGAGAAGGATGGGACAAGTTTGAGGTAAAAAGTTATTTGAGGAGGCGAGTAACTAGCACGTGCCAGTCTGTGATGTTCACCAAGCATAACACTCCAACTCCTGTTGTGTTTGAGTTCCATGGGAATCAAGCGGTATGCAATAAGAATTGGTCTGCGTGGCACGCTTATGGCAATTACGCTTTTCGGTGCCGCATCAGATTTGGCGCATGCAAACACTGGAGCAATAGATTTTAAGGAAGAGGCATGGAAGGATGTTCTAGTAAGACTCTCGAAAATTGTAATTTAAAATTTTTATTCACGGTAAAGTCTTAATGAAGACGTGATTTATGACATACCTTATCATATGATTTGTTCTAGGAGAGCTCACAATTGAAACACCTGTGATAGATTAGCAACTAGAAATACTGAAGGAGGTTATAGAGAGGGCAAAAAACCAACATAGGAATTGGAAGACAAAGGTGGAAAATAGGTTTATTCACGATGTGGACAGAGGTATCAATAAAACAGGAATACCAGCATGAGATAAGTACAAGTGAACGGATGAAGACGAATGGCACTTGTTTGTCAAGAGGCCCCGGTATCCTGATTTTTAGGTATGATGAAAAATTAATATTTTTAAGAGCTATGTTTCCCACAAATTCTATTCAACTAAATTTTTATTTATAACAATATTAGAGGCTTAGGGTGACAAATATTGAACGCGGCAATGGCAGGGATTACACGCACCACATGGGCAGAAGGGGAAAACAATACATCTGTGAAAAATTGACTATGTAGCTGAAGGAGAAGGAGAGAATGAGGTTAACCGCCAAGGGATTGGGAGGTCGTCGCCGTACCTCTCAAAGTTAATACTTTTAAGCCATGTTTCTTCCTATCTACAATAAAGTAGATAATGGCAAGTCGGGGTCGTCCAAGAGAAGAGGGGTCTTTTCAAGTGTTTTAAACATATATAGGAGAAGACATACTAGACATTTACATACATATATATATAAGCATGTAAATAAAGGGGGGGTTTTGGTTGGTTTGATCCTAAATTATGAAATTGAAATACAACAACTAGCAAAGCAAGAGAACTATGCTAATCATGCAATACAAGTAAAGGTACGATGTAAATGATAATTAATGGAGCCTTGGGGGCAATCGATTTCCACTTCCAAACTTCATATAGCTCATTGATTCATTCGGTCATTCAATTACATTTATTGTTTATGGGGAATGTATCATTTCTCATTCAAAGATCAACATTTGTTCCTCCTTAAGAGTAGTTTTCGAAGACAAACAATGACCATTTGTAAACCTCATTGATGATCACCCTAGACAAACAACATCATAGGGGTGTTTCATCAATGGCATTTCACCCAAAGGACCATAGGTTTGATAATAACAAGCCTTCTACCAAAGATATAGTCATTAAACCAAACAAAGAATTCATTAGATTAAACTAAGAACAAACAACATTCAAGGTTCAACCTTTCTTTGCATCTATACGACAAATATGAGAACAAACCACATTAACATACTCATCTAGAAAGGATTACCACACACTATACACAAGAAATTCTAAATCCATGCTCTTGGATTTCCATATCAAATGAGTTAAGAAATTTGTAACTTTCCTAACACCCTAACATTTCAATGTTACAAACATTTCATATACTCAAACAACCCATGGTATAAATGAGATAATACACAACATTAATGGCATAATAAATGCTCTCCAATATATGTTCATAAATGAGCAAACATAGAATCTTGCTACATAAGCTTGGAAGCTTCAATCAATTGCTCCCAAGAATTAGATTAGCTACAAGAGTTCATACTAATCAATGCTAAACAACCAAACATAATACAAGAGGATTAAAAGATGAAAATGGAATAAACTAGGGCTAAAAATTGTACGAAAAATGCAGAAGCTGAAGAATATGAATAAGAGGAAAAGAGAGAGCTATTTATAGTACAAAAGGATAAGGTGAAATTCTGGCCACCCGTTGGTCGCGACTCACGACGGTCTCGCGACGAGGCCATCGCGACTCGTGACAGGTGCCAAAATTTTGCCTTGTTTCCTTTTCTTCTTCTTGTTGTATATAATCATCTTCATAGCAATTCCTCTCAATTTTCAAGTCTTCAATGGCTACAAAAATGGTCTTCAATGGCCTCCGGTCTTCATGTCTTCGAAGCAAGTCTTCAAAAATCTTTGAAAATGTGATCTTCAATGGCCTTCGGTCTTCATTGCCTCCGTGTTCTTCCCTTGTCGCGCAGAATCCACTTAGAAGAGGTAAAAGAGCGTAAAGTTTCTCTTACCCCTCCTACGAGAATTTCAAGGTAAAACACAAACTCTCGATAATAAAAGAGCAAAAAAGTGACCCAAAATAGTACTAAATTATGCACACAAAATGGACACATCAAGCCTCCCCACACTTGAACCTTACTCGCCCCGAGTAAGAAAAGATTTAAGCATACGAAGGAAATGACATATCCACATCCTAACTACTAATCCCCCAAGTCAATACCTCACAAAACTCTCATTATCACGCATCCCAATGTTAAAGTCAAATGAGAAGTTTCCCACAACCCCTATTCCTAAATCTACCCAAACCATATCAACCCATCAATTCATTGATATCCCTAAAACATCTCCAAATCCCAAATTGATAATCCCAAATCCAATGATAAAAGGTGAAGCTAAAGGTATGTATAAGGTTCAAAACACATACACCACTTTATATCAATATATCAACCTAAACACGAAGCATATTAATGATCAAGAATTTCATAACTTACTCCGTCTTCTCCCACTAAATTTTCCACTCCCAAAAGGTCCTCAAAATGTCAAGCTACCCGATCCATCTGTGTGGTCACCGCAACCTTATGACTCCAACGCCGACAAATGAGTAGACACTTAACATTTTTCAATTTCTCTCATTTTATCTCATTTTGCCTAGGAGCCCTTTCGAGTTTTCATCCTAGCCACATGGGAGGTTGTCACCGTATCTCTCAAAGTTAATACTTTTAAGCCCTAACTGCTTCCTATCTACAATTAAGTAGATAATGGCAAGTCGGGGTCGTCCACGAGAAAAGGGATCTTTTTAAGTGTTTTAAGCATATATAGGAGAAAACATACTAAGCACATACATAGATACATATAAAAGCATGTAAACAAGGGGGGGGGGTTGGTTGGTTTGATCCTAAGTTAACAAATTAAAGTACAACAACTAGCAAAGCAATAGAACGATGCTAATCATGCAATACAACTAAAGGTAAGATAAAAATAACAATTTACGGAACCTTGGGTGCAATTGACTTCCACTTCCAAACCTTTTATCCATCATTGAACATGCAACTTATTTACTACTTTCACTACTTGTTGTGAAGGTTAAACTTCTATCCTTCTTAGATAGTAGTTTGCAAGAGTGAATTTGGCATCTCTTGTCAAACCTCACCAATGACTCCCGTAGTCGAAACAAGACTCAAGGTATTCCATTGATGGCATTTACCATGAAGAATCAACAAGCTCGGCAACACTTATAAACACTACACCGCGTCTAAGTATTTAACCGATTTATGCATTTACACAAGATTGGTCAAGAACGATCGACATTCATAGACTTCTCTCGTTTGCTACAAACGAAAAACATGACAAAGAGTTCAACATTATCATATCCACCTAGCAATCATCAATCCATCAACACAATCAAAAGCTCTAAATTATACTCATAGATTCCTAACAAGAAAAAGGGGGGAAATCAACCCACTTCCCCCAACTAGCAAGCAATTCATACAAGTATTTCATATTCTCAAGCTTTCAACAACATTAATGATATCAACAAACACATTCAATGATCCATAAATGCATAATAGTAAGAGCAATAAATAAGCTACAAATTGTTCTTAAGACATGGGTTTGGAAGCCTTAGTCAATTGCTCCCAAGAGATAGATTAGCTACAAGAGTTCATGCTAATCAATGCTAAACAACTAATCATAAAAACAATAGAATTCAAGGATGAAAAATGGAAGAAAAAGGGTTTGAAACAGTACTAAAATCACAGCAGAAGAAAAGTATGAATGAGAGGAAAGAGAGTGGTATTTATAGTACAAAGAAGATAAGGTGAAATTCTGGCCACCCGTCGGTCGCGACTCGCGACGGGTGCCAGAATTTTGCATTGTGTCTTTTTCTTCTTCTTGTGGCATGCAGTCATCTTTATAGTCATTCCTCTTAATCTCCAAGTCTTCAATGGCTCCAAAAATGGTCTTCAATGGCCTCCGGTCTTCATGTCTTCGAAGCAAGTCTTCGAAAGTGTAGTCTTCAATGGCCTCTGGTCTTCATTGCCTCCGTGTTCTTCCCTTGTAACACAAAATCCACTTAGAAAAGGTAAAAGAGCGTAAAGTTGCTCTTACCCCTCCTAAGAGAATTTAAAGGTAAAACACAAGCTCTCGATAATAAAAGAGCACAAAAGTGACCCTAAATAGTACTAAATTATGCATATAAAATGGACACATCAAGCCTCCCCACACTTGAACCTTACTCGACCTCGAAGAAAAGATCTAAGCATACGAAGGAAATGATATATCCACGTCCTAACTACTAATCCCCCAAATCAATACCTCACAAAACTCTCAATATCACACATCCCAATGTTAAAGTCAAATAAGAAGTTTCCCACAACCCCCATTCCTAAATCTACCCAAACCATATTATCCTATCAATTCATTGATTTCCCTAAGACATCTCCAAATCCCGAATTGATAATCCCAAATCCAATGATAAAAGATGAAGCCAAAAGTATGTATAAAGTTCAAAACACATGCTCCACTTTACATCAATACATCAACCTAAAAACGAAGGATATTAATGATCAAGAATTTCATAACATACTCCATCTTTTCTAGCTAAATTTTCCATTCCCAAAAGGTCCTCAAGATGTGAAGCTACCCGATCCATCTGTGTGGTCACCGCAACCTTATGCCTCCATCACCGGCAAATGAGTAAGCAATCAATGTTTTTTTTCAATTTCTCTCGCTTTCTCTCATTTTTCCTAGGAGCTCTTTTGGGTTTTCATCCTAGCCACACATCATGTTTCTCTGGCTCACATCTAACCTTTTTCTGCACATTTAGCCTCTCATTTTTTCCTAGGCCGCCCTTTTGGGTTTTTAACCTATCTGGGCCCCCAATGTTGCCTAAGTTGCCCTCTCAGGTTTTCAACTTAGCGGGATTCTTTTTTTTCTTTTTCTTTTTCTCTTTTTTTCAATTATTTTTCACGTGTCTCCAATCCAAAAAGTAGCAAATTGCTTTCCAAATGTGAAGGTTAAGAAAAGTATCAAAACCAACATTATCCAAGTACATCAAAAGCAAAACATCCCAAAACAAAAGGGAGAAAAATATCCAAAATAAAACAAAAGAGTTGTGCAAAAGTGTTTCCAACCCTAATCACCTAACAATAGTAGATACCCCTCCCCATACTTAGAACACTACATTGCCCTCAATGTAGACTAGGGAAAAATCGTACAAAGCGAAGTATGGAAAGGGTAAAAATGTGGTGCTCACACAATCAATGCTGTGATGAGGATGGGCCACCGCTGAAGTAGCGCTGCTAGTACTGTGCTAGCCACTCTGTGCTCCTCTGCCTCCTCGCTCTCCGCCTCTCTGCTCTTGGATCGGGGCCTGATGTACCGCCCGAATGGGACTGTAACTCATGGATGCGAGCTAACAAGTGGTCAATCTCCTCATCCATATCAATCAAAGCCTGGGAGACAAAGACATTGTGCTCCAGAATCATGATGTCCTGTCAGTGGAAACCATCGTGCATAATCTGTATCATCCGCTCATAGAAGTCTGGCAGAGGCTGGGAGTAGTGAGGTGGAGCATCATCCTCCTGCATGGGATCTGTCTGGGGTGGAGGCTGTGTAAAGTAGTGCTGCTGCTTCGAGGAAGGTAGGGTGCTATCGTCATGCTGGACAGGGGCTAGCCCAAGGTCGCGGAGCTCACGCTGGAACTCAACTGTACATGAGGAGTCTGGGGAGATCGATAAATCTCCCAGCGGTGTGTCGAACTCCAGCTTCGTCTTGCTCTGTTGAGGAAGTGCTATGAATGTGACTTTCCTCATACTGTATAACCAATGAAAGAGCCCTGTGGTCCGTGTGACACCGAGCATCTCAAATCGAACTAGCTATTCAACGGTGATCAGATAAGATGTCCACCTCCCTAAACGTGGAAAGTTGGCTGGAGGGACTAATCCCAAGTACTCTGCTAGAAGGCCTATCATCCCTCCGACCATGATCTTCCCCTTGGCCTTTCCTGCCAATTCCACAATCCTCTTCATCCACAGCTCTGCCCACAGCCCATATCCTGGCCCCTCACTCGTCAAGTGCCATAGGAAGTGAATGTCATTGTCTGGCACATTCGTCGGCTCCGCGGAGCAAAGGACTGTGCCAGCCAAGAGTCGGTGCACATAGCGGAGTGCAGGGTGGATGATGGTGCTACTCTTGTCATCGGAGTTCTTCGGCCTCATATTGATGACATTCTAAAACTTCATGTCATCCTCAAATGACCGCTCTTGGGCCTGTGGGTCCAGTCTATTCCGTATCTCGGCGGTGTCAAAACCAAAGGCCTCCTCAATCTGTGAGATGGTCAGTTGCCAAGGTAGGTCATCTAGGTGAAAGGCAATGTACCTCTCATAGGGTTAATCACCCCTTATGCTGCTCATATGGACGGTGGACAAGAACTCTAACGTGTACCTCCAGTAAGAGGGTGCGCTCTTACTCATAAATCTCTCCATTCCCCCTTTGGCGAGGAGGCATCTCACAGGTTGAGTGAGACCGAGGACATCCAGTGTAGGCACATCAACAAAACTGGTCTCTTTAAGCTGGCGCTTCTCTAGGGCTTCCCATCTCTCCGCATAGGACCCGGTGATCTGGGTCAAACCCATGTACCTATCCATAGGGGAAGGTATAGGGATCGATTCCGGAGCCGGTGAAGGAGGTGGAGGTGGAGCGGTGGTGCGCTCGTCTCGTGGGGGAGCCCTAGATCTCTTCTTGGGGGCCATATCTATCAATCACAGCAAATAAGTCAAACGCAAAGGAATATATGTATATGCAATGTGGCACATCTATAACCAATCTCAAACTAGTTCATCATCACAGGCCAAATTAAAATCAACTTAACTAGTTCAAGTCTTACTCGCAATTGCATATACAATCTACATTATGTCCAACAAGCCCATATCATAAAATCCATGAAGTTCTCACATAGTTGAAATGAATATGCTATATTTCAAAATCACAGTTATGCTCAACTAGTTTAGCCATCATTAGTACATTCACAATGTCAACATCTACATCCATGGCCAAACTACTCTAAACAATATAACATTGCAAAGCACAATAACACTTTATCCCAATAACAACTATGTTTAATCAAGGGCTAACATGCCTCAAATTTAGTATAAGTCACCATCTACTATCAGCTAAATTAACACGAATGCACACATTCCAAAACCAAGCAGGCACACTACAGTCAAAACTGCACTAGAAAATATACAGTATACACCGCAATTGTAAAATATGCACACAGTACCCATCAAATAAAATTGCAAGCATAACATATTCACCACAATCAACCAAGATCCAATGATTCCCATTCCAAACAAAATAACACACAATCTACACAATATCCAATAAGTAGAATATATGTTCATAATCACAATTAAGACTCAATAGAGTGAAGAAGTGTACCATTAAGACGCTTAGGACGAAGAAAAATGGAAGCCCACTATCAATTCGGATTCGAATTGCCCAAAGCTACAAAAACCCCCAAATTCTAGGGTTTGTGTTTTTCAAAATGGAAAGGGAGATTTCATGGGTGGAGATTAGGAAGGAATGAAGTGGGTACTGGTGGCGGCACGGTGACGCAGCGGCGGCGCGGCGATGGCGGCACGGCAGTGGCGGCGCGACGGTGGCAGTGGCGGTAAGGGTAGAGGGAAGGGCGGATGGGAAGAGGAGAGAAACTAAACAAAGGGGCAAAAATGGGGAGAAAAACTATTCAGCCCACCTTTTAAATCTAATTTACACGACTGTCGCGACTCTTGACGGGTCCCCTGAGTCATCGCGACTTGCGATGTGTTCATCGCGACTCGCAACGAAGCATTGTGAGGTTATCGCGACTCGCGGAAAGTGGGATCCGAGGGCTTTTTTTTTCAAAACTTCTGAGCCCGCCGCGACTAGTGACGTGTTTGTCGTGACTCGCGACGAGGCCTCACGATATCATCGCGACTCGTGGAAAGTTAGATCCGAGGGCTGATTTTTTTTTTCAAAACTTCTGAGCCTGTCGTGACTCATGACGGGGCCTCACGATGTCATCGCGACTCACGGAAAGTTGGATCCGAGGGCTGATTTTTGACAAAAACTTTCTGAGCCCGTCGCGACTCGTGACGGGCTATTTACCTGGTACTTAAAAAAAATTTCTGCTTCCTTCTCTTGTCCAAGTCCTTCCTTCTTGAATCTAGGCATTTCCCCCTTCCAAAGTCCAATGCCTTGGCTTCAAAATTGCTACAAAATCATCGAAAAAACAACCCGTGAAAAGCATAAAGCAAAACAATGAAGCTTAAGGATAAAAGCTCAAAACTAAACAACATCAACAGAAAGTCACGAATAACGATCTGAATGATCAAAACCAAGTTTATTTAACGTCGTCGGCACGACTCACTTCCCTCCTTGGAGCTTACTCACAAACCGGATCGAGGAGATCAACGTCCTATCCTTTTTCTGGTACAAAAGTCTTGTGGTAAGGTTTCAAACGTTGTCCATTAACCTTGAATCTAGAATCTCCACCGCACCATGCGGGAATACCTTAACCACTTCAAAAGGACTGATCCATCGTGACCTTAACTTACCTGGGAATAGGCGAAGGCGAGATTGAAATAGGAGGACCTTTTGACCAATGTCAAAGTCCTTCCTGATGATCATCTTGTCGTGCCACGCCTTTGTCTTTTCTTTATAGATTTTGGTATTCTCATAGGACTCCCTTCGGATCTCATCCAGTTCATCCAATTGTAACTTCCTATGCAAGCCGGCTTCATCTACATCAAGATTAAACTCTTTGACCGCCCAGTAAGCCTTGTGCTGAATTTCCACCGATAGATGACAGGGCTTACCAAACACTAACCAGTATGGGGACATACCGATTGGTGTCTTGTAAACCATCCTATAAGCCCACAAGGCATCAGTCAACCGAGAACTCCAATCCTTCCGGTTAGGGTTAACCATGTTTTGAAGGATGGACTTGATTTCCCGATTAGGGTGGTGCCTCGAGGGATGAATCACGAGGGAATGGATTCGAGGGCTAGTGGCCTCGAGTTCTCGAGGGCTTGTGGCCTTGAGGTCTCGATGGCTTATGGTCTCAAGGGAATGATGGACTTAAGGTTCGGCTCGAGGGTTCAGGGTTTCGAGGTCTCGAAGGGGTGGTGATGTCTCGAAAATGGGTGGTGATTTCTCGAAGGGGTTGTGATATCTCGAAGGGGTTGGCTCGAGTCGAGGCTTTGTTACCTCGAGGGCTCGAGGGGGTAATGTCTCAAAGGGTTCGGCTCGAGTCGATGCTTTGCTACCTCGAGGTCTCGAGGGGGTATACTTCAAGGGATCGTGACGAGGCCATCATGGCTCGCAAAAATTGGAGTCCGAGACCTCCTTTTCAACACAAGATTTCTGAGCCTATCGCGACTTGCAATGATACGGTCGTGACTCGCGAGGTCATCATGACTCTCGGAAAGTGGAATCCGAGGGCTGAAATTTTACCCAAAATTACTGAGCGCATCGTGACTCATGACGAGGCCTCACGAGGTTATCGCGACTCGAGGAAAGTGGCATCCGAGGGGTGAAATTTCACCCAAACTTACTGAGCCCATCACGACTCGTGATATTGTGCTTGCGACTTACGATGAAGCCTCGTGAGGTTATTGCGACCCGCGGAAAGTGGCATCCGAGGGCTGAAATCTCACCCACCTGACGATGTGGTCGCGACTCGCGATGATGTGCGACGATGTGGTCGTGACTTGCGATGATGTGGCGACGATGTGCGATGATGTAGCGACGATGTGCGACTATGTGCAACGATGTGGCGACGATGTGGTCGCGACTCGCGACGATGTGGTCGACGGGTACTAACCTGGTACTTAGAAAAAAATTTCTGATTCCTTCTTTTGTCCAAGCCTTTCCTTCTTGACTCCAAGCATTTCCCTCTTCAAAAGTCCAATGCCTTGGCCTCAAAATTGCTAAAAAATTGTGGAGAAAGCAACCCGTGAAAAGAATAAAGCAAAACGATGAAACTTAATGATAAAAATTCAAAACCAAACAACATCAATAGAAAGTCACGAATGACAATCCGGATGATCAAAACCAAGTTTATTTAATGTCACCGGCACGACTTACTTCTCTTTTCTTAGGTTTTACTCACAAACCAGATCGAGGAGATCAACATCCTCTCTTTTTTTCGGCACAATATTCTCGTGGTAAGGTTTCAAACGTTGTCCATTAACCTTGAAAGTATTGGACTTAGCTGTATCTGGAATCTCCACTGTGCCATGCGGGAATACCTTAACCACCTCTAAAGGACCGATCCATCGGGACCTCAACTTACCTAGAAATAGGCGAAGGCGGGATTGAAATAGGAGGACCTTTTGACCAACGTTAAAGTCCTTCCTGATGATCATCTTGTCATGCCACGCCATTTTCTTCTCTTTATAGATTTCGGCATTCTCATAGGACTCCTGCCGGATCTCATCCAGTTCATCCAATTGTAACTTCATATGCAAGCCGGCCTCATCTATATCAAGATTAAATTCTTTGACCGCCCAGTAAGCTTTATGTTGAATTTCCACCGGTAGATATCAGGGCTTACCAAACACTAATCGGTATGGGGACATACTGATTGGTGTCTTGTAAGCCGTCCTATACGCCCACAAGGCATCATTCAACCGAGAACTCCAATCCTTTCGGTTAGGGTTAATCATTTTTTGAAGGATATACTTGATTTTCCGATTGGAAACTTTGGCTTGCCCGTTGGTTTGTGGGTGATAGGCGGTGGATGTCTTATGAGTGACGATATACTTCTTCAAGAGTGCCGCTATGGTTTGATTGCAAAAATGGGTGCTACGGTCACTAATCAAGGCTCGGGGTACCCCAAACCTAGAAAAGATATTATCTTTCAAGAATTCTGCAACCACTTTAGAATCGTCAGTCCTAGTGGGTTTTGCTTCAACCCACTTCGACACAATCAACAGCAAGAAGAATGTATATAAAGCCATAAGAACTAGGGAAAGGTCCCATGAAGTCAATACCCCAAACATCAAAGATTTCACAATATAGAATAGATTTTTGGGGTATCTCATTTCTAGATGAGATATTTCCTACTCTTTGGCACTTGTCACAAGCCTGACAAAATATGTATGCATGCTTAATTAAAGTAGGCCAATAAAAACCACTTTCCAAGAATTTCCTAGCGGTCCTTTTTTCTCCAAAATGACCGCCGCATGCATGAGAATGACAAAAGGTGAGAATTGAATGCACTTCATTATCGGGGATGCATCTCCTAACAACTTGGTCTACATAATGTTTCCACAAAAAGGGATCATCCCACACATAATATTTAGCATCTCTTTTTAGCTTATCTTTCTATGCCTTAGAAAAGTGAGGAGGAACTTTACCAAAGACAAGAAAGTCCACAATGTCGGCATACCACGGTTGGATGTCCTTGATGGCGAACAGTTGTTCATCGAGGAACTCCCCCCCCCATAGTTGCTCCTTCATTGTGGGGTTTACCTCAATGTCATCGCATGGAGTCAACCGGCTCAAATGATCAGCCACAAGAATCGCTGCATGGTCAGTGTATACAATAACTTTTGTACCAAGCAAGTAAGATCGAAATTTTTCTAAAGAAAATACCACTACTAGCAACTCCTTTTCGGTGGTGGAATATTTTCTTTGGGCTTCATTTAGGGATATAGATACATAGTAGATGCCATGAGGTGCTCTCCCCACCCTTTGACCAAGCACCGCTCTAACGGCGTAATCACTCGCATTGTACATAATCTCAAAAAGCATCGACCAATCCGGGGGTTGTATAATAGGGGCCAAAACTAACCTTCCTTTCAGTGTATCGAAGACCCCTTTACAACCCTCATCCATCACAAATTCTACCTCCTTTTGCAACAACTTTCATAAAGGAGATGATATCTTCGAGAAGTCCTTGATGAATCGGCGATAGAATCCTGCATGACCAAGAAAAGAGCGCACTTCGCGCACATTAGTAGGATAAGGCAATGTTTGAATTGTGTCTATCTTTGCCTTGTCAACCTCAATACCCTTAGAGGAGACAACATGGCCTAAGACAATGCCTTGCTCTACCATAAAATGACACTTCTCAGAATTTAACACAAGATTAGTATCAATGCAACGTTTAAGAACTTGTGCCAAATTTGCTAAAAGGTTGTCAAAAGAATTACCATGAATGGTGAAATCATCCATGAATACCTTGACAAAATTTTCAAAAAATTCTGAGAAAATGCTTACCATACACCTTTGGAAAGTTTCGAGGGCGTTACATAACCCGAAAATCATGCGTCGGTAAGCAAACGTACCAAAGGGGCACGTGAAGGTGGTCTTTTCTTGGTCTTCTGGGGCGATAGCCACTTGAAAATACCCCAAGTACCCATACAAAAAGCAATAGAAGGGGTGGCTTGCTAACCTCTTAAGCATTTGATCTATGAATGGCAAAGGGAAGTGATCCTTCCGGGTTTCAGTATTTAGCCTCCAGTAGTCAATGCAAACGCGCCACCCATTTTGGACTCGGGTGGACACCATTTCTCTTCTCATTTTTTACCACTATCACCCCACTCTTCTTGGGTACCACTTGAGTTGGACTCACCCACTTGCTATCTGAGATTGGATAAATTATGCCCGCTTGGAGTAACTTAAGGATTTTCGCCTTTACCACCTCCATCATAGGTGGGTTTAAACGTCTCTGGGGTTGTCGCACGGGTCTTGCATATTCTTCCAACAAAATTCTATGCATGCAAGTGGATGGACTTATGCCTTTGATGTCAGCAATAGTTCATCCAATTGGTTCCTTGTTACCCTATAACATCACCATCAACCTTTCTTCTTGCTCCTTGGTGAGCTTGCTTGAAATGATAACCGGAAGCGTCTCCCCTTCCCCAAGAAATGCGTACTTGAGGTCACTTGGCAAAGGTTTAAGCTCAATCACCGAAGCTTTCACTAATGATGGGAGGAATTCCGGTTCCTCGGGTTCCTCAAAGACTAGAGCATCGAGACTTTGCACCACTTCCTCAAGAATGCTTAACTCCTCAATGCTTTCCTTCAAGAGTACTCATGGCATATACAAGACATGAATTTTCAACATCACTTTCCAAATCAACTAACAAGGAATCATCACCACTCAATTCGAAAACATCTTGCACGATATCATCAACAAAATCAATAGCATGGCAAGAATACTCTTCAAGAGGATACTTCATAGAGTCAGTTATGTTAAACTCTACTTTAATCCCATCAAATTCCATGGTGAGGGTACTGTTATACACATCAATGATGGTCCTAGAGGTCTTCAAAAATGGCCTCCCCAACAAGATAGGGGTGGTATGTTCATCATGCTCCATGTCTAGCACATATAAATCCATGGGGAATATTAAGGAAGCCACCCTAACCAACACATCCTCGACGATACCCTTAGGGTACACACTAGAAAGATCGGCTAGTTGGATCACCACCCCGGTTTTTTGCAAAGTACCAAGATTGAGGCTTTCATACAAAGAATAAGTAAACACATTTATGGATGCACCTAAGTCAAGCATTTATTTTTCAAAATGTGTATTTCCTATCATGCAAGGGATTGTGAACATGCCGAGGTCGCTACATTTAGGGGGTAACTCCCTTTGGCATAAAGTAGAGACATGTTCACTTTTCCCATTCTTGAGTTTGTTCTTTGTTTCCTATTTACTACACATTATTCCTTCAAAAATTTTGCATAGCTAGGAATTTGTTCAATAGTATTAAAAGGAGGGATCTCTACCTCACACATACAAAAAACTTCGTAGATGTCTTTGTTGGACTCCTTCATCCGTTTGTCTTTTAGAGCTTCCGGGAAAGGTGGTTCCAGCACATATCGAGGCATTTCCACCACTCTTTCTTTCTTGTGAGAAGGGGACGAAGGTTTGGGAATAGAGGTAGATTTCTCAACGGTGATCTCCTCTTCCTTTTCCTTTCCCTTCCTTGCTTGTTCCTTGGCCACCTCCTCGGTCTCCTCTTCCACTTCTTTCTCAAGCCTTTCAAGCTTTCTAGGTTCTTCTTCAACAACTTCACCACCCGGGGGAGAGATAACCTCTTTACCACTTCTCAAAGTGATAGCACTAGCATTTTGGCGGGGGTTGATCTCCGGTTGGGAGGGGAGCTTGCTTTTTCCAGGGCCTGCATCCGATTCACCACTTGAGCTATTTGGCTCACTTGAGTTTCCAAGTTTTTTATGCTCGCCTTGGCTTCATCTTGGAATTTACCACTTGTTTCCGCACACATCCCCTATCGGTGAATGGCTTGCATCAACTCATTCTTTATTAGCCCCGAGCTCTCCCCTTGGTCTCAGGAGTTTTTCTTGGAGCCTTTGGAATTGTTGTTGAGGGGGCCTATATTGTTGCTGAGGGGGCCGATATGGTTGAGTATTTTGGCTCCCTTGAGGGTTTCTATACCGGAGGTTTGGGTTATCATGATTTCCCGAATTGTATGGTCGATTTTGGTACCCTTGATACCCTTGGTAGCCTTGGTGACCTTGGTAGCCTTGGCCACCTTGATACCCTTGGTTGCCTTGGTATCCTTGATTCCCTTGATACCCCATGGAACTCACCTCTTCGACGTAGTCATCTTGTAAAGTAGGGCAAGTGTTCGTATGGTGCGCCGAGTAACAAATTTCACACGATTTAACATGTGGCGCATTTCCGGGCGTTGTCATCAAAGATTTCACCATTGATGCAAGAGCCAAAACTTGATCCTCTAGCTTCCCACTATTAGAAGAGTCACTCGCGGGTATTGGATTTCTCCTTCTCAAATTGGCCCTTGAGCTAAAGTTTCATGATCCTTCCGCTAGCTCCTCGTACAATTGCATTGCCTCGGATGAAGTTTTGTTCCCGAGGGTGCCACCATAAGAACTTCTAACCAACCTTTGGTCCTCATCAAGAAGGACATTGTAGAATTAATAAACCAAATCCCCCTCCGAATAACCGTGATAAGGGCAACTTGCAAGAAGCTTCTTGAACCTATTCCAATAGTCAAAGAGTGATCCTTCGTGCCATTGGAGGATGTTGCTTATATCCTTCTTCAAGGTGGCAGATCTAGAAGCCGGAAAGTATTTGGCTAGAAACTTTATTTTCATATCAAGCCAACTCTTACTGCTCTTGAGTGGTAGGTAGTGGAGCCAATCTCTTGCACCATCCCTTAGTGTGAACGGGAATGCCTTCAACTTGTAGAGCTCTTCATCCACTCCATAGGGGACCATACCACCACATAAGAAGTGAAATTCGGTGAGGTGTTTGTTGGCATTCTCCCATTGCCTACCAAGGAAGATGGGTGGCATGTTGATGAACCCAGTCTTTAGCTCAAAGTGCCCGTTTGGTCCAACCATGGGATACTCGATACACATTGGTTGTTGATCGAGGTTGGGGGCCATGATGTCTCTTAATAGTGCTTGCCCCAAAGGAATCTCTCTTTGTTGGAAAGGAGGGGCTCACCCTTGGAGAGGATGATGGTGAGGTTCCTCTCTCGGATGCTCATCTTCGTGCTCGATTCGATGTTCCATTGAGGAAGATGTATCCGAAAAATGGTCACTAGAAGGGGTGTTGTTCACACTTTCCAAGGAAAGCCTCCTAGCCCATCTCAAATTCAACTCCAACTCGGGGTCACAGTGTAGGGGTTCTTGTGAAGAGGACCGCGTACGAACCATACACCAAGAACTCGAACAATACGTCTCTAAGCCAAGTGCAAATGGTAAATCAACTAAGAAATCAAAATAAAAGAAAACTAATCAAATATTTACAATTAGCATATAATCACACATAATATGCCCAAACACTTAAAAATAAATGCCTCTTCCCTGGCAGCGGCGCCAAAATTTGGGAGGTCGTCGTCGTACCTTTAGTTAATACTTTTAAGCCCTTTTGCTTCCAATCTACAATAAAGTAGATAATGGCAAGTTGGGGTCGTGCACGAAAAGAGGGATCTTTTCAAGTGTTTAAACATATATAGGAGAAGACATACTAGACATTTACATACATAGATATATATATATATATGTATATATATATATGTATATATATATGTATATATATATATGTATATATATATGTATATATATATATATGTATATATATATGTATATAAATATAAATATATGTATATATATGTATATAAAATCATGTAAACAAAGGGGGGTTTTGGTTGGTTTGATCCTAAATTATGAAATTGAAATACAACAACTAGCAAAGCAAGAGAACTATGCTAATCATGCAATACAAGTAAAGGTACGATGTAAATGATAATTAACGGAGCCTTGGGGGCAATCAATTTCCACTTCCAAACTTCATATAGCTCATTGGTTCATTCGCTCATTCAATTACATTTATTGTCTATGGGGAATGTTTCATTTCTCATTCAAAGATCAACATCCGTTCCTCCTTAAGAGTAGTTTGCAAACACAAACAACAACCATTTGCAAACCTCATTGATGATCACCCTAGACAAACAACATCATAGGGATGTTTCATCAATGACATTTCACCCAAAGGACCATAGGTTTTATAATAGCAAGCCTTCTACGAAAGACATAGTCATTGAACCAAACAAAGCATTCATTAGATCAAACTAAGAACAAACAACATTCAAGGTTCAACCTTTCTTTGCATCTATATGACAAATATGTGAACAAACCACATTAACATACTCATCTAGCAAGGATTACCACACATTATACACAAGAAGTTCTAAATCCATGCTCTTGGATTTCCATATCAAATGAGTTAAGAAATTTGCAACTTTCCTAACACCCTAACATTTCAATCTTACAAACATTTCACATACTCAAACAACCCATGGTATAAATGAGATAAAACACAACATTAATGGCATAATAAATGCTCTCCAATAAATGTTCATAAATGAGCAAACATAGAATCTTGCTACATAAGCTTGGAAGCTTCAATCAATTTCTCCCAAGAATTAGATTAGCTACAAGAATTCATACTAATCAATGCTAAACAACCAAACATAATACAAGAGAATTCAAAGATGAAAATGGAATAAACTACGGTTAAAAACAGTACCAAAAATGCCAAAGATGAAGAATATGAATAAGAGGAAAGAGAGAGCTATTTATAGTACAAAAAGGATAAGGTGAAATTCTGGCCACCTGTTGGTCGCGACTCACGACGGGCTCGCGACGAGGCCATCACGACTCTTGACGGGTGCCAGAATTTTTCCTTGTTTCCTTTTCTTCTTCTTATGGTATATAATCATCTTCATAGCAATTCTACTCAATTTTCAAGTCTTCAATGGCTACAAAAATGGTCATCAATGGTCTCTGGTCTTCATGTCTTCGAAGCAAGTTTTCAAAAATCTTCGAAAGTGTGATCTTCAATGGCCTCCGGTCTTCATTGTCTCCGTGTTCTTCCCTTGTCACGTAAATCCACTTACAAGAGTTAAAAGAGCGTAAATTTGCTCTTACCCCTCCTAAGAGAATTTCAAGGTAAAACACAAACTCTCGATAATAGAAGAGCACAAAAGTGACCCAAAATAGTACTAAATTATGCACACAAACACATCAGGGATTCACTGATGAGGAGATTGATCAACAACTCAGCCAAAAGGGTTTCACACCTGACAAATCTCTTATCTACATTGAGGTAAACAAAGATAAGAAAGGGTTATACACAACGAAAGAGGTTAAGAATATCGCACCTGATGTTGTAAGTTACGCCAAAATCAATCATTTAAATTAATTTTTAATTGTATTTCACATTATTCATGTAAGCAATTGCATTCCTATGTGATTCTCAGTCGAACTTGAACGAGCTTAAGGAAAAAGGAGCATTGGAAATGCAGCCGGGTGAAGACATCCTAATAAAAGTGACAAAGAAGAAGGATCACCCGGGCAGGTACAGGGGAACTCAGACAGGTCTACCCACAGCGGTGGTTGTTCCTCATCTTTCCCACAGCAAGTGCAGTAGTAGTTCCTCAGCCAAAGAGACAGCCCAGAGAAGATCATCTAACAATCAACCAGTCGTGAAAGCCATGGTATCGTACCTGGAGCAATTGGTGAAGGGCTTAGCATCTACAAGCAGTGTTCAGATTCTGCCAAGCCTTGACAATCCCAAAATGTTTATAGGGAAGGTGGTGGATAACATTGCTATAGTTGCTACAAAGTCTATTGAGAGCCCAACGACGGAGAAAGAGATGAAGAGTTACACCTTCAATAATTTATGTCTGTTTTATACAATGAAATACACATCTGAAATATCTCCATAACCATTTTATCTATTCACTAAAATACTATACGAACGGGATAGAGAACGTGTGACTCTTTTCATTAAAGACATTGTCGGGAAGAAGAAAATGGTCGCCCATGGGCTGCGACAGGTATCTCTTCGTTGCAATACCCAACATAGAAGTGTTCGAGTGTGAGTATGCGAGCCAGTACTCCGTCCTAGAGCAGAATAGCCCTCGGCGGACCACCATTTTGAAAATGTTGGAGAGGTGCTCAATAGCTTCGTGGATTGGCCAGTGTCCTAATAGGTAAGTAAGATGAGCAACCGAGGGACATCGATGATGTCAATGCTAGAGGTGATACGGACAACGAAGATAAGGAGGTTATAATTCTCACCAGCGACGATGAGGTACATTCTTGTAGCACATTATTCTTCAATTCCTCAAAGTACTTTTGCATATCCGTATTCATTAATCCTTGTAACAGGATACTGGCGAGCGAAAATCCCAGTCGACGGCTAATTTCCGGCCATCTACAAGACCAAGATTAGATAGGCTGCCAAAAACTTTAATGCACTAAAACAAGTACCATTACTATTTATTAGCAACAACATTTCAATACTACATGCTTAAGTGATCATTTGCATCATTTCACATTCGTAGATTGTCAACAAACGAGACCTGACAGATTGGCCGATCATGGGGAAATTTATACAGGAAGCAAATGCCGCTATCCTAGAAATGATAAAGAATAAGGATTGTATGTTATTCCCAGTGTTCTGACCATCAACATTCACACGTCATTACACATGTTGTGTTGGAATAGAAGTTCTGGTCGAGTTCGGGAAGAAACTGGGAAACATGCGTTCGATGACTTGGATCGATAATGTGTAGGTCGATGTGTGGATGGGGTGAGTTTCAAAACTTACATCCTTAATGTTTTTAAAATTATCAAGAATTCATTTTCGGTGTCATTAACGTTACATGAACCTGTGGGAGAAAATATGGGAAACTAATTCAGGTCGCATCCAATTCTGCCAATCTAACTGTGGCAACCTGAACAACTTCGAGCAGGAGGTCGAACTCTGTTTCAAACAAATTTGGGAAACAATGAAGGCAACAGATGCTGAGTTCTACACCATACCTTACATAAGAATGCAAGTATTTCTTCCTGATAATTACATTCACATTTCAAACCACTTCCATTTCATTAATTTGTTAACATAATTTTCCAACAGCGATCATTGGTACCTCATCATTATCCGTCCCAGAACGGAGGAGGATTTCACTCTGGACTCATTGTCAAGGGATATTAAACCAACAAAATTGGTCGAACTAAGTGTCATTTCTAGGTATTTCAATCAATCAAATCAAAAATCCTAGTTTGGTAATATACAGGAAGAAATAACCATTTTATTTTACTTTCTTGGCGGGCTTGCTTGCGCATACCAAAGGGAGGAGAGAAAGACGGAGCTAGAACCCGACTACACATGGAAAATCAACAACATCATGGTAAGTCATTTTTTCATTTCATCCCTCAAATTATATTGTTAGGGTTAGTAATTACATTTACCTTTCCTGTGCAGTACCAAACCTAGAATGGTTCATGGAAATGCGGGTACTCCATCATGCTCTTCATGGAAGAATTTTTTAATCACCCAGAGACAAACATTATCTTGGTGGTAAACCTTGCATCTCAAAATTTGTTATTATTAATCTCTAGTAAATGCAACATTATTAACTAACTGTGTAATTTTGAAATTAACAGATTTTCCCGGAGGGCAAAGGTTCATGCCATGTGTACAAAATTCAAGGTGTAGCAAATAAATGGTGTTGGGCTTGGCTCAAAGACTACAAGCAATAGGCAAACACTACGTTGCAACTTCTGGATGATAAGAACGACATAATAGGTTGATGGTTTGTTTTGAATGGCTGATGATATTATAATTCTATGGATGGTGTTTGGTTATACGAAACTTGTGTGATTATTTACTTTGTTTCATTTCCATGCTTAAGATACTTCTTCTATTTCATAGTTAGAATAATGTTCGCGTGTTTTACGAGCAATATTTTTGTAATAGAAAGTTTCAAATTTCTTACCGATTCAAAAGTTTCCAATTTATAATAGTTCACAAGTATCTCTGGTTGTCGTTGCCCTGGAAATAATCCGGGAAGAACCATCGGAAAATAAATTGGGCATTCTAAAATTTAGCCAAATAATACATCGGCATAAAATGCATGTACTGGTGTAAAAATAAATCACATTTTAAATAATTTATTTTAAATTATTTAAATAATACCGGTGCATAAAGTATAGTAATACCAGTGTAAAATAATTACTGGTGCAATCTATTCCGAGGCAAAAAAAACAATATTCCGACTACAAAAGAAAGACCGGTGTTATATTAAATGTTGATGTATAAATCACGGTTTTACACCGGTTCATATGTTAAATACCGGTGTAAAATTTCTACACCGGTGTTCCAAATAATACCGGTGCAGATATATTGCGATTCCAAAATTTATACATCGGCCTAAGATGTCGGTGCAAAATATTTTCTACACCAGTTCATTTTACCAGTGCAAATTTGTCACATTTTTACACCCCTATAGATATGCACCGGTATTTTGGGGGCCAAAATACCAGTGCTATTGCCCTAAATTACCGGTGCAAATACCTCTGTCATGTGGTAGTTTGTTAGAGTAAATCATATTTCTGATTAGATTATAATCGATTCTAGATAAGTCATGTTGACTAAGCTAGAGTTCTACTCATATTCTATCACCTGATTGTACTCTGTATATTCCTGTCAGCAATACAATATTACTTACGCAAAATACATCTTATCATGGTATCAGAGCAGTGTTCTAATTTACCTTCTAAAACATTTTTTTTTCTGGCTGCCGCTTCTCCTTCCTTTTCCCCTAGCGGCCGAACTCCTTCTTTCATTCTCATCATGGCCAGTGAAAAATTATCGTTTAATACTCTTCTCCAGATGCTACAAATTAAACACAATAAGACCAATTTTCTTCTCTGGAAACGTCAGATTGAATACGTTATTTTCCCTCAGAGGCTTTTTGGATATCTCGATGGATTGATTCAACGTCCTCCTCTTCCCACTCTACCGACGGTTAGTTCAACGTCTTCCTCCTTTGCCACCGCCCCCCGTGCTCTTCCTCCTGATCGTGCGGCTACTCAGGCAGTTTACAATATGACCAAGGATGCTTATGATCTCTGGATGGATGAATACCAGAGGGTCTGTAGCCTACTATTCTTCTCTCTTTCTCCTAAGGCCCTCTCCAAACTTCCAGCCTCGTGTGTGACTGCTAAGGATATCTGGGACAGTTTTTGCGCCATTTTTTATACCAGCAGCACTTCCACCATTCTTCGTCTTCCAGCTGATGCCTATGGTATACGTAAGAGTGGGTCTATTCATGAACTTCATTTACAATTTAAGGATATTTTTGAGCAGTTATACCTTATAGGCTCCCTTGTTTCTAATGATGATCAAATCATTTGGTTTTTAACTGCTCTCAGGTATGAGTTCAAGGATTTTTCTGCTCCTCTGATTAATTCTTCCCCTAACCCTCTTTATACTGATGTTTTGTCTCGTGCCAAGAATTATGAGGCATTTTTGAAGAATCTTCAACGAAATTCGATACCTACTTCTGGTCCAGTGGCATTCTCTACATGTGAACAACCTCCTTCCGGCCGTTCTTGGGATCACGCGCCAGATAGGGGCGGCGGTGCATGGGGTTCCCGTGCCCCTCGAGGTGGCCGTTCTGGTGGTCATAGAAGCGGTTGGTTTAGCTCTGGTCCTGGTCAGTTCACGGCTAGGGCCATTTCTGGATGCGGCCGTCCCCATTGTACCATGTGTGGTCATCCAGGCCATTATGCGGCTACCTGTTACAAGATGTTAGCACAGACTCATCGTTCTGATTCCTCGCACCTGGCTGACAATTTTCAGGCTTCGCTACAGATAGAGCCACACTCTCACACATCCGACTAGTACGTTAATTCTGGTGCCACCAGTCATATGGCATCTTTTGCGTCTGGACTTGACAGTGTCGAAACTTACTCTAGTAATTCCTATGTTTCTGTTGGTAATGGTGCTTCTGTTCCAATTTCTCATATTGGTGATTCTCGGATTTCTAATTCTATGACACTGTCTAATGTTCTGGTTGTACCTACCATCACTAAGAATTTACTGTCCATTAGTAAATAGACCAGGGATTTAAATGTCTTTGTTACTTTTGATGATCAAAACTTTGTGATTCAGAACAAATTTTCCAAGGAAGTCGTGGGCAAGGGCCACAGTGAAGGAGGCTTGTACGTTTTGGACAAGGGTGGTGCAGCACTCGTTTCCTTCTTGCAGTAGAATACTGGACGGGCATCTTTTGAGCCTTGGCATGCTCGGCTGGGGTATGTTCCAACCTCTATCATCTCTGGTTATAGAAGTCCGGCCTCTTTTCTATTTCTTCTTTATTACCCAAACTGCATTGCGCTCCATGTGTTATGGCAAAGGGGCAGCGGTTAGCTTTTGTTGAGAATAATGAGCGTGCTGCACACGTCCTAGATTTGATTCATTGTGATTTGTGGGGACCCTACCCAGTTTTATCTTCTAATGGATTTTCTTATTATGCCTTGTTTGTGGATGATTATTCTCGCTTCACCCAGTTTTTTCCCTTGCGTCAAAAATCTGAGTTTGTCGACACTTACTTGTAGTTTGAGGCATTAGTTGAGAATCAATTTACGTCCAAAATTAAGGTTTTTCAAAGTGACGGTGGCACTGAGTTCTTATATACGCGCTTACGCTCCCAGTTTGCCTCCAAAGGCATTCATCATCAAGTTTTGGGCCCTTACACCTCACAGCAAAATGGTCGGGCTGAGCGTAAGCACAGACATGTTGCCGAAATGGGACTTACTATGCTCTTTAATTCCCATCTGCCACTGTCGAGATGAGATGATGCTTTTGCTACTGCGGTTTACACTATTAATCGGCTTCCCACTCCGGTGTTACAAGGGACTTCTCTGTATGGACTTCTTTATCATCGCACTCCGACCTGCTCAAAATTCCATCCCTTTGGTTGTCAAGTATTTCCTTATGTTCGTCCTATGGCCCTTCACAAGTTATCTCCACGGAGCATTCCTTGTGTTTTCATCGGTTACAGCTGCCATTATAAGGGCTTTCGATGCCTTGATCCTGCCACTGGTAAGATTTTTGTCACTCGTCATGCACGTTTCGATAAAGGTTGTTTTCCTTTTGCCTCATCTTCAACCTCGGCCACTGGCTCTCTTCTCTCGACTTTGGATGTTTCTATTTTTATGGACGCTGATGGAAGCTCTGGTCTTCCCCTCTCGACTTCTGATCAGCCGTCTCCTATGCCTGACTCTATTTGCTTGACGAACTCTGTTCCGCTGACTGTTAACCTTTCCATCCCATCCCAGTCACCGGTGGCCAGCTCTCCTCGTTTGCTGCATTCTCTTCGGCCACCTCTGATATTCAGTCCCTGGCACCCTCTCTGCTTCTTCTCCTCCGGCTTCATCTTTGCAGCATCGTACTCATCCCAAGGCCACTCGATCTTCCACTGGGGTTGTTCCGCATCGAGACTATTCTGGTCTTGTGGCTCATGACCTACTTGTTACCCTTCTCGCTCAGTCCGAGCCCACAGATTATCATTCAGCATTAAAGGACCCGTCTTGGGTTTCTGCAATGAATGAGGAGCTTGATGCCTTACGAGGACATCATACTTGGGACCTTGTTCCACGTTCTTCTTCTATCAACATTGTTGGCTCCAAATGGGTTTACCAGCTGAAGTATCGTCCTGATGGTACGGTTGATCATCACAAAGCTCGCCTTGCCACTATGCGGTCCTGGCATCTTCATCAGTTGGATGTTAAGAACACCTTCTTGAATGGTATTCTTGATACTCCGGTCTATATGGCGCAACCGGTTGGTTACAAGGACTCTCTTCATCCTGATTATGTTTACCGATTGCAAAAGACCCTTTATGGTCTTAAGCAAGCACCTCGAGCATGGTTCCAGTGGTTCAGCATCTATTTATCTCAACTCGGGTTTCGGTGTCGTTTTTCCGACACTTTCCTATTTGTTCTCTCTCGAGGCTTATCCTTGCTCTATCTCCTGTTCTATGTTGATGATAATATTCTCACAAGAAATGACTCTGAGCTTCTTCCAAAGTTTATTGATCACACACATCTGGAGTTTGCTATTAAGGATTTGGGTGCTCTCAATTACTTTCTTGGCTTAGAAGTATCACCCACTTCCTCGATTCTGCTTCTCGGTCAAGCTAAGTATATTCGAGATATTCTCACTCGTACAGGTATGTCTGATGCGGTCCCGGTCTCTACCCCTTTTGTTCCTGGTTCGCAGTTGCACAGCTCCACCAGTCCGCCATTTTAGAATCCAACGTTGTATCGATCTCTTGTTAGTGCCCTCAAGTATCTGACAATTACTCGTCCTGATCTAGCATTTACGGTCAACACAGTCAGTCAGTTTCTTTAGGATCCTCACACTGACCATTATGCCGCAGTCACTCGGATTCTTCGCTATGTCAGAGACACTCTTCATTTCAACCTCACTTTTCGCTCGGCCAGTACTCCTGAGGTCTTGGGGTATTCAGATGATGATTGGGCTTGTTGTCTTGAGACTCACCGATCTACGTATGGATATGCAGTCTTTCTTGGTGGAAATCTTATTCTTGGAGTGCCAAGAAGCAACCTACTGTCTCTCGATGCAGCATTGAGTCCGAGTATCGAGCCCTTGCCAACACTACTTCGGAGATGGTCTGGTTGACTCATTTGCTTCGCGACCTTCATCTTCCACTTTCGAGCTCCCCATTGTTGTTATGTGACAACAGTAGTGCCATTTTCTTGGTTCAAAATACAGTTGTTCATAAGCAGGCCAAGCATATTAATATCGACTATTATTTTGTTTGTGAGTCGGTGGCATCTGGCAAGCTGCGTGTTGCACATGTCTCCACTGGTCTTCAAATTGCTGACATCTTCACCAAAGGACTTTCTCGTCCCTTCTTTGAGTTCTTCCGGTCTAATTTTTGCATTGCTGAACATCTGACGCTTTGCTTGAGGGGGTGTTAGAGTAAATCATATTTTTGATTAGATTATAATTGATTCTAGATAAGTCATGTTGACTAAGCTAGAGTTCTACTCATATTCTATCACCTGATTGTACTCTGTATATTCATATCAGCAATACAGTATTACTTACGCAAAATAAATCTTATCATAGTTGCTGAAGGAGAAAAAAGTAATTGAGCTGGAGAAAATAAAGGATCGTGTTGATGAAGTTTTTCTTTTACAATTGGAGTTTGATATCTTGAAAACTATTTATCTAGTTACTATATAAAAGGAACACTTGGAAATGGCACTCTTATGTCAACCATCGTCAGGGGCATAGTGATCATTTCCAGGACAGGCTGAACGTGTGCCCCAGGCTGTGCTCTAAAGTGGCCGCCCAAACTGATGTTGTTTTGGGCAATACTTTTGTCATTTTGTGCATCCCATTTGTCAAAAGTTGCGACGCCTCCATGTGCGGCTACATGTGCTGCCAGGTGACCGACCAAAATGACATCATTTTGGGCACCCATTCGAGGGGTACCTACTCGAGAGGTACCCATTCAAGATTTAAGCTTCCATGCAGAGGGGTTCAATAGGATAGGTTCGAGTGGTACCCATTCGAGGTGTGAACTTTTAGGTAGAGGGGTTCGATTAGATGGGTTCGAGTGGTACCCATTTGAGATGTGAATTTTCAGTTGGATGGGTTTGAGTGGTGGCCTTCGAGGGGGTTATGCTTCTGTCCTCGAAGGGATGGAGTCTTCTGGCCTTGAAGGGATAGAGTTTTATGTCCTCAAAGGGAGGGGTTCCACTGGACATGTTCGAGAGGTACCCATTCGAGAGATGATGTTTGAGGTGGAGTGTTTCCATTCGAGAGGTACCTATTCGAGACGTACCGATTCGAGAGGAACCCATTCAAGAAGTTAAGTTTGAGATGGAGGATTGGATAGGTTCGAGAGGTAGCCATTTGAGATGTGAACTTCTAGGTGGGAGGGATTTGAGACATTCAGGATTTGAGTGATGGATACATAGTGTGTATGTGCCAATGGCTTGATAGGTCAAGGTCTCGAGGGAGGGATAGGGGATCCTCTAAGGCGTGCTTCTTGGCCTCTAAGGGATGGAATTTTTTATCCTCGAAGGGGTCGAGCTCTCAGCCCTCGAAGGGATGGAGGCTTTTGTCCTCAAAGGAGTCGAGATCTCAGCCCTCGAATGGAGGGAGCTTCTATCCTCGAAGTGATTAAGTTCTAGGCCCTCGACTAGATGGAGGCTTCTGTCCTTGAAGGATTTGAGATCTTAGCCCTCTAAGGGATGGAGTCTTCTGTCCTCGAAAGAGTTGAGATCTCATCCCTCGAAGGGATGGAGTCTTCAGTCCTTGAAAGGATCGAGTTCTAGGCCCTCGAATGGATTGAGGCTTCTGTCCTCGAAGGGATCAAGTTCTAGGCCCTTTAATGGATGAAGGCCTCTGTCCTCGAAGTGGTCAAGATCTCAGCCCTTGAAGGTATGGAGTCTTCTATCATCGAATGGGTCAAGATCTCAGCCCTCAAAGGGATGGAGTCTTATGTCCTCGAAGGAGTTAAAATCTCAGTCCTCGAAGGGATGGAGTCTTCTGTCCTGAAGGGGTTGAGTTCCAGGCCCTCGAATAGATGGAGGCTTCTGTCTTCGAAGGGAGGGGTTCCATTGGACATGTTTGAGAGGTACCCATTTGAGAGGTGATGTTTGAGGTGGAAAGTTTCCATTTGATCCATTCGAGAGGTACCTATTCGAGATGTACCGATTCGAGAGGAACCCATTAGAGAAGTTAAGATTGAGATGGAGGATTGGATGGGTTTGAGAGGTACCCATTCTAGATGTGAACTTCCAGGTGGAGGGGTTCGAGACATTCATGATCCGAGTGATGGATACAGATTGTGCGTGTGCCAATGGCTCGATAGGTCAAAGTCTCGAGGGGTAGATGGGGATCCTCGAAGGGGTGGTTCTTGGCCTCGAAGGGATGGAATCATCTATCCTCAAAGGGGTCGAGCTCTCAGCCCTCAGAGGGATGGAGGCTTCGGTCCTTGAAGGAGTCGAGATCTCAGCCCTCAAAGGGATGGAGTCTTCTGTCCTCGAAGGTGTTAAGTTCTAGACCCTCAAATGGATGGAGGCTTCTAACCTCGAAGGATTCGAGCTCTCTGCCTTCGAAGGGATGGAGTCTTCTTTCCTCAAAGGAGTGGAGCTCTCTGCCTTTGAAGGGATAGAGACTTCTTTCCTCGAAGGAGTCGAGATCTAAGCCCTCAAAGGGATGGATTCTTCTTTCCTCAAAGGAGTCAAGATCTCGCCCACGAAGGAATGGAGTCTTCTGTTCTCGAAGGGGTCGAGATCTCAGCCCTCGAAGGGATGGAGTCTTCTGTCCTCAAAGGAATCGAGATCTCAGCCCTCAAAGGGATGGTGTCTTCTTTCCTCAAAGAAGTCGAGATCTCGGCCCTCGAAGGAATGGAGTCTTTTATCTTCGAAGGGGTCGAGATCTCAGCCCTCAAGTGATGGAGTCTTATGTCCTCGAAGGAGCCGAGATCTTAGCCATCGAAGCGATGGAGTCTTCTGCCCTCGAGGGGTTGAGTTCTAGGCCCTCAAATGGATGGAGACTTCTATCCTCGAATGGAGGGGTTCCATTGGATATGTTTGAGAGGTTCCCATTCGAGAGGTGATTGAGGTGGAGGGTTTCCATTCGATCCATTCGAGAGGTACCTATTCGAGACGTACCGATTCAAGAGGAACCCATTCAAGAATTTAAGTTTGAGATGTAGGATTGGATAGGTTCGAGAGGAACCCATTCGAGATGTGAACTTCCAGGTAAAGGGGTTCGAGACATTAAGGATTCATGTGATGGATACATAGCGTGTGTGTGCCAATGGCTCGACAGGTTGAAGTCTCGAGGGGTAGGTGGGGGATCCTCAAAGGGGTGGATCTTGGCCTCGAAGGGATGGAATCATCTATCCTCGAAGGGGTCAAGCTCTTAGCCCTCAAAGGGATGGAGGATTATGTCCTCGAAGGAGTCGAGATCTCAGCCCTTGAAGGGATGGAGTCTTCTGTCCTCGAAGGGGTCGAGTTCTAGGCCCTCGAATAGATGGAGGCTTCTGCCCTCAAAGGAGTCAAGCTCTCTGCCTTCGAAGGGATGGAGTCTTCTTTCCTTGAAGGAGTTGAGATCTCGGCCCTCGAAGGAATGGTGTCTTCTATCCTCAAAGGGGTCGAGATCTCAGCCCTAGAAGGGATGGAGTCTTCTATCCTTGAAGGAGTTGAGAACACAACCTTCGAAGGGATAGAGTCTTCTGTTCTCAAGGGGTTTAGTTCTAGGCCCTCGAATGGATGGAGGCTTCTGTCCTCGAAGGGAGGGGTTCCATTGGACATGTTCGAGAGGTACCCATTCGAGATGTAATGTTTGAGGTGGAGGGTTTCCATTTGATCCATTCGAGAGGTACCTATTCGAGACGTACCGATTCAAGAGGAACCCATTCGAGAATTAAATTTTTAGATGGAGGATTGCATGGGTTCGAGATGTGAACTTCCAGGTGGAGAGGTTCAAGACATTCAGGATTCGAGTGTTGGATACATAGCGTGCATGTCCTAAAAGCTCGATAGGTTGAAGTCTCAAGGGGTAGGTAGGGGATCCTCGAAGGGGTGGTTCTTGGCATTGAAGGGATGGAATCATTTATCCTCGAAGGGGTCAACCTCTCAGCCCTCGAAGGGATGGAGGTTTTTGTCCTTAAAGGAGTCGAGATTGCAGCCCTCGAAGAGATGGAGTCTTCTGTCCTCGAAGGGGGTCGAGTTCTAGGCCCTCGAATGGATGGAAGCTTCTGTCTTCGAAGGAGTCGAGCTCTCTGCCTTCGAAGGGATGGATTCTTCTTTCCTCGAAGGAGTTGAGATCTCAGCCCTCAAAGGGATAAAGTCTTCTTTCCTCGAAGGAGTCAAGATCTTTGCCCTCGAAGGAATGGAGTCTTCTGTCCTCGATGGGGTCGAGATCTCAGCCCTCGAAGGGATGGAGTTTTCGATCCTCGAAGGAGCCGAGATCTCAGCCCTCAAAGGGATAGACTCTTCTGTCCTTAAGGGGTTAAGTTCTAGGCCCTCGAATGGATGGAGGCTTCTATCCTCGAAGGGAAGGGCTCCATTGGACATATTCGAGAGGTACCCATTCGAGAGGTGATGTTTGAGGTGAAGGGTTTCCATTCGATCCATTCAAGAGGTACCTATTAGAGATGTACCGATTAAAGACGAACCCATTCGAGAAGTTAAGTTTGAGATGGAGGATTGGATGGGTTCGAGAGGTACACATTCGAGATGTGAACTTCCAGGTGGAGGGGTTCGAGACATTTAGGATTCGAGTGATGGATACATAGCGTACGTGTGCCAAGGGCTCGACAGGTCAAAGTCTCAAGGGGTAGATAGGGGATCCTCGAAGGGGTGGTTCTTGGCTTCGAAGGGATGGAATCTTCTATCCTCAAAGGGGTTGAGCTCCCAGCCCTCAAAGGGATGGAGGTTTTTGTCCTCGAACGAGTCGAGATCTCAGCTCTCGAAAGGATAGAGTCTTCTGTCCTCAAAGGGAGGGGTTCCATTAGATATGTTCGAGAGGTACCCATTTGAGAGGTGATGTTTGAGGCGGATGGGTTCCATTCGAGAAGTACTAATTTAAGACGTACCCATTCGAGAGGAACTCATTTGAGAAGTTAAGTTTGAGACGGGGGATTGGATGGGTTCGAGAGGTACCCATTCAAGATGTGAACTTCCAAGTGGAGCGGTTTGAGAGATTCAGGATTCATGTGATGGATACTTAGCGTGCGTGTGCCAATGGCTCGACAGGTCGAAGTCTCGAGGGGTAGATGGGGGATCCTCGAAGGGGTGGGTCTTATCCTCGAAGAGATGGAATTTTCTATCCTCGAAGAGGTCAAGCTCTTAGCCCTCGAAGGAATGGAAGCTTTTGTCCTCGAAGGAGTCGACATCTCAGCCCTCGAAGGGATGGAATCTTCTATCCTCGAAGGGGTCGAGCTCTCAGCCCTCGAAGGGATGGAGGCTTCTGTCCTCAAAGGAGTCAAGATCTCCGCCCTCGAAGGGATGGAGTCTTTTATCCTCGAATGGGTCGAGTTCTAGGCCCTCGAATTGATGGAGGCTTCTGTCCTCGAAGAGGTCGAGATCTCAGCCCTCGAAGGGAAGGAGTCTTCTGTCCTTGAAGGAGTCGAGATCTGAGCCCTCGAAGGGATAGACTCTTCTGTCCTTTAAGGGATCGAGTTCTAGGCCCTCTAAAGGATAGAGGTTTTTGACCTCGAAGGGGTCGACTTCTCGGCCCTCGAAAGGAAGAAGTCTTCTATCCTCGAAGGGGTCAAGGTCTCGGCCCTCGAAGGGATGGATTCTTCTGTCCTCAAAGGGAGGGGTTCTATTAGACATGTTCAAAAGGTACCCATTCCAGAGGTGATGTTTGAGGCGGAGGGGTTCCATTCTAGAATTACCAATTCAAGACGTACCGATTCGAGAGAAACCCATTCGAGAAGTTAAGTTTCAGATGGAGGGGTTCAATTGGATGGGTTTGAGAAGTACCCATTCGATATGTGAACTTCCAGGTGGAGGGGTTCGAGACATTTAGGATTTGAGTGATGGATACTTAGCATGTGTGTGCCAATGGCTCGACAGGTCGAAGTCTCGAGGGGTAGATGGGGGATCCTCGAAGGGGTGGGTCTTGGCCTCGAAGGGATGGAATCTTCTATCCTCGAATGGGTCGAGCTCTAAGCCCTCAAATGGATGAAGGCTTCTGTCCTCGAAGGAGTCGACATCTCAGCCCTCGAAGGGATGGAATCTTCTATTCTCAAAGGGGTCGAGCTCTCAGCCCTCGAAGGGATGGAGTCTTGTGTTCTCGAAGGGTTCGAGTTCTAGGCCCTCAAATTGATGGAGGCTTCTATCCTCGAAGGAGTCAAGATCTCAGCCCTCAAAAGGATGGAGCCTTCTGTCCTCGAAGGGATCGAGTTCTAGGCCCTCGAAGGGATGGAGGTTTCTGTCCTCAAAGGGGTCCACTTCTCGGCCCTCGAAGGGATGGAATCTTCTGTCCTCAAAGGGGTCGAGGTCTCGGACCTCGAAGGGATGGAGTCTTCAGTCCTAAGAGGGGTTCCATTAGACATGTTTGAGAGGTACTCATTCGAGAGGTGATCCTTCGGGTGGAGGGGTTCTATTTGAGAAGTACCTATTCGAGACTTACCGATTCGAGAGGAACCCATTGGAGAAGTTAAGTTTCAGATGGAGGAGTTCGATTGGATGGGTTCGAGAGGTACCCATTTGAGATGTGAACTTCCAGGTTGAGGGGTTCGAGATATTCAGGATTTGAGTGATGGATACTTAGCGTGCGTGTGCCAATGGCTTGACAGGTCAAAGTCTTCAGGGGTAGATGGGGGATCTTCGAAGGGGTGTGTCTTAGCCTCGAAGGGATGGAATCTTCTATCCTCGAAGGGGTCGAGCTCTCAGCCCTTGAAGGGATGAAGGCTCCTGTCCTCGAAGGAATCGATATCTTTTGTCCTCAAAGGGATCGAGTTCTAGGCCCTCAAATGGATGGAGGCTTCTGTCCTCGAAGGAGTCGAGATCTCAGCCCTTTTAGGGATAGAGTCTTCTGTCCTCGAAGGGGTCGAGTTCTAGGCCCTCAAATGGATGGAGGCTTCTGTCCTCAAAGGAGTCGAGCTCTCTGCCTTCGAAGGGATTGAGTCTTCTTTCCTCGAAGGAGTCGAGATCTCGGCCCTCGAAGGAATGGTGTCTTCTATCCTCTAAGGGGTCGGGATCTCAGCTCTCGAAGGGATGGAGTCTTCTGTCCTTGAAGGAGTCGAGAACACAACCTTCGAAGGGATGGAGTCTTCTGTCCTCAAGGGGTTGAGTACTAGGCCCCCGAATGAATGGAGGCTTCTGTCCTCGAAGGGAGGGGTTCCATTGGACATGTTCGAGAGGTACCCATTCGAGAGGTGATGTTTGAGGTGGAGGGTTTCTATTTGATCCATTCGAGAGGTACCTATTCAAGACGTACCGATTCAAGAGGAACCCATTCGAGAATTAAATTTTTAGATGGGGGATTGGATGGGTTTGAGAGGTACCCATTCGAGATGTGAACTTCCAGGTGGGGGTTTGAGACATTTAGGATTCGAGTGATGGATACATAGCGTACGTGTGCCAAGGGCTCGACAGGTCGAAGTCTCGAGGGGTAGATAGGGGATCCTCAAAGGGGTGGTTCTTGGCTTCGGAAGGATGGAATCTTCTACCCTTGAAGGGGTCGAGCTCCCAGCCCTCAAAGGGATGGAGGCTTTTGTCCTCGAATGAGTCGAGATCTCAGCCTTCGAAGGGATGGAGTCTTCTGTCCTCGAAGGGGTTGAGGTCTCGGCCCTCAATGGGATGGAGTCTTCTGTCCTCGGAGGGAGGGGTTCCATTAGACATGTTCGAGAGGTACCCATTCGAGAGGTGATGTTTGAGGTGGAGGGGTTCCATTCGAGAAGTACCTATTTAAGACGTACCGATTCGAGAGGAACTCATTCGAGAAGTTAAGTTTGAGACGGGGGATTGGATTGGTTTGACAGGTACCCATTCGAGATGTGAACTTCCAGGTGGAGCGGTTTGAGAGATTCAGGATTCATGTGATGGATACTTAGCGTGCGTGTGCTAATGGCTCGACAGGTCAAAGTCTCGAGGGGTAGATAGGGGATCCTCGAAGGGGTGGGTCTTAGCCTCGAAGAGATGGAATCTTCTATCCTCGAAGGGGTCAAGCTCTCAGCCCTCGAAGGAATGGAAGCTTCTGTCCTCGAAGGAGTCGACATCTCAGCCCTCGAAGGGATGGAATCTTCCATCCTCGAAGGGGTCGAGCTCTCAGCCCCTGAAGGGATGGAGTCTTCTGTCCTTGAATGGGTCGAGTTCTAGGCCCTTAAATTAATGGAGGCTTCTGTCCTCGAAGAGGTTGAGGTCTCAGCCCTCGAAGGGAAGGAGTCTTCTGTCCTGGAAGGAGTCGAGATCTGAGCCCTCGAAGGGATGGACTCTTCTGTCCTCAAAGGGATCGAGTTCTAGGCCCTCTAAAGGATGGAGGTTTCTGACCTCGAAGGGGTCGACTTCTTGGCCCTCGAAGGGAAGGAGTCTTCTATCCACGAAGGGGTCAAGGTCTCGACCCCCGAAAGGATGGATTCTTCTATCCTTGAAGGGAGAGGTTCCATTAGACATGTTCAAAAGGTACCCATTCGAGAGGTGATGTTTGAGGTGGAGGGGTTCCATTCTAGAAGTACCAATTCGAGACGTACCGATTCGAGATGAACCCATTCGAGAAGTTAAGTTTCAGATGGAGGGGTTCGATTGGATGGGTTGAGAAGTACCAATTCGATATGTGAACTTCTAGGTGGAGGGTTTCGAGACATATAGGGGTCGATCTCTAAGCCCTCGAAGGGATGAAGGCTTCTGTCCTCGAAGGAGTCGACATCTCAGCCATTGAAGGGATGGAATCTTCTATCCTCGAAGGGGTCGAGCTCTCAGCCCTCGAAGGGATGGAAGCATCTGTCCTCGAAGGAGTCGAGATCTCTGCCCTCGAAGGGGTCGAGTTCTAGGCCCTCGAATTGACGGAGGCTTCTGTCCTCGAAGGAGTCAAGATCTCAGCCCTCAAAAGGATGGAGCCTTTTGTCCTCGAAGGGATCGAGTTCTAGGCACTCGAAGGGATTGAGGCTTCTGTCCTTGAAGGGGTCTACTTCTCAGCCCTTGAAGGGATGGAGTCTTTAGTCCTAAAAGAGAGGGGTTCTATTAGACATGTTTGAGAGGTACTCATTCGAGAGGTGATCCTTCAGGTGGAGGGGTTCTATTTGAGAAGTACCTATTCGAGACTTACTGATTCGAGAGGAACCCATCGGAGAAGTTAAGTTTTAGATGGAGGAGTTCGATTGGATGGGTTCGAGAGGTACCTATTCGAGATGTGAACTTTCAGGTTGAGGGGTTCGAGATATTTAGGATTCGAGTGATGGATACTTAGCGTGCATGTGCCAATGGCTTGATAGGTCGAAGTCTCGAGGGGTAGATGGGGGATCTTCGAAAGGGTGGGTCTTGGCCTCGAAGGGATGGAATCTTCTATCCTCAAAGGGGTCAAGCTCTCAGCCCTTGAAGGGGTCGAGCTCTCAGCCCTAGAAGGGATGATGGCTTCTGCCCTCGAAGGAATCGAGATCTTTTGTCCTCGAAGGGGTCGAGTTCTAGGCCCTCGAATGGATGGAGGCTTCTGTCTTCGAAGGAGTCGAGCTCTTTACCGTCGAAGGGATGAAGTCTTTTGGCCTTAAGAGGTAGAGTTATCGGCCCTCGAAGAGATAGAGTCTTCTGTCCTCGAAGGGGTCGAGGTCTCGGCCCTCGAACGTATAGAGTGTTCTGTTCTCGAAGGGTGGGGTTCCATTAGACATGTTCGAAAGGTACCCATTCGAGGGTGATGTTTGAGGTGCAGGGGTTCCATTTGAGATGTACCGATTCGAGAGGAACCCATTCTAAAAGTTAAGTTTCAGATTGAGGGGTTCGATTGGATGGGTTCAAGAGGTACCCATTCGAGATGTGAACTTCCAGGTGGAGAGGTTCGAGACATTCAGGATTCGAGCTATAGATACTTAGCGTGAGTTTTCCAATGGCTCGACAGGTCGAAGTCTCGAGGGGTAAATGGGGGAATCCTCGAAGGGTTGGTCTTGGCCTTGAAGGGATAGAATCTTCTATCCTCGAAGGGGTCGAACACTCAGCCCTCGAATGAGTCGACATCTCAGCCATCGAATGAGTCGACATCTCAGCCCTCGAAGGGATGGAATCTTCTATCCTCGAAAAGGTCAAGCTCTCAGCTCTCAAAGGGATGGAGTCTTCTTTCCTTGAAGGAGTCAAGATCTCAGCCCTCGAAGGAATGGAGTTTTCTTTCCTCGAAGTAGTCGAGATCTCAGCCCTCAAAGAGATGGAGTCTTCTGTCCTCGAAGGGTCGAGTTCTCGGCCCTCGAATGGATGGAGGATTCTATCCATAAAGGAGTCAAGCTCTCTACCATTGAAGGGATGGAGTATTCTCTCCTCAAAAGTAGAGTTCTCGGGCCTCGAAGGGATGGAGTCTTCTGTCCTCGAAGGGAAGGGTTCCATTAGACATGTTCAAGTGGTACCCATTCGAGAGGTGATGTTTGAGGTGGAGGGGTTCCATTCGACAAGTACCTATTCGAGAGGAACTCATTCGACAGGAACCCATGTAAAAAGTTAAGTTTCAGATGAAGGGGTTCGATTGGATGGGTTCGAGAGGTACCCATTCGAGATGTGAACTTCCAGGTGGAGGGGTTCGAGAGAATCGGGATTCGAGTGATGGATACTTAGCGTGATGTGCCAATGGCTCGACAGGGCGAAGTCTCGAGGGGTAGATGGGGGATCCTCGAGGATGGTTCTTAGCCTCGAAGGGATGCAATCTTCTATCCTCAAAGGGGTTAAGCTATCAGCCCTCAAAGGGATGGAGGTTTCAGTTCTAGAAGGAGTAGTGATGTGGCCATTTTATGTGGATATTTTAGGGTTTTTAGGATTAGGTTTTGGACAATTTTGTGCTCTGAATGTGGCATTTTGCCTTGAAATCATTTAAGGAGCGATAAAAGCGACTTTGGCGTTTTTATCACTTTTTAGATGATTTTGTGTGACAAGGTGATTTGTTTGAATACTTTGAAGATTTGAAGACTTTGAAAGATATCTTTGAAGATTTGAAGACTTACATTTGAGCTTTTTGAAGATTTGAAGAAGTGAAGAGGTGAAGAAAGGAGAGCAAAGCAACGGATGAATGATGATCCAGGGTTCTCAGAATTTTCTGAGAAGAATCAGCCTTCAAGAGTGGCACCATTGGATTCCTCTTCTCGAGCACTATAAAATCGACTACAAGAACTCCCGAAATGGATCAACGGTTCACCCGGAGGAAGCAAAACAAAACAGGGCTGGAGTTACTGATTTGGTCGCGACTCGCGATGAAGCTCGTCGCGAGTCGCGACGACAGCGTCCAGTCAGCCCTGCAGCAGCGTTTTTCTCCCCTTTTTCTTCCCCTATAAATACCTCTTCACCCCCTTCTTTCCACAGCTTTTGGCCCCTGTTCTTGGGCCAAAACCCTAGTTTTTCTCTTCTTCTTTTCTTAGTTTCTATGTCTTTTGTTATTCTAGAGTAGTTATTGTACTTGGGAGCAAGGATTGAAGCTTCCATATCTATGTAGCAAGAACTCATTTTATCTATCTATTTGGTGTTCTTGCTATTGTGCATTTAGTGTGCTTTGAATGTTAATTGTTGATTTCATTGATGTTGTTGAAAGCTTGAGCATATGAAATACTTGTATGAATTGCTAGCTAGGGTTTGGGGGATTTGGGTTGATTTCCCCCCTTTTCTTGTTAGGAATGTATGAGTATGATTTAGAGCTTTTGATTGTGTTGATGGATTGATAATGTGCTAGATGAATGTGATTGATGTTGAACTCTTCGTCATGTTCGTTTGTGTAGCAAACGAGAGAGTTATATGCTCTTGGATGAATGTGCGTTGCACGTTCATCCAATCTCGTGTAATTGCATGAATTGGTTAAATGCTTAGTCACGGTGTAGTGGTCATAAGCATTGCCAAGCTTGTTGGTTCTTCGTGATTAAATGCCACCAATGGGATACCTTGAATCGTGGTCGCGACAATGGGAGTCATTGGTGAGGTTTGACGAGAGATGTCGAACTCACTCTTGCAAACTACAAACTAAGAAGGATAGGAGTTTAGTCTCCACAACAAGTAGTTGAAGTATTGAATAGATGATTTTAATTCATCCTTGAAGCATTTGTTATTTAGCATTTGTGTATTCTTGATGGTGTGTTTCACTTCATTTGTGCCATGAGTTGCTTGAGCATAGGGAGTGCTTGTATGATTGAATTGGTTAGGTGTTAGGAACGTGACGAATTCCGTAGCTCCTTTGCATGAAAATCTATGAGCGAGAACTTATAACTTCTTGTGCATAACGTGTTGTGATTCTTGCTAAATGGGTATGTTGATGTTGAGTCATGTAATGCTATATGATAGAATGAGTGAATGATTCAATGACCTACATTAGATTTGGAAGTGGATATCCCTTGACCCCAAGGCTTTTTATCTTTGTAGTTTTAAAACCCCTTTTCTTAGTTTTGTTTGATGATTAGTATAGTCACTTGACCTTGCTAGTTATCTTGTCTTTTTACTTTCGTAACTTAGGAAAACCAACCAACCAACCCCCCCATTTTACTTGCTTTTATGTGTGTGTATATATTTTATCCTAGCATAATATTAACCATTTGTGCTTAAGCGCTTAGGAAGATCCTTCTTCTCCTTGGACGACCCTGATTTGCCGCTATCTACCTAGTTGTAGAAAGTAAGCAAAAAGGGCTTACAAATTATCTTTTGCATAGGGGTGCGATGACTGCCCGCTATCAAGTAGAGATCTCAGCCTTCGAAGGGATGGAGTCTTCTATCCTCGAAGGGGTTCAGTTCTAGGCCCTCGAATGGATAGAGGCTTCTGTCCTCGAAGGAGTCGAGCTCTCTGCCTTCGAATGGATGGAGTCTTCTGGCCTCAATGGGTTCAATTCTCGGCCCTCGAAGGGATGGAGTCTTCTTTCCTCGAAGGGGTTGAGTTCTAGGCCCTCGAAGGGATGGAGTCTTTCATCCTCGAATGGTCGAGGTCTCGGCCCTCGAAGGGATGGAGTCTTCTCTCCTTGAAGGGAGGGGTTCAATTGGACATGTTCGAGAGGTACCCATTCGAGAGGTGATATTTGAGGTGGAGGGGTTCCATTCGATCCATTCCAGAGGTACATATTCAAGACGTACCGATTCGAGAGGAACCCATTCGAGAAATTAATTTTCAGATGGAGGGGTTCGATTGGATGGGTTCGAGAGGCACCCATTCGAGATGTGAACTTCCAGGTGGAGGGGTTTGAGACAATCAGGATTCGAGTGATGGATACTTAGCATGCATGTGCCAATGGCTCGACAGGTCGACGTCTTGAGTGGTTGATGGGGGATCTTCGAAGGGGTGGTTCTCGGCCTCAAAGGGATGGAATCTTTTGTCCTTGAAGGGGTCGAGTCCTAGGCCCTCGAAGGGATAGAATCTTCTATCCTCGAAGGGGTCGAGTTCTATGCCCTTGAAGGGATGGAGGCTTCTGTCCTCAAAGGGGTCGAGTTCTGGGCCCTCGAAGGGATGGAGGCTTCTGTCCTCGAAGGGTTGTTCTTCTGTTCTCGAAGGGATGGAGTTTTCTGGCCCTCGAAGGGTTGTTCTTCTTTCCTCGAAGGGAGGGGTTCCATTGGACATGTTCATGAGGTATCCATTTGAGAGGTGATGTTTGAGGCTGAGGGGTTCCATTCGATCCATTCGAGAGGTACCTATTCGAGACGTACCGATTTGAGAGGAACCCATTCGAGAAGTTAAGTTTCAGATGGAGGGGTTCGATTGGATGGGTTCGAGAGGTACCCATTCGAGATGTGAACTTCCAGGTAAAGGGGTTCGAGACATTGAGGATTCGAGTGATGGATACTTAGTGTGCGTGTGCCAATGGCTCGACAGGTGGAAGACTCCAGGGGTAGATGGGGGATCCTTGAGGGGTGGTTATCGGCCTCGAGGGGATGGAATCTTCTGTCCTCAAAGGGGTTGAGTTGTAGGCTCTCGAAGGGATGGAGGCTTCTATCCTCGAAGGGGTCGAGTTCTCGAGAGGTACCCTTTCGAGATGTGAGCTTCCATGTGGAGGGGTTCGACTGGATGGGTTCGAGAGGTAGCCACTCGAGAGGCACCCATTCGAGATGCAAACTTCCAGGTGGAGGGCTGCGATTATGTGGGTTCGAGAGGTAGCTATTCGAGATGTGAACGTTCAGGTTAAGGGGTTCCATTGGATGGGTTCGATTGGAGGCCATTCGAGATAGAGAAATTCGATTGGATGGGTTCGATCGGTACCAATTCGAGAGGTACGCATTCGAGAAGTGAACGTTCAGGTGGAGGGGTTCCATTGGATGGGTTTGAGAGTTACCTATTCGAGATGTGAACTTCCAGCTGGAGAACCTTCACATCTCGAATCAGTACCTCTCGAACCCCTCCACTTTAACCCTCTCCACCTGAACCTTCACCTCTCACCATCTCCATGCTTCAATTACATATATAATTGGTACATTTATAGCTTCAATTACAACTCTTTTAACATTCCTATACAATTTCTATAATTTGTTATCAAGCTCACCGCGCAACGCATGGTGTAACCACGGCAGTTCTTAAGGAAGAGAGATCTTATAGTCATGTGAGAGAGGGAAAGATGCAGTTGTTGTGTAGAGATTTTGATTTGTCAGAAGGAAAAGGTTCTCTTAGTCACCAAGCAATATGAAGCAGTGAAAAAAGACGTTTAGGAAGCACAATCAGTCATAGAAGCTTTAGAATCCCAACATCCTTTATTAATAAATGAGATAGAGGATCTCATAAACAAGAACTATGAATATGAGGATTTATTAAACAAGCAAGAGCTTGTACTCTCTCTCTCTCTTTTAAAAAAAATTGCAAAACCGTTGTTAAGAATTCAGAAGTCTTTCATCATCCAAAATCTTGAAACGTGATAATTTTTCCTTGGAAGGTGATCTTAATTAAAAACTTGAGATAAATTTTTACGTACTTTTACCGTCTCACATTTAAATTGAAGAATAATAATTTTATTAGATTCTAAATTTTGGATATTTAAAAAAAATTATAAATTATAAAAAAAATATTTGTTTATTTAAAAACGAAACATATACGTTTATGATCTTGGAGGCTAGTTGAAGGGAATGACACCAAGGAATCCCAACTTTCAACAACCTTTGTAGCATTGAGCTGGCAAAGATAACCTAACCTTTATCCATAAGAAAGAAAGAGGAATCTTGATCTAATTGAAAATTCGGTGAGTGTTTAAGACAACGGAATCTAATGAGTTTGAGGAAGTAAGGTAAGGAACTGAACTATACGGAAATGTGAGGAGTAAATAAGAACATGGTGAAGCGGGAAATAATGAGTTTGAGGTGTCATCCGCACAAGGATTAAATACTTCAACTCGACAAAAAATAGTACAGAGAGACTCGAAGATAGTTAGATCATAGTACCATCATTAAGGCTGATAGGCTTCAGGAAGTTGAAGTCCCACCTAGCAGCAAATTTCCCTGAAACTTTCTGCATCTCTTCTGACCTATCTACAACTATATTATAGGAAAATTGCAAGTCCTACACAATGAAGAAGAAATATATCATATGCTAACAGATTTTACAAGGTAAGACAAAATAGGAAGCAACATGATCTAAAAGCACTAAACAAATACCAATATGCAAGATAAACCATGGAGCATCAATGTAAAAGTATTAATATCTATATATTCAAGAGAGTTTTTTTTCTTTTACAATAACTCAAATACTATTTTCAAATTTCATGTTCTTTCACTGGTCCTCGAATCCTCACATCCCCTAAATCTAATCCCCCAACAAACTCACTACACAATAGGCTATCAATTTTGTATGAAGAAAATTCTCCAGTCAAAATGGCAGTTCCATTACATACAACCAGAATCACACATCTATAAAAAGGTCCCATTTCCACATTGAATACCACCAACATACCATTCAAAGTTGACCGACAACATTTGACAAAAGAAAAACCAAACTCAGCAAATCTAATGTCAAATAACGACACAAAAGTTTTATCACAGTAAAAGAAATAGAGAGTAAAACATATATATATATATATATATATGTATATTTATTTATTTACAGTTTGATGATGACTAAAAAGTTGATTTTACAATGGTCGAAATGAAGTGCAGCAGCAGGGCCTTTATATGTTAACTGTAAGTAAAATCTAGCTAGGTCACCCACCTACTGCCTCTATTCAAACAATTGTCCTGCTTGTAAGGCATTATAAAGTATCACTCGGAAATGATACATGTATAATCTGTACATACAATATTAGGATTTTGAGTGTTCATGAAGCTAAAGATTGTACAGAGCTTGTAGCAGCAAATGCACAAAGCTTGTAGCAGCAAATGCCATATCTTTACTATTGACTCAAACTTATTAAGTCCACAAAAATAGATCATTCTATCGATTCTCTACAGATACAGATTAAATTCTCCTGCACAAGAATTCACACAGCCCTTGTCCCAAAAATATGGCATTTTTCTAAACACCACGTAAGCATAATAACTTCAAAACTTCCCTATCACCAGCTTTGTTTCATTCAAAATCCTCACACTGAAATATAGGTAATACAAAAAGCAGTAAAACAAACAAAAATATTACTACATACTTTGTACAACACCAAATTAATGGCCAAGCATTCTGGACAAAAATATAATTGATTTTCAGACTAAAAAAAAGTAAGTCATTACGCCGATGAACTAACTGGAAGAAGAAAGGGGAAAGTACACACATATTCATTATGCTTCAAAACTGACCTTTGAGGTCATCCTTGGCTAGCTTGTGCACTTCGATCGGCGCTCCTGTGAACATCGATTACAAAAGAAAACATCAAAATAGCAGCTTAAGTAACTAACTGTAAATTAGGACAATCAAATTAATATACAGGAAGATGAAAGGGGAAAAACACACACTTATTCATCATGCTTCAAAACTGACCTTTGAGGTTGGCCTTGACGAGCTTGTGCACTTTGATCGGCGTCCTGTCAACATTGACTACAAAAAAAATAGCAAGAGAGCAGCTTAAGTTTCCGGAGGTTCTATTATATTTGAGAAAACAAACATCAGGATGGAGAGTAGTGAAACAGAGGAAAAATTGGGGGGGGGGGGGGGAGGGGGGGGAAATAAGGGTTTTTTTTATAATAGATTACTCCCTCCGTCCCAGCTATTTTTGCGGAGAGAGAAGAGGAAATATTTTTAAAGATTCATTATTTCATGATTTTTTGTCCATGTGTTTGTGGGGTACTTGTATTTTATTTTCCTTTTGCATTTTATTTCAATCCTACAATTGGGCCAGCCCAATTAAAATATGAATAAACCCTGACCAAAATTAAAAATAAAGTGAAGAGTGAAAAACCAGCTGGGCCGTCCCAAAGAGGAAAGAGTGGAAAAACAGTTAGAACGGAGGGAATACTTCTCATTAATTTACCAAGTTACATATTGTAGCGCACTTACAAGCACTAGCCACATTATGTTCCAATTGCACAAGTGCCCTTGGAACTTTACAAAATCCTACCTTCCTGAAACTCTTGTTAGCATCCCTGATATCTTCAAGGATATCCACTACATCCTATGGAGGATCCCTGTCTGGCCTTTGCATCAAATCCACTATCAACTGGCTATCCGTTAAAACCCAAATTTGTTGGATTCCCTGTGCCGAAGCTGTTTGTAATCCCTTCAAACATGCGATCCCCTCCGTCATGAGAGCCGACTGAGCAGGGAAATGAGAACTGTGCATCTACCTGCTGTGTTGGCCACGATGAAGTATAGTCTAAGTCGCTGCACCATGTTCGTTGTGTTTCAAATATGCTCCATCTATCTTGAGGATGGGGATGGATGAATCAGCCGCCATCAACGACACAAAGTTTTGGTGTGCCATATCTGGGATGCTCCCAATTTTCTCAATATTCATGGTAGCTCTCCTGTCCCATCTACTTTGATAATTTGAATTTTCCATTTGAACCACTATGTGTGGCGGTGTTTCCTGTTTATCAAAAATTTTCATGGTCCTTGCTTTCCATATCTGCCAAACTAGGCAAATTGACAGTGTTAAGGCATCTAGATCCGGTGCCTTCTCCACCCAGGCCCAGAACCATTGGGGGAAGGGAGCCAGTTCACCCACCTCGAAATCAAAGCCTAGTGGCAAACACCTCCAAATTCACTGACGAAGGGCATTGCAGGAACAAATTATCTATTGATTCAACCGCTTGCGGAGAACATCTCTTGCATTCCACTTCTATGGTAAGTCCTCTGAACCCCAGATTTTGAGATGTGGGAATAGCATTGAGCAAAGAATTGCATTCTCACTTTTGCTTCATCATATAATTCCCTAAGTAATGGAGTTCTCCATTGTCTATTTTGATCAATAAGGTGTGAGACCCTTAGATCAGTATGTACAATCACCTGAGAGGATGCTGCCTGAGGCACCACTCCCGGGATCCACTTGTCCGTCAGTCTTATGTTGGTGTCTGTCGTGACTTGCCACCTCAGGTTATTTCTGAGCAACTGCTTTCCCCGTAGAATGGACCTCCAAGCCCAGGAGTGATGGGGTTTTGATTCTATACTGAGGAAGTCTTGACTCTTGCAGTACTTCTGAGTGAAGTATCTGACAAAAAGTGACTCCTTACTCTGCATCGGGGTCCTTTCGTGCATTGCTAGCGGAGCCTGATTCATCTTAATTGCTTTCCTTAATCCCAATCCTCCATTACACTTTGGTTGACACATTTTCCCCCATGATACCCAGTGCAGTCCTCTCCCTGCTAGTTTTCCTTTCCAGACAAATTTGGCTGTCATTTGGTCTATCTTTTGCAAAATTGTGTGTGGTATTTTAAAAATCCCCAGTCCATACAAGGGCATGACTGACATTACATGTTTTTCTAGAGTGATACGACCCGCCAGGCTTAGTGAACCAGTCTTCCATACACCAAATTTTTTAGAGAATCTTCTGATCAGCTTTTAGTATGTCTGCCTCCTAGACTGGGGTTTAAGAATATCCATCCCTAAGTATTTTCCCCTGAGGACTTTTTTATGGATGTTAAGTGTGTACCTGAGAAACATCTCAACATGTGGAGCCGTGTTGGGACTGACATGAATGGCTGATTTCTCAAAATTGATGCGTTGTCCCGAGTACCTAGCAAAAACATCCAGATTCCTTGCTAGCTGCCTCACTGCCTATTCCATGCATTCTAGAAATAAAATACTCTCATCTGCATACATTAGATGAGATATCCGTGGGGCGTATTGACCCGCCTTGAAACCCCCTTGCTGTATATTGTTTATAATATGCTGCATCAGGGATGTTAAATACTGCTGGCATAGTATGAAAGGATACGGTGATAGAGGGAATCCCTGTCTGAGCCCCCCGATGGGTTGAAAGAATGCCGAATTCCCTCCATAGTGACCATAGTAACCCACTGCATAATCACTGATATCCTGGATTGAAGAAGCTGAGTATGCTGCAGCACTTTCTCCAAAAAAATTCCATGAAACTCGATCATAAGATTTAATCATATCAATCTTAACTGTTGTTATTCCCCTCCTTCCTTGTTTCCTCTTCCTTGGATAATCCAGCATGTCCTATGCTATCAGTACATTCACCGCTATGTGTCTCCCCTTAACAAAACCCACTTGTGTCGTGTCAATGAGCGATCACATTACTGCAGATAGTCTATTTTCTAGAATCATAGCCATCAATTTATACTTTACATTACATAGAGCTATAGGTCTAAAATTTTGTACTTGTTGCAGAGGCTTTCTTTTGGGGATCATAACCAGCTATGTCGGGTTCCAATCTGGTGGCAGTGGCTTTCTGCCTGCGAAAATGTCCAAGATTTGCTCCATTACTGGTTGTTGAATCTGTCCCTAGTGATGTTTATAAAAACCAGCAAGCATGCCATCCAGCCTGGGTGCATTCCAAGGCTTCATGCTTTTGAGGGCTTGTCAAACCTCCTTCCCTGAAAAGGGTTCCAACCAACCTTGTTTCTGTTCTGCTGAAAGAATATTCATATTTGATTGTAGAACTTGTTCCAAGGAATCTTCATAACCTATTAGCGGAGGATAGCCATCCAGCATAGTGTACACCATTGCAAAATGTTGTGTGAACAACTCCCTGACCCCCTGTGCTGACTGCATCCAATTCCCCATGGCATCTTGTATTTGTTGAACATAATTATTGGCCAATCTCATCGTAGCCCATTTATGAAAAAGGCTGCATTGTTGTCTCCAAATATTCGCCCGCTGCTGCCAGTAATCCAATTGCTTGGCCAAAAGTTCCTTGGTTGTTTGCATGAACTCTGCAATCTGCTACATATGCGGATCTTGATTATGTTCTGAAATATTTTCCTGCGCCTCTTCAAGATTTTTTATACTCCTCATCACCATTTTTTTAGGTTTCTAGATGTTGCTCTACTCCATTTGTGTAATTCCTTCAATGTCTTTTCCAATTTACCTGATAGATCATCAGATTCTGCAAGGCATTACTGATGACATTGCTCTTGGCATCTCCATATTGTACCCACTATTTCTCTGGGAATGGTGGTGTGAATTCATAATGCTTCATACTTCTTGCCTGGTCGGGGCTTATCATACACAGGTAATGTATCTAGAAAGAGGGCCCCATGATCCGACTGTAATATTGGTAAGCAGGTAATCACTGCCAATGGGAACCATTCATTCCATTTTTGGTTGGCAAAACATCTATCCAACCTCTGATACACTCCTTCCCCTTTACAATGATTTGTCCAAATGTACATTTACCATGTACAAGTAACTGCTTGAAGACCATGTCTTTGTATCAGATTCCACATATACCTGGACACTTGTATCTCATGAAATAAGGGTTCAGACTACTATCTCGGTAGCAATTTTGCCATTCCCATGCTTCACCTCGGATGCAATTTAAAGCCCTCGGATGTCGTTGGATCGAAGTAAACCGTTTGTTGGATTGTTTAAATTGCCTTCGGTTAAATGGTGATTAAGGAGAGGAATAGAAGAAGAGGAAACCAAATTAGTGATGAAGAATATGAACAGGAAGCACAGTAAATTTTAGAAAAAATGGTGTCATTTTCTTATTAGGGAAGTCAAAATAATTATCGAAAAACCCCGGTTGATAACAATAGCAAACAATTCTTATTATATGGTGCTTTGCACAAGAAAAAATATCATTATAGAAGACGAAGGGAGTGAGGGAGAACGAAGGTAAGGAAGTAGAGAAGTTGGAAACAATGTCGTTTCAGTTTAACTGAGAAGCAAAAAAGGACAAATATACCCTCGGTTGATACCACAGGCAAACAATCTTTATTATATGGTGCTTTGCAAGAAGCAAAAAAGGACAAATATACCCTCAGATGCAATTGAAATCCTCGGATGTTGTTGGATCGAAGTAAACCGCCGTTGGATTGTTTAAATCGCCTCCGGTTGATTGGTGATTAAGGAGAGGAATAGAAGAAGATGAAACCAAATCGGTGATGAAGAATAAAAACAAAGAAGTCTTAAATTAGGAAAGTCAAAATAATTACGAAAATACCTCCAGTTGATAACAATAGCAAACAATCTTTATTATATGGTGCTTTGCAAATGAGGATGAGGGTAGAATCATCCAAAAAAATTAGAAAACTAATCAGGGGTATTTTGGTCATTTCCAAGATGGTCAATGCCGGATTTTCCAGGTTAATACTGGATTTTCCATATCAATGCCGAAAATGACAAAAGGTTAAAACTACACAATTCTACCAAAGGTTATTGTCCCTTTCTCATTTTGCAGGATTATATTGAGATTTTTACCCAAAAGTTATGGTTAAAAGTGAAAAAATTCCTAAAGTATTCGTGGAGATGGAGGGGAGTAAGAATTTACAGTAAAGTGCTCATATGACTCTATGTTATGAGGGTTTGTGCTAATATGACCCTATGAAGTTGGAAAGTCCTATTGTAACCCTGTGTTTTGCTAAAATGTGCTAATATAACCCTGGAGGCCTGAATTTGGCTGGAAATACATTAAATGACTATTATACCCCTGTTTAAAAAAATAAAAATCAAAAAATGCTAAAAGACAATTATGCCCTCGTTTATTAACCACAGAAATTTTTCTTCTCTTTTCTTCTGCTCTTTTCTTCTCTGTTTCTCTTTTCTTCTTCTCTTTCTTCCTCCTCTTTTCTTCTCCTCTTTTTTTCTTCACCCTTTATATTAGCTAATCCAATTTCACAATTATTTTGCTGACCCAATTTTTGTTGCTAACCAAATCTCAGATCTTCTTCTTCTCAAGCTTCTCCGAAGAGGCATTGGGCGGCGTCGAGCTTCAGCGGGGTAGCATCGGGCGGAGTAAAGATTCAACGTGGTTCTATCAGGGTGGAGTCGATCTTCAGCCGAGTGGGATGGTCTAGGGTTTTTCCATTATGGGATGGTCTATGGTGGCACAAAGGCAGCGAGGTGAGGTGGAGGTGACGGCACGGGCTTGGATGGGTGACTGTGGGTGGGTGGCGCCACCAGTGATGCTAGGGTTTGGGGTGCAATAGGCGGTGGCAGGCGGAGCTACTGTGGTGTGGAAATCGATGGTGGTGGTGGGGGTGAACGAGGGATCAAACAGATGGTGGTCCGGCAGGCAGACCAAGCGATGGACTTATCGGTCTGTGAGGTGAAGGAGCAGCGGCGGCAGCGGAGTAGAGGTGGAGGAGCAGCAGCCGGTGGTGGCTGAGGTAACTTTCCCGAATCAGTCTTTCAATTGGAAAACTTTTCCCATTTTCCAATTCTACTTCTACTTTGTTTCAGAGTTTAATAAAAATGAAACTTTTCAGTGTTAGTGTTGAAATCGGAAAACTGCTAGTTTTTGGAGGAATTCCTAATATGCTACGACGAATTTGTGGTAAAACTCGATTAAGAATCATTTTGCGGTGAAACCTGAATCTGGGAATTGTTTCATTCTTAAATTTCTGTGCAGAATTTTTGTGCTCAGTGCTCAGTGTTGCCTGTGTGTCCATCGTGAAACTACCGACAAGCGAAAATCCAGATTCCAACGGTGGTGGGTGGTGGGTGACGGAGGTGGTGAAGCGACAGTGTAGGTGGTGGTACGGCGGAGGTATCATGGATATGATGAAGAAGAATCTAGGAGTATTTTTGTCATTATATTATTAGGTTTAAGATTAGGGATATTTTTGTCATTTTAAGTTTGGTCAATGCCTGAAAACACTCGGTCAACACTGGAATAGTGCCAAAAGGTTATATCAGCACTTGTGATGCAAAACATAGGATTACAATAGCACTTTTCAACTTTATAGGATCATATTAGCACAAACTTTCAAAACATAGGATAATATCAGTATTTTCCTCAAGAATTTATTCTCATGTTTTAAAAGGTCACATGAACAGTAACGTTACCAATTTGATTACTTGTAACAAGGACCGAGTTCCCCAACCACCACCATCAAGACAGTTTAAATTTCTTTTTTTTTTCATAAGGGTCTTCCGTTGTAGTATGCCCCGAAATTGGAAGCATGTAGCTGTTATTCTAGCAAGCCATAACAATGCGGAGCCAACTCAGGTAACCACAAGTAATCAATTTTACAAATGTTACGAATGTAACTTTTATTGGTTCTCACTAACTTATCAAAGATGATGCATTCAGGTTTACCCCGGAACAAGACAGACGAGGGGTGAATTTGCACCATTAGACCACTTGATAGGATCCTGTCAGAGTTGTAAAACCAAAATGAGGATTGCAATACAAATGGTATGTCTAAGACAACAAGAGCCAACCATTACCTGTAGGAACCATCAGGCTGCTTCAGAGCTGCATTAAGAAAAAACGAGGCAGCCAGGCACCGAAGCAGAACTTGTGTGTCATCTCCACATGAAGTGATCTTAAGGCCCATTTGTTCCACATTTCTTTGTATTTGACTGCAAGTGAAGGCAAAACTATGTTAAAAGGTCTAAAAACACTTGGACTACAAATTGTATGTGATTAGACAGCAAGAGAACTTCAAAGCACAATTATGACTGGAGAAATGAATAAAGGAAACAAAAACAGACTGGGAAGGAGATCAGGCTTTTAGGGAACCACAAACAGCATGGCTGGTGGAAGCCACAAGCTTTCCACACCAGATGTGGGCTCTAATCCCAGCCAGGGCATATGTGCGGCCCCAAGTTTATAAAGAAAAGAGATGAGTAATGTGCTTATAATATCTGGAATAGAATAAACATTTGTACCTGTGAACATCGCGAGCATGACTTAATGAGCGACTGTTGATAAAATTTTCCTTGCACCATTTTCTTAGATTCTTCTCAGCTTTTTCATCATTGTTACTTTGCCTGGTCTTTTGCAAGAACTCAACTGAAGCTCGAAATACATTGAGCAAAGTTAAATGATCACCCTCTGGGCTTGAGAAGCATTTCAACGCAGTTCGTGACTGGGATGGAAAAGATTAAACGAATTTAGATAATTGCTTTTTAAACGTATGTAAAAAAAAAAGATTTCTCTTCAGGCTATACCAACTTGCAACTTTTTTTCATTTTCTTTTTCAAACTTATGATAGTTTCACAGCCACTGTGCCATTTGACTAAAAACAGATTCCAGAATAGCTTCAATCTATAAATTACGAACAGGGGTACAACAGCATGAATAAGGGTTCAGGACTTAACTACTTCTCTTCTATAATTTTGAAAGAGCATATTACTAATTTTTAAAAAAGTTTACATACAAATGAAGGTTATACAGATGATCTTGGGAAGTTCTCACATTTTAGAAAAAATCAAAATCGGAATTGAACTCCATAAATAAATACAAGGTTGACTATCACATACCTCTTCCAACTTTTCACGAGGAGCATAAAACACTGACTCCACCGAAAGCATTGCGACAACTATTAAAATTTCTTTCAAGCAATTGAACTGATTGGCAAGAATGAGAGCTTTGGAAAACAAGGGTTCTAGAGGAAGCTTGGCCATTTGTTGTCCAATATCAGAAAGTTTTCCATCTTCTGTTAAAGCACCCAATAGCAATAGTGACTCCAACGATCTGATGACAGAAATCCTGTAAAAGAAGCAACAAGACAGTACTATTAGAAAGATTATCTCTTATCACTAACATGACATGTAAATACTTTTCCTAATTCATAAACAAAAGACATGAGGGCCCAACCCACGTGGGCGGCTGATTTCTAATTAAATGTTAATAGTTTCAGTCATAATCTTCGAACTGGAAAAACTTGCAACTTATTGAAGAAGAGATATTATAGAGCATGTAACATTCACATACAAAATGACACTTCAAATAATGTTAGATAAATGTATTAACCATCACTAAATACTAAAAGAGAAGTTTATTGAACCCTGCCTTGACCATTGTGAAAAGATCATTAAGCATCTTTCTGAAGATGCGCCACAGCTGTACTTGCCCATGCCAAAAAATGTTAAATGGAACAAGCATAGCAGGTAAATTATAATTGCTATACTTTTAAATGCCACATAACTACTAAAGTAAGACAATAAGAAATGAGAGCAGAGAAGAAATTTTTTTCAGTCAAAAGCTGTAGCACCACTTTGAAAACCAACTGTGTAGCTGCTAAAACATCATATTATCATCACAAATTACCTATTTGGTTTCTCAATGAAGTCAAACCCTGCAATATCACTAATTCCCATAGCCTTCAGCATCAAAATAACATGTGACAGGTCACATCTTTTAATCTCCGGTGTCGTGGAATCTTCAAATTTTCCAAATTCAGATTCTGGATAGAGACGATAGCATTTCCCAGGTCCTTCGCGACCTGCACGCCCACTGTAATTATATTTGTTATCATTTTAAGCTAAGTGGATCAGTAAAATCGAGGAGTTACTGACTAAGATGAGGACATATAGTGCTATGGAGTTTGGACATTCTAACATAAATTTAAGCATAAATGACAACTAAAGCTAAGATTCTCTCCACTTCATACATCAGACACCTGTGCTACTGATAGCAACAGCACATCACATGCATAGGAATTTCATAGCATAATTCATAAGCTCTCTGTGCGCACATGCTCAAAAAATGTTCCACATCTTACCTCCTTTGAAGAGCCTGCGCTTTTGACGTTCTCACTATATCCAAGGATTCAATGCCTGCATCAGCATCATATGTGCGTGCTTTCACAACTCCGGGATCAATAACATACCTTATACCAGGTATTGTTACGGATGTCTCAGCAATATTTGTAGCAAGTATTACCTAAATATATATATATAATTAAGTCAAAGACTGGCACAAGATTTCATTTTAACTTATTTGGAAACCCAGCATTGGCAATCAGACTTGACCAAAAACAAAATCATGGCAGCTTTGGTGCTTTCAAGAATACTGCAAACCCACTATTTGAACTACTTCTACAATTCCTAAAGAAAGAACAGTAACCTTGCATGTGCTGTGAATCTAAAGAGTTCAAATTTGTTTCAGTAACCTAATTCATAGAGAATATTGAAAGCCAAGTGAAACAGATTTGTACCAATTTTCATCTAATACGTGATTACAAAAGCAAAGTATCAATGCTTCCATACTCATGGCATCTTATAGTTGAAATTCACCGCTAACAAAACTAAGACACCAAGCTACCTTTCGGAACCCAGGAGGTGCAGGCATAAATACTTTCATTTGTTTCTCTGAAGGAAGAGACGAAAATATTGGAAATGTCGAGAGCTTTCGATTTCCTTCTGGTAATTGTCGAAGGCGTTCATTAACCAGTCGCTCAACAGATTCAATCTCCTCTTGCCCAGTCAGAAAAACAAGTATATCACCATCACTCTCTTCCAAATGTATCTGAGAATCATACAGAACAGATAAAAAATTCAGTGACAAAGTTCTGAAGCTCATCCATAAGACTAATAGAACTTCTAAGTCTCCATCAAACAAGATGAGCATGATAAAAGTAAATCAGTTTGCAGATAATATGTAAGATAGGTATATCAATGGGAATAATGTTAATACCACTACTTTAGCACAGTTCGAGCAGGTGCCTTAACCATAAATGCTATATAGATGAAAGATGGAGAATAACAATGTCAGAAGTTGACCATAACTGACTAACTAGAAGGCTTATGTATAAACAGGAAGAAGACAAAAGAGCCCAACCTGAAAAATAGTTATTAAAGCTGCATCAAAATAATCTGTCTCGGGCAGAAGTGTGTAAAATATTTCAACTGGATATTGACGGCCTTGAATGTGGACAGCTCTTGCTCCACTGAAATACTCGGAAAATACCCGAGCATCCAGACTAGCAGACATAATTATTAACTTTAGAGGAGACAATCTTTTGCCATTGCATGGTTTTAAAACAGGGCTGTAAGCATCATCCTCTGCTAGTGCCACTGGCCCATTCTTTGAATTTGGATTATCAACATTCATTGCTTTATTGGCTAATGTAGATCTCTTTTCCTTCACACTCTTTAGCAGGCCAAGTAACACATCAGTGTGAACAGTTCTCTCATGAGCTTCATCCACTATTATAACTGAATACTTAGAGAGGTAGGGGTCCAATAATGCTTCCCTGTAACCAGATGCAGCCCTAATCAGTATGTAGAAAATATTTAATCCTAGTAAACAAATTCAGGTTCTTAGGAAAACTGACCAAATTTCTTTAATCCATCAAAATTTGACAGTCATACATCACAGAAATATCATGACAAACAAATAATACAAATTTCAAATGAGGGTTCAGGGTCATCAGCCATTTGAAGTACCTCAGAAGCAATCCATCTGTCATATATTTCATCCTTGTCGAGGCAGAAGTCACATCCTCAAATCGAATTGCGTAACCAACTTTTCGACCCAAAGGAACACCACATTCCTCAGCAACACGTTTTGCAACAGATACAGCAGCCACGCGTCTGGGTTGAGTTATACCAATGACCCCACCATCACGGCAGAATCCCCCATAAAAAAGATATTGAGGTAATTCTGTACAAAATTTGACATATTTTTTAATAGGAAGAACAATTCATGAAATTCACATCATTATACTAAAAATATAACAGATCAAAAGCAGGATAACTATTTCAAAAGTCATTTTGAACATATATTTGAAATGGTCATTCTATGTTTTGAAGAAGTCATTTGAGAATCTCAATCATTCAGCAAAAGAAAAACTGGAAAAGTCTTGCTTTTGTACAACTAAATAAAACAAGGGAAACATTTATACACACATCAAAACTAATAATTCAATCTAGAGAATATCTTATTTGCAAATCAATTTTAAATCTGAAGATAAAAAAGAAAAGGCAATAAAACACTACCAGGCAAACGCAATTTACTTTGAAACGGAAAATTCCAATATTCATCAGAAAGAATCTTCCAGAACTTGAATTAATAAGCACTTAGCTATAGTAAGTAAGTTTAGTCAAGGCTCAGTAACCCTTGAAGCAAAAAAAAAAACATTACAAGAGATACTTGCTTTGCATTTCCAATAGAATGCACAAAACCATAACTTACGTGTTGTCTTGCCACTCCCGGTTTCACCGACAATTATCAGTGTGTCATTGTTCCAAACCTCCTCCACAAGGCGCTTTTCAACTGGAAAAATAGATATATGCGATGAAAATAAAGGACAACCTTTGATCACAACAAGCGAAGATTCATCCTACTATTCAGTTCAAGTTACATAACAATTAGGCTATATATGAAACAAGGTTGTTCTATAAGTCAATTAATGCGCCAAGTTTACAGCTTCCTTTTCACAGGTCAGCGACATTCAACTGCAAGTCTACAAAAAGATGGAAGTGACAGGACTGGAAAGAAGTGGTTATCTCAAAAACGTTTCATGAATAAATTCCAGGTATTCCGCGGCACCATATGCATATACCACTTCTTGAACCGGATTACATGAAGAAGAATTTAGGTTCTAAAGCAGGATCATACTCTAAGAGGGTACTCGATTGATTTGAAACACAGCCCAGAAAAAAATATGAAAAACAAACCTAGGAAAATGCTGTAAAGAATCTTTGAGCTAGAATCCCCTCAGATAGGAAGCTTTTGATGCTTAAAAACTTAAATATACAACATCTAGTCCCATTGACATCACATGAGTCAAACAAAAAGGGGAAGCCAGCCTCATTAATGTATTAAACAAACAACTATAATACCCAAAACTAAAAATAAAATTAATACCTGCAGCAATTGGTAGAGACTTCTTCTGTTCTTTTATTTTCTGCCTCCTGAAAAAATAAATAACAAAACTTAAAATTACTTAATGTACATATATATTAGATGCATTAGTAAATACACGTGGTAGCATAAAGAACCTTGTGGAGTCCACTTTTGCAGCAACTTGATTGTTACCATTATTTGCTTGTAGAATGCTATTTGAAGTCATCGAAGGCATATGAAGCAGCACTGCACAGAATATGCAAAACAGCAACTCTTAATCATACAATACCAAGTTGAACTGGATGTTTTCGATTGCTTTAGGCCATACAAGTAAATAATCCATGCCATATAACTTCTAATTAGTTCTCAGCTTTAAGAAGTTTTAGAATAGCCTTCATAGCTAATGTGAAAAGGGTCAACCTTAGCGCAAGAAATAAGGACCACCACTTATAGCTTTACCAATTTTCCTATTCAGATAACTTCATGGAGCGACTTAGGCACGGTAGCTTTCACTCATTTAGAAAGAAAACCAGGCAAACATAGACAAAACAAAACATTAGATAACACCAGTATATTCTTGACCTTTAGCTCGCCAAACTAAAGTATTAGGTTGGTAATCTAAAAGACTACAACATGGGTCTTTGGCGGACTAATTGATGAAAGGATCTCCAGTCTCCACCAAGTATTGAGTTGAAGTCTGAGGTGAAGTTGGACGTTTCTCAGGTAATTATTACATCAGGCAAACACGTGAAAAAATTTCAACCATTTTCTGAAAAGCAGAATGCTGACCTGAAAGTGATTTATAAAACTCTCCAAGAACTAAGCTCAGAGTGGTAAGCTTAATGTGCTTGAGATTTGAGAAGGAAAAAAAGAAATAGGAATGGCAAATTTAAAGATCTTCAGCCAACACTTCCTGTTCTTATATTGGCATGAAAGTGCACAAGCTAAGCACAAGCTAGAATCAAGGAACCCATGGCTAGAAACTGAGGGGCGTCTAGGACAGTGGAATTTTAAATATGATAACATAATGAAGCAATAGAAACCGGGAAAAGAGACTGTTCCATTACCTAATAATGAAGCACACAGCTTGACCGACACGGCTAGAGGCCAAAGGCGGCTGCTAGGTCGGCCAATGGAAGCAGGTAGGTGGAGGGTTTGAAATTGGAAAGGCGACCGGCTACTGTCGACCGTCTATTAACCTAGAGCGACCGGTGGCAAAATTGGGTAAGCACAAGGAAAGCAAGCAGGATGAAGGAGGATGGAACGCTGGAAAACAGGGAACCCTCTTGAATTAAGGGGTTGGCGCTTTTAGTACAGGATAGATTATGCATTATAATTTACTTCCTACCGGATTAAATTGGAGAAAAAAAATTTTATGGCATCCAACACATATGACCGATAATATATTTAACTACGTATAATATTGGCAAATAAAAAGTTACTTTTTAGAAATTGCATATTATGACGAATCCAATGATATCACATACAACAATATTATTGTTTATATATCTATTCAAATATGTAGTCAAAACTTTCTTAGTTTGACTGAATTTTTTTTTTTGTTGCAATTTATTCCGGGACGGAGGGAGTACACAAAATCATGGTTTGAATCGACTAATTGTTAGACGGAGGATCATTATGTAAATACCTAATTCGTAATTGGTTGGAGATTTTTTAAAAGAGTACATGTCCATAAGTTTATACACACGTCAAAGGCCTATTTGCAATTAACGAAAAATATGATTTTTTTGTGTTGGGCCATTGAATTATGGGTTGGGTTATAGAAAATTAACCCAATCCTTCTCTTCTCATTCTTCAAAGCATTGTCTCTCCCAGTTCAAACCATTCTTTTTCTTTCTTCTTCCTTTTGTGAACCAACCAGCAATTCATCATTCCTTCTTCTTCTCCGATCAATCTACAAACATTCCTCCGTCTTCGATCAATAAATTCCTCCCTTTTCTTAGATCTGCAAACTTCCTAGCGACCATCCTTCTCCGATTGATTTGTCTTTTTTTTTCACGATAAGCTCTTCAAACGACCAGTTACTATTCGAAGAAATTTGCGATGAGCTCTTCGCACTGCAACAAGATCTACATTGACAAATTTCAATTTTAAACGAGTGAAATTTAGTTTCAAGAGGATGAAATTTTGCCTAATAGTGTCCAATATATGTGATATGAATCTCTTTGCAAAAACTTTGGATTGCAGAATTAAAATCTTTGACCAAATGAAGGGATCCGCAAACCCTCACCAAGTTGCACAAAATTCAAGAACCTAGCCTTCGGGATGCTTTCAATCTCGACTTGCTTTCCAACTAGCTCGCGGAATCAAATCACAAGGTTATTGGTACTTAACTAGCTTTCGTGATTAAGCAACAATGAAAATAACTCGCAAGCAAAGAGTATGAACTCAAAAAGTTTGTACATTTGATTGATAAAAATTGGTGTGAATAAACTCTGTCAAACCCCTTAATTTATAGGGAAGATTTCGGCCAAACACTAATCACAAACAGAAACTAAATCAACTTATAGCAGCTTTAAGAAGCTAAAATCATCTAACTAAAATAGTCACATATGGCTGAAGAATAGACGTATATGGTCGTATGCCACCTTGGATCAATATTGTCTTATCTAATTTTACCAAAATTAATTCTAATCAGAACAAAACTCAATATTTTTTAAACTCTAATGGTCTGGATTCGAAAATTAGCTCTTCAAAGCCCACATGGCTGAGCACTACATTCTAAAATCCAAAATGAAATAATTTTACAATATTTTACAGTGATCACACCACCTCATTAAAAATCCAATGGGAAGAAAAGAGTATAGTGTTCTTCATGATGTATTCAGTTCTTCAACAGTCTTGAACAATAAATCCAAGATGTCGTTGATGACTACTTCTTCAATTCTTCATCATAAAGGTGATCAATCAAAGCATTTAAAGCAGCATCCCTAAGTTTAGTCCTTGACCTAGTCATAGGTCCCGTCATGTAACTTAGAGGATCCCAAAAATTTATAGTGGTAGTCGTCTTGGCATCTTCATCAATATGAATTTTCACATTCGAATGAGTTTATGTTATTAAATTTCCTTCGATGTACATGATATTGATGATGAAACTTCTGCTGCTATGAACATGTAAAAACATGTGACAAATATTCAAAAAACGAACTAAATGCTGCTGAAATTTTTCGTTTATACTATGCACCTGTTACTTACAATACATATCGTTTGTGTTAAAACATGTACCTGTATAAAAAACTGTGTCTGTGAATTATGATACTTTTCCACAAGATCATGTATAAGTTAAGTAAAAATTTGAAAATTTGAAAATGTCATATTAACTCTGCATTAATTACTTTACAACATGTGTTGTTTAAATAAAAACACGCATCTGATTTAAATTGTCAATTCTTTTACGAATAGAAAAACTTTGTCATGAGATAGTGGATAAGTTACCTTATGAATCATTTATGTTTTGTTAAAACATGTATGTGCTAGCCTACAACTAAAACTTCTTATAGTATACATAATGGAGGTCACATTATTTTGTAGTTTTTCAAATTTTCATATGAACTGCATTTAATAACTCACAATATAAACTGATTACATTAAAACATGTATTTGTTTTTAAAAACATGAGTATATTTCCCTGATTTAAATCAAAGAGAGGCTACAGAAAGTCTTGCTGGCGTGAAAGGAACACATGTAAAACATTGCATACTTTATATAAAAGACAGGCAAATTTTATCATTTTCAAACACGAGAGGGACTCTTAACATCCAAACAAAATGAAAGATAAAGTGCTCGTGACAGAATTCTATCATTAGGGAACTTACAATTATAACAGTATTCCTATCTAGATTAACTAACATTCTCTAATATAATGAATCAACTATTAATCTTCAAAAGGGAATCATCTTTGAATCTTCAAGTTCAATGTCATCTTCATCTAAATACTCCTCGTGTCGGAATGTCTTGTGGAGTCCAATGTTCAATATTGTCTGATTCCTTAAAAGTTATAATCACTTCAAGTTTAGATCCAATGCAAAAAGTCATACACATTGGACATTAACAGTTGATAAGCAAACAAGTACGATTTATAATTCAAAACGAACTATAATAAAAAATGAAAATAAAAGTCAAATAAAATAAAACTAACAAGTACATACTAGATACTAACGGATGCAATATATAAGTAAAAAAGTTGCAGTTCCTAATTCAAAACAAACAGCCAACAACAAATTTAAAAACAAAATTCAAAAACAATAAAACTAACAAGTACATACTGGATACTAACAAATGCAACATATAAGTAAATATGTGCAGTTCCTAATTCAAAACGAACAAGCAACAACACATTAAAATAAAAAGGCATACACAGTAAAAACTAACAAGTACACATTAAATACTAACAGTGCAACATATAAGTAAACAGATGCACCTCGTAATTGAAAACGAACAATCAGCAATGAATGAAAAAAAGGCATTCACGGTACAACTAATATGTACACACTGGATAATAGCAGCTTCAATATATAAGTAAACGAATTCATCTTGTAATTCAAAACAAACAATCAACAAGTTTGTTGTAATAACAAGGGGACAATTCAAAACTAGATCTCAGAAAACGCACATATCAAATCAAAACACTAGAAAATGATACCTATTTAATGCCAGCAAACGAAGAATATACATACCAGATTTGATAAATCTAACAACAATTGAGTAATAATCACCGACTACATTAAAATCTCGGCCAATTCATTTCGCCTGACCTATAACCTAGCGCAAATATAAAAACAAAATCAATCGAAAACAAAAAAAAATGTAGAAAACACAAAAAATAGTACCTGTATCTACAAAGATTCACGAAATCACAAAATATATTGAACTAGAAGATAAAAAAGCTACAAACCTAATGATCTGGCCGATGTGATGATCTTCAAGAAATTTTCTCGAAGAATTGAGCCAAAAAAATCATCAAAAAAATGGAAACGCAAGCCGGAAAATGACCAGAAAATGAGCGCGAAGAAGGAGCGGAATAGAAGCAGAAAAATGCTGCAACAAAGAAGTGGAGGAGAGGCGGAGAATATGTGGAGTGCAGGAGGGGAACGAGAGGAAAAAAGAGAGAGGCAGAGAAGAACGATGAGAGATAGAGTGAAGACTAAAAATGAGGAAGAAGAAAAGGTTCAAGAGAGAAATAAGGAAAATTAAACTTAAAATAAAATCATTATTTCTAATTAGTACTCAATTTATGATTAATTACAAACTGAACTCCATTTTTCAAAATAGTTCATGGTTTATCCATAAGTTTATGGACATGCTGCATTTCCCGAGACTTTCTCTTTTTAAAATGTGGGTCTTCACACGTGTCAATAAGTTTATAGACATACCACTGTATTTTTTTACTTATACACTGCATTTGTTAAATTAAATATTAAATTTTAAAAAATATATATTTTATATTATATATTTTATATTGAGAAAGTCTCAGGAAAGACGGCATGTCCATAAACATATGGACAGACCATGAACTAATTTGCAAAATAGGATCATTTTTGTACTTAATGAAAATTTAAGTTTTTTATTATATGGAAGACCTAATACCCCTTTATTCTACAACTTCTCTTCTTTCTCTCTACAACGATTTCTCTCTTCTCTCTCCAACGGTTTCTCTCTTCTCTTTGTGTGGTTCTCAACCTCTTCTCCGTCTTTTCTTTGTTTCTCCACTGCTACTCGTTTCTCCGCCACTTCTCCGCGTTTCTCCACCTTTTCTTTGCGTTCTCCGTGATTCTTCGTCTGCCTGTTTCTCAGATTCTTCTCCGGCGTCACCGCCGAGTTGTTTCTTCGTTAGTTGTTGTATCGTTCACCGGATGAGGTGTGTCATTTGTCTAGGATCTGTTTCCGATTGTATTATTGCTTAATTTTTGTTCTATAGTTCAGATTCGGTATTTTCTTTGTTTTGTTGAGCGTTAGGCATCGATTTTCTATGTTTTGAATTGATTTTTGTGTTTACCTCTGACCTGATTTTGAATTGTCCTCTCGTCGTTACAACAAACTTGTTAATTTTTTGTCTTGAATTACAAGTTGCATTCGTTTACTTATATGTTGCAGATGTTATTATCCAATGTGTATCTGTTAGTTGTACTATGGATGACCTTTTTCTTCTCTTTTTTTGCTGATTGTTCATTTTGAATTCCGTCTGCATCTGTTTACTTATATGTTGCACTTGTGAGTATTCTATGTGTACTTGTTAGTTGTAATGTGTATGACCTTCTGTTTTCATTTGTTGTTAATTGTATGTTTTGAATAACGAGTTGCATCTGTTTACTTATATGTTGCATCTGTTAGTATCCAATGTGTACTTGTTAGTTGTGTTAAGCATGAATTTTTTTTTATAAAAACTTGTTGTTAGCTGTTTGTTTTGAATTAGGAACTGTATGTGTTTGCTTATATATTGCATCTTTTAGTATCTAGTATATACTTGTTAGTTTTATTTTGTTTGACTTTTATTTTTATTGTTTATTATTGTTCGTTTCGAATTACAAATTGTACATATTTTCTTATATGTTACAACTGTTAATATCAAATGTGTATGCCATTTTGTAGGAGTTGGATCTAAACTTGAAGTAGTATGGAATCACACAATATTGGACATTGGACTCCACAAGACATTTTGGCACGAGCTTGGTTTAGATGAAGCTGGCACTAAACTTAAGGAATTCGTAGATGATTTACCTTTGAAGATTAATAGTTGATTCATTTTATTAGAGATTGTTAGTTAATCTAGATAGGAAGATTGTTGTAACTGTAAGTTCCATAGTAGAAGGTTTTGTGAGCACTTGTAGGTTTATCCCGTATCTTGCCCTTTGTTCAAGTGTTGAGAGTCTTTCTCGTGTATGAAGCTGACAACATTTGCATAATTTTTATGCAAAGTATGCAATACTTTTTCATGTGTTGTTTTCTAGCCGACAAGACTTTTAGTGGCATCTCTTTAATTGAAATTAGGAAAATTTTCTCTCGTGTTTGAAAACAAATAGAAGTTTTAATGTACACAGTACACATTGTAAGGTATGAAATGCAGTTCATATGAATTTTTTTTTAAAATTTCAAAATTATGTAACTACTTTTCTGTAGTATACTATAAGAAATACTAGTTGTAGGCTAACATATGCATGTTTTAACAAAACAGAAACGATTCATAAGGCAACTTATGCACTACCTCCTGACAAAGTTTTGCTATTCATAAAAAGAATTGACATTTTTAAATCAGGTGCATATTTTTGTTTAAACAGTACATGTTGTACAATAACAAATGCACAGTTAATATGACAATTTTAAATTGTCAAATTTTAACTTAACTTATACATAATCTCTAGGAAAAGTTTCATAATTCATATTAATAGTTTTTATAACTGGTGCACGTTTTAATACAAACGATACATATTGTAAGGTAACATGTGCATAGTATTTACGAAAATTTTCGGTAGCATTTATTTTGTTTTTTGAATATTTGTCACATGTTTTTCACATGTTCATAGCAGCAGAATTCAGACATTCAGAAGTTTCAACAACTGTTTCATTTGCATCGAAGGCAATTTAACAACATAAACTCATTCGGATATGAAAATTCATATCTTTGACACTATCTGGAAAATTCATCCTCTTGAAACTAAATTTCATTCGTTTAAAATTGAAATTCGTTGATGTAGATCTTGTTGCAAGGTGAAGAACTCATCTCAAATTGTGTCGGATAGTAACCAGTCATTTGAAGAGCTCATTGGATAAAAAATATGAATCAATCAGAGAAGGATTTGGTCGGATAAGAAGTTTGCAGATCGAAGAAGAAGGAATATTTAAGGAATTTATCGATCGAAGAAGGAGGAATGTTTGCAGATCAATCGAAGAAGAAGAAGGAATGATGAATTGTTGGTTGGTTCGCAAAAGGAAGAAAGAAAAAGAAACGCAGTGGAGAAAAGAAGGGTTTGTTATAACCTTGCTAGCAAATTTTTACATTTTTTAAATTAATTGCAGATAGGTCTTTTGCATGTCCATAAGCTTATGGATATGCCGCCTGTAAGGAGACCCACTCTTTTATATTTTCACATTCAAATGCACAATATTACTTGTTTTAACTTTAAAATACAATATTTAAATAACATAAAAAATTACAACATTTAAGGTAAAAAATTAGGGGATCGGTCCTTAAACTTATGGACAGACCACCTTTCCTGAGACTTTCTCTTTTTAAAAAGATGCAAATAGCTTAGGGGACTATTAGTGAAATTATGAAAAAATGTTGATTAAAACCACATTTTTTCTCTCTCCATTTTTTTGTGCGTTTCCAGCTTTCCTCTTCATCTTCTTTCTCCAATTCTTCTTTTTCTTTCTCCAGTTTTTCTTTGATTTCCTCCCTATTGATCGTAGGATTTAATCCATTCGTAATATTTGGAGGCGAATTTATTCTCCAGGTTTGTTTGTGTGTTTTCCCCCCAATTTTGTAATCGTAGCTTTTTATTCATTTTCTTGCTTATAGATATGAAATCAATCGATTTCAAAGGAAATTATGTTTTTTTTGGATTCGAATGGTTTTATTGTTATTTGCTTAGGTTTTGGTTGTATTTGATCGAAATCATTGATGTTTAGTGTGTTTTTGTGTAGGTGAAAACAAAGAGTTTTTTCACCTTTTCCTGCACATTATCTGCAGATTTAACGTCATTGTACTGCATTTTATCAGAGAAATTTAGGAAATGTGGCTTGTCCATACACTCAAGGACATGCCAGTGACTATTTTGCTAAATGGTCTTTTTGTAATTAATGAAAATTTGAGTTTTTTATTATATAGAAGACCTAATTCCCCTTTCTTCTACAACATCTCTTCTTTCTCTCTCCAGCGATTTCTCTCTTCTCTCTCTGGTGGTTTCTCTTTTTTCTTTGCGTTGTTCTCAACCTCTTCTCCGCCTCTTCTTCGTTTCTCTGTCGGCACTCATTTTCCGCCATTTCTCTGCATTTCTCTGCCTCTTCTTTGCGTTTCTTCGCGATTCTCTGTCCGCTTGTTTCTTCAATGCTTTTGCGGTATCGCCACCGATATATCTTTGTCGATTGTTGCATCGTCCGCCGGATGAGGTATTTCACATGTCTAGGATTTGTGTCCGATTTTACTACTGCTCAAATTTTGTTATATTGTTCAAATTTGGTATGTTTTTGTTTTGTTGAGTGTCAGGCATCGTTTTCTGTGTTTTGAGTTAACTTGTGTGTTTTTCTAGGATATGATTTTAAATTGTCCTCTCGTTGTTACAACAAACTTGTTGATTGTTCGTCTTTAGTTACGAACTGCATTTGTTTACTTATATGTTGCAGCTGTTATTATCCAATGTGTACTTGTTAGTTGTACTATGAATAACCTTTTTTCTTTTTGATAATTGTTCATTTTGAATTACGAGCTGCATTTGTTTACTTATATGTTGCACATGTTAGTATTCAATGTGTACTTGTTAGCTGTACTATATATGACCTTTTTTGTTTCCATTTGTTGTTAATTATACGTTTTGAATGACAAGTTGCATCTTTTTACTTATATGTTGAATTTGTTAGTATTCTGTGCATACTTTGTAGTTGTGTTGTGTATAACTTTTTATATATAAAAAATATTGTTAGTTTTATATATTGCATCTGTTAGTATCCAGTTTGTACTTGTTATTTTATTGTGTTTGACTTTTATTTTCATTGTTGATTATTGTTCGTTTTGAATTAGAAATTGTATATGTTTGCTTATATGCTTCAACTGTTAATATCCAATGTGTATGACTTTTGCAGGAGTTGATCTAAACTTGAAGTAGTTATAATTTTTAAAGAATCGAATAATATTGAACATTGGACTCCACAAGACGTTTCGACAAGGGGAGGATTCAAATGAAGATGACACTGAACTTGAAGATTCGAAGATGATCCCTTTTTGAATATTAATAATTGATTCATTGTATTAGAGACTGTTAGTTAGTCTAGATAGGAATACTATTGTAATTGTAAGTTCCTTAATGGGAGATTTCTATCAGGAGTATTTTATCTTTCATTTTGTTTGGATGTTGAGAGCCCCTCTTGTGTTTGAAATTGACAAAAATTTCATTTTTTAAGTACAAAGTATGCAACGCTTTACATGTGTTGCTTTCACACCAGCAAGACTTTCTGTAACATCTCTTTGATTTAAATCAGGGAAATCTGCTCATGTTTTTGTAAACAAATACATGTTTTAATGTAATCAGTATATATTGTAAGGTATTAAATACATTACATATGAAAATTTGAAAAATTATAAAATTATGTGACCTCTATTATGTATACTATAAGAACTACTAGTTGTAGGCTAACATATGCATGTTTTAACAACATAGAAATGATTCATCAAGTAATTTATGCACTACCTCATGGAAAAGTTGTTCTATTCATAAAAGGAATTTACATTTAAAAATCATATGCATGTTTTTATTTAAACAATACACGTTGAAAAGTAATTAATGCAGAGTTAATATGACCATTTTAAATTATCAAATTTTAGTCTCCTATGTTCTGTGTAAAATATAACATATATGATGTGTCCATTTTATGTGCATATTTTGGGACTTTTTGGGATTGTTTTTGTGCTCTTTTGTCAATTAAAGTTTGTGTTTTACCTTGAAATTTTCTTAGGATATGTAAGAGCGACTTTTGCGCTCTTTTACCTTTTCTAAGAGGATTTTGTGTGACAAGGAAAGAACATTGAGACTTGAAGACTGGAGGTCATTGAAGATCATCTTTTGAAGACTTTGAATTGAAGACTAGCTTTGAAGATTTGAAAACCTGAAGATTTGAAGACTTGAAGACTTGAAGAAGGAAAGAAACTTGTTGTGGTGAAGTGAAGGAGAAGCCAAGAAGAAGAAATAAATCACTTGTGGATTCTGGGCACCCATCGCACCGTGCGATGAACAGGTGGCTAGAATTCCACCTTCTTTTTTTTGTACTATAAATAACACTTTATCTCTTTTCTTTCCTCACTTCTTCTCCTTTGCGATTTCAGACCAAAAACCCTAGGTTTTCTCTCTTTTTCATATCGTTTTATCTTTGATTTATGTTTGAATTGTTGTTGATAATTAGTATGAATTTTAGTAGCTAAACTCATCTCTTGGGAGCAATTGGTTGAAGCTTCCAAACTTATGTAGTGAGATTCTTGATTTTGCTCATTTATGAACATTTATGGGAAAACATTTATTGTGCCATTAATGATATGTTTTGCTTCATTTATATCATGAGTTGTTTGAGAATAGGAAGTGTTCATATGATTGAAGTGTTAGGGTGTTAGGAAAGTTGCAAATTTCTTGACTCATTTGGCATGAATATATAAGAGCATGGACTTAGAACTTCTAGTATATAATGTGTTATAATTCTTGCTAGATAAGTATGTTAATGTGGATTGTTTTCATATTTGTCATATAGATGCAAAGAAAGGTTGAGCCTTGAATGTGGTTTATTCTAGGGTTAGCCTAATAAATGCTTTATTTAGTTAAATGACTATGTCTCTGGTAGAAGACTTGTTGTTATCAAATCTATGGTCCTTAGTGTGAAATGCCATTGATGAAATAGCTTTATGGTGTACTTTGCCTAAAGTGATTGTAAATGAGGTTTACAAAATGTCGTTTGCATTTGCAAATTACTATTAAGAAGGAATGAATGTGGATCTTTGATTGGGAAGTGATAGTATTCCCCATAGGCGATAAATGTTAATGAATGAGTAGATGAATCTATAATCTGGAAGTTTGGAAGTGGAAGTCGATTGCCCCTAAGGCTTCGTTAATTGTTAACTTAATCATCTTTTTAGTTGTTGCATGATTAACACTATTCTCTTGCTTTGCTAGTTGTTTGTATTCGTAATTTAGGACCAAAACCAACCAAAACCCCCATTTACATGCTTATATATATGCCTATATCTAGTATGTTTTTCGCTCTATATGTTTAAACACTTGAAAAGATCCATGTTCTTCATGGACAACCCCAACTTTCCATGATCTACTTAATTGTAGATAGCAAACATTAGGGCTTATAAATTGTATATTTGAGAGGTACGACGACAGTCTCTCAATATACGAGTTGTAGGCTAACATGTGCATGTTTTAACAAAACACAAACTATTCATGACTTAACTTATACATTACCTCCTGGAAAAGTTTCATAATTCATATTCAGAACTTTTAAAATGGGTGCATGTTTTAATACAAACGATACGCATTGTAGGGTAACATGTGTATAGTATATACAAACATTTTTAGTAGCATTTAGTTTGTTTTTTGAATATTTACCACATGTTCTTACATGTTTATAGCAGCAAAATTCATACATTCAGAACTTTTAACAACAATACCATTCTCATCGAACACAATTTAACAACATTAGCTCAATCAGATGTGAAGAATTACAATGCAGTTGGAATCCAATTTTAATCAAATGAAATCAAGTTGTTTCAATAAAATTTGGAACTCGCCCTCTCTTCTCCTCTAGACGTGGGAAAAATCTTGGATCCTCCAAGAGCTCTCGATGTTGGCATCAGAGATTTGGAGCTCGCCGGAGTGGTGGCATAGGAAAATGAGCTGAGATCATCGATGGAATGGTGAGAGGGTCTACTGGTGCTACTGAGCTTGCATGTGGTGGCGTAGTTCCTTCGTTCCTTGGTTCTCTGGAGTGACGCTAATGGTGAGGTGGACCGCTAGGCGCGACTGAGCTTGCCAAAGTGACAGAATTCAGCGATAAAGGTAAAACTGTACCAGTTGAGATTCAAAGCCATAAACCTTCATCAGAAAAGAATGGACCGGTCAGAGATGAAAGGATTTCATCAGCTGTGTGATGTTAGGAAAGAAATTGGATATAGGGTTTGGGAAGAAACAGTTTCAGCGTGATGTTTGGGAAGAAAGAGTTTTGGAAGGAATCAAATTCCCTAATAAGCTTACCCACGAGAAAATTAATCAAATTTTGTTGATTGCAAATAGATCCCTGACTTGTCCATAAGCTTATTGACATGCCATTTGTCAAGAGATGCACTTTTTTATCACAGTGATGATGTTTAGTACATTTTAGTAGATGTTTATGTGTATATATAAATTTGTTGATGTTTATGCAATTTCACTTGATGTTTACGTGTATTTTGTTCATGTTTCAGTTCATGTGACAATCAATTGAAAATGATGAGATTTTATATTTTCATCATTAATTTGATCTTATTAGGCCGAGTGTAATTGATGTTGGATGAAGTTCAAGGGATGGGAAAGTTCAAGTTTAGAAGGTTTTGAATGTTTTATATTAGTGTATTTAGAAATATTTGTTATAATTTTGCATGAAATAATATAAAGCTGGTGTTAATTTTTCTTGAATCAAGAATTACATGTATTCTAAGGAGTGTTTAATATTATATCTGTAAGATCCTTGGCCATTTTTCCATTTTTAATGTAAAAGTTATGCATATGTTTTCTTGTTGATGTTTATGTGATTCGAGTTGATGTTTATATGAATTTTATTGAGAGTCTTCTTGTGCCCATGGAAGAATTAGAGAAGGTAGGAGAAAGAGTGTTTACTATGTTTATAAATTTTTTTGCAGATAGATCCTCATCATTTTGTGAACTTTTTAAAAAATAATTACAAAAAGTACTCCATGACTAGTCACCACCTTATATTATCTTTGTTTTAAACCCTAGACTAACAGTTAGTCGGTCTAACATGAGACTTTTTAAGTTTAATTATTATTAATTAATTGTGATTATTATATAAGAGATGTTTTCTATGAGACGATCTAAACTTTATGGCAAGGACTTTTGTGCAATTCTTCCCCATTCTTCTTCACATCTCTTGTAGGAACTTTTCCCCAATTCCCCCCAGGATATTTCCCTAATTCTTTCTCATTCTTCTTGTGCTGCAATCTACAAAAAAATAAAAGAATATATCAAATAAATATCAACAAAAAATTGCAAGACATCAATTTGATCGTCAAACTGAAAATCATAAACATCAACTACAACAAACAAAACATCAACTGAAAATCTTAAAACATCAACTACAACTAACAAAACATAACATAATCGTCAAACTAAAAAATCATACACATCAACTACAACTAGCAAAACATCAATTGAAAATTGTAAAACATCTACAAAAACAAACAAAACATCAAAGGAAAATCATAAAACATCAACTACAATAAACAATACATCAACACAATCGTCAAACTGGAAAATCATAAACATCAACTACAAATAGCAAAACATCAACTGAAAGTTATAAAACATCAACTGCAACGAACAAAACATCAACCCAATCGTCAAACTGAAAATCATAAAACATCATTAAACCTTAAAGTGTAAAACTATATATCAACTTCAAAGCAGAAACCTTAATAAACAACACGTAAACATCAAATACAACTAACAAAAATAAACTAAAAATTATAAAATGTCAACTACGACTAGATTAGCATACTTCCATAACAGCACATCCAAATTAGGAAAATTCTTACGTATATACACTTATTAAATACGGAAGTTTGGTTTTACCTAATTACTTCAATTGTAATTACCGTGTTCCAACATCACCTAATTAACCAAGTTTGTAACTAAAGTAAAACTTTAAGAACACACAAAATTGGTTACGTAGTTCAGTGAAAAACACCTACATCTACAGTGCCCGGCCCAGTTCAGAATGAATCCACTAATTAGAAAGATAGTACAAGATGCATCATACACAATACTTATCTTTTCTAATTTAACTCGTGAATTCTACTAGCTTCCCTAGCTACCGATCCGCCTTGATCAGACTCCCTCTGACCTCGAGCTCTATCGATGCTGGATTTCCTCCTCCCGAGGAATTAAGGCTTTCATTATGAACTTTGAGATCAAACAACGTTGATCATGATGGAACACCAATATACGGCTCTGCGCTACTTTGATGAAAGTGAAAACTCTGATTACAGATTTCTCTCTGTAATTACGTAAGTAGCTTAGCTAGTAAGGTCCGCCATATATAGCCATTCCGCACGTCTCAGTTACCTGTACGAATACAACACTATCTTCACAATATTTTTGTATCAATCAAATCTTAAGGAATATAGGATTTAGCAATCTTAATTAAGGGATTTAGAATATCTCATTCCAATCCTTTTCCATAACCAAACTCCTTCCTTCTTCTAACTCTATAGATCTTTATTCAATACTACAAATATGGGAGATGAAATATTCAGCAAATCAATTACGATTGAACGAGATTAGACTTTCTCAGATTCTTCCTTTCACGATCCTTCTTCCATCATGACACTTTCTTTGATGTTACAACATAGTCACAAATTGCCAACTAACACATTTTGGACATTACAATATCACCCTTTGCCATTTTCTGGACCCATCAATCTTTTGGACTTTCAACACCAATTTTGCAAATAAAGACCTCAAGCAATCCACATATGGATGTTGGAACATAAACTGAAATTTTTTTTAGCTCCCCCTGAATCAATCAGCGACCCTCAACATCCATGTTGGAACATCAAATCACATCAGTACTCAACTATTAAATTCAACCACACAAAAAAACATGCAAGTACTAGAAATCCAAGTAACACAAAAACCCTTAGCTTCCAGCTGGGATTAACCCAAAACAAAAGAAATCAAGTTTAAGAAAGCTAGAAAGCCAGAAAACCCAAAAACCCAAAATACTCCCCCTTTGGGCCATAAAACATGCCAAATATCCCAAAAAACAAATAACTAATATAGGACTATCAGCTCTCAACTTCTTAAGCACTGGCATCCTAAACATAATCCTTCAACCCCTTTAACTCCTCTTCCAGTGCAGCAATTTGAACCTATAAGGCTGCAATCTTAGCTTTCACAGTAGTCTTCTTGGCCTCTTTCATTTTCTGAACGGAGCATCCACCCTGTGATGGCTTCCACGACAAATATTTCACACTTCTCAAACTGAAAGTCTTCTTATTGGAATTCAAAGGTACCGCTGCAACAATAACATCACCCTCTTGTGCCTTCACCTTTTTTTCTTTTTAGCACATCAGAGATAATACAAGAATATGGTAGAGATTTTTTAGCCCTTGCAGAACTAGCATTCTCCAATATGTTAGCTTGGATAAGAAGACCAAGATTCATAGGAGATTTTGTGCCAATACAGTACAATACATTTGCCTTATCTCGGGTGATAGCAGTGGTGTTAGAAGATGGTAGCCACGAGTTAATAGCTACCTGGAAAAGACAGAAGTACCTAGTACACTTGATGTTGCAGCATTACCTTGACAAGGCCACTCAGTCTGATATCCTCCTGTAATCTCAGTCAGGATCTGATCAAGGGATACATCAAAATCTTCTAGTAATATTATCCAAATCCAGGTGCTGGTAGTCCCAACAACTTATTGATCCTTTCTTTAGAAAATATAGCTATGTTCCCTCTGACATATACTCTATTGTACCAGGGTGATTCAGGATCCAGATTTCCTTCCATTAAATTTGAGTAGAGCTCCTATACCAAAGTCTGGTTGTATTGCTTGTATATCGAACATGCCTTTGTAAATCCTAAATTTCAAAAATTCACTGAACCCACACTCCTTGTAAGCCACCAGATCAACAGGTCGTTCAACTATCGGTTTCTTTTTGCAGATATCCTTACTGCCCTTCAGACATCCTTCATAAATTGTTTTTGAACTTAGAGCTTCCTCAACAGAAATGCCTGATTTAGAGCTTTGACCCGTAGTAGTCCAATTCTTCTTCTTCTTCGGCTGTTGATTCTCCTCTCGCGGGGCTTTTCTCATTGGCTTTCTTGACTGAGTTGACACAAAATCATCAAGTACTTTATCACTGTAGAAGGTTGAATCTTCAACACTGTCTTCCTATGTTTGAACATCATCTTTCTCTTGGCCTGATGTTGGAACATCATCAAGGCCTGGTTCTTCAGTGGCTGCGGCAGACTATTTTGATGTTGGAACATCATCTCCAGTAGTGTTTTCATTTCTTTCTCTTCCTATCTCCATCTCGGGATTCAAATCCTACTCGTCCAGTGCATCTTCTTGAGCACATCCAGTCTAAGCCCTTTCTTCCTCTGCTCCTACTTTTTTCTGTGAGACTGAACGACATCTGCTCCTCCAAAATCAACATCCCTGTCTTCCTCAACTTCAACTTCCTGTGTATCTTCTACATCATGTGTTGGAACATCATTAACACATCCTTCTTCAACATTTGTTTCCTCCTCACTGTCCGAAGCCAAACCCCTAAGTTTTTCAAGATTCTGGCTAACCATAGGATCATACACCTATACAACTTTGTAACTCATAGAGCTCAGAGTTCTCCGCCTTTTAGGCCAGTTCTTTACTTCCCTCAACTTCACTTGTTTTGGCAACGATGCAGTAGTATAGACACACTTAACCTTTTTACCTTGATACTTTACGTATGCCAACTCTTTCAACTTGGGGTTCCAGTTTTCAATTTTCCTAATACCCCCAATATCCCCTTTCAATATCCAAAATAGATTCACCCCATTCACAACCTGAACATTGACTTGTATCCTCTTAAATATACTCTCTTCTTTTTCTCTAGGTAATGAGTCATAGAATCCTCTAGAGATTTAAAATTTTGACCATTGAAAGTAAATTTTTTCTCCCAAAATACCTTGATTTTTACTTTCTCAGATTTGGCCGTGACGGGCTTCACTGCTGGTGATCGGACCACTTCAATGCCTGATTCTTCCACACCATTCCATTCTTCAATCAAATAGCTCTCTAGTATTTCAACCGTCATCTCAGTTCACCAAAAAGCATTTGGAGTTTCTTGCTTTTCTCTATCTTGAAGGTTTGGCACTTGTTCGACATAGAGAGTCCGGAATTTTTTGACTTGTGAGGGGAGAATCCATGCTGAGTTTGTGTTGTAGGCTGGAGAGTTTTACCTTGAGTCACACTCTCAGAAGTGGAAAATTTTTTGGGAGAAAGTTTGGTAAAAGAGGGAATACGAAACAGAGAAGGGAAGGTGAAAATTTTAAAATATTTACTTCTTCCTCAAACACTCAACCTCCCTTTTCCCTTTCAAGTGCCATAATTACCAGCCGCCACTTTGTCCCTTTTTCTCTTTCTTCGGATTCCACTTACCATATTCCAACATGCATCAATTCTTTCCAAATTCCTTCTTTTCCATTATTTTAAAAAAAATCTCTGTACACAGAAAAAAATAAACAGTAATATTTACATCTAGAAAAGCATTAGGCAGAAATACCTCAAATATGACAAACACCTAAGTGTTATCTGATAAGATCAAATGTGGCTGAATCCAGTGGTTTTGTAAAAATATCTGCGAATTGTTCTTATGTTGGAACATAAACCACAGTGACATCATTTCTTTCCTCAAGATCTCGAATAAAGTGATGCCTTATATCAATGTGCTTTGTTCGAGAGTGCTGGACAGGATTCTTGGATATATCTATAGCACTCTTGTTATCGCATAAAATCTTCAGAGTCCCTTGATGAATCCCATAGTCTTTCATCAGCCATAACAATTGCGCACAACAACTTTCGGCAGCTAAATATTTAGCTTCAGCTGATGACAAGGATATAGAATTTTGTTTCTTACTGTACCAAGAGACCAAATTTGTTCCAATGAAGAAACATCCACCAATTGTGCTTTTTCGATCATCTGCATTTCCAGCCCAATCTGAATCACTATAGCTAAAAAGATATGAATCTTGAGTTTTAGAATACCAGATACCATACTTAGAAGTTCTACTAATATATCGAACAATCCCCTTTACTGGAGTCAAATGGGATTCCTTTGGATTTGCCTGAAATCTTGAACATACTCCAACACTAAAGCATATATCTAGCCGACTAGCTGTGAGATATAGAAGAGTTCTAATCATAATTCTATACAATTTCTGATCAACTGAGACACCTTTCTCATCCTTCAGTAATTTTTCGGTAGCACCATAGGAGTTCTCACTGATCGAGAATTGTCCAATCCAAAGCGTTTCACTAAATTCATGGCTTATTTTCTTTGATTTATGAACATCCTACACTTTCGTTGCTTGACCTGGAGTCCTAGGAAGTAGGTAAGTTCACCGACCGTGCTCATCTCAAACTCATCCTGCATGAGACTTACAAAATCTTGTACCATAGATGATGAGGTAGAGAAAAAAACAATGTTATCTACATAAATTTGAGCAATCAAAAAAATTTGATGACATGGTAAGCACAAATAGGGTGCGATCTACTTCCCCTCGACAATAACCTTTATGAATAAGAAAGGTAGTCAGTTGTTCATACCATGCCCTTGGAGCATGTTTCAATCCATACAAATCCATTTTTAGTCTAAACACATGATAGAGATGATAGGGGTCCTCAAATCATTTAAGTTGTTCAACATAGACCTCTTCATTTACTACTCCATTCAGAAAGGAACATTTCACGTCCATATGGTACAATGTAAATTCATAGAGCATGAAATAGCAAGCAAGATGTGGATAGATTCTAACCTGGCAATGGGTGTAAATGTTTCATCAACATCAATACCTTCTACTTGAGTGTATCCATGTCCTACTAATCTGGCCTTATTACGAGTGATTTGACCATCAGCATTAGACTTGTTTTTGAAGATCCCCTTAGTACCAATGATGTTTACCCTTTTTGGTCAAGGAGTGAGGTACCATACACCGTTCCTTTCAAACTATTCAAGTTCTTCCTGCATTGCCGCAATCCAGTACTCATCAAGCAGGGCTTCCTTATAGTTCTTCAGCTCAACCAGTGAGATAAAGCATTGTCATCCAGCAAGCTCCCTGTAATTAACTCGTGGTAGAATTCGAGTTCATTTCGCACTTGGTTCAGGTTCAGCCTGTGTTGGAACATGAGATGAGGGAATCTGGAGTTGATGTTCCAACATCACTTCAACAGACGCATCTGGACTATTTGAAGGCTATGATGTTCCAACATCGACATGCTGACTGGTCGGAATTTCAGGTGTTGACGAAAAAACTTCATCCTCCCCTTTTCCTGACCCTTGCTTATTATCAGAATCATCCACAATCACACTGATTGACTCCATGCGGTTGTTAGTGTGTAGATTAAACACTCTGTATACACGACTATTTACTGAATACCCCAGAAATACTCCTTCATCACTGCGATTGTCAAATTTTCCTAGCTGCTCTCTGTCCCTGAGTATGCAGCACTTGCTCCCAAACACATGAAAGTATGCCGTATTTGGCTTTCTCCCTTTCCAGATTTCATTCGAGGTCTTGCTTGTAAATGGTCACAGATATATCCTGTTGATGGTATAACAAGCTGCGTTGATGGCTTCTACCCACCATTTCTTGTGAATACCCTTTTCTGCCAATATGGCTCGAGCCATCTCCTGCAGGGTTCTGTTCTTCCTTTCTACTATCCCATTTTACTGAGGAGGGATGGGAGCAGAGAACTCATATTGTATGCCAAGTTCATCACAGAAATCACTGAATTGAGAGTTTTCAAATGTTCTCCCATGATCACTACAGATTCTCACAGTCTTTCCAACGTGACTCCCTTTCTCGGTTTGTAAATTAATCACCAAACTCCTGAAGACATCCATTGCATATTATTTTTTCTTAAGAAAGGCTACCCACGTGTATCTGGAAAAATCATCAACACAGACAAGAATATACTTTTTCCCAGTAATACTAGGAGTGTTAACCTGACCCATTAAATCCATATGCAGTAATTCAAGATTTTGTGAGGTAGTGATATATTGAAAAGAAGAGTAAGAAGATCGAATCTGTTTACCTTATTGGCATGGTCCGCACATAATACCTTTTTGATGTGTAAGAATAGGCATACCTGGTACTGCTTTGGCATTAGCAATTTTTACCAAGGGCTTGTAATTTATGTATCTAAGCTTTTAATGCCACAAAGCCTTCATCCTCCTTAGAACTTAAACACTTCACTTCTTGTTCCAGGAGATAGCAGTTGTCTGACGATTGTGCTTCTGACAGTACCTTGTTTTCTCCATGCTTCATAATACAACTATCCCTTTGGAACTCAACAGTCATATCTTCATCGCATAATTGACTGATACTCAGGAGGTTTGCCTTTAAATCTTTAACCACTAGAACATTTTCAAAGCTAGGAAATCCCATTATCTGGAGTTCTCCTTTTCTAACCACACGACTCTTCTTTCCGTCACCAAAAGTAACAAATCCACCGTGGTATGGTTTAATGTTGTTCAAGTATTATGTTCCTATCATATATCTAGAACAACCACTATCAAAGTACCAAGAGTCTCTAGAGTGTGAAATGAGAGACTTGTGAGCTACAAGACATACATTATATCGTTTAGGAATCCATACCTTTCTGATGAGTGTGGCTCTTTGAATATTGCTCATGTTTGAACATACTAACAACTGTCATCCATTCATGATATCTCTGAGTAGCCTGACACATTGTTCCTCTTCATGGCCTTAGCATGAGCAGTAGTGGCATATTATAGGCTTGCGTAGGGAACGTGTCTTCATACCTTTTACCTTCATCGCCTACCTCTCAACTCTGAAATCAGTTGATCTTAACTCAACTTTTCTGTACCCAATTCCTTGTCTGTTACATGCGTTCTTTCCCATTTCAAGAATTTCATCAAGCTTTGCCTTTCCAGAACTCAGTTGTTTGATTGCATCTTCAGCAGTTTCAGCTCTTTCAGTTGCTGACTTAAGTTTTTGATTTAGCACTTCAATCTCTTTTTCCAACAACTCCATCATATTAACTAACTCCATTTTTCTTTCCATAAGCTGGTGTTTTTTAGCTTTCAGTATTTTATTTGCCTCAACAACTTTCAGTCACATGAAATACATTTTCTCATATTCTTGGTGAATTTCGTCATCATTTACTTCTTGACCATCATCGTCGCCTGGTGAGTTTTCACTCAGTATTTTCATGTTGGAACATCTGGACTCCTCCATTTTTTTGAAATTGGAACATGTAGTATCAACTTCATTTATCTTTGCTCCAAAAGCTACATAGTTGCTGGCGAGTTCTTCTTCTGCATCCTCTTCCTCATCCTCTTCCTCATCTTCACTCCATAAAGTAACATATGACCTACCTTGTTTCTTTCTAGTGTTAGCGCATTCTGCCTGGATATGACTAAACCCTTCACATTCTCTACACTGGATCCTTCCTGCACGTTTGGACTCATTATTTGCATTCCTCATAAATTGTTGGTTGTTCCGCTCAATTCTGGGTCCACGAGAATTCCATCCTGTGACCGAGGCCTATTTCCCCCCATTCTATCCTGTGATATTCTGTTCACTACCTTTTCAGCATTTTTGAGAAATTCTTAGTAATAAGTGCAAGTTCTTCAGCTTTACTCTCACTATCTCCTTCGTGACCATTTCTTGGGGCTGACGCCTTAAAGGCTAGCTCTCTATGGGCTTTCTTTGATGGTTGCTCAAACGTTATCTCATAAGTCTGCAGTGATCCCATCAATTTGTCAAGTGTTATTGTTGTCACATCCCGTGCTTCTTCAATGGTAGCCACCTTCATAGAGAAGCATTTAGGAAGAGATCTTAATGTCTTCTTTACCAATTTTTCTTCTTTGTAAGTTTTCCCAAGTTGATATGCCATATTGGTAATATCCCTTATTTTTCCGTTGAAGATAACAACAGCTTCATCTTTCTCCATCTTCAATTCTTCAAACTTTGTGGCCAACATTTGCAACTTAGAATCCTGTACACGACTTGTTCCTTCATGTAATGTTTGTAAGATATCCCATGCCTTCTTTGCTTGATAGCAGTTTGAAATAAGTTTAAACTGATTTTTGTCTACTGTAGTAAAGATAGCATTTAGTGCTTTGGAATTTTCCATTGAGGTCCTCAACTCGTCTGCACTCCATGTTGACTTATCTTTGACTCCTTGCTTTTTCGAACTTGATTATCCTTCTTTCTCCTTTTAACTTGGCTGACCATCTTCCACCAGATGATTCCATTTAGTTTTGACAAAATACCACGAAAGTTCATCAAGTGAGTTGATGAATACACACATTTGTGCCTTCCAATGGTTGAAGTTTGACCCTTCCAGAAGTGGAGGGCGAGAGGCTGAAGCACATTCTTTGGTCGCCATGACACAACCAAGGTAAGAGTAAGTGACTTAGCTCTGATACCATTTGAAATTTGGTTTTACCTAATTACTTCAATTGTGATTACTGTGTTCCAACATCACCTAATTAACCAAGTTTGTTAGTAAGGTAAAACTTTAAGAACACACAAATTTGGTTATGCAGTTCGGTGAAAAAAACCTACATCTGCGGGCCTAACCCAGTTCATAATGAATCTACTAATTAGAAAGATAGTTCAAGATGCATCATACACAACACTTATCTTTTCTAATTCAACTCGTGAATTTTACTAGCTTCCCTAGTTACCGATCTACCTTGATCAGACTCCCTCGAACCTCGAGCTCCATCGACACTGGATCTCCTCCTCCCGAGGAATTAAGGCTTTCATTCTGAACTTTGAGATCAAACAACGTTGATCATGTTGGAACACCAATATATGACTCTGCGCTACTTTGATGAAAGTGAAAACTCTGATTACAGATTTCTCTCTGTACTTACGTAAGTAGCTTAGCCAGTAATGTCTGCCATATATAGCCACTCCACACGTCTCAGTTACCTGTGCGAATACAACACTATCTTAACAATATTTTCGTATAAATCAAATCTTGACGAAGATAGAATTTAAAAAATCTAATCCCTTGAAGTAAGAGATTCAGACTATCTCGTTCCAATCCTTTTCCATAACCAAACTCCTTCATTCTTCCAACTCTATAGATCTTAATCTAATCCCACAAATATGAGAGATGTAATATTCAAAAAATCAATTACGATTGAACGAGATTAGACTTTCTCTGATTCTTCCTTTCACGATATCCTTCTTCCATCATGATACTTTCTTTGATGTTACAATATAGTCACAAATTGCCAACTAACACATTTTAGACTTTACAAATACAAAAAATATGGGAAAGAAAATGTATAAATATCCTAAGTAAATCAATCGAGCATCATTAGACTACATGCAGTGCCATACTGGAACAATATTTCTGTTCACAAACAAGTATTCAGAATGTTACAGCCCAGAAAAAGCTGTAAAGCTGCCAATATATCCGAAAAGCTCTTCACAAGTACACTTACTCCACAACCAGCAAAACTTGGAGATAGAAGAAAATATCTCCGAAAGTAACTCAATGGAAGAATCTTTGGAGGAAGGCTACGAATCCAGAGGCTACAACACAGCCCCATCATCACCACAAAAACATATCCTTTTAACTAATTTCACTGATGATTTATGTGATAAAATCAAATCTAAAAAAAATCCGATATCTTTGTTTCTGATCAATTCTCCTGGATCCCTAATAAGGAAATTATATCAAACATTGACTGTCCACAGGAAAAGGAAAAACATAGGAGTATCAACAAAACAAGGGATATCAAGGATGTAGACAGAAAACATCAAGGTCTAAATCCCATGATCCCAACACCAGATCTATCTGACTAGCAAACATCAAGTCATGTTAATCCCCCCAAAAGGAGTTCCAGATTAGCTTTAAAAAATAAGGCTTCCAATGACAGTTAAATGCATAATTTGGAATGTTAGAGGGTTATCAACTTTCCACGTTAGGTTAACACATTTGGATAAGAAACATAAACTGGAATTATTAGTCATTATTGAACCTAAGGGTCAACTAAATCAGTTAGACATGTACAAAAAAATGTTCTGTTTTAGGCATCATCTAGGTATGATTCATAATAAAATATGAATCATGTACTCTGATAGGATTGACCTAAATCTGATAACAAACCATAATCATTATATACATGTGGATATAAACATTAAAAATCTATAAAAAAAAATCAAGGCTTTCTTCATTTATGTTCCACACAATAGAGAGGATAGAATACAGGTTTACACAAGTTTGACTACTGAATTTGATAATTCCCCAACCATAATTGGTGGTGATTTTAATGTCATAAGGTCAATGGATGAATATTCTGGTCCCAGCTCTCCAGACTTGAATTCTATCTCGGATTTTGATACTTTTATAAATGATGTCCAGATATCAGATTTAAATACAATAGGAAATCATTTAACATGGAGAAACCATAGAACTGTAAGACCCACCTCTAAGAGACTAGATAGGGTTATGGGAAATAATAGTTTCATTAACTTATTTAATCACTCTTCAGTCAAAATCCTAAGTAGAACTTCATCTGATCACTCCCCTATGTTACTGGACATTTCCAACTCAGATATCACATCCTCGAAACCCTTCAGGTTTCAGGAAATGTGGTTTAATAGGAATGAGTTCATGGACTTAATCTCCAATATTTGGTCCCAACCTATACAGGAACAAGGTTTAATTTGCTTCTCCATTAAATTGAAAAGACTAAAAAATGAAATAAAGGAATGGAATAAAGTGGCCTTTGGAAATGTTTTTGATAACATAAAAATCTTAGAAAATGAAGTTGCTAATCTGGAATCTTTATATGATATAACACATTTACCTTCAGACAGAATCGGGTTGAATTTGGCAAAGGCTAAACTAACTAGACACCTAGTTGAACAAAACATTTTCATAACCCAAAAGACTAGGATGAAGTGGCTCAAAGATGGGGATATAAAATCTAAATATTTTCACAAATCCATCTCTGAAAATCATGCTAGACTATCAATCATGAAAATACAAGACCAAGGAGGAAACTGGCTGAACTCTCAGTCAGAAATAAGTGATGCAACAGTCACTTTCTTTAAAACACTCCTCTCAGATGAAAATGATGATCCCTCAGGCCAATGCTTCTCATTCCTAATGAAGGAAATCTATCCTTCTATTAACAATCATGATTACATTCAAATGTTAAAACCTATAACCATTGAGGAAATCAAATCCGTAGTATTTGAAATATCTCTAAATGCAGCTCCAAAGCCAGATGGTTTTCCTAGTTTTTTCTATAAGAAAACATGGGAGATTATAAAAAATGATGTTCTAACAGCGGTGCTAGAATTCCTAGCAGGTATTCCCATTCCAAAATTAGTGGCAAGCACATATATTGCACTGATACCAAAAACTAAGACTCCTAAAGCCTTTAGTGAATTTAGACCTATAAGCCTCTCCAATTTCATCAACAAAATTATGTCAAAGATTATGGTTGAAAGAATCAAACCTTACACGAGCTCCCTAATTTTTGATGAACAATCATCCTTTTTGAAAGGGAGGGATATTGTTGATAATAATCTGATGATGAAGGAGGCAGTTAGGATGCTAGATAAGAAAAGTGAATCTTTAAACCTAATTCTAAAACTGGACATGATGAAGTCGTTTGACAGAGTTTCTTTGTCAACCATTAATACCTTTTTATTAAAATTAGGATTTCATGACCATATAGTCAAAATCATAATGAACAACATTAACTCAACATGGTTTTCAGTTCTAATAAATGGATCACCTTGCAGTTTCTTTAAACCTACAAGAGGTTTAAAGCAAGGTGATCCATTATCACCCTTCCTTTTCAACATTTTGACAAAAATCCTAACCAGGAACCTTAGGATCCAATTTTTAAATGGAAACATTAAACAGTTCAAAACACCAGAATCAGCAAAATTAATAAATTAGCTATCCTTTGCTGATGACACAGTGGTGTTTCTTAAGGGAACAACAAAATCCTTAAAAAACCTAATGAATTTCCTGGAAATTTATCAAAATGCTACAGGTCAAAAAATAAATTTCTAGAAAAGTGCTTTCTACTCAGGAAAAATTAGTGGAAAAAAGAAAAAAGAGATTAAGGACATAACTAATATGACCCAAGGATCACTCCCATTTTCTGACCTAGGGGTTACAATCTTTAAAGGAAGAAAACTAAACCTCCACTTCAAAACACTAATTGACTCAGTTAATAGAAAAGTACTTAATTGGAAAAATCAATGGCTTTCAGGAGGGGGTAAGATAATCCTCATAAATCATGTTCTAACTGCTATACCTCAGCATACATGGGCTGTTACCGCCCCTACCAAGCACACAATCCAAAAACTTGAATCCATTTTCTTCAATTTTCTGTGGGGGAAAACTGAACATGGAAAAAACAAGCATTGGATCTCTTGGGAAAGAATTTCATACCCACAGATAGAACAAGGGTTAGGACTTAGGCACATTCAATCCATAATTAACTCTTTCTCAACTAAATTTGGTGGAAACTACAATTGGGACAATCAACTTGGTCAAAATTTATGTGGTCACTACTATCCCATGCTAGAAAGCTAGAAACTTGGACTAGGTATAAAGAAGTAAATGAAATGGCTGAATCCAACTCACATGTAATCATAGAAAATGGTCCTCTAATTTTTTGATAGCTAATTGGCTAGGGCCGGGTCCTCTAATTTTTTGATAGCTAATTGGCTAGGGTCGGGTCCTCTTATAAATCTGGTTGAGGAATCATAAGTACAGGTTCCTTTTCCACTCCTTACAGTCTCTGAATTCCAGCTCAACAAAGGTATTTACATCCCCCATCTATTCAATTTATTCAATTCCTCCATTAACTCAAAGCTTTTAAAAGATGTTCCTTTAATTGATCAGCAAGATTATATCATATGGAAACCTAATATTTATGGTTCATTCTCTATTAAATCAGTATACCAAGTCTTCAGACCTAAAAAAAACATGACACACAAATTTTTAATAATGTTTGGAACAAGACTTTGCCAAAAAAAATCAATTTTTTATGTGGAAATTGTTATTGCATACATTACCATTTGCTGATATCCTAATGAAAATTGGTTTAAACTTACCTTCTAAATGCATAGAATGTGAAAGCATAGACACTTTATCACATTTTTTAAATTCTTGTGCTACAACTAATTTTTTATGGAATAAAATGCATCAAGTATTAACCATACCAGCCATGGTTTTTAATAACATCAGGGAGAGATTGGAATACTACTGGCCACTTAAATCTTTATCATCTGCTCACTATTCCATATTTACTGTTCTTCCTTGTTTAATATACTGCGAGTTATGGAAAATCAGAAACAAAATGCTCCAAGAAAATAAAAGAATCCATGTCCAGTCTCAGTGGAAAAACATTTCAAATCTTTGTTTCATGATATACTCTGTTCATCCTAAAGACCACTGGCACACACATAATGTAATCTTGTTATTAATGGACTGATGCCACCTTTCAAATGAAAAAGGCAAAAAAGGCTGAACCTAATCAAATGGGAACCACCGGATCAGGGTCTAAAGATTAATTGTGATGCATCCATAGAGGGTTACATGATAGGCTTAGGCTGTGTCATTAGGGATGCAAACAAACAAGTGGTTCATGCTATATCATCCTTTATGCAGCTGGATGATAACTACTTATTGCCCCATTTAGTAGTTATAAAGGCTGAAATGCTATCTATTTTGGCAGGTCTTGAAGCTGCTATAGGAAGGACTGGCCGGGTCCATATAGAATCGGATTGTTCGACGACTATAAAAATCATTCAAGGTCATCCTTGTCCCTGGCTTCTGAAACAGCTCCTAAACCAGATTAAAGCAGCAACCATAAGATTTCAATATGTCAAGTTTAGTCATATTCACAGAGAAGGAAACCAAACTTCTGATTTTCTAGCAAAATTAGCAGTTAGAAGAGGTAGCAACACTCAGTTTGAAAAAATTGCACTAGCTCAAAGATTCCTATTTCTTAATCGAAGGGAAATCCTATTTCCTCAGTTCAAATGGAAATTTTATCTGATTAGCTAGGTCTTCTTTACATTTTTGGTATTACGATGATTGAAACCCCTTGTTTGTCTGGCCTTCATGAGCTTCACACAGGGGTGGAGGGCTTAGAGAAGGAAACACATTCAAGGGTTTTCAATCATCCAGAAATCCACATATCGCTCGAGGATTAATTCATATTTGTAACATAAAAATTCTTTTGGTTCTTAAAGGGTGTGGGATCCTTTTTATATAAATTCCCCGTTCATCTATGATGAGTGTTTTGAGTTTAAAAAAAGCTGCCAATATCGACAAGTACATAAAACTACATGATATCTAGCAAAAAATCTAGGAAAGTAAACAAAAAAATCCGGGAAAATAAGTACATATTTAAGTGCTAACACTCGACAACTACATAAAACTACTGATATCTAGCAAAATTGCAGGATGGATTCTGAAAAACTAGTCGTATTTCAGAAATTGCGGCAAAAAAATCATCATTTATCTGTGTTAACACATATACACAAACTGGTGCTGCAATCAATCGCAAACAACCATTAGCACAACATTGTTGAAATTATTAAAATATTATACTGTTAAATTTTGTACTTAGGTACCTACAAGAAAGGAAACAACTTCGTCGCTAAGACAATGCCCGAAATCTACAAATCCAATCACACGTTCAGTGAGCCTCTGCCGGCGGTGTCGCATTGGTATTCAGAAGGAAGAGCTCTACCACCCTTGGTTCAAAACTGCACAACTCATCGCATTCTCCATGGATACTTACAATCAGGGGCAGAACTACCATGACGCGTGGTTGGGCTCTAGCTCTACCTGAGATTCCGGCGGCATGGTAATAGTGGTCAATTGCGCTTCCCAGCGGGAGCTCCACTTTTTCGGATTTGATTTCCATTTTTCCGGCCAGAAAAATGGAGAAGAAGGCTTTGATTTCAGTTGGAGAAAAAGGTTTGAGGCCTTCTTTTTTTTGCCCCTATTTCATCAAAATGACGTCGTTTTGGCTCAAGTCAAATGACGTCATTTTGATTAGTACAGACAAAAAAATTGAAATTGAAATTTTAAGTATTTGGATTGGGCCAAAAATGCAAGACCAAAAAATCAAACATTTAACCTTTGCCAAAAATGCATCACCTCCGCCTCCAACTCTGCTCCAGCGGTCCAGCCTCCAGCTCCGGGAGCCGCCGCTATACTGCCACCGGCCAGAGACTCCTGGTTAATCAGCCCCACCTGAAAAAAAATCCTGGTTTTGCTACTGCTTACAATTACATGTGACGGTAGAAGGTTGGAGGACATTAGAGGAAAAATCTGACATTTTTCGGCGAGATCAGCCGGTTTTCTTACGGCGTTTCCAAGTGAGATTGGGGAGGAGAAAACGAGGAAGAAGGAATCGGCGGTTTCTGGGGGCAAAGAAGAAAAGAAAATAATTTATGAAATTATGTTATATATAGACTAAAGTTATTATGTTTACACATGAAACCCTCTACTTTTGAGCAATTTTTATTAAAAAACCATCCAAATAATAATATATATTGATTGCATAATAGTCCCTAACTAAAGTTTAGCCTTCATACTCCCTCTGTTTCTCTATTAGTGGCACACTTACCTTAATCAGATGATTCTTTTATATTGACACACTTTCCATTTCTGGCAATATTCCTTCAATTTCATCCACTCATTTTACCTTTTTAATTTCCACATCCAATTTCATCCACTCATTTTTTTCTACCTAAATCCAAACACCTAAACCTATAGTGCCAATATTAGTGAAACAAATGGAGTAAAACAAGACTATGTGATTATATAAATATCATAAATCTTGTTTTATACCACCTCATCATTAGATGAGTAGTTTTAGATTCATCCAAATCAAGTTGGCCACAAATACAAGCTTGCACCCAAACGCGTTAACTAAACTACTGTTCCTGCGTGCGATCAATAGTGCGAAACACACACCACTATTCACCTTCCTCTTCTTCTTGCCGTTTTCATTTTATTTCTGCTAACGGTCATATTCTGGTTTTTCTCTTCCCTGCTATGGCGGTTCCTCTGTCGGGCCGTGGTGGATTCGCGGCGTCCAAAACTTTTCTTCAGGCTCTAGGTAACCGGCCACCACCCCTAAATGTCTCCCTTCCCTCTAATCCCAAAATTGTACCGAAAACCCATTACAAGGGAGATATAGCTTGCTTGGTAACCCGTAAAGATGCAGAAACTCTGGCTTCTCACTACCAAAATGCCCTGGTGGGTAAGTTCTCAAGAGGCAAGCCATCGATGACTGCCCTCAATGATGCCTTCAACTCTGTGGGATTCAGAGGCAAATTTCAATTGGGATCTATCGATTTCAGACACGTACTAATTAGGTTTTAGGACAAGGAAGATTATCAGAGGCTCTGGATCAAAGGTCAGTGGATATTCAACCATGTTCCAATGAAAGTTCTCAAATGGACTCTCAATTTCTCCCCTGAGGTAGAATCTTCCATAGTCCCGGTATGGGTTACGATTCCCTATGTCCCAGTTTTCTTCTATAATACTGCTATGTTAGAATCTATGGGGAATCAGATAGGTAATTACATTAAAATGGATGCTGCTACTGCTGCCCTATCTAGACCTTCAGCGGTTAAGATGTGTATTGAAATAGATTTAAAAAAAAGCAGCCATCATTCATTAGAGTGGGTATAGATGAGGATGGAGTAGAGTATAATGTGGTTAAACTACCCTTAGAATTTGAGGATCTTCCCCTATACTGTCACCACTGCAAAGCGATAGGACATGACGATAACCTTTGCATTTACTTGCACCCAGAACTTAGGAAAACAAAGAATTATAGGATGGATAAATTTAACCTTAGCCATATGGAATCAGGAAAAGGAAAGATAGTACTTCAAACTAAGGATCAACAGAGGGGTTCTGATGGTCCAGTTCATGATGGTGTAAGCCTAGTGCAGGATGATATCAATAAAGCTGGGGGTTCTGGTGTTTCAGCTTCAGATAAACTAAAAACTCTATCCTCACAGAACTTTAGATATTTTCCAAAGCAGAGAGTTGTCACAGTTATAAATGTGGAAGAAAATGGGACCACTGAGTCTCCCCATGTGGTGGAGGATAAGCTCCCCGAGATAAAGGAGCTAACCGATGATAATCTTGTTGGTGAGCAGTCTGCTGAACTGATATTGGATTCTGATCCTGGGAAAGATCCTGCTATTGGGGATCAGTCTTTGGTCCTTAATCAGGACATTGATGTTGAGCAGATACCTAAGGATGTTAATGCTGAACATTCCATGGTGATTCACGACGATACTGCTGAGTTCACAACCCCGCTACTTCAGTCTTCTACACATCTGAACAAGCACTCTCTATCTGCTCCACCTAATTTCAACACAAAGACAGGTTTTGCTAAGGATGATACTCCTAGCAAATGGGGTAAGCCTTTCTCACCTTTTAATCCTATTATTGCTGCAAAAAATTTTATCTTCTCTCAGCAGTAACACAGGCAAAATAGATTTCTCCCTCTTGAGGATGAAGGCATATCCAGTGATGAAGCAACTCCAAGGGTCATTCCAAACTCTGCATCTTCTGACATTGGTGTTGGAATTGGTGTTAATCAGGTAAGTCAGGTAAGCTCTACTATTTTACACTCCAGACCAAGCAAACAGAAAAAAGGGAAACAATCAGAAAAAGTGACTAATCAGAGTAATGAGACATATTTAACCCAGTTAAATACTATCATGACTAGATAAAAAAGCTCTAATAATGTTTCCCTATGAATAGCACAACACTTAAGATTAAACTTCTGGTTTGGAATCTTCGGGGAATGGATACTTCTATGCTAAGACTTCATAACTTGATCAATAGGCACAACCTTGAGCTTATCTGTTTAATTGAGCCTAAACATGACAACATGCAATGTGATTCTTATAGACAAATGTTACATTTTGACAATTGTGTTCATGCTAATAATGGCCAGATTTGGCTCTTCTGGAATTCTAGCATATCTCTAACTGTTAAATGCGATAAATTGCAATTCTTAGCTGTTACATTGAATAGTCTCACTCTGAACAAAAGCATGGAGGCTTTCTTTGTGTATGGCCTTAGAACTAGAAATGGTAGGAAAACTCTCTGGTCTGATCTTAAGGCAATTACTCACTCTGATTCTATTTTCATTGGGGATTTCAGTGCCATTACATCTATAAATGAATATAAAGGTCCATCTACTCCAAAAATTGGTAGTATGAAGGACTTTAATGATTTTATTAATGTTATGGCCTTGGAATAAATAAATACTGTTGGTAATCTGTTTACTTGGAGTAATAATAGGCTCAGAAACCCCACTGCTCAAAGATTAGATAGAGGTCTCTGTACTTCTTCTTGGTCATCTACTTTTCCTGCCTCTTCTGTCCACATTTTGAATAGGATCTCTTCAGATCATAATCCTATGCTTCTTACTATTGGAAGTGATATCCCATCTAATCCTAGGCCATTTAGATTTTTGAATACCTGGTATAAAAGGAAAGAATTCAATGAAATAAATAAACAAAATTGGGATCTTCCTTTTCATAAATCAGGAATGCTTGGTTTCTTTCTTAAACTCATAAGATTGAAAAAAGAGCTCAAAATTTGGAATAAGGAACATTTTGGCAATATAAATGATAATGTGGTACAGGCTGAAACTGCTCTACAAGCGCAGGAACATATTTATGACCTTGATCTTCTGTTGAAAATATGGTTAAACTTAAAGAGGCCAAGGCTAAGCTGGTTAGGGCTCTAGTAGAACAAAAAAGTTTTTGGAAACACAAGGCCAAGGTTAAATGGCTAAAGGAGGGGGACAATAACACTAGTTTTTTCCATAACTCTGTTAAGGAAAGAAAATGTAGACTAAAGATCACAAAAATTAAAAGTAGTAATGGTCAGTGGCTAGATAATATACAGGACATTGAGAACGAAGCCATTCACTACTACCAGGATCTTTTAACAGATGACAGCTCCCCTGATAGCAGTTTCTTCCAGTCTCACTTCCTGAGTCAGATTCCTAAATTGATTACTCAAGAGGATAATGATAGACTCCTGCAACCGGTTTCATTGACTGAACTTAGGGATATTGTTCTGAGTCTTAATAAAAATAGTAGTCCTGGGCCAGATGGATTCACAGCTAAATTTTACATTAAATCTTGGGACAAAATTGCTAATGATTTACTTTCTGCAGTACATGATTTTCTTGCTATGAACAATATTCCTAGGGGTATTGGTAGTACCTGGATTGCAATAATACCAAAAAAAACCCCTATTTCCTTTGATGACTATAGGCCAATAAGTCTTTCCAATGTACTTAACAAAATTTGTTCCAAAATCTTAATGGAAAGACTTAAGCCTCTAATGCCCAAACTCATCTCTCCACACCAAACAGCTTTTCTTAAAGGTAGAGACATCTCGGATAATGTCATCTACCTACAAGAAATGGTAAGGTTTCTGAACAGGAAGCAAAGAGACCCCAACTGTATTGTTAAATTGGATCTTAAGAAAGCTTTTGATAGAGTTAGGTGGTCTTTTCTGAATTCTGTCCTTGCTAAATTTGGATTTCATGCTAAATTCATTTTTTTCATCATGAAGAATTTATCACAGGTATGGTTCTCTATCTTAATAAATGGTAAGCCTGTTGGTTACTTCCAATCTACGAGGGGTATCAAACAGGGTGACCCCCTCTCCCCTTTTCTATTTAACATTTTTTCTGAGGCTTTCACTAGGAGCTTAGCTTTTATTTTTCAGAATGGTAAGTTGGCATATTATGACCTTCCATGTAATTCACTCCAAATCTCACACTTATCTTATGCTGATGATACTGTGATCTTTTTAAAAGCGGGTAATCATACTTTGATTAGATTTAAGGCTTTTCTGTCTAAATTCGAAGATGTCATCGGTCAAAAGATAAATTATAGTAAAAGTGACATCTTCATTGGGAAACATGCTAGTGTTCACACAGTTAACAATATAAAGAGGATTCTAGGCATGAAAGTTGGGAGGTTCCCGTTTACTTACTTGGGTGTTCCCATTTTTACTGGGATTGCACAGAAAATCTTTTTTCAACCACTAATTGAACAGATAGATAGTAGAATAGGTAGCTGGAAAAATAAGTGGCTCTCTACTGGGGGGAAAATAACACTCCTACACTCATGCATCTATTCTATTCCTCAGCATATATGGTCAGTTCTAAAACCTAGCAAAGAGATCATTTCTGTCATAGAGAAAAAACTTAGCAAATTTTTTTGGGGGTCTACTGATCTAAAACCTAAAAGAACATGGAGGAAATGGGATGCACTTTGCTTTCCTATAAACCAAAATGGTCTAGGCTTTAGATCAATAACCACCATAATAAATACATGCTCAGTTAAGCTATGGTGGAAATATCAAAGGGCCAAGGCTTTATGGACTCATCTTGTTGCATCACTGCCACCCTCTTCCAGGACTTCTCCTAACTGGAAGAGGATTTGTTCCATTAATGCTTGGGCAGAATCTAACTCTAGAGTGATAGTTGGTAGAGGTGATTGCAATTTCTGGACATCGAACTGGTTAGATATAGGTCCCATTATGGATCAATGTGATCAAAATATTGTTGATATCTCTGATGCCTGTACGGTTTCAGAGTTCATCTCAAATAACTCAGTTTTGCTTCAAAAAATTTCTCATGTTCTTCCCTCTTATGCTATTTCTCTTTTACAGGAAGCAAAGCTCTCAATACACAGAAACGATAGACTCATATGGAAACCGGGAATCAAGGGTGAGTTCACATTTAAATCCACTTATCTCTTGCTCAGATCATAGAGAGGTACTATTGCTTCTATTCAATATCTTTGGAGTTCTAGAATTGAAAAGAAAATCTCTGTCTTCATGTGGAAATTGATGAACTCATTTCTACCCTTTGATAATGTCCTGCGCAATCTGAGATTCTCAATGCCTTCCAAATGTTGTATGTGCAATAAACATGAGGACTCTTTGGATTACTTTTTTAATTCCTGTACTTTTGCTGTGCAAGTTTGGAAAATTGTCCATTCATTCATGGGAATCAGGGACAGATCCTTCCCATCTATATGGGATAGAATTTCTTGCTACCTCACTTATACTGTTTTGAGCTCTTTGCACTCATTAATTATTCAATCTGCTGCTGTAATAACATGTTGGAATCTGTGGAAAATGAGGAATAAATGTTTATATGACTCTGCCATTCCATTAACAGGTTTAGTTCTCACTCACACAAAGGAACAAATTTTCTATATGTTCACTGCAAAACCTATTTTCAAGTCTCTAAGATGGACTTAGGCATTGTGAATCACTTCTTTCTACCTCTGATCAAACCTACTCCGAAGCCTAAAATCTTCAAAATTGCTTGGACAAAGCCATGTAGGGGTTATAAAATTAATGTTGATGCTGCATGGTGTTGTCATTCTAACATGAGTGGACTTGGTATGATTATCAGAGATAGTAGGGGTAGTTTTATTGCTGCTCATACTAAATTTACATAGGCCAATTCCCCTCTGGAAGCTGAAATGAAAGCAATTCTATTTGCCTTAGATAAGTATGCAGGTTACTGTTCTCTTGTTTGCTTGGAATCGGATTGTCTTAATGCGGTTAAATTTGTTATTGATCCCCTACATGCGCCCTGGAAACTGTTCCAATTAGCTGACGATATTCACCAACTTCTGGGTAATATTAACCTAGTGCATACTCAGAGACAAGCAAATTTAGTTGCTGATTCTCTTGCCAAGGCTTGTCTCAGAGCTCAGACCAGTTCCTTCCTGTTTACATTTAAGATGCTATCTAATACTACTCAAGGTCTAATTAGGCTAGACCAGATAGGTGCACCTTCATTAAGGATGGTACAATGAATGGATGCTACTGATTTCAACTGTTATTTGTAGGAGGATTCTACATCAAACTGCTGGTACAATTGATCTGGATAGCATATGGATTGAAGGACTTCTCTGGTCGATGGCTTCTGGAACATTCACTTTATAATCTTGGCCTCTCTACTAGTAGAGGATAAGCTTTTTAGTCTGTTTGGGGTGATTTTGACTGACTTGTGTTTCGTTATTACGATTCACTAATAAGTTCGATGATCTTCGCTAATAGACTATTAGTTTTTGTAATCCTCTAACTATTAGCTATATACCCTACTTCATTTTGGAAGCAACCATTGTTGCTTCAAGAGCTTATGGCTCACTCATGTATATATCAACTAAGCTATGGCTTCACTTCTTCTTTCTGCTGTTAAGTTTTTGTTTATTACACGGCCTGGGAAGGCCTAATATAATTTCCCCCCATCTTCGGATGGTTTTAATGAGAAAAAAAAAAGATGAGTAGTTTTATAATTAATATAATATTGAGATGATGTAATGTTTGTTTTCATTTATTGCAGTTCTCATAATTTTTAAAAATCAAAATATATTTCAAAATATAAATAATTATAATCAGACCTTAAATGTTATTGTAACAAGATTTGCCATTATTTATATTTCATGGTACTTCATGAGAATTTTAAAAAATGGTTAAAACTAGCGGGGTTCCTCCGCACAATGTGCAGTGTTGTTGATTAAAATACCGTCTCTATTTTTTATCAACTTTCAACACCACGAGTTTAAATTGGAAATAAAATTTTTTATATAAATTTTACCGTATAACCATCTGAGAACAACAATGTGAATCGAGAAGAGAAGTAACTAAACTAGCTTAAAATGAACACAAACGTTTTTGTCTTCAAAATCAACATATTATTAAATTGGGAAGTCTCAGGTTAGATGTCATGTCAATAAACGTATCAACATGTCCTTTAACTTTTTAACTTAAAAACTTGATTTTAAAAAAAAATTAAAATTTTTATTTTTAAAATTAAAATATGTAAAATGGTGTGTTTGAATGTGAAAAATATAAGAATATTTTATAAAAACTACAGTATTTAATTACTCGATGATTTATTTAAAGGGCAAAACTCATTCATGCCCTCTAGTTTTTGCGTTTGTGAAGATATGCCCCTGTGATTGTCGAAAGTGCAATTATGCCCCCGTATTTGGACTATCAAAGATTGTCGTACACCTGTTTCTGGCATCCTTGATGTTAAAATTTTTGGCGTTGACTTAATAATAATTGACGAAAATACATTTCCCCAATTTATAAAAGTTCTGTTTACCATTTTAACCCTTGAATGAAGTGGGGTCCAATATCTATTTCACTCTTAATTTCCTTTCTATAAAAATTTCAAACCTAAAATGCTCGACCGGCCAAGGCATTTGAGCTCAGCGTTCGCGATTTCGCCGGGCAATCAGGTTTTGGTATTAATTCTTGCATAAATTCCAGCATCTCTCCGACGTGCGTGTCAACATACTTGGTTGGATTCAAGGTATGTGCTCGAAATAGGTATGTGCAATTAGGTTTTGGGTTTAATAGGTTTTTGAAATAGGGACAGTTTGCTTGTTGCAATTTTTGTGGTTTACTTATGTTAAATTTTTGGTATAGTAAATGTCAGACTGCCGGTATGGAGTCCTCTAGTAGGAGTGTGAACCCGCTCTGTTCAGAACGAGTACTTTGCAAGGATTGTGAGGTGGAGACGATAATCTATGTTTCGAAGATGGCAAGAAATCCTGGGAGACTTTTCTACAGATGTTTCAAACATGGTTTTCAAAGGTGGTATGTTAGCGATGCTGTTGAATGAGGCATTAGCAGTGGCTCCAGTTGTGGTGATTCCCAGCGCGACCTTCAGATAAGGGAAGTTGGAAAAGAAGCCGTGGATCAGGTCGAACGTGTTAATAGTTGAAATACATGTCATTGCAAGTGTGAGGCCATACTAATACCTTTGACGGTTCTTAATTGGGTTATGTTTGGATCCTATGTTTTCAGTTTCTTGATGTGGTTGTTGAAGAATTGATTAGTAGTCCAGAGATGTTATGTGATGTTTAATTATTGTTGTTGATGTTTTGTTAGCATTTTGTATCTCAAATTTATGGATTGTCGGTGAAGTTGAAGAATTGTAGTAGTTGGTGTGGTTTTAGTAACAACATGATGTTGTGTTAGCATTTTGTAGCTCTGATTTATGGATCTTTTGGTGGCAGCGTAACGTTGTTTGGTTTGTTTGGTAACAAAATTATGGTCTTTGCTCAATTACATATCAAATTCTATCAGTAAGGATGTTGTTGCACTTTTCAACAATAAGTTTGGGGTATGGTTGCACGAAACAGATAGATGGAGGGATATAACTGGAAAAAAATAAAGATTTTAGGGTTATGTCTGCACTTATGTGGAGATTTTCACCTGGAATTGCATAAACACATTCACAAAGATCAAGCTAATAAAATACTTGATCATTCATTCAACATTCAATTGTTTTCCAGTAACGACTGAGTAAATGAATTTCAAAAGACAGAAGGCACCCTAATGATGTCTGACAATCAAAGGAAAATAGTTATAGCCGATGAAAAATGGACAAAATGAGGCTAGTTAGTAAAGTATTTTCCCTAATGGCAGCTCCAAATAATCAAAAGTACAATGGTAATAAGACACGGTCTTTGGGCGGTGGTTATGAGAGACTCTTCCTTTTCTTTCCCTTTTTTTTTCTTTGGATTAGGATGAGCCGGCTCCAAACTGGTCAGTTGTGGGTCTTCTTCAATTGTAGCCTAGACAATGGGGGCCAGTGTGGTTCTAAGCAAATTGGCAGTCCCAGGGCAAGCCAGATAACATCTTCCCCACTATTTGTTTTTGATTTCCTTAGGACCAACTCCAATTTTATCAGCCGAGTTCTGGATCATGAAGATAAACTGTTTACAGACTTATTTTTGGTAATAAGGTATGAAATCCGCACAAAAAGTAGGAGGCAACGGAAAAATTCATTCATATTGATGGTGCAGATTAACATACCGTGGGAGTTTGTGGCTTGAGAACAGGAAGTTTAGCAAGTGAAGCACCGTCCAACAAGTTTGTAAGATGTATATTCACACTTGCAATGTCCTAGAATGTGTGAAAAATAAAGACTAATTAATGTAGAATTTGACTACATTAAGGATGGAACAAAATACTTCTATTAATTGAAGAAATTGAGTAGATTACCTTTGCTTGGATAAGGGTGGGTATGTACACAATTGTTTCTCCAAACTCTATTGCCTTTAGGATGACTATATTTTCATCACCTTTGTCTGACGAGTGCTTTGATACCTATGTAAATGCATCTTGCATGGGCCCTTCGCTCTATGCAAGGCTTGGATTCACATAAGTTGCAGCTATCCGCATCAACTCCTTCCTTATACACAACAATTGCACTCTTTGGGTCAAAGACCAATTCGATGCTAGCTGGATTCACACCGTCCCCCTGCTAGATTCACAAATTATTTTATTGTAATAGAACATCGATGCAAATTAAAAATATAATTTAACATTTTAAAGGAAATATATTGACATTGTTATGGCTGCGAATGAGCAGCCACACCAATTAAAAACATATCGATACCTCTTCAGTTGTGCTTGTTTTATTTCCTTTCTTAGTCCTCTTTGGCTTAGTTTTCCCCCCACCTTTGTTCCAATCCACAAGCTGAACCTCTGGCTGCTTCACAACTATTTGGACTGGTGTGCTTGCTTACAACTCAGTTGTTGCCACCGCTGATGGCTGATCACATGTGGGCACTTCATTTGTCAGCTCTAACTCAATTATAGCCTCCATTTCCAGTTCATTTATAGCATCCCATTCATGTTCAGTTATAGCCTCCCATTCCTGCTGAGTTGTAACCACATCGAATGGCTGATCATCCGGAACCACATCACCCACATTTTCCTTCTGAACCCCCTCTTATTGCTGCTCTAATTGGTGTGGCGGATCATTCGCAGCCATAACAATGTCATATGAAACCAGATGATAAAAAACTTTGTAAAATGGCACTAATATTTCCTTATAGTACTTATTGTAATGGTGCATACATGCCCCTAAAATTAGTACACAATTTCATGAACAACCTCATAATTATTTATAATGTCTCTACGAAGTCAGCTAAGATTGGTGCGATGACAATAGATCAGAGCATTCTCGAATCTCCTGTGCACACACCTATGCAGACTCGTTCTCCCATACCCCATTCTAACATCCAGGTTTCTCTTCCCAATGGGGCATCGATAATTGCACCATACATAAATAGAGCCCAAAGTGTGTGCTTATATGTGGTGTAATATTCATGCATTTATAACATTCAAGAACAATCACAATAATATCATAACACAAGGATATGATGAATCTAATGAATCTAAATAAAGTATTTAGGAAAAACCAAGTGCCAAAATGAATCCCAAGATAATCTAACTACTCTCTAGACATGGAATTCAAATAAATATTTTAATTCCATATCTTTGGGACAAATAAAAAAGAAAAGAAAAGATTATAAAACCTACAAAAAGAACTCATTCATTCTCTCAAAGCTCTCTCCTCTCCAAATGTGTTTCCAAATATGATCCAACCTCTTTCAAATGAGTAGACTAGGGTCCTATATATAGTGGTAGGAGATTGGGCCCAAAAATAGGCCCAAAATAGGCCAAAAGTGGCAAAACTCTAGGTTGCCCGCCAAGGTTTCACGGGCCGGCACAGATGCCACAGTCTATGAAGTATGCATAGCCACAGGACGCCAAATCTCTTATGATTCGTGAATGTTCATATCCATGGCCCATGGGATTTGGCGTGGTTCATGAAGCTAGGATTGTCCCAGGGTCCATGAAGGTTTTCACAGACTGCGAGCTGTACAAGGTTTTTGCTCAGGGTTTTCCCGCGGTCCGTGAAGGTTTTCATGGACCACAAACAACTTGTGGCTTTTGCTCAGAAATTTTATCACAACCCGTTAAGGTTTTCACGGACTGTGAGCAATTTTTTGTCTTTCTTAGAAGTCTTCTCATGGTCCGTGAAGGTTTTCCTGGACCGGCTCCATAATAACCAAATTCTTTAACTCTTCACCCCCCTGCTTCACGGCCCGGTGCTTTTGTCACGGCCTGGCGCCTTCCCTCATGAAGGTCTCGTGCTGGTCTCGTGTAGGTCTTCACAGAACCCTTGGATTCTTGTGTAATAAGAGTTGTGAAGATTGTCACAGGCCACTGGTGCTTGGCCATGTAAGGTCTGTGACCGGCCGCTGGTGCTTCGTTGACTGAACTTCGTTTGTTTATCACGGGTGACCTGTTAGTCCAAATCGAGAGTTCTAGTAGTCAATTTTGAAGTAATCGAGAAGAAAAATCATATGGAACCAACCTTGAAGGCTAGTTCTTCTTGGATCGTTGCCGGACTAAGGAAAAAATCCTCGGACCACGATTCACCATTTTCTCCTTTGACCGTCTTAAACTCCGAAGCTGCCTAACTTTGGCTTCAAGATTCTCAACCTAGTTGCAACCAAGGAGCCTAATGTATCATCAACCTAGTTTCTTATTTATTTTTTTCATTTTTTCTCTCAATTTCTCCCATTTTTCCTAGGAGCCCTTTTGGATTTTAATCCTAGCTTTACCCCACAAAACATGATCACCTTTCACCTTTTTCCACACGTCTTCTCACTTTTGCTTAGACTCGTAAATCTGTCTAGGCCAAACCTCCACTTTTATCTAGGCATTTTGATCTATCTGGGATTTTCCTCATGTTACCCAAGTAGTCCTTTCGGGTTTTTGACTTGTCCATGTTTTAATTTTGTTTTTCATATTTTCAAATTTTTTTGGTGTAGTACAAAATTGCCCCAAAAGTGAGCTTCATACTAAAAAAGACAAGCAACAAACCAATGCACCACCAAAGCCTAAAGCGACATTTCACATGCAAACTAGAATCCTAAAATCCTAGCATAACATGAAAACCACCAAAATTTTCCAAAAGCACTCCAATAACAAGTAACCTAAAATCTACCAAGAAAAACAAATAAAACATGCATGAACGGAGAAATCCTTGAATGAAAATTCCTAAGTACTCACTAATCCTTTCCCCACACTTAAACAATGCATAGTCTCTTATGCATTCTCATGTCAAATCAAAGGTGAAGTAGGGAATCTAGTGATACTTACGCTTCCGGCCTCGAAGGGCCGGCCTCCTCGTGTCTAGTGAAACACCTCTCAATGAATCCCATTGCTTGGATTATGGCCTCAAAGCAATCCACCCTCGTGTGTAGCTCCTCAACTTGTGCTTTCACTCCTTTAATAACTTGAACTGTCTCCTGAAGCACGCAGGAAGAACTTTAGGATTTGGTGGCTATGCATGCTTCACGGGATGCCAGATTTGCCATGGTCTGTGAATGTTCGTGAAACATGCATAGCCAGATCTGCCACGGTCCAGTGAAGCAGGCACATCCATGGGATGCCAGATCTGCCACGGTTCGTGAATATTCATAGCCGCGGCCTGTGGGATCAGGCGTGGTTCATGAAGTTGGGATCGTGCCAGGGTCCGTGAAGGTTTTCACGGACCGCAAGCTGTACAAGGTTTTTGCTCAGAGTTTTCCCGCAGTCCGTGAAGGTTTTCAAGAACCATAAACAGCTTGTGGCTTCTGCTCAGAAATTTTTTCATGCCCCATGAAGGTTTTCACGGACCACGAGCAGTTTGTGGTCTTGCTTAGAAGTCTTTTCACGGCCAGTGAAGGTTTTCCCAAACCGGTTCCATACTTAGCCAAATTCTTCAACTCTTCATTCCCTTCTTCATAGCCCTGTGCTTTTGTCACAGCTCGACACCTTTCCTTGTAAAGGTCTCATGCTGGTTTTCACAAAACCTCTGGATTGTTGTGTAATGCTGGCTATAAAGATTGTGATGGGCTGCTGGTGCTTGACTATGCGCGGTCCGTGACCGGCCGCTGGTGCTTTGTTGGCTAAAATTCGTTTGCTTGTCACGGGTGAACCGTTAGTCCAAATCGGGAGTTCTAGTAGTTGATTTTGTAGTACTCGAGAAGAAAAATCAAATGGAACCATCCTTAAAGGCAAATTATTCATGGATCATTCTCGGACATGTATCTTGGAGTAACTACATGGGGCTAATTATTCATGGATCATTCTTGGACGTGCATCCATTCACGTAAAGAAGGGCAAGTCAGAGAGAAGTTGTAGCAATGAGCTACTAAGGAGTTACTGTGTTGAAACTTCAAACGTAGTGCTCGTGAAGACTTCGAACAAACTCCACGAGCGTGTCGAAAAAGACTAAAAAAAATCTGTGACAGGTAAAGGCCTGCAACACTCCTCGGACCATGATTTTCTCCTTTGTCCGTCTTGAACCCCGAAGCCGCCTAACTTTGGCTTCAATATCCTTTGCAAGAACATAATGTAACAAATAGTATTCATGGGCAACCTACTAAAGGTACTTATAATGAAGACCAAGGAGCCCGTGAACACAATGTGTCAATAATTAATATTTAAGTATACAAAAAGCGGGATACAGAATAGAAAACCAAACATGGTTGTCTAAACCCCATGTCATGTAAAATCAACTAATATTGCCAAACCGCCAACCCAAAGTAACTAAAAACTATGTCAAATGCATTGGTTAAAGCATGCGAAATGGTTCATATCACTCCCCAAACTTAAACCTTTACTCGTCCTTGAGTAAATAAAATCAAAGACAAAAGTTCAAGCGGAATGAAACATGAAAAAATATCCAATGCATTCAACTTATTCCCGAGCTACCTTAGTTCCCCCAAGAAGGTAAAAATCTCACAACTCTCACACTTCCTAAAGTTTCTAAAGCAATCAGACCACCCAAAGCAAGTAAATGTGTATGGAAAAAGATAAGTGACAAAAGATCGGAACAAAGTCATTCTTACTTTCCCCAAAAGTAGTCCCAAAAGCAATCCTCAAGAAAACAAATCCACCAAGAAAATCCAAAAGCCATTGATTTTGTTGCAACATAGGGATAACTTAAGATTCTAGACCTAATTGCAACCAAGGAGTCTAATGTATTGTCAACCTAGTTTCTTGTTTCTTTTTTCATATATTCTCTCAATTTCTCTCATTTTGCCTAGGAGCCCATTTAGGTTTTCATCCTAGCTTTATCTCACAAAACGTGCTCACCTCTCACCTTTTTCCACACGGCCTCTCACTTTTTCCTGGACTCGTAAGTCTAGTCGGGCCAAGCCTCTCACATTTACCTAGGCCTTTCCACCAATCCAGGCTTTTCCTCATTTTACCCAAGTAACCCTTTTGGGTTTTTGACATGTCCAGATTTTAATTATTTTTTCATTTTTTTGTGTAGTTCAAAATTGCCTCAAAAGAGAGCTTCATACTACAAAAGATAAGCAACAAACCAATACACCACCAAATCCTAAAGCCACATTCCACATGCAAACTAGAATCCTAAAATCCTAGCATTACATGCAAACCACCAAAATTTTCCAAAAGCATCCCAATCACAAGTAACCAAAAGTCTACCAAGAAAAATAAACAAAGCATGCATGCACGAATAAATCCATGAATGAGAATTCCTAAGTACTCACTAATCCCTTCCCCACAATTAAACAATGCATAGTCCCTTATGCATTCTCATGTAAAATCAAAGGTGAAGTAGAGAATCTAGTGATAGTTACGCTTCTGGCCTTGAAGGGCTGGCCTCCTCGTGGCTAGTGAAACACCTCTCAATGAATCCCGTTGCTTGGATTGTGGCCTCAAGGCAATCCACCCTCGTGTGTAGCTCCTCAACTTATGCCTTCACTCCTCTAATAGATTGAAATATCTCTTGAAGCACTTGGGAAGAACTTGAGAGTTGCTCCTCAAGTAGGTGTAGTTGATCTAATGCCCGTGGGAAGATGAGATAAACTCGGAAGTGCTCTCGAAGATGTCTCTTCTTCAGCCTCTTCTAGGTCTATCTCCGAGTTGTCCAATACTCCATAAAAGTCATTCTCAAATTGTGGATCGGGTTGAATGAAAAAGTCATCTAGGTTCATATCAAGGTTGATAGAGGTGCGCTCCGGTTGTGGAAGAACCATGAATTTGCAAGTAGGTGCTCCACCATAAAGCCACACAAATCTATCCTCTGAAGTTGTAGTTCCCACCATAAATTCCCTAGATAACTTCTAAATTGTGTAGGTTGATCCCGACCTACCCATATTGGCCAACACCCGATGCAAGATAGGGTGTCCCAAATGTCGCACCAAAAGGCCAACCATGCCTCCTATAGGAATCTTCCCACCCTTCTGCTCTCCCATAGATATGCATTCTTGAAAAAAAACACTAACCAAGCCTAGGTAGATATTCCCCTCCAGTGTCATCGCTCAAAGAAGGTGTACATCAAAGCATGAATAATGCATCAATTCACTGTGGCATAGAACGCTCATAGAAAGGAGTCGATGAACATAACGCATTGCCAAGTGGACTATAGTCGTGCTCATGCCAAGATTTTTCCTGTCGGTCCCGGTTAGTTGTCTCCAAAAATTCCCAAGGGAGAATGACATTCCTTGACGATGAGTCCGTGGAATGTCCCGGCCGGTCTTCCACCCAAAAGCTAATGCCGCCTCTCTATAGGTCATTTGGTAATCCTTGTCATCCTATTCTACCTTAATCGCCTTGTGATCCTTCTCATCTGTGACCTTCCAAATAGTAGCTAGAAGCTCTAAAGTGCACCTTGTGTAGGTTTTCTAGTGCACGTCAAGAAAACCTTCTAGGCCTACCTGACCCAAAAGAAAGGTCACTGGTTCAAGTAACCCTAGAGCTATCAAGGTGCTCTTGCAAGCAAAACTAGTCTCCAAAATGCTCCTCTTTTGTTCCCTCAAATTCCTCCATCTCCAGCTTCAGTCCCGATAATGTTGGTCAAACCCACAAACTAATCGGCCACAGACTTGGGGTTGTGAGGAATGTGAGTTTCCGATTTAAGGTTTGCACCCTTTACCGGCTTCTTCCATTTCCTACCCCATAAATACATCTTTCTTTAAAGTACCACTTTTCAGAGGAATCCTAACACAATGAAGGAGAAGAATGGTAATGTGATAATAAACAATGCATGACCCATGATGTCATCCAATAAAGAACATTCTCCCAAAAGACCAAACATTCAAAGTATGATGGTATAAGCATAAAGGCCATTTAAAACAAGAATATTACTCATCAACCAACAAAATCATGTATGCCTTTCACCAACCCATCAATAGATTCATGCAAACAAGATTAATGCTCTCTATAATCACCCACAAATGAAGAAAACATCATTCAAGATACATTCCACATTCAAGACTCCCATAAATTCATTATCACAAGATTGGACACACAAGCTCAATCAACATCACATCAAGACATGCTCATTCCAAAATCGTGCTTTTCAAAACAACACCACAATGTCAATGAAGCATATATACAAATAGATCAAAGGGTTACGCAAAATTTAAAGCCAAGAAGTGTAAGATCCACACAAGAAGAAGCACAAATTGCTAATTTTTGGGAGAAAAGCTTCACTTTTTTTGAGCTCACCAAAGAGTGTGTGTGAGTGAGTGTTTCTGGAGAAGAAAGAGTGTGTATATGATGAAATTAGGTGGAGAACTGTACCATGAGAATGGAATTTCAGCATAGGTAAAAGAGAGAGAGAGATACAATGTAGATAAAGATGGAATTTCAAATCAGTAGGTGTAGTTGATCTATAATGCTCGTGGGAAGATGAGATTAGTTTGGAAGTGCTCTCGAAGATGTCTCTTATTCGACCTCTTGTAGGTCTATCTCCGGGTTAGCCAATACTCTATAAAAGTCCTTCTCGAATCGTGGATCGGGTTGAAAGAACAAGTCATCTAGGTTCGTATCAAAGTTGTTAGAGGTGCACTCCGGTTGCGGAAGAATCATAAATTTGCAAGTAGGTGCTCCGACGTAAAGCCACACAAATCTATTCTCCAAAGTTGTAGTCCCCACCATGAATGCCCTAGATAACTTCTCAATTGTATGGGTTGATCCCGACCTACCCATATTAGCCAACGCCCGATGCATTATAGGATGTCCCAAATGTTGTGCCAAAAGGCCAACCATGTCTCCCATAGGAATCTTCCCATTCTTCTGCTCTCCCATAGCTATGCATTCTTGAACAAAAACACTAAAAAATTTTGGGTAGATGTTTCCCTCCGGTGTCAACGCCCAAAGAAGGTGTAAATCGAAGCTCGGACAATGCGTCAATTCACCGTGGCATAGAATGCTCATAGAAAGGAGTCGATGAAAATAACATATTTTTGGGTGGACTATAGCCGTGCTCTTGCTCAGATTCTTCTTGTCGGTCCCAATTAGTTGTCTCCAAAAATTTCTAATGAAGAATGACATTCCTTGGCAATGAGTCCGTGGAATTTTCCGACCGGTCTTCCATCCAAAAGCTAATGCCACCTCTCTATATGTCATTTGGTACTCCTTGTCATACAAGTTTAACTTAATCACCTAGTAACCCTCCTCGTGTGTGACCTTCCAAATAGTAGCTAGAAAATCTAAAGTTCACCTTATGTAGGTTTTCGAGTGCACATCGAGAAAACATTCTAGGCCTACCTGACCCAAAGGAAAGGTCACTGGTTCAAGTAAGCCTAAAGTCATCAAGGTGCTCTTGCAAGAAAAACTAGTATCCAAAATGCTCCTCTATGGTTCCCTCAAATTTCTCCATCTCTGGGCTGCAGTCCCGATAATGTTGGTCAAACCCATAAACTAATTGGCCACAGACTTGGGGTTACGAGGAATGGTAGTTTCCGGTTTAGGGTTTGCACCCTTTGCCGGCTTCTTCCGTTTCTCACCCCGCAAAGACTTCTCTTTCTCCGAAGTACCCTTTTTCGGAGACATCCTAACACAATGAAGGATAAGAATGGTAATGCGATAATAAAAAATACATGGCCTATGGTGTCATCCAATAAAGAACATTCTCCCAAAAGACCAAACAATCAAAGTATGATGGTATAAGGATAAAGGCCATTTAAAGCAAGAATATTCCTCATCAACCAACAACATCATGTATGCCTTTCACCAACCCATCAATAGATTCATGCAAACACGATTAATTCTCCCTCTAATCACCCACAAATGAAGAACACATCATTCAAGATCAATAGCACATTCAAGACTCCCATAAATTCATCAACACAAGATTGGACACACAAGCTCAAACAACATCACATCAACACATGCTCATTTGAAAATAATTATTTTCATAACAACATAACAATGTCAATCAAGCATATATACAAAGAGATCAAAGGGTTACCCAAAATTTGAAGCCAAGAAGTGTAAGATCCACACAAGAAGAAGCAAAAATTGCTAAGTTTTGGGAGAAAAACTTCACTTTTTTCAAGCTCACCAAAGAGTGTGTGTGAGTTAGTGTTTCTGGAGAAGAAAGAGTGTGTATATGATGAAATTAGGTGGAGAATTGTACCATGAAAGTGAAATTTCAGCATAGGTGAAAAAGAGGGAGGGGTACAATGTAGATAAAGATGGAATTTCAAATTAGGGGATAAGTAGTACAACCAATTAATGTTGGAAGTACTAACTGAATAAAAAATCCCAAGGAAATAGGAAATCTTTTATGAATCCTCATGTCAAATCAAAGGTGAAGTAGGGAATCTAGTGATACTTACACTTCCGCGCCGGAACAATGCCACGTCGGCAGCGCGAGCCGTGCCATTCGTGGTGCCTCGTGTCAGTGGCGGCTGCTAGGGGTTTTGACCTATTTTGGACTTATATTTAGGCACAATCCCCTACTAATATATATATAGCCTTTAGTCTACTATGGTTTATATCTTGGGTTTCAAGAATAGCTTAGAGAGAGAAAACACTCTCCCTTCTCTCTAGGTTCTTTCTCTTTCTTTTCTTTATTTTGCTTTTGCCCAAAATGTGAAATTCAATGAAATACTTGAATTCCATGTTTAGGGAGTAGTTCTATAGCTCCGGGATAGTATTTGTATTCATGTATTGATTTATGTTTTGTGAGATTCATAAGATCTTCCTAATTCTATGTGTTTGTGATATTATGTTGGATTGTTCTTGAATTGTTATAACATGAATGATACACTCCCTTTGTGATAGATAAGGTGCCTATCTCTCTTTGCCTCTTTAGGTATAGGGGTAGAGCATTTGTGGTGTAGTGCCTGGGACGTAATCGTATAGGGGAGAAACAGATCTGCGCAATGGCAGGCCGTTGTCACACTTCCCTAATTAAGCAGGCGATGCCGATGGAAGATTGCAAGAGCACCCTACGTGATAGGCATGGGGAAGTGCTGACTATCGACCACACCATGTGTTATGAGCCCTAGATTAGATTGTGTATGTATTACATGTGATGGAATTGAGGATTGGAACATTTAATCAACCATGTTATGCAAATATTCCCCAAGTGTATGTCTATATAGTTTTCTTGTGTTTTAGTTTTATGTTTGTAGTTGTTAATTGAAAAACCTAACCGCCTCTCATTTTACAATAGTAGCTATTCCTAGCGTACAGACGGATTGACAACCCATACGTGGTTGTGTTTAATTGACTATTAGACCCTAGAATCTTTGTGGATGAACTCAGTCTTGCCGCTAACTACCCCATAGGTAGCTTAGTAGTGAGTTGGGTGTAGAATTATAAACTTTATCTTTAACCATCGCCCATTTATCCTCTCTTTGGTTTGTTTGGAATGCCTTTGATCGGGTGAATTTAGCTACAACTTAACGACCCCCGAGTGGAGGTGTGTCAGATCCCAAGGCCAAAACCAACAGCACCGACTCTCGTAAGTTATAGAAGCAGGCCAGATTTCCTGGCCAAATAAGAAGCTCTGGCTCACGATAGCTAGAGAATTACAGTCCAGATCCCAAGGCCAAGACCAATAACTCTGGCTCACGTTATCCATAGAGCAGCAGATCGGATTGCCAGGTAGAAATGAGCAGCTCTGGCTCATGATAGTAAGAAAATTGTGAGCCGAATCCTAAGGCCATCACAAGAAACTCCAACTCACAATAGCCCTAGAGCTACATGCAGGATCGCCAGGCCAAAACAAGCAGCTCCGGCTCACGATAATCGTAGAGGTGCGGGCCGGATCACCATGCCGAAACAAGTAGCTCTAGCTCACGACAGTCGTAGAGCTACATGCCGGATCATAAGGCTGAAATAATCAACTCCAGCTCACGATAGCCAGAAAGTTACAGTTCCGGTTCATGTAAGCCATAGAGCAGAAGGCCGAGTCGCTTGGCCAAAATAAATACCCATGCAACTCCGTCCTAAGGTGGTTAAAGACGTGTCAAAAAAACAGAAGTGACGCCTCTAAGAAGTTTTACTTAAAAATTAGAAAGGTATGCCAAAACTGCTTGAAAGCAAGTATCAAAGTTTTTTATAAGTACAAAAGTTTGACAAAAACAGCCTCACTGCTGGTCAAAGTTCATACAATGAGAATTTACCAACAGGAAGTTTATTCAATGAGCATAAATAAGCCAGAAGAGGGGGGAAGATAGATACGAAATTGTCATAAGAAAACAACAACATTATCTGAGCCTCTTATGGGGAGAAAGTTCAAACCAACAAAATAAAAGCGAACATCAATTTGATCACGAAAAGTTTAGAAGTAGAAAGACAGAGAGGTTCATTGTTCAACGATATTAGCAGTCTCGCTCCCACCAATTGTCTGAGTTTTCCCCTCCACAGCCTTGCCGGAGCGGACGGCCTGGCACTGCTCACTGGTAGAAAGTGCATCAGGCTCAGCTAGTGCACCATTCGACTCCCAGCTTTGTCACTCGACCAAAAAGTGTGGATACTTTTATTACAATTCTAAAACTTATCAATAACCATCACAACGAAATTTCATAATCTTAACATAAGTTAATTAGTAATAAACTAAAAGTCTTCAAATCAACTAAACAAAACTAAGGGAAATGGCTTCGGGTGTCCGTTGCACTCACACCATACCTAGCGCTTAACCTAAAAGATTTTAGAAAAATGTGGGGTGTGCTTTCACCCGTGAGGGTTCCACGTTTCAAAACATTCATGTCATGTAAATAACAATATTCAATGAATGAAATTTCTATGAAAACATTAAGCAATCAAATGCGGCAGTCAATAAAATTTCATGTAGAATTCATTTATCAAAAAAATGCAGAAAATAGAAATAAGAAAATTGTGAACAATAACATTCTTATTGGTCAAGAAGTGAAACCATCAGTATTGAGTAACAGTTCAATCTCATGGTTCATCGAGTGATCACATTTTTTCAGTATTTCAGTAATAGTTAAGTCTCATGGGTCACAGAGTGATTCCATGGTATTATTAATTCAGTAACAGTTCAGTCTCATGGGCCACTGTGTGATCCCATAGTATCAATATTCAGTCTTATGGGTCACAGTGTGATCACATGGTATCAGTATGCAGTAACAATTTTATGTAATGCTATTCAATAACCGAAAAGTCAGCCAAAGTAAATAATTCGGTAAATATAATATAATTTAATATGAATAAATTTTATAAAATATTTATGCACTTCAGTAAAGAACTAAGTAACTAAACTTAAAATATATAAATGGGGTTTAATTAGAATCTTATGCACTTAATAAAATATAAATTCAACGTCTTGTAACTAGTTTATGCAATTCGGTGAATGATTTAGTTAAAATAATGGATAAAGTAACTAAAATTACGTTTATTCAATTCAAACTATTTAAAAAATGAAATAAGTAAATAAACTATATTTTCTTGATGAAAATTTTGTTAAAATTATTTCAAAAGGTTTAAAAAATTTAGAAACCCTCATCAGATTTTTATGTTCATCTAATAGTTCTGAGTGAAACTTTGTTATAAAAGGATTAAGTAACATTAGAATGAAATTCAATAATGGATATGCAATGTAAAGAAGTGGCTTATACAACTGGGGAAAATCATTTTTGAAACACTAAAAAGAAAAGATAGTTTTATTTCTGGACTATATTTGTTAAATTCATTTCAAAATGTTTAGTTTGAAAAAGGTAGGAACACTCACCTTTGTTATGACTCAAAGTGTATAATTTTCGTCAACAAATCTGCAACTGTATTTCCACAATCTAACATTATTAATTGATATATTTATTCCTTAATTTAAATTAAACTTTTTTTATTCAATATCTATTTTGAATTTCACAATTATATACGTATTCTACTACTCATACATAAATATATATTATTAATTTAGTCCTTAACTTGCAACTTTGTACAATGTTTATAACCTATTTAATGACTAAGGATTATTCATATCTTCGTTTTTATACCCAGTCTGTTTAACCTAATTTAATTTGCATTCACTCAGTCAGTTCTATACACATACTTACACTTACAGTACTCCATAAACTCATAATTATTCCTAATTCATGAACCACACAATTTTTTTGACGTAAAAATAAGATTTCATTTAGTGATATTGGAAAACGTCCAGTGACGTTTAGTACAAAGCCTGGTGGGAAAGACCACGACATATGTTCCTCATTACAAGACTTCATGTAGCTCGCAATCAAATGAGCTATAGAATTTTGTAATCTTGGCACCCTTTGAAGGATTTTGTACTGTTTTATTGTGTAGCGAGCCAAAAATCACTGAACACAACTCGGGGCTAGCCAATTCACCTCTTACCATTTGACCTCTCACCAATATGAATTGCATCTCTCTAGTCGTGCTTTTCATCAATTTTACGTGCAATTTCACTTGCATATTGCATGGATAGTGCTTCGGCAAATGTAGAATCCATGACTCCGTCAAATCTTTTTCCCCAACCTTTAAGAAAATTATTTCCTTCATCCAGTAACGCAACGACACAACAAGCATTAACCTGCGCTAAGCCTACATCAAGGAAGAGTTTCTTACTCCTTTCTGGTGGTCCTAGCAGCGCCTAGACATGGAGCGACTTTGAAACTCTTTCCGTCCAATTGTTAGCATGAGCGAATTGAGCTAAATTTGCTTGAAAGGTTGCAGCAAGTAGCGCAACTCCTATATGCACATTCTCGAAGAGCTTTCTGTTTCGTTGGAACCAAATTCCATCGCATAACATCACTGTGAAATTGGTTCGAGATTCAAGAAACTGGTTCGATCGCATAACTCCACTTTCAAGAAACTGATCGCATAACTCCACTTTGCATGGAAAGGTTAATGGGTTTGAGTTAAAGGAACTATTAACTGGTGGTATTGGGGACATTAGTGAGATTAGTGATTTTGATGCCACTCTAGTTGGAGTTGATTTTGGTGAACATTACAAAGTGGGGGATGAAATAGATCAGTTTTTTACAATCTATACGAGGATAGCCTCGTTGCACAGGCCTGTTATTAGGAGTATAGGGGATGATGCTGTTTTGCAACCTTGGGTCAAAGTGGTTAAGTCCACTGATTTTGCTAGAGCAAATGGCAAAGAGGTGGAGTGCTTTAATGGTTCTATGTTCCCGCTTCAAGAATCTTTAAGACGATTGCCTATCCCGGTGGTGGAAATCAGTGATAGTGAAGAGGAGACGGTGTGTGCAGGGGGAGCTGGTGAAACTGAAACAGTATCGATGATGAAGGAACCTGAGAATGCCTCTGTGCTGAGTGAGGCTCTGCCAGAATTTTTGAAGTCAGCTTATGAGAATGGAGAAGATGAGGACATAACTGTGAAAAGTTTAGAGAGTGCTGAAGTGCCTGGTTCTGGCATTCAAACACCAGTTGTGAACTCAAATGATGATAATCAGGTACCTGTGAATCAAGCACAGGATGAGAATTTGGTAGAGGAAACTGGTGTTGGTATTGAAATACCACCAGAAACTAGACAGACACGTGGATCAAAGAGGAAGTGCATGGAGGTGGGTGTTGAAACACCACCAGAGTCTGGGGGAATTAATGTTACTCAGAGGACAAAGAAGGCCAGGGGCAGTATGGCCTCATCTTCCAAGGGTGTTCAAAAATCCAAGCGGTGCAGAGATAAGACTATGGACTCAGGTGAGGACAGCGATGAGCCGATTGGGATGAAGCTGAAGAAGTTACGTGCTGACAGGCAGCAGAGACAAGCTGAATCTCGTGCACAACCTGCACCTGAAGCTAGTGAAGCAATTAGCACTGAATTCTTTGATGATGCAAGCCGAGACAAGTGGGAGTTTATCTGTGGCAGAAAGATACTGGCAGAAAGGCCTACTGATTCCGAGAAATGTAGGGATTGTGGGTTCACAGATTATCTGCACTATCTCAAAGTGATTAAGGCTCTACATGTTTCGGTGATTATAACAAGCAACTTGTGCTAGAATTCTACTTAAATTTGAAAGCTGAATGTGAAGATGAAGAATCTGCGTGGTTTCATAGGATTTTTGTGCACGGGAAGATTGTTGATTTCTCACCAGAGGCAGTGAACAAATGTCTGAAGCGTGACACGTCAAGAAATGACCAATCGGTGTTCAAACACCAGATGCCAGAAAATTATGATGAGGTAGCTGTGGAGCTTACTGGTGGAGTGGAGAGCACATGGCCTTTGACTGGTCGACAGCAAATAACTGCATCCAACCTCACCTCCAGGTATTACTGCTTGTATGGTAGCCGTGCACAATTGGATTCCCTCTGTCAATAACACAAGTGTCACCAAAGAGATGGCTACACTTCTATATAGTTTGGGGGCCCGACATAAGGTCAATATGGGTAGACTGGTGTTTAATGATATCATGGACTGTGCTCGC